>OX422212.1:626790867-628039200 GCA_949130495.1 Sambucus nigra | reverse complement strand
TCTTCTTCATGCATTTTCTATTCATTCCCAATTATCCAACTCACATTATAACACACCAAACTCGCAACCAATGATTTCCAACCATTTCTAAATACTCTAGGATGATTTCCAATTATTTAAAACATCATAAATCGTCACAAATTTAGAGCAAAATAATTCAAATTCTCTAATTATTCAAGAACCCTAAAAATATGTTATTCCCAAATTTTAAATCACAAACCCAGATTTTAATTCGTATTAACGATCATGGTTCTTCTGTTTTTGAATCCTCTTCAGATATAGATCTAACTACATGCTATTTCTACCTAAACATGCAATTTATCTATTCTTTTTCTCGAAGAATATTCATCAAAATCAATTACTCATAAATCATACACATGGATATTATAACTCAAAATAATTTGCAAATAACAACTTGCCTTATTCAGAGATGATCTGATTTAGTGATTGTTGTTGGTGATTGATTGTCTTTCTCCTCCCATCTTCCTTCCCAGCTAGTTTGTTGTGCAAGAACCCTTTGAATCCTTCACCAATTTTTCCTTAGGCTTTGAGAATAATCTATTTTCTCTCTCTAATGGCTTTACTTTTCATTATGAGGTTTCTAACCCTAACCCCACTTTTAATCAGGTGATAAAACACTCCAAAATTCGTAGGTCTTCTCACCCCCATATGCCAAAAGACTAAAATGCTCCCGTACGGTCCCGATTTAGCCCAAAAATGTCCCAGTACTCGATTAGTATCTTCGGGTATACCGTTTTGACTATTTAGACCCTTACGGACTCATCCGTGACCTCTAAATTATCATTTGAGTCAATAAAATATATTTATCATTTCTCAGCTCAAAATATTCTCCACACGGCTCCCAGTGAGACAATAACAAATACGCCCATATCACTTGCTATGACGTATAACAAATTCACTATCAATATTTACTATTCATATACGTAGTAAATCTCATAATATAATATTAATCAGTCTTCGTCTCTCGATTAATATATAAATCCTCACATTTATTATTTAATCACATTAAATTACGTCACACATGTAATTTAACTAAAACGTATTTTCCCAATTAATTTCTTCACTAATTAAATCATAGATACGTAGAAATACAGGGTATTACGCCCTAAACCTCCCCTGCCTGAATATAATGCAACATGCACTTCATGGAGCGGTAAGATCAGACCAATCTAGGGAAAACCACAACACCTCCTTCCATTGTGCCAAATTTGGCGAGCCACCTTTGTCCAGTCTCTACAGCCAGCATGTTGGCAATTACTCTCTTCTAAGACCACTTCATGTAGTCCTCGAAAACATGCCTGACTCTACTAATAGACTGGGAATGATGGATTAACGGTCGATGATTCTCCCATAAAGAGCTCAGCCGCATACGCAGACACTCTTTTACATCATCTACGAAAAAAAAGTCTAGTGTCTGAGGTGGCACAATCTTCTCCCAACCAAATCGGTACAAGAGACACTAGGGAAAGTAGAAAGAGATCTGTTAGAGGCCAACCAACCAAACATACTGGTATTCCCCTAATTCTAGAATGGGTAACAACTCTCCCCACTAAGGTCCTAACCAATGTAAACCTTGAGCCCTTTGCTCCATAAACTTGTTCTCCCAGCTCTTGATGTCCAAGCTCATGCTGATAAAATAGTGAGATAAGTTGTGATGATTCGATATCCATGAAGTAATGGCTACAAGTTGTGAGTCCACCAATAGTTCTCTAGTCACTAATAGTAATTTTTAAATTAATCCAAGAATAACGAATCCGAAATAGTTTGCATCACCAACATCCTACAGATGCACATAATGTAGCCCAACCGGGAGAGAAATCATTCCTCTCGAAACTATTGATCGAGTCGCTGAAAGCGAGATATAGAGAAGTCCTACTAAAAGCTCCCTAGGAGACCGAGAAAATTCAGGCATGGCCACCATAACACAGGGATTTATCCTCAACATGGCAAATAACTCTTCATAAGTCGAAAAGACTTCGTCCAAGCCGAAGATAAAGACATGGTCTTCAAGGTACCAAAATTTTACCGTCGCCATCAGCATGTTCCATTCAATAGGACGGTTTCGCCATAACAAAATAGGACACATGTTGAAAGCATCATAGTCGATATTATATGAGAACATTGCCTCTAAGTTTTCGAGGTAATTAGGAAATTCAACACTTTTGGGGAGATCCATGTCATAAAATGATGATATAAGATGCAAAAAGAATGTAAAAGAGAAGGAATGCGGAGGAGTGAAGAAAAGGCTCAACCCTTACCCCTTATTTAAACTTGGAAAACCTAGCCAAAGACAAAGATTTTGCAAATCCTGGAGGAAAACCTGTCCCACAAAATACCAAGCAATGGGAGAAAGTGAAATAAAAGACTTGGGTTGATTAGATTGGACTGACATGTCGGTAGGCAGGATAAGGGGCCTATTGATCAGCAACCCCCTATTTTTTAAAAGTTACTTTTTTGTCAAAATGAAAAAACTCAGTAAAAATAATTTTTATTCTAAGGAATTTGTAATTTCCTTCTCCCTATGTTTCTACTTATCCTGTTTTTAAAATAATTTTTCTATCAAACCATTTTAAATACTTTTTACGGTCTCAGCAGCAAAGTAAGAAGAGCATATGCATTAAGTCACCAAAATAGAAATTACCAAAAACTTCATTTCATTACATAGATATTGTGTTATTACATTTGCTTTGAAGGAAAGGAAAAATACAACGGGACTTAGCCCGAACCCCCTAACTCTCTATCACCTTTCTCTCTCTCTCTCTCTCTCTCTCTCTCTCTCTCTCTCTCTCTCTCACTTACCTTCACATACATTATATATCTCTCTCTCACTTTATATTTCCCTTTCTGTAAGAATATTCATCCCAATGACGTGTATGATTTCCTCAATGATGAGATGACATACCTCTACTCCTTGAAGTGGACCCCTCCTCAGATGAGTCATACGACAGCAAGAAAGACATAACTGAGATTGACTCTCGAATGTGAGTAGTCACAGAACCTACCCAATCCCGAATATCCCTTAGCCAGTTGGTCGACACCCAAATGTGATGTAAGAAAAATAAAAAAGAGCAAATCAGTCGGTCTGAGGGAAAGAAAGAAATCAAAATCTCCAAAGACAAATAAATGAAAGGCATAGCGCTGACTAAAGAACGTCCTTTGTCATCTCCAGCTCCTCCGAGTCCATCGCATTGGGATGATGCAACATACGCATTGACCCCTTGTCATCTCTCCAGATATTATAAGAAGGAGGAGACAACAACCCAAAGGGAACCTCCGAGGTCATCATCGCTGCCGATGTCGATGCACCACCTGCATTGTGGGAAGACCCCATTGGCCAAGTCGAGCCCGAATGTGGGAGAGGCATCATGTCATATATGTATGGAAATATTTAGTAGCTCAACACAAATTCCAATAATCAGAAGTCGCCACCATGTCGGTATATGATGAATAAGGTTTTCTAAGCATTATCGCCATCTCGCATCATCTGACATCTCCCGCTCTTGCCTCATATACTTCAGGGGCCTCGCAGGTGACACCATTACCTCGTCCTCCCCCACCTGACAAAATACTCTATCCCCGAGACACCAGGAGTAGCTAAACTCATGCGCTAGCAGACGCTGCAGGTGAACGTTCCCCCCGGTCCCCTCGTGTGTTGGATGGCCATTTCCAAGGGATAGAAGGTCAAGTGTAAAATTCCTAGAATAAATCAATATCTAAAAATATCATCAAGAAAAAATTATCTCAAGAAAAAAAAAGATTTAACCGATCACTCATCAAGCCGTTCAAGACCTGACGCACCGCCCCCAAAAAAGAGACTGTCTCGATTGCCGATTAGACTTCCTCCACTAGTACATCTCACATAAGTCCCTAACAGACTCATCCTTCAATGACACCATTTGAGAATTAAGCCCAATCACCTCATAGAACCATGTATGCAAAGGACAAGGGTCAACAATCTAGAATTTAAAAGAGGAAAAGTCTTAAAGGGAAATACAAATGCATAAAGAAAAATGGGCATAATAAAGAATACCTATAAAAGATATGAGGTTCCATTAAAGGCCTGTCGGCGGCACCGACTGAATGCGTCTAAAGAAAAATAAAAGGTCACCAAAACCAGGCTCCGCCAATAAAAAAGAGGGACATTTAAAAGTACTCTAAAAAATGGCATAAACCACAAGTTGACGACGTCGCCACTTGTCGTAACTAAGAACCCTCCCAACAAAACCATAATAAATAGACGGGCCATCTACCTCAACTGTCGTCCATCAATCTCATCGATCTATCAACTCAGCAATAACTTCTTTAAAAGAGACAAACGAATAGAGTTCCCAGAGACTATCCTCTCTACATCACCTAATGCCACCTTCACTGCCGCTGCCGTCAACCGCAAGGTCTTGTCCACCTCTATCTGAACCCTCTCACCGTCCTACCCCATAAACTGTTGAACACTCTGGGAGTCACCATCATCTCCCAAAGCCAAAATGCATGGTGTGGGTGGTGTTCCACCACCTCTCCCCCAAAGCGCAAAGAACTGTTGTCGATCGAGGCGTCTCGTCCAGTGCAGACGCCAATCTACCAAAACCGATTAATGACACCACCAAACATAACACCGACGGAAGGCATTACCATGCGTTGTTAAGCCCCGTTGTCCCTCGAGACCGCATGTCTGACATAGAGATATCAGTTTGTCAAAGAAAAAAAGGAAAAACCCTTGTCAAAATTCAAAGAAATACGGAAATATCACCAAAAAAGGAAAAAATAATACCAAAGGTCATCAACAGTTAAATAAAAGCCAGGGTTCACCACCCTAGAGGATCGATGATGGGTTGGCTCACATAAAAGAGTTCTCTTATCTGGAACTGGTTCGAATGAGTTGAAATCATTCCCACTACCTAGTGCGAGGGCCACGCTAGCCCACCATTCCAAGTTTTCTTAATCGTCGACATTTAGCCATGCAATGTGGGTCTCATTGCTTGACAAATCAACCATTACATGCTTTTGGAATGGTAAAATAGTTTGTAAAAAGAAATAGTAAAAGAGAGCAAGTCTGGAAGCTGTGAAAAATGAGGAAATCTCGTCCCCTTTTTATAGGAGGCAAAGAGGCATGCCGATCGGAACCTCTTAGCAACATACCGATTAGCACTATCCCCTAACCTGCTTAAGGTACCCCAAAGGACCATGTCACTATCGTTTTTCCCCCATCACACCATGATAATCGCCACCCTCTCTGAAATTTTGTACAAAAATTCCCCCCAAAAGGCTGAAAAATCCCAAACAATCTCCAGAAAATTCCTAAAATTTCGAAATGAATTTTAGAACTTTTTTCACTAATAAAAACATATTTACCACACTTACTTCCCCAACGAATCACTTACTTCCTTAGTGAAACAATTATATCCCCCAGTAAAGGAAACCTTGAAAAATTCCCCAATAAGGAAACATCTAATCTTTGGATTAATTCATCCTCCCCAACGGAACCTAAAACTCAAAATCAAATGATTCCCTCAAAATTAGTAGAAAAATCACAAGATAATTTCCCTAGTGGAGTCCCAAAATTCCACCAAAGAAAAATTCAACTTAAGCCCACAGAATTGATCGCTTTCACTTAAGCCCTCAGAATTGGCTTCGACCCTCAGAATTGGTCGTTTCAACTTAAGCCCTCAAAATCAGCGTCTACACTAAAAAATTATCGCTTCCACTTAAGCCCTCAGATTGGCTTCGACCCTCAAAATTTGTCGTTTCAACTTAAAGTCCTCAGAATTTACTTGAACATGCAAAATTGGTTGCTTCAACTTAACCCTGCTGAATTGGTTTCAACCCGAATAATTGGTCACTCCCATCCAAGGACTCATAATTGGCTTTGACCCATAGAATTGGTCACTTCCATCCAAGCCCTCAGAATTGGCTTCGACCCTCAGAATTGGTCGCTCTCGCCTAAGGTCCTCAAAATTGATCTCTACTTCCAGACTTGGTCACTTCAACTTAAGCCCTCAGAATTGGCTTTGACCTGTAGAATTGGTCACCGGTACTTAAGCCCTCAGAATTGGCTTCAACTCCCAAAATTGTTCACCCTCACTTAAAGCACTAATAATTAACTTTGACCCTCAGAATTGCTCACCGCTACTTAAGCCCTTATAATTGGCCCTTACACGTAGAATGGGTCACTTCAACTTAAGCCCTCAGAATTGGCTTTGATCCTTAGAATTGGTATCTTCTACTCAATCCCTTAGAATTCTCTTTGACTAGCAAAATTGGTCACTCCCATCTAAGCCCTAATAATTTGTTTCGACCTTCAAAATTGGTCTCTCCCACCTTAGGTCCTCATAGTTGACCTCCGCCTACAGAATGATAATCCCTATCATTTCCTTAGGTCCTCAGAATTAACCCCATCCTCAACCCTTAGGTTCGCAGAATCGACCTATTTCCAAAACATCAAGTTGTGTCTATTCGAAGGCTTTCACTTATTCTGAGCTCACTCTTTGAGGGGATATGTAGACACCACATTTTAGGACCCCCTAAGTCTCTCCTTAGGTCCCTAGCACCTCCCCATTTCAGTGTAAACCCCAGGTCATATTCTAAGTACCGATTTGGAGGCCATCGGGTGCTCTTAGGCCCCGATTTGACCCCAGTCAACTTCATCGTTAGAGTGAAATATGTTTAAAACATAAAAGGTCTTTCAATATCCTTTCCAACGGTTAACTCCATGCTTGAAATAGCATAACCGTTGGGAAAAATGATTCGTTTTCCCCCAAAAATCTATCCGAAGACCATCAGGCGCTCCCAGGCTTTGTTTGACTAAGGTTAACTCTTCATCTCAAATAAGACTGATTGAATATTTGAAGTCCACTAAATACCCTTTACAACGACCAACCCCGTGCCCAAATCTGCCTTACTGTACAGACGTATGATCTGTTCTACTCTAAAAGCTCCCCGGGTACTTTAGATCCCTGGTTGACAAAAGTAAACTTTTTGAACCAAGCGAAGATCTTTGGAATGTCGAAGTACCTCGCATAACCTTTAAACCAATCCTCCCTGTGCGTAATTTTGACTTACCGTTCGGACGAACAATCTGTTTTTGTTCGATAATCTCCCATGCAAAGGACTGACGAGGGCTTCTGATCCACGTTTGATGCAAAGTCAACTTCCAGACCCGTGAGCAGTCCGAAGGACTATTGAAGGACTATAAATTAACTTTCTAACGGTATGCCCCGTGCAATGTTTGGATCAACGGATTATATTATACAACCATTTTTCCAAAAAAAATATGCACGAGACAACCGATTACCAGTCCATTTCCCTTCTTATCGGCAGTGTGTCTAGGCTTACCTGTCGATTGGCAAGGCTGGTACTATGACGATTGGCACCCTCCGTTACCCTATAAATAGAGGGCATGACCTCACTCCCAAAGCACACCTCAGATCCATCAGCATCAGTGATCTCAACAAAATTCTCTGACAATCAATGAAGTTTCCTTATGTGAAATTCCATTCCATCTTAAATTTCAATCCTTTCCACACCCAATTTGGCAAAATCTCATTATCTCACATCCACATTCAAAGGAGTTCATCCAAGATCAAGATCAAGCTTCAATTCTTCAACGAAGGTCCAAAATCCTTCTCCCTCTATTTAAATTTCTTATTTTTTCATTAATTACGTAAATTCATTATCTACTTTTTTTTTTTTACTTTAGTTCATACACATTAACATCTCACATTTTTAGTAGTTATATTGCACATACATTATTTTCCATAAAAACCTAAAGTAAACAAAAAAGGGTTACACCTATAAATTCCAATGGGATTATCCATCATACTTTTTCTATACTAAAACACTATTTCTACACACACGTATAATAAAATCTCATTCAAATCTATGGGACCCTTATGTCGCATACGAACTACGTGAACTTTGATGACTTTATAGGGTAAGTAGGCATTTGGGATTAAAGACCGAGACTCGAGTCCAATTTTCCATTTCCCATTCTTGTATTTTTCATCCTTTTAATTTATACATCATTTTAATACATATTATGTTTGTGTTCTTTGTTAACATTTCATCCAAATTATATTTCCGTTTCATTATATGATCAATTTCGCGATAAATGCAAAAATCATATTTTTAATATTCTTCTTGGGAGCATTCCTATACATGACCTCACTCTATATCTTCCATGGTATGAGTTGGGTAATTTCGATCTCCATTTTATATACATGCACATAGACTTTACAAATAAATAAAGGAAAACAATAACACAATCCATGAGAGAACAAAAGGGAGGGATGGGTGCTTAACACCTTCCCATTCCATAACTTATCCCCTAAGCCATTAAACTATTGGTTTCATAAGCATCAATTTATCTTTGATGTTGCTCTCTCAAAGAGGTGACATGTTCTTTTGCCTATTTTGTGCAAAATAAGTTGGGGACTCCATCTCTTTACATTCACCCCAATAGGGCCGGCAGACTTAGCGAAGCCCATTTCATAAGAATTACAATACATGTGGGGATAATGATCATACTTCGAGGCATTGTCCTGAGGGAAACCAAGCAGCCTAGGAGCAAGGAAGTTATGGGGGACAACAGGAGACACTGGGACAGTGCCCACCAATTCCAACCCAGGGAGTCACTACACTAGTCGCTCCGACCCTCTTAACCCCACCTCAGAGGAAGTAACCGTTATAATATGGGGGAGTCTATCATGTCGGGGATGCAGAGGGGATATCATTGGAAGTACACCTAGTCAGGAGATCAACTTCATGATCAACCTGATTCTGGGCACAAGAACCATTGCCAGTACACTGTATCTCATGGATCTTCTGGAGATGGGGGAGCGACGTGAGCAGATTGAGCAGCTATTAGGGCAGTGATTAATTCATCATGGGGTGTTCCATTTTTATTTATTAATAATAGGGACGGATCTATAAGGCTTTGTATCGACTATCGGGAGTTAAAAAAATTCACTATATGAAATAAATACTCGTTGCCACGTATTGACGATTTGTTTGACTAGCTGAGGGGTGCTGTGTATATTTTAAAGATTGATTTGAGTTTGAGTTACAACTAGTTGAGAGTTCAGGAGCAATACATCTCAAAGACAACGTTCCTTACGATATATGGGTCGTACGAGTTTTTGGTGATGTCATTTGGGTTAACCAATGTGCTAGTAGTATTAATGGACTTGATGAAATAGATGTTCAGGGAATATTTAGACCGGTTTGTTATCGTGCTTATACACAATATCCTTATTTATTCTCGGACTGCGGAGAAGAATGTAATGAATTTATTAGTGGTCTTACAGACACTTAAAGATCATCAGTTGTATATGGATTTTGGAAATGCAGTTATTGACTGAGAGATGTATAGTTCTTGGCCCACATTGTGTTTTATTTGGGGATATCAGTGGAATCGAGAATTTTTTTTTGTCGTGATGGAGTGGGGGAAGCCCACTACACCCACCAAGGTGCACAGTTTTTTAGGATAGGTAAGGAACTACCGTAGATTCATTCATGGGTTCTCCACGATAGCCTGGGCCTTAACAATTTTGATGAGGAATGGGGTACCATTCATGTGGGATGATGTGTACCCGTAGGTATTTGAGGAACTGAAGACTAGATTGACTACAACATTGATTTTGGCATTGCCTCGGGGAGGGATTGACTGTAAAGTCTTCACAGATGTGTACTTGAGGGGACTTGGAGGGGTTTTGATGCAGGAAGAAAGGCCTATAACTTATGATTCCCGAAAGCTTAAGCCTCATGAGGGACATTACCCCACCCATGAATTGGAGTTAGCAGTCGTGATTTTTGCATTGCGAGTGTGGAGACATTATCTCCTGGGGGAGAAATTTCATCTTTTCACAGACCACAAAATCCTACAGTATTTGCTCACACAGAAGGAGCTAAACATGCGACAAAAGAGTTGTCTAGAGTTTATGAAAGATTATCAGTTCGACATTAAGTACCACCCGAGGAAGGAAAATATCGTGGCGGATGCTTTTAGCCGCAAGATGATTCTGGAGTTAGTGGCAGTATGGGAGGCAAATTTAAAGTCACTTCGTGGTAATGATGAACTGACCCGTGCATTTATGGTAATTCTCACTATCACCCATGAGATCGTTATTTAGGTAGTGAAGGCACAAGTAGGAGATCATCTTTGCCAGGAGCAAGTGAGAGAGTTGTTAGCCTGGGGTGGAGCATTATTCCATTAGGTCAGATGATGGTTTGAGATTCCATGGTAGAATAGTTGTCCCAAATGAAGAGGATTTGAGGCAGTCCATTATGTCTGAGGCTCACGAGTCATGATTTATGGTACATCCCGTAGGGGATAAGATGTACCATGACATGCATCGTCAGTATTGGTGGACCAGGATTACAAGGGACATAGTAGATTATGTGTGTAGGTGTCCTAGGTGTTATCTAGTGAAGGTGGGCCATTGGCATCCTGTAGGTGTTCTATAGCCTTTGAAGATCCCAGTGTGTGATGATACAAGAAATTGGACACACGTTGTAAGGACGTGATTCTATAAATGCCCGTTTTGAATCTAGGAAGTTTTCTGTGTGTCCAAGATCGCAGTTACTATGTCTGATACCTCTACATTCGGCATATCAACGCGATCATTCATGACTACCTTGATCCGAATCCTCGTATTCATCATCTTCATATGTGCATCATGCTTCATGAAATATACTCTTCAACCGTTCCCACTACTCCACTCGCATTTATGGTAAAATGGTTTATTTAGGGTTTTTAATTATTGCATATTTATTTGGGAATGTTTAGAAAATATTTTTTAAGGATTTAAAAAGTTTTACTTTGAATGATGAGTTTTTTCTAATCATAGACGCAAAAGAAAAATGATGCTGACACCGTTCGAGCGACAATGGCATCTCACACGAAGTCGTTCAAGCGACACGTCATTCCGTTTGAGCGACAACTTCATTTCGTTTAAGCGATGCATTGCCTCAATTTCTATATTTAAAGTAGTGTTCATCATTCACGTTTTTCAAGTCTTTGGCACTCACGTTTGTGCAGAACTGTTTCATAAAACAAACTTCGATTTTTCAAGGTTTTCTTACTTTTTTATTAACAAGGTATTCCCAAACATAGATGTGAATCTTTATAAACCCTAAATCAATTGTTCTACTTATCTAGAGTATTCTTGTGGAGAAGAAGGTTGTTATCCATTGCTGACTTGGAGCTCTTGCCGGGTCTATTATTGAATACAACGAATCGACGACTACTAGTATTCATGTGTCACTATATTTTTCTATAATTGTAAGTATTACGAATTATAGTGAAATAAAAATGGTTGTTCTACATTGGGGAATTTTTCCTCTTTTTGTTATCGACTGTGCATGTTTGGATTGATTTAATTAGCCTGTCACAATTTATTTGCAAGAGTTAGGATTTTTTGGGATAAAAATTGGAATTTAATTAAACAAGTTAAATGATCGATTGTTGGTGTGCTCTCAAATTGGTATCAGATCCTATTACATAATTATAGCATGTTATTTTATTGCAAAATTATTCGGGATATTAATTTTGGCCTAAAAATTGATTTTTGAAAAAACGCAATTTCAATGGAAAACTTGTATAATCGAGTGCCAATTTTTAACGGGTAAAATTATGCATATTGGAAAGCCTGTATGAAATCTCACTTAAAGGCTATTGACGAATGTGTTTGGGTTATGTGTGAAAGAGGGTGTACGCCTCCCACTATCAATGTAGATAACGTAACTACTTCAAAACCTGTGACTACATGAACTGAGGTTGAATTTAAATGGAGCACATATAACTCACATGGTCTAAGTGAAATTTTCGAAAATGTCACTCCCGATGAGTTCCGACTTATCATAACGTATACCACGTCAAAAGAAGCATGGGACATTCTTCAACTTATCCACGAAGGCACTAATGTTGTTAAAAAATCAAAAATGAAAAATTTAACTACACAATTTGAGACAATCACCACGCTTGAATCTGAGTGTTTTGATGAATTATATGCATGCTTATCTGATGTTGTAAACATTAGTTTCAATTTAGGTGAACACATTCCTGATGCTAGAGTAGTTAAAAAGAATTTGAGATCACTGCCTGAGAGTTTTATCCCTAAAGTCACTGCGCTAAATTATTTAGGAATTTTGAGTAGTCTGAAATTAGAAGAATTTGTAGGAGACCTCTGGACTTATGAAATTGACATGTTTCCTAACATGATAAAATCAAATGATAAAGGGGTAACACTTAAAGCCCAGGCTAGGAAGAGTGAGGTGTCAGCAAGAAAGGCAGGTGGTTCGTCTAAGAGTAGAGAGGCAGAGTTGTCTGATTCAGAGTTTCATTTTGACTTGGATGATTTGGCCTTATTTGAAAAAAAATTCAAGAAATTTCTCAAATTAAAGAAAAATGGCAATTTCAAAGATAAAAGAATTTTGAGAAAAATATTTTGAAAAGAAAAATGAAAAGGATAACAAGGACGTGTCTAAGACAGGCGAGGAGAGATGTTATGAGTGCAGTGGTAGAGATCATAAGGCATTTGAGTGTTCTACTAGGTTGAGATGTCAAGGCAAAGCTACTCTTAATGCCTCCCTGAGTGATGAAAATGAGGTCGAGTCGGTGGATTCTAGAGATGAGTCATTGCATGAATGTAACTTCACCACATTTATATCTAGTCATGTGAGTACTGATAGTACCCCTCACGACCGTGAGGATGCTGCTTCACTGGGACACTTCAACAATGGTTGCGATGTGAGTGAGGGGGAGGATGCTACAAGTGAGAGTGAGAGTTATTTACGACGCACGTACGCTGATTCTTTTAAAACTAAAAAGCATAAAAAATCATTAGCACTTAGTATAGTTGCCTTAGAGGAAAACTTGGGAGAGATGAGAGAGAGAGAGTCCTCCATTAGCACTACCTTGAGAGAGAGAGAGAGAGATAAAGATTCTTAGAGAAAGAGAAATATGATTTGACCAAGAAAATGTCTAGTCTTACGAGTGAGCTCCAGACATCCATGGTCACTCGGAAGAAAGTTTAATCCCTTGTAGACCAGCTTACTTATGACATTGAGAGAGACAGGGAGGTCAAGGTAAAGATAGAGGACAAATCTAAAACTATGGGAAAGATCCTCCTTGCCCCTGCTTTAGGTTTTGATAAAAATTAGGGAATAGGTTTTGATGGTGCCTCCACGTCCCATGTGACACCGGAACCACTTCCTGAGTTTACTACGAATCCATTTGGCCATGACCAAAAACCCCAGAGAAGAGTTTGACCAAGAAAATCAAACCAAGGTCAACCAAAGACTATGTAATTTTGTACCTACTACAAAAGAAAGGGCCACCTTAGGGAGTTTTTCTATAGTTGGGGTCAGACACGACGTACATTTGCTCCACTACGTGCCACTAGAAATTTTTTGAGACTTAAAGAGCAGGCCGAGTTTATAGTCGCCACATCTCAGAGTCTAACGGAAGAATTCCAATGGAGTTCTATGCCATCAGCGGACACTTCTACTATCCCGATTAGAGCCAATAATGACAAGGTCAAACAAAAGGTTACCCAATCTTAGGTGCCTAAACTCGACGCAAAATACCTTATTGTTCATGTTGCTCTTAAAGCACATAATACTTCTCAGTGGTATTTTGATACTGGGTGCTCCAGGCACATGATAGGTGATGTATTATTTTTTACCTACCTAAAGGATCACAAGGAAGGCAAAGTAACCTTTGGAGATGAGAGAAAGTCTATCATAATAGGACGAGGTATAATAGGGATACCGAGATTTCCTAATCTAGAGGATGTTTTGTACACAAAGCTTTGAAAGAAAACATTCTCAGCATTAGCCAATTATTCGACGCTAACTTTGCAGTAAAGTTTGACCGGAATGAGTATAATGCTTATGATAAATTGGGTATTCTTATATTTCAAGGGGTGAGGAATGAAGATAATTGCTATGGGATTATGCCCAAGTCCTCATTTATTTTCAACAGCGCCAGGATCTCTCCAATGGATTTGTGGCATCAACGTCTACGTCATGTGAATTTTAGATCTTTGGAGAGATTAGATAAAAAGGACCTACTATGTGGCTTGCCATATCTTAGAAAGCCAACTTTCATGGTTTATGGACCTTGTGAGTTGGGAAAGTAAGTCCATAACCCCCACAGGAAGTTGGATTCCATTATCACTTCATGGATGCTTCAGTTGATACACATGGATCTTATGGGTCCTACTCGAACTTAGAGTTTAGGTGGTAAGAGATATATCATCATGATGCTATATGATTTATCTCTTTATTCGATTGTAGGTTTTATGAGAGAGAAATTCGATGTTGTGGAATTTCTCAGGACCAAGTTTTGTATCTTGCATAATCAACACGGATTCATTATCAATAGGATACGTTGTGACAACGACACTGAGTTTAAGGAAGCTAAAGTATATCTTTACTCTGATTGCCTCGGGATCAAACATGAATTTTTGGTCCTAAAGACTCCTCAGCAAAATGGGATTGTTCATAGGAAAAATCGGACAATTCCAGAGATGGCTAGATTTATGCTTCTAGGTTATAGAGTTTCTAGGAGATTTTGGGCAAAGGCATTATCTATTGCAAGCCATACGATGAATAGGGTTTACCTTATTCCACAGACACTTAAGACGCCCTACGAATTATGGATTCAAAAGAAGCCCCTCATATTTTCATATCTTTAGAAGTAAATGCCACATCCTACAGGATATAGAGTAATTATGAAAGTATGACTCCGGGACCGAGAGGGAATATTGTTAGGATATTCATTGACCAGTAGAGCATATAAGGTTTTTATTATGAGTATCTCCAAGGTTATGGAGTCAATAAACATGACAGTGAAAGATGATTAACCGTCGGTGTCTGTTGATTCTAACCTTTTGTGTGAAGATGACGCACTTCCTAATGATGATCCCATTGTGCCTCCCACACCCTGAGTGGATCGTATTCCTTATTTAGATGTCACTATTGCTTGGGTTTGAAACAATCATGATACTAATTCTATTCTAGGAGATCCCACCCTAGGGTTCAAGACTCGCGTTCAACTAGAAAATGTTGTTAGCCATGTTAGCTACCCAAGAATCATAAGGAAGCTCTCAAAGATGAACACTAGTTATGCGCTATGAGGGATGAGTTATTTTAGTTTATAAAAAATAATTCCTGGGAATTGGTTCCCTCACCTAGTGAGACAAATGTGATAGATGCCAAGTGGATATTCAATAATAAGATGAGGCTGGTACCAATATTTGAAATAAAGCTAGGTTGGTCGCTCAAGGTTACACACAGATAGACGGTCTAGACTCTGATGAGACATTTTCTCTTGTTGTGAGGCTTGATTCCGTCTATTTACTACTCTCCATAGCATGTCATCTATGCTTCAAGTTATATTAAATGGATGTAAAGAGTGCCTTTATAAATGGCATTGTACATGAGGAGGTTTACGTGGAATAACTCAAAGGGTTTGAAGACCCTAAGCACCCTGATCACGTCTACTATCTGAGGAAAGCCTTTTATGGTTTCAAGCAAGAACCCCATGCTTGGTACAAGAGTCTTACATCTTATCTCTTAGCCCGTGGCTTCAAGAGAGGGGGAGTTAATATGACATTATTCATCAAGAGAGATGTTGGTGCTATTTTAGTTGCCCGGGTCTATGTGGATGACATAGTGTTTGGATCCATGTGCTCCTACTTTAAGGAAGATATGAAGAGTGACTTTGAGATGATCATGGTTAGTGAGCTTAATTTCTTCCTTGGTCTCGAGGTTCGTCAGCTAGAGGATGGAATGTTCATCTCCCAATCCAAGTATGTTAGAGGTCTTGTGAAGAAATTTGTTTCAGACTCTTCTAGGCACACACGTACCCCGATTAGTACCTCAATAAATCTTAGCAAGGACACTTCAGGTAAGAACGTAGAGTAAACCTTGCATCATAGTATGATAGGTAGTCTTCTTTACTTGACTTTCAGTTGTCCCGACATCGACTCTAGTGTTGGAATATGTGCGCGATATTAGGCATCCACGAAAGAGTCGCACTTCTTCGCTCTTAAACGTATTATCACATACGTGAGTGGGACTCTCTCACTTGGCATTTGGAATTCCTTTGATACTGATGCCCATTTATCCACCTATTCGGATGTCGATTGGGCCGAGGATGCAGATGGATGTAGGATCACTTCTGATGGGTGTTTCCTCTTTAGTTATTCTCTTGTCTCTTGGCTGAGCAAGAAGCAAAACTCCATTTCTTTATCCAGTGCGGAGGCTGAGTACATAGACGCTGGGAGTTATTGCATGCAACTCTTGTGGATAAAGAAGATGTTGGAGGATTATGGGATATCACAAGCGCAACACACATATCCTATAATCCAGTCCAGCATTCGCGCACAAAGAACATTAGGATATGCAAGCACTTTATCCATGAGCTTGTCGAAGAGAAGGTCGTATCCTTGAGTTTTGTGTCTATCGAACTTAGTTTAGCTGATATTTTCATGAAACCTTTAGATGCTCTTAGATTCGAGAGTCATAGGAAGTCTTTAAGAATTTACACAGTTGACTGAGGGGTGGTCACCATGTCCAGAGTAAGATATATTTTTCATGATCATATCATGTGATTCATATCTCTAAATTGTATCATTTGTATCATTATTTGTTTTTGGTTTTTATTTTTTTAGAAAAATACAAAAAAAATTTCTATTTTTTTTAAATTGAAAAAATCCAAAAAGATTTTCTTTTTATCCCAAAAAGAGTTTTGTATTTTGTTTACACCATTTATAGATGAACATTTAAGATATCCATTGTCACAACTTTATTCGATACTCCACGTGACTGTTTGATAGTGATTTGAGATGCTACATCATTTCATCCATGTGCTTTACATTATTTATAGTCATTGAGATGTGATTAATGATATCTTCTACATGTTTGGATCCTTATCTCTTTTATTGCACACGTGTACGCTATTATCTGAGTATTGCACTTGTATATCACATATTGGCTTGAGTGTTTCCATCTCAATTATGTCTATACAATGAACAAAATGCGATAAAACTTGATAAGAAAGTAGTGCATGTAAAAACCGTGCAGTGAGTATGTGTGAATTTGAAAAATGGGGAAGGGATACGAAAGGTACTCAATTATTCCTTGTGACTAAGCCACAGTTTAAATCGGACCTAAATAAAAATTTGGTAAAAATAGAAGCCAGTGTCTAAAGAGGTTAAAACGAGCCTGAAAAAATTCAAAGGCAATAAAAAGAAAAATATGCCAAAACGTGGGCCAATAGGTTTTGGTTTCATCACCTCAAAAGAAAAATAAAAAGCATTATTATTTATTGAGGGAGTTTGGATGGAATATAAAACAGGTTTGCAAGTCCTTGAAAGTCATGAAAAAGTGTTATATATTTTTTAACGTTATTGGTGTGGAAATCACTTTGAGCTTTGATTTGTTGATTTGATTGAGTCAAGTTTTTATAATTCCACCATTTTTACACCTACGGAAGACGCTTAGTTAATCCGTTAGGAATATCTAAAATTCATCGTGCACATATGTTATGGTTGTATATGTATTGATTTTCCTGTTGAATTTATTCACATCCCCACGTTTCCACTATCATCGACTTCGTTGTTTTCGTGTTCTTTCATGGTGTGGTTCTCGTTGTATATTTTGTGAGAAAAATTTTGAAAAATTAAAAAAGAGAACGTTTGATTCCCTTGTGACATTCTCTAATTGCATTGCTTTGTGTTCTTCATTTTTGTCTATTTGGGGACATCATAAAAAAGGGAAGAACTGATTATGGGACAGGATTTTTGTTTCATTTATTAAATGATTTGATTGAGCTTAATTGATATTTATTTTTGCTTATTATTATATTTGAAATTATTGCGCATCACGGGTATTGTTTCTTGTCTCATGTTTATAGGTACAAATTTGAGGATTATTTTTTTCACACCCTGATGATGACAAAGAAAGATTGAAGAGTTGAAAATTTGAAGATGTTGAAATTTTTTTTAATACATGTCATTTAGTATTTCGAATTTTTAGGTTAAATGGGGATATTAAATTATACGTCATTTGGATTGCATAATTCAGATAGTTTTTTATGTATGTACCTGCATAGACGTAGGGGGAGATTTGTAAGGACATGATTCTATAAATGTCCATTTAGAATCTAAGAAGTTTTATGTGTGTCCTAGATCACAGTTAGTATGTCTGATATCACTACGTTCATCAAGTCAATACGATCATCCACAACAGCCTTGATCCGAATCCTCCCATCCATTATCTTCATTGTGCGCCATGCTTCATGCAACGTGATCTTCAACTATTACCACTACTCCACTCACATGTGGTAAAATGGTTTATGTGTAGTTTTTAATGATTGCATATTTATTTGGGAATTTTTAGAAAATATTTTTTTTGGATTTAAAAAGTTTTACTTCGAATGATGAATTTTTTCTAAGTGTAGAGGCGAAAGAAAAATGACATTGACATTGTTCGAGCGAGAATCACCAGTTGTTGAGCGACATTGGCATCTCGCATGAAATTATTCTGGCAACATGTCATTCCGTTCGAGCGAAAACTTCATTTCGTTCGAGTGACGTGCCGCCTCGATTTCTGTATTTAAAGTACTGTTCATCATTCATTTTTTTCAAGTCTTTAGCACTCACGTTTTTGCACGAAATAGACTTCATTTTTTTAAGGTTTTCTTACCTTTTTTTTATTCACAAATCATCACCAAACATATATTTGAATCTTTATAAATCCTAGATTAATTGTTTTACTCATCTGGAGTATTCTTGTGGAGAAGAAGGTTGTTCTCCATTGCTGACTTGGAGCTCTTGCGGGATCTCTTGCTGACGACAATGAACCAATGACTGTGAGTATTCGCGTGTCACTCTAGTTTGTTGTAATTGTAAGCATTACGAATTATAGTGAAATAAAAATGGTTTTGCCCCTTTTGGGGGTTTTCCTCATTTTTTGATTGATTGTGCATGCTTGGTTTGAATTAATTAGTCTGTCATAATTTATTTTCAAGACTTAGGATTTTTTGGGATAAAAATTGGAATTTAATTAAATAAGTTAAATCATTGATTGATGACCCACTCTCACAGGTCCTTCTTGAACTCCAAGTCAATTGTAAATTAGCAATAAATAAAGTAAAAGGGTATAAACACCAGATATAGAACGGTTCGGCTATAAAAATGAGCTTACATCGACTTTGTTGACTTACTCTCATTATATATGTTGTATAGTACAATATTATGGTGCCATTAGAGGCGTACAAGAGTGATAAGAAAGGAGAATACATGGATGTAATGAATATAGAAGCCCGAGATGTGGCCTTAAAGACAAGACCCAAAGAGGGGCGTAGCTCTATAAAAAGATGTAGTGTGGACATTTTGGCAGGGCTTCACCGGATAAATCCTCTCTCAATCCCCAAAATATGAGGTGAGCACGCCTACTTACCCTATAAAGGTGGTGTCACGTGCTTAGAACACGTGGCACATGGGTAAGTATGAAGAAAAAGGAATCCTTCTAGAAGCTGGGCAGTTGGAAACTGTATGAGTAAGGGTTGTGGCTTATTTGAGACGATGAAGAAAGAGGAATCCTTCTAGAAGCTGGGAAGTTGGAAACTGTATGAGTAAGGGTTGTGGCCTATTTGAGCCCAGGCAGCAGCAAGTTTGAAGGGTGTCACGACCTGTTTGATCCCAGGCAGTGACCATACACGAAAGGATGTTGTGGCCTATTTGAGACCAGACAGCAGTGCAAGCCAAGGCTAATTGTAAGGTATCGTGGCCTGTCTGAGTCGAAGCAACGACTCTTACTGAATACTTCATGGTATTATGGACTATATTTGCCCTATCAATAAGCCCCCAATTCATAGTGCCAAGAATTAGTGAGTTGGGGTTGCGACATAATTTAGTGTTGTGGTAAGTATTCGTAGGTTACTACGATAACTTGCAAGGCGACGCTTCAACTTGTGCACAAAACCCGTAGAACTAGCCCAAATTATACCTGAGTTTATATTCTGACTGAAATTTAATTAATCACGTATTAATTAATTTTATTACCTTGGCTTCACTCAACCAATAGACTTGGACTCGCTCACATGGCCCAAAAATACAGTATTCATAATTTATTATTCAAAATACTCCTTATATATATTAGCACAGTTATTAATCTAAGGTTTTCAAATTACTCAATTTCAACCTTAATTTCCCCTTTGGATTATCTTCTTAATTTTCGCATCAAAATTTCCAAACCAAAACCAACACATAATTGTAACCATTAAAATCAAAAGTGAAAACCGAGGCCAATAATCGAAATCCTTCAAAACAGAACCGAGGGCAAAAACATGGGAAAAGAGGAGAAATGCTAGATATCACATCTCGTTTGAATGGATGGCCGATCGTTTGAATGACGGTGGCCGTCTCTCTAACGGAATAAAGGTCGTTCGAATGACCCTGGTTCCTTTCCTCCTCCTCCTTCTTCACCCAATACAATCCGCCATTAATAACCTCTATAAACCTTCTACCTAAAAATTAACACAGTACTGATTTACCCACTAACCACAAACCTAATATTTCAAGATCCCCTAATCTTAAATTAACAACCACACATATTTAAGGCTTAATAATTAAACTTCTCAAATCATCTACACATTATAAATCTAAATTTTTTTAGCCCAATTTAGATATCAAACTGACCAAAAAAGAAAACATTTATCTCACACCCACTATGATATGAATAGAAATATGCAATTAATTTTAGAGAAAGTTTAACCACTTGCCTTATTATGTTTGTAGGGTCTGAATCTCTTTGGTGTAAATGATGATTTGATGAAGAATATCCACACTTGTTATTGATTTAGGCTCCCAAGGTTTCTCTAATTTCTCCTTAGTTTGTCCTCTACTTGATTAGGTTTTCTTAAATGAGTTATGGCTCTCACACCCTTTCACATTTAGGGTTTATTAAGTCAATCCCGTTTTTAGGTGTGTGGCCCAGACACTCCTATGTGGGCTTGGTTATGCCTAAAAAATGCTCTGAGACCCATTTACTGCCCATGGTTACTATTTTCTGACTATTTGAATCCATCCGGACTCAATCGTACACTTAGAATTACCTTTCGAGGTAGTCTACTAAAAGTTATTATTCACCTATTAACTTAATAAATTACTACTATTCACTTAGTAAATTTAAATCCCATAAATATTAGTCGTCTACTCACCAGATTAATATTTAAATAATATTATTAATAATTAATTCAATTAAAATACGACACACAACTAATTAAAATTTATCAAATTAATTAATTAATAAATTCCCAAAAATACGAGGTGTTACATACTTCCTCCCTTACAAGGGAATTTCATCCCCGAAATTAGGTCTTACCTACAGTGAATAACTCTGGATACTGCTCTCACATGTCATCCTCCTGTTCCCAAGTAGACTCGTCGACACTGTGATGTGCCCACTGAACTTAGGGGTACCACCTTATACCATATCTTGCACTCACTATAATCCAAGATAGCTATAGATCTCTCCTCATATGAGATGTCTAGCAGTAAATCAATCTTCTTGAGTGGGAGCTGCGAAAAAGCCCT
Organism: Sambucus nigra; assembly: GCA_949130495.1. NCBI lineage: Eukaryota > Viridiplantae > Streptophyta > Magnoliopsida > Dipsacales > Adoxaceae > Sambucus > Sambucus nigra. Next base: position 628,017,580 of record OX422212.1, on the reverse strand, counting down.
CTGACTCCTATGATAATTCTTCAGCGATGCCACATGAAACACGTCGTGTATCCGCTGAGGGTGCTCTGGAAGACCTAGTAGATAATCTATCGGTCCTACTCTCTCAATGATAGGGAAAGGTCCCAAATACCTCGGCGCTAGTTTCCCTTTCTTGTCAAAACTCATCACCCCTTTCATGGGAGATACTCAAACCAATACCTGATCACCGACCTCTAACTCAACATGTCTCCGATTGGCATCAGTATAAATCTTTTACCTATCCTAGGCTATCCGAATACGTCCTAAAATAAACTTTACTTGGCAGACCTCTCCCGAATCATCTATGGCCCCAATAACTTGTTATCCCCCACCTCTAATCAACAAGTGATGAACGACACAGTCTCCCATAAAGTTCCTCTAATGGGGCCATGATGATAGTGAATTGGTACGAGTTTTTATATGCAAACTCTACCAATGAAAGATATTGATCCCATCCTCCCCTAAAGTCCAAAATGCACATCCTTTGCATATCCTCAAGCACCTAATTTACCCTCTGAGTCTGCTCGTCTATCTGTGGATGATATGCAGTGCTCAATCGCAAGCATGTGCTCATAGCCTCCTGAAAGCTCTGTTAGAAGTGAGATACGAACATCTTGTCTCTATCAGACACAATGTTAATCGAAACCCCATGCAACTTAAATATCTCCGCTATGAGCAGCTGCGAGTACTGCATTGTCTCAAAGTCCGTGTGAATCGAAAAGAAATGGTCTACCTTTGTAAACCGATCCACTATCACCCATATGGAATTGGGACCCCAATGTGATGTTGAAAACCCTATAATTAATTCTATAGAAATTCTCTCCCACTTACACATTGGAATCTCAAATGGTTGCAACATCCGTGAAGGCTTCTGGTGGTCCAGTTTAATAAGCTGATAGGTGGCACACTTCGAGACAAACTCAGTTATATCTCTCTTTATTCTCTACCATCAAAACTGTCTCCTCATGTCCTAGTACATCTTATCCCCGTCGATATGTACCACGAATCTAGAGCCTTGGGACTCGGTCAAAATGGCATGCCTCAAATCCTCGTCGTATGGCATAACCAACCTCATATTATGACGTAGACCTACCTCTAAGCTGATAGAGTAAGACTCTACACCCTCTGTTAGTAACTGTCTCACCCTTTCTTGGCAAAACAGATCCTCCGCGTGTGCTATCACCACCTTCAAGACAATCTCGGGCATAATAGCTAAAATGACCATACATACCCTAACGACTTCATCTCATGATGAGTTTAACTCCACTTTGGTTTCTAGATCGTTGCCAAGTCCTCCATAGGTCACTGTCTCAACGCGTCTACCACCATGTTAGCCTTACCAGGATGATACTGAATATCAAACTGGTATTCCTTCACAAATTCTAGCCAACGCCCCTGTCTCATATTCAGATTCTTCTGTGTGAAGAGATACTGAAGTGACTTGTGATCCATGAATAATGTGAACCGCTCTCCCAGAAGATTGTGCCTCCATATCCTCAAAGCAAAAATGACCGCTACCAACTCAAGGTCATGGGTGGGGTAATTCCTCTCATGGGGATTAAGCTTCTGAGATGTATAAGCCATATCCCTCTCCTCCTGCTACAACACACCCCTAAGTCCTTTCAAGGATGCATCCGTATCGACCCGGTACTCCAATACTACCTTAGGCAAGATAAGTACGACTGTTGATGTCAATTTTTCCTTTAACTCATCGAAAGCTAACTGACACTTGTCACTCCATACAAATGGAACCTCCTTGTGAGTCAAGTTCATCAACAAACTCCTAATCTTAGAAAATCCCTTAATGAGGTGGTGATAATACCCGACCAACCCCAGAAACTGCGAATCTCAGTCGGTGTCTTGGTCTGTCTCCACTCCTCCACCGTTGATACCTTACTTGGATCAACAATAATACCCCAGTCTGGCACATTGTGGCCAAGAAATTGCACCTCTCGTAGACAAAATCCACACTTTTCGAATTTGGCATGAAATTGGTGGTCTCGTAGTGTCTAAAAAATCATACTCAAATGCTCTGCGTGTTCTTCCCCAGCGAGTGAGTAGACCAAAATATTGTCTATGAACATGACAATGAATTGGTCAATGAACTCTGTAAATAACATGTTCGTGAGATCCATGAACACTGCTGGTGCATTGGTGAGCCCAAATGGCATCACCCTTAACTCGTAGGATCCATACCGCGATAGAATGGCGGTTATAGGAACATCCTCCTCCTGAATATGCAGTTGATGATATCTTGATCTTAAATAAATCTTAGAGAAGTATGCTTTCCCTCTCAACTAATTGAATAGATCACCGATAGTCGGTAATGGGTACTCTTTCCGTATCGTGACATTATTCATCTCCCTGTAGTTGACAAATAAGAGGATCGAACCATCCCTCTTCTTCATGAACAACACAGGAGCATCTCACAGTGATGTGCTCTGCCGAATGAAACCTTGGCCCAAAAGCTATTGAATATGTCGTCTCCCCTCACGCATCTCTAAAGGGTCCATGCGGTAAGGTGCTCGGGAAATAGGCCTCATACCCGGTGCTAAATCAATAACAAGCTCAATATCTCAGTTGGGTGATAACCCTGGTATATCCTGAAATATATCCTCAAAGTCCCTCACGACTGGAATCGAGTCTATCGAAATCACAACCACTAGTGAGGTCTCCTCCTCAATGTAATATAAATGAGTGAGTTACCCTCCCTCGAAAAGAGGCATAGCCACCAAAAAAATCTCTTGCCCCGAAATGGAGAATACTATGGTCCTCTCAAAATAATCTACCATCACTCGGTACCCGACTAAGCAATCCATACCTAGGATAACTTCATATCCCTCCATATCTAACACGAGGAGGTTCACTACTAAACTTAGTCTCCTAATCTCAATATCTACTCCTCTACATATCGAGTGTATGAGTGATCCACACCCTATTAAAGCACCCTATATCTTTGACTCACTTGAGTCTATATTATATAGGTGGTCATCTAGTTTTGAAATAGTGATAAAATTGAGTCATACCCCTTTCAAACCAATAAGCCTTCAGACTCTTCATTTTGATTTCCTCTAATAGTCCAAAGGTATAAACACTAACACTACACCTGGGATTATTTATGTATTGCATATAAGATTGCATTCTTCATAATATGGAGGTGTGTGAGTTAAATCCCACTAAAATAATTTTCTACATTTTTTGGGATATGTTAATTAATTTCTAAGATTTTTTGAATAATGTTTTAGAATTTAATTTGGAAGTTATAAACTTTGTGGGTCATTTTGTAATTTTTGTAAGCTGTTAAAAACCTTCTTGGGTAGAAACCGAAAGTGCTTGAAAATATTATGGTGAGAAATTGTATTTTTGTAACATAAAAAATAAGCGTTTATAGTTCAATCTCAGCCTTACACGTGTTGATTCCACAAAGGCTGGATTTGTGTTTTTATACTCTCACATACCTGTGCTTACCTGTGAACCCTTGGATCTTTTTAATCAATGACCTGCATGTAATATGAGGTGATCCTTGTAATGTCTGGATCAACCAATAAGGATTAGATTTTAAGCGATGCATTCTTAACCCTTGTATTTATTTCGATCATTTAAAATCAATCTTGAGCGTTGATTTTCTTAGTCGTGCCAAAGCCTTCCGTCACTTACTATAAATACATGCCATATGTTATACGGTTACAATCTTTTGATCATTTACTCATCTGAGAGAGAAAAAAAAGAGAAACCAATCCCTTAACTAAACTCCGGTCAAATCTTACTAGAAAATCCTTTCTGAAAGTGAGTTAGTTTAAGATTCGAGAAGATCTATCCTCTTTTATCCTTTATCTTTTTCCACCTTAACCACGTTGATTCAATCTCATTTTCTTTCACAGAACTTTGATATTTGATCTCTGTGATACATATCACTTAAATATTGCTTAGTTTTGATTTCTTATTTCCAGAACCTCATTTTGTTGGTTGTTTTCAAACTGATATGTTATTTTCAAACCCTAAACCACCAAAATCTTTTCTGATTTTAGTTTCTTTAAATATTCAGGATTAGATCTAATTGAGATCTTGATTGGGGATTTACACTTTAAAATATTTCAAATTTTGTGAAATAGTTTGTACATTTTCAAAATAAGAAAGTTTTTCGGATCTTGGCTCATGTTTATAGCAAGATTCCCTCTTGATCTGCGAATATTTTAAAGATCCAAAGTCTGATAGTTTTGATTAAACTGATTTTGGAAATATTTACATATTTGTGATATGTTTTGCATCATGTTAGTAAATGAGTGTGTGTGAGTTGCTTGCATGTGATTTAGAGCACATCACCACTTACACCTTGACACTTTTACACTGAAAAGTGTTGGTACTTTTGAGTCAACATAAAGCTAAAAGGAGTGGAGTTACAAATCTTAGAGAACATCAAAAAAATCAGAGCCTCGGGAGAAGTTAGAATATCCAGAGGAGTTGGTATATTTCTAAACTTAGAATTAGGTCTGATTGTGTGTCTTGATTGTTATATAGTTTATAAACTTTTACTCTATTTTAGTGTATTTTTACTTTTGAGGTGTAGAGACCTTCGTGGATGTTTCCCCAATTGGGTGGGGTTTTACCACGTTAAAATTGTAGTTGTATACTTCCTCTTCCTCTCATCCCTTTCTTAAGGCTGTGTTGATTTAAGTTCCTTAAGTTTTTTTTTCAAAACTGGTAAACCTATACTTTAAATAACTCATTCATACTATTTTACACATCTTGTGATAAAAATTTGTTTTAAGAAAAGTGTTCTTTCAACAAACTGTTCGGAGCCATTTAGATTGTTACTTTTGAATTGAACGACTTAAGTTGTATTTTTTTCACCTATCAGTGACTCTACACACATAAGGAGACTATCAGCCGATTCTAATAACCAAGTGACTCTAGAAAATTTGGTTCTAATGAATGAATGTGATGCACCAATATAAAAAAGAATCCTACCCTCATTCCCATGAAAAAGAAATGTACCCTCGACTATGGGCGGTGCCTGAGGTGCTTGTGGAATCGGACCATTCTAGATGTTATACGCATGCCCGTAGTGAAACTACCCCTACTGCTGTGGAGTTGGTACTACTGGAGGAATATATACCTGTTGTCCCTGGGGGGCACCCTGCGGTTGGCCCCTACTTCTCTGTGTGAACTCCCTCCTCAGATGGCTTGGATGGTCGCACTCGAAGCAACGTTTCTAAAAATTTCCCTAATGCTGGCTCTACTGGCCCTGATGACGCTATCCCTGATGTTTTTCTGACTGTCCTCGCTCGTTGTTCCCTTGGCCTTGGAGGCCCTGAGGAACCTACTGTTGATTAGGGACCTATTGGCCCTGCCTAAATCCCTGACCTCCGAGTCGAAACCTCTAGTAGGATTCCTTTGATGGGTATTCGACCCCTGCTGGCTGCTTATTTGCTGTGCTCCGCTACAAAAACACCCCAATTTGCCTTGCCCTGCTGGCTAGGCTCACCTACCCTCTTGCTTCCTTTCAGGTAGAAGCGATGGTCCTGACAGTGTAGCATGGCTGGATTAACAACGTCTGAATATGTCACCAAAGCAGGGTTCCCAATCAAATGTTGCCTGATCCTCTAGGCGAAACCATCAATAAATTTTTCCTTCCTCCTCTCCTCGTTGCTCGCCTCGTCCGACACCAAATTAGCCAAACGGGTGAACACCTCCTAGTATTCCACCATAGAACAGTCACCCTGAATCACCTCCCTTAATCTCCTTCTCATATCGAGCTCAAGTGCTGGAGGAAAGTACTTCTGGTCTAATCTCACCCAGAACTTGTCGATGGTCATCATATCTATATCTCTAATAGTGGTAGTAGAGCCCCACCACTGCAAGGCTGCCCCAGTGAACCTGAATGTGGATAAAATTTGTCTCTGTACCCTACTACAGTCAACCACGCACAGGTGGAGTTGCATCTCTCACCTCCACTGATAATCCAATATCACCTCATAACTCCCCTAAAACTCCAGGGGATGGCCCTTCTGAAAGGCCTCTCGAACCCTCTACCACTATGTTGGACCCAGGTGGGATTGAATAACTGGGCCACTGCCTGTTGTGGTTGGGGAAGAGGAAACCGTGCTTCCATGGTTGCATTGAGTTCTTTGGACACAATATCTTCTACCTGAGTTGTAGTCACAAAACCTGGTGAGGGTTGTGGCTATGTAACCTCTGGCTCCTGCTGAGCCTCTCTCACCCTGCCCCTGGCTGCTGCCCTAGCAGGTTTACCTCTACTAGGCAGCATCTGAAATTCAAAACGAGTTGTATTAGTTCACTGTTAATACAAGTCTTAATAGATGAAGTACGATATCTCATAAGTATAAAGATGAGTTGACAGTCCTAGTAATAGGTCTTTATGTCAAAAGAACGCTATGCTGAAGTCGTAGTAAGATGTACAGATCCTATGGATACTAGATTCTGATGCTCTGATACCATCTGTGACACTCCGTCTAATTAAATAGCTCGTGATCAAGAATTTATCAAATTAATCAGGATTTCCACCTGGTTCATTCTTAGCATCACTTTCAAAACTTATTAATTACTAACCACCGAATGATTAATTAAGCCTGTGTCAAAATTTTATTTTTTAAATAACCAAGTCACTAAAATCGCAAGAGACATAATATAACCATCACAATATAATAGAGTCAGTGCATGTCACAAATATCTGAATTAAGTTCTAGCCAAATAAACATCGACTAAAAACAACCAAACCAAAATAAATCTGACACGTAGCAAAATATAACCAATACAATCTGAAGTTAAATAAAATATACAACTCCCAAGAGCAACATTATCGAAAGTACAACTGAGATACTATCCCTATCTAGGAGTGAATAAGATAGGCATCTATACCACTCCTACAGCACCCACATGCACCAAAGCTACATACCCTGGAATAAGATCAAGTCTGGCGCCCTTGCGGTCGGACACCTTAAAGGTTGTGAAATTATTTGAGAGCAAGGATTAGAACCAAAACATTTTGAAAATATTTAGCAAATGAATTAAATTCCAGTAAGTTAAAATGCATGAATGCTCTTCATATTTAAGCTAGTGCCGCACTCTCTTAAGGACCGGATCACCCCTCGACTATTGTTCACACCTAATGTATTTCTATACAACCCACCTAGTCATCCACTCCATAACTAGTTATGGTTATATAGTTCCTTCCGGTCACACTACTCTAGCTCGAGTACATTCAATATATGATTTATAAGTTATATATTTATGAGTGCATTATTTTGCATGAATTATGTAGAAATCTATGCCTTGTTAGGCCTTTGTATCTTAAATAATGAGCTTTTAGAGTCTTTTTCATAAATTAAAAGAAAAATGCAAGTTTGAATCAAATTTGAGTTAAAAATGTGATTTTAATAACTCTCGGGGGTGAAACTATAATTTTAGAAACTTTATGGGAATGAAAATAATTTTTAAATGTTCATCTAGGCAAAATAAATCTCTCCCATAAATTTGGTTGAATTTGGAGTTAAAATGGAGAAGTTATGAATTTCGGGGTCTAAAATGCAAATAAGGGTAAATTGCTAATTTCCTAAATTTTATGGGGTTGAATTTAAATTAACATAAGTTATTTAATTTTTTTGCAGGTACCTCTGAAGTTTGGTGAAGATCCCAGTTATTTGGTGAAGATATGAAGATTGAGGGAAGAATTAAAAGAAGAAAAAAAAGTATTGGGGCTAAAGCATGAAGAAAAGAATTTAATAGATTTGTTTGGGATATAATTTATCGTAGCATGTAAAATATTGAAGAAGGCTCTAGGTGAGCTGGTCTCGTGCACGTGATTCCTTGGTTAAGGTCTGGAGTTCGAACCCCTGCAAGTCTCTTTAATTTTTTTAATTAAGGCAGGTATATAAATGGCCCAGTCAGCAGCCAAATCACCGCCCAATCAGCGCCACATGTCAGTCAAGCACCACATCAACTTCCATGTCATCACTGACCAGTCAAACCACCATGTCATCGATCCAATTCGTTCAAAAATCAGAATTTGTCTACATTATTTGGTTCAGTCAAAATCATTACTCTGAATCAGATTACGTGAAAATTGGTTAATGTATTTTTTTAATTCATTTTAATCACTTAAAAAGGAGTTTTATACCCAACCAAATACCCTATACCTAACCCTATAAATATGACCCTTGGGTTCATTCTTACAAATTTATTATGTCTACAATTATGCTCGCTTAATTTTCTTATTAGGATTAGGTGAAATTTATCATGTGTGATTAATAATGTGTCTGATTTACATTCGTTTTTGTTTCCGATATGTGTTAACTACGTTTTAAAAATTCGTTATTCATTTAAAACGACATGAGAGTGCGTTTTAAACCTTCGGCATTGTTTAAAAAAAATCATTTTTTATTTTAAATATGAGTACTTTTTGATGGGTTATACTTTTATTAAATTGATTGGTAGCTCATGCTTAAAGACTATATTTTGAAATTTAAAGGTGAACTTTTTAAGGGAATAGGAATTTTAGGCCTCTAAATTTAGAGACGTTAAATTTTAGTCTGGGCTTATAACGTGTTATTTTTTCGAATTAAATACGATGAGAGTCGGTTTAATTTGAGTTATAAAATCGGGAATGACAAATTTAAATTATTGCATAGTGTTAGTTAAATGTGACAAATGGATCCAACGTCCTAATTTTCACGCTCATTTGATTATATCTCTTGTAGTTTTATTCTTTTTTATGTGTATTTGCTTAGCTAATACCACATCCCATTTCCAAACCCATTTCGTCTAGTTGGACAATCACAATAATTTTTAACGAAATAATTGATAAATTCTCGTGGGTTCGACCCGTACTTACACTCAGTATTCTATAATAGCCCATGCACTTACGGTATTTTATAAAATCGACAACAAGTTTTTTGCGTCGTTGCCGAGGATTTGGTCAATTTTATTTTTAAAAAGTTTTTACTTTCGAACTAGTTTTTTTTTGTTTTCGCATTTTTTTAATAAAAAATTATAAAAAAAAAGTAGAAATTTCTGGAAAAAAATCAGCAACAATATTTCTATTTTTCTGGATAAAGAAAAGCAGTTTTAAGTATTTTTTTTTAATAAATAGAGCTTTTAGCACTAAGTTTATCCTAAAATACATAAAAACTTGAAAAAAAAATTATTTTTTTTGGGAAATTTCCAGATTCGTTTTTTAGTTGGTAGACCCTAAAAAAACTATAAAAAAAAAATTAAAAAATTCAAAATTTACCCCAACAGTAATTTTTTTTTTCAGGTATAAAAAAAATATATCGTTAGTGTGCTTTTTTTGTGTTAAATACACCACTAGTGCCTGTGTCATTTTTTTTCTTTTGTTATTCTCTTTTCGTTAATTTTTTTTGTGTATGTATCGTAATTTATGTTTGGTGTAGTTCTTTTTTCTTTTCTTTTCTTTTCAGGAGCATATTAAAAAAAACAAGAAAAGGAAAAAGTAGAAGAAAGACAAAAGTGAAGAAAAATTCGAAAAAGTGTTAATCGTGCGAGAACATGACGCAAAAAATTTTGCAATCTTGCCACGAGCACAAGGAACTCTCGCAGACGACTGAAACGTAGGCGATGTTTCACTCCGATCGACGTCAACTTAAACTTCGGCCCGATGTAAATAAGTGACCTCAAAAAGTTCATGCCGGAGGTACGTTTTTGTGTGCTCCTACGTGATTTAATTTTTCACTTAATCTAGCACGTTGCATAAATTGACTTAAGGGAAAAACCCTTGTGGAAGTTAAGGTGGGGATTTCATCACCCTTCCTTGGCTCGAAAATCACTAATTAACCCAGCATTTGCATATCCCGATCCATCACATTTAATTTAAAATCAAGTAGACACTGGCCTTAGGATATCACACAGCTCATAGAAAACCTCTTAACGAGGATAGAATTAAAAGCTACTCCAACTCAAACTTGTCAAATCAATCCCATTTCACCTTGTCTAGGATTGATGGTTTTTAATATGTCTTCGTACCGACGACATACATTGAGGAAAAAGCGAGATTTGAGGCGAAAATTGTAGTTGGTCGTCTTTTAAATTCTCCCTTATCAAAGAGTAGGAGCTGTCTAATTAGAGAGATTAATTTTGAGACCCTGGTGTCATCGATTAATATCGGGAAAACAAGATTTTAAAATTGAAACTCCCCTCACCTAAATTAGATATTTCAAATTGCATTGTGTTAGCTAGGAATTATGTGGGTTGAGTCAATTTTTTATTTATTTTCATCACATTAAAAAAAAAAATTCGAGTGAGCTCAGTGTATGCGAAGTTGGTTTTGAGATCATACTGGTCGTTTTGTCGAGTGTGGAGTCTAGAATTCCCGATACTTACGTAGGTAGATTTTTTATTTTCACCGAAATGGGAGACGAGTTAGCGCCACGTGCTCTTGAGGATTACCTTTATCCGACTAGGTCGAGTCAACCTTCGTGCATACGTCTACCCAAACACACTGCGAATTATTTCCTATTCCATCATGGAACAATCCAAATATTGTCTGTGTTTCGAGGTACCGAAAAAGAGGATCCCTACTGTTGATACCAAATTTAGTCTGCTGACATGGACCAATCACTTGAAGACATGTGTCAACTTACATGGCAAATACAAATACCTTCAACGAACAACATACTGTCACCAAGCTACTCAGGTGCTCCGAGCAACTTAAAGATACCGAGCAACTTAAGCGGTCCGAGCTACTTAGCATGCAGAGCATCCAAATCAAGAGAATCAAAAGACAACTATGCATTAAATGCTCATTATTATCGTACAGATTGTAAGGACATAAATTTCCAATTGAGACCTTTGTAGTTTTGGCTCAATTCCGGACAAGAACGTTTAAGTCATAGGATAGAGTATATTGATCATCCTTCAAGCCTATGACGTGCTTGTTGAAGACGTGGCGGCTAAGTGTATTAACCTTCATCACATTGCCGAGTTTGTTTGTGCCTCGTTTCTACGTCATCAACAATGTTCCGTTTGCTCCTAAGTTATGAATGCATTCGAATATATATATATATATATATATATATATATATATATATATATATATATATATATATATATATATATATATATATACATATACATATATAGGAGCTTGGAACATTTAATATTGGCTGCAGGTTTAATTAAAACTGCTGTTTATTTTCAGAAAGATTTAATTAAAACTTTAAATAAAGTTTATAAATTTTCTGGGTTAAAAATCAATTTTTTCAAATTTTCTGGAAGTTCATTCGAAGTGTCGTTCGAACCACATTGTCGTTCGAACGAGTTTGCCAACGAGTTCCCCAAAGGCCACTAGAAAGTCGTTCGAATAGTATTTCGAATGAACTTGATGTTTGAACGAAACTTCCAACGAGATTTTTAATGAGTTCACATTGGAACCTCGTTAGAAGCCTCGTTCGAACGAGTTTTGGCAGGAACAGTTAAATGGCAGTTTTGACCCCCTTGCCATTTGTTTTTCCCACTAACTTTGTGGCAGATTTAATATGTGCGGAAATGAACTTTTCTAACATAACTTTTCATACCATTCTAACTCTTAGAGAGAGGTTTTGAGAGCAAATTCTTCCAAGAAAAGTTCATGGTTTTTAGTGTTCATCTTTCAAAGAAAAATTCATCTAACACTCTAGTTTACACCCAATTGTTTATTTATCCAAGTTCGTATATATATATATATATATATATATATATATATATATATATATATATATATATATATTCATTGCTTGAAGTTTTTGGCACTGATTTATCGCTACATATTTAAGAAGATATTATTTGGGTTTGCTTCAAAATCCCATAAAGAAAAAGCGGTTTTGCGTTGATTTACCCGCTTGGAGAAAGGATCCTAGTTCGGGTGACGGTGACCATATAAAATCCGATCGGTAAATTCTGAGACCGCGGTGGAGCTCCCTGGTTATTCGCTAGGCAGAGGTTGATACAAGAAGACGCGTCAGGGCTTTAGAGGGATCGATTCGAATGTTGTAAGTCATCTTGCTTGTATTTTTAAATTCCATACATAGTGGATTTGAGGCTAAGGTCGTCAAAGGTTTTTTTCCGTTGTGGATTTTTCCTCGTACATCTTGGCGCAGTGGATTAATTATTTATTTTATCTTTTGCAAAATCACCTAGAATGCATGATTAGGTAAAAAGATAAAATTGGTTTAATTTAATCACTACATGTTTAATTTGGTGCTAAATTAATATTGGGTAATGTTTAGTTAATTAATTCAAGTCATTTAATTTAATTGTTAAAATTAGTTTGGCCTGACTTGATAAAATTGCAAAATATGACTTAGGCAAATTTGTAGGACTTGGTTTAATTAATTGTGTTTAAGTTAAAATCAAATAGTGTATGTGTATTTATCACATTTCACTTTGTGTTTAATTTTAATTTGAAGTAAATTAAATTTTTTTTTTGTATTGAACCATCAATTTTATGCTTCCGCATCTATAAAATGAAATTATTACTTTGTGAAGTAAAAGGATTTTTCAAAAGATTAAAATCGAGGGCCTATTATTCCAACAAGTGGTATCAGAGCCAAAACGATAATTTACTTCGTTAACATCCTTTAAATATTTTTGGCTAAAATGGAATTTTCCCCATTTTCTAAATTTCCTATATTCGATGGTTCTAACTACGCGTATTGAAAAGTGCATATGAAATCGACACTTAAATTTATCGACGAGAGGGTTTGGTTATCGGTAGTTAACGGGTGGTCTCCACCAACTCATTTAGTAGATAATGAACGTGTTCCCAAACCGGCCGATAGATGGAGTGAGGGTGAATTTAAACTTTCAAATTTTAATTCTCGAGGTTTAATGCCTTGTTTAGCGCTGTCACACCGGATGAATTTCAACGTATTATGACGTGTGAGACCGCTAAAGAAGCGTGGGATATTTTATAACTCACTCATGAAGGTACAAGTGTCATTAAAGCTTCGAAACTACAAAACCTCACCACTCAATTTAAAACTATCAAAATGAATGAAAAAGAAACGTTTGATGAATTTTATGCTAGACTTTTCGATGTTGTTAATTCATCTTTTAACTTCGGAGAGACAATACCCGACAAGCGTGTTGTAAAGAAAATTTTAAGGTCCCTTCCCGATAGATTTATCCCTAAAGTGACCGTTTTAAATTCTTTACCATCTTTAGCCTCTATGAAATTAGAAGAGCTCGTAGGTGATTTAGAAACCTATGAACTAGACATGTTTCCCTCTAAAACCGAAAGGAAAATAGAAAAGGGCGTTGCTTTAAAAGCCCGAAAAGAGTTCAAACAAGTAGTAGAGAGCGAGAGTGATAGTGACTCGGAAGACATGGCCTTGTTTGCTCGAAAATTTAGAAAATTTCTCAAATTTAACAAAGATAAATTTAAAAATAATTTTAAGAAATTTGAAACTTCTAAGTATGACAAAGCCGAAAGGATCCGTAAATCTTCTAACAAAAATTTAAATAGGGACGAATCAAATATGTGTTTTGGTTGTGAGGGTTATGGCCATAGGGCTTCTGAGTGCCCCACTAAACTAATGAGAGAGGGTAAGATATCCATTTCATATAATGCGACCCTTTGTGATAGTGATAAGGAAGAGGGACCCGATTCCCCCACTAAGCCCAATTTTGTGGCTTTTATGGCTAGTCGTGTGAGTGATAGTGAGAACTCATCGATTGATGAAACTTTAGCACATGACACTTCTAAGGTTATAGTTTACGATTCTCTTGTTTATGATGATAGTGAGAGTGGAGAAGAAGGAGAGAATGAAAATGAAGAAGAGGTTAATGTGACTGAACTTCAAAATGATTTTTAAGAATTATATGAAGAATCAATTAAATTAAAAAGAGCTAATTTAAGGTTAAAAGCTAGTTTGAAAGAACGTGTCAAGGTAGTTGATAATAGTGTGTTGATTGAAGACCTTAGGACACGTGTGAGGACTCTTAGAGAGAAGCTTGAATATGTAGAAGGCGAGAGAGATAGACTTAGAGGTCTAATGGAATCCTTGAAAAAGGAGCTTCTCGAGTTCGAAGAGAGAAATGTTTTATTAGAGTCTAACATCCTAGAATTAAAAAATAAATTAAAAGACTCTAGTAATGGCAATTTTTATTTGGAGTGTCGTTCGGAAAAATTAGATAAAATATTATGGACGGTCCAAATTAAAAATGACACTTGTGGTTTAGGCTTCGATACTTGTAATGAATCATCTCCCAAAGCCTAAACCAACTTTTTAGGAGAATCGCCTAGGAAAGCATTTAGAGATCACTCCTTAGGTAAATCTTTTCGACATGTTTTTATTTGTCCACATTATGGTCGAAAAGGTCATCTTAAGAATTATTGTTTTGATCTTAAAAGATTTTCTAGAGAATCCCAATGTAAAGAACCAAGGTAGTTAAAATTCCTACACCCCAAGATAGTCATTCTTCATTAATTTGGGTTAGGAAATTCGACTTGGTTTCCTTGCAAGATAGCGTTTTTGATTCTCATTTACTTTCACATGCTTCCTCTCTTGCAAAATCTAAAGGTTGAATGTGTTAGTTTTATTTGCGTACTTTTGCTTTTGTGCATCATGCTATATCACCCATTCTAATTGTATGCTTGCTAAGTCATTTTCTAGTCATTACTTTATTTCATATCTCATGCTAGAAATCATGACCTGTTTATCTTTTGTATTATATTTCTTTCATTTTTTTTGCTTAAATGAAAAATACAAAAAGATTTTTGTTTCTCATTTGGTTTTTATTTCTTGATAATTTGAGCTTAATGAAAAGTTCAAATGATTTTTGTTAGTCTTTTGAGTATATATTTTTTTTTGGTTAAAAATTTCAAAAACTCAAATAAATTTTTATTTTGTGTGTATTTTAGTTTGACACACTTTATGTGGCATATATTTGTGTTAGAATCCCATTTTTTTCACTCCCATGTGACTAGAACTTTTGGTTTAGATTGTCAATCCTTATTATGTTCTCTACCATGCTTACATGGAATAGTTGGATTTTGTGTTGATTAAATGAATTTTATTTTTATATGCCTCTATTCACACATGCACGAGCTCATTTGAAATTTTAAATGTCACATGTTATATTTGAGCTTTGTGAGGTGTTCTCCTACCAATCTAGTAATCTACATATTTATGACCTAGGAGGACTAGTGCATGTCAAAATTCGTTGCACGTGAGTTTGTGAGCTGTAAAAAATGTTATATAAATGTGCACGGGGAAGGGCTCCGAAAGGAATAATAATCCTTTGCGATTGTAAGCCACCGTTTAAAATGGACCTAAAAGAAATACATGGTCCAAAGGCCTAAAAACAGAAAAATGGCACTAAAAGAAAAAATAATTGCCAATGCCTATGTTTATTTGATATATTCATTCAATATAAAAGAATATATATCCTTCTTGAGGGAGATTGGATGGTATATCAACGATTTGCACAATGTCCGTTTATCCTAGTGGTATTTATTGTCATGACTCTATTTGGTTTGTAGAATCCTCAAAACTCTAGGCTTGTATGCATTGTGTGTGTTTGTTCATTGAGTTCAATAGTTATTGTCACATGAGGTTATATTCAAATGTGATAAATTTTTCAATCAAATGAGAAATCCGTGAATATATTTTAAGTGATTGGGTCTAAATTTAATTATTACTTGTTCACACCCCAACACTTCTGTTTCCATATGACACATTTTTGCCATACGAGTGTGAAAGACTCCTATTATATTTTGTGTGTGTCATTTGTGTGTTTATATCTATATATATGTGCGGGTGCATCTTTGGTATATCTAGAGTACGTATACATGATATTTTTGTTTAGTCTTTGCCTTGCCTTCTAGTCCATATATGCTTTAATTCATAATTGGTATCTATCTTGTTGCATTCTTTGTTGATATCACATACTTTATGTATCTTATTGGTATCATTTGTTGGATTAGTTGTGCTTTTGTTGCCCATGTGCTTTAATGTTCTCATAACTTTATACACAATTAGAATTATTATTCTTTATCCTTTGTCTATTCCTGAACAAAAAGGGGGAGAATGATAGGGAGAGAAATGGTATCTCATCTTATTGTAATCGTATCTTAGTTTGGGAGAGAATTATCTTAGGGGGAGACGTCTTTCTAAGTAGGTCATTTGTTTGATGAAGGAGCGAATTAATCTAGGGGGAATTCTTACTTTACTTGCATTAAATATTTTGATATCCCCTATGCATGTAATGTGTTTGCTTAAGTGTGCAGGAATTACATTATAAGTGGAAACTTTCACCGGCAAAGATTGTGATCCTTTGGGTTGTTGGAGTCAAGCGTTGTACTTTTATTTTGGGTGGGACTCTTTATTAGTCTAGTAGAGCTTGACGACCCTTTAGGATTTTTGTTTAATTTTTGTCCCGGAATAGCCAAAGGGGGAGATTTGTAAGGACACAAATTTTCAATTGAGTCCTTTGTAGTTTTGGCTCAATTACGGACAAAAATGTTTGAGTCATAGGATAGAGTATATTGATCATCCCTCAAGCCTATGACGTGTTTGTTGAAGACATAGCGGCCAAGTGTATAAAACTTCATCACATTGCCGAGTTTGCTACGTCATCAAAAATGTTCCGTTTGCTCCTAAAGTATGAATGCATTCGAATATATATATAGGAGCTTGGAACATTTAATAATGGGTGTAGGTTTAATTAAAATTGTTGTTTATTTTCAGAAAGATTTAATTAAAACTTTAAATAAGGTTTATAAATTTTCTAGGTTAAAAATTAAAATTTTCAAACTTTCTGGAAGTTCGTTCGAACGAGATTGTTGTTCGAACCACATTATCGTTCGAACGAGTTTGCCAACGAGTTCCCCAAAGGCCACTGGAAAGTCATTCGAAGAGTCGTTCAAACGAACTTGATGTTCGAATGAAAATTCCAACGAGATTTCTAACGAGTTCACACTAGAACCTCGTTAGAAGCCTCGTTCTAACGAGACTTCGTTCGAACGGAAATGTCGTTCGAACGAGTTTTGGCGAGGACAGTTAAATGGCAGTTTTGAGTAGTTTTGACCCACCTTACCACTTGTTTTTCCACTAACTTTTTAGCAGATTTAATATGTGCAGAAATGAACTTTTCTAACATAACTTTTCATTCCATTCTAACTCCTAGAGAGATTTTTTTAGAGCAAATTCTTCCAAGAAAAGTTCATGGTTTTGAGTGTTCATCTTTCAAAGAAAAATTCATCTAACACTCTAGTTTACACCCAATTGTTTGTTTATCCAAGTTCGTATATATATATATATATATATATATATATATATATATATATATATATATATATATTCTTTTCTTGGAGTTTTTGGCACCGATTTATCTCTACATATTAAAGAAGTGATTATTTTGGTTTACTTCTAAATCCCACAAAGAAGAAGAGGTTTTGCATTGATTTACCCACTTGGAGAAAGGCTCCTTGTTCGGGTGACGGTGACCATATAAAGTCTGATCGGTGGATTCCGAGACCGCGGTGGAGCTCCGTTGTTATTCGTTAGGAAGAGGTTGATACAAGAAGACATGTCGGGGCTTGAGAGGGATCGGGTCGAGTCTTGTAAGTCATCTTGCTTGTATTTGTAAATTCCGTACTTAGTGGATTTGAGGCTAGGGTCGTCCGAGGTTTTTTCCCGTTGTGGGGTTTTCCTCGTACATCACGGCGTAGTGGATTAATTATTTATTTTATCTTTTGCAAAATCACCTAGAACACATGCTTAGGTAAAAAGATAAAATTGGTTTAATTTAATCACTACATGTTTAATTTGGTGCTAAATTAATATTGGGTAATGTTTAGTTAATTAATTCAAGTCATTTAATTTGATTGTTAAAATTAGTTTGGCCTAACATGATAAAATTGCAAAATATGACTTAGTCAAATTTCTAGTACTTGGGTTAATTGATTGTGTTTAAGTGAAATCAAATATTGTATGTGTATTTATCCTATTTCACTTTGTGTTTAATTTTAATTTGAAGTAAATTAAAATTAGTTTGTTGTATTAAACCATCAATTTTACGCTTCCGCATATATAAAAGGAAATTATTACTTTGTGAAGTAAAAAGGATTTTTAAAAGGATTAAAATCGAGGGCCTATTATTCCAATACAAATGTATATGTCTACTAGATAACAGCACATTATCCTTTAATATGTACAACCTGAAGGGTATAAATACATTGTAACCTCCTCATAAGAAGGGGACTTTGGATCTCTTGGTAAACGTACTATCGAGATTTAATTCAAGGCAAAGAGTCAGCGGTACAAAATAGTGGATGTAGTCCCTTTTTCTAAGGCTAAACCACTTTAAAAATCCTTTGTCTTATTTATCTGTGATTGATTAATTAGATAGAATCTAGTTTTTTACATCAACAGATTGGCGCCGTCTATGGGAAATGACTATATTTAGCATTCTTCACCAAAACAACTCGTCATCTATGGCTGAGAATCCGGAATCCAGTAATAAAAACACTGGGGCCACTCCAAACCCTTCTACTCCCCCAAATATTCAAGATCTGGCTGGCATAGTGGCTAATTTAGCCCAAGGCCAAACGACCATGCAAGAAACTATGCATTAACTTATACAAACTGTTCAAGGTGGAGTGCCAACCCAATCAAGACAACGAAGTGTTCAGAGAAATACCCCTTTTCCATCTTCAAGAACTAGACGAATGTTATTACCGGAGATCTCTCAATTTAGACGTAGTGGCTCACACCGTACTGAGAGGACTAATGATCCTTCGTATCAACCATGCCGGAGCTCACCAGTACGAGCTACATATTCTCAACGGATTGTCACTCTCGCTCTCGAAAGGACTAGTGCTCTAGAAAGGTTGAGTAGAGTCTCTCATTTTGATAGTTTGGTCCCTAGGAGGAATAGAATTCCTCCTAGGATTGCGTCGAGGAACTCTCAACGACCATCCGACCTAAGGGAAGGCTCTGTCCAATCACGCCCAGCAGTCCGTAATGAAAGGTCCCAAGAGGAAAAAACTCAACGCGATCAGTTTCTCAAACAAATAGGCCCGAGGTGGGAAATGATGCGTGGAAAAGGCTCTATTCAAAGGTTAGAAGATAGGTTAGGGGAATTGTCTAAGGCCAAGAATCCCCTACAAGAACTTTTGTACGAGGAACACCATTCGTACAGACAATCGTAGACTTTCCCACACCATCAAATTTTAAAGCTCCTATGGGGACACCTAAATATGATGAAAAAACTAACCCTGTCCTCCATATAGAACAATACCAAGCTGGTGGCGATATCTATGCGGTTCCAGACGAGATGAGATGCAGGGCGATTTCGAGAACTTTCACCGGGTCAGCTTAGATATGGTACAACAACCTTCCTCAGGGGAAGATTGCGACTTTCCTTCAACTGGCAGAGCTTTTCATACGAAATTTTTGTTTTGGATCAAAACCAGTTAAACGAGTAGCACACTTACTGAGTGTTAGCCAGAAGGCAGAAGAAAGTACAACAGACTACATTACTCATTTCAATAATGAGAAACTCGAGGTAATTTATTACGAGAAAAAAGTGGTAATTACTGCTCTGATGAGTGGATTATTACCAGATATGTTGTATTATACTTTGGACAAAGATCCGCCTAGAACCATGGCAGAAATAATGGCAAAGGCAACCAAGATCATGAACGCTGAGGAAGCTATGGCTGCGAAGAAGAATACATACACTAAGGAGACCAAGGTTGAGGCTGGTAAAATTGAGAAGAAGGATCAGAATAATAATGGTGGCTATAATAAATTAAAAGGTAAGAAAGTGCTGGAGCAGATGAGGAAATATGGAAATTATACTCCCTTGAAGGTAGACATAAATCACATTCTGGAGGAGATCAAGAACAACGAGGAGCTAGCCTGGCCAGGGAAAATGAATGCAGATCCTGACAAAAGGGACAAGTCCAAATATTATGAATTCCACAAAGACCATGGTCACACGACCAACCGTTGCATAGCTCTCCAGAATGAAGTTGAAGCACTCATCGGGCGAGGAAAATTGGCTAAATATGTTGATCACAAAAATGGTGGAAAGACCAACGATCGAGGAAGGCAAAGATCCAAGCCTCCTCTCCGAGAAAAAGAAGATAAGAAGAGAGATTGTAAGGACACAAATTTCCAATTGAGTCCATATATAGTTTTGGCTCAATTCCGGACAAAAACGTTTATTCATAGGATAATATTTAATTGTAATATTCTCAAGCCTATGAAGTATTTGTTGAAGACGTAGCTGCAAAGAGTATAAAGCTTCATCAATATGCCGATTTGCATGCCTCGTTTCTACGTCATCAACCATAGTTCTATGCTCCCAAGGTATGAATGCAATTATATATATATAGGAGCTTGGAAATTTTTTATTGGGTGTTCGGTTCAATAAAAACAGTGTTTTATTTTCAGAAAGAATTAATTAGAACTTTAAAATAAGTTTATAAAGTTTTCTGGGATAAAATATAATTTTCCAAACTTTCTGGAAGTTCGTTCGATATGTCGTTCGAACGAGATTGTCGTTCGAACCAGATGTCGTTCGAACGAGTTTGCCAACGACTTCCCACTAAGGCATACTGGAACTTCGTTCGAAATGTCGTTCGAATGAGATTGTCGTTCTAACAAGATTTCCAACGAGTTTCTAACGAGTCCATACTGGAACTTCGTTAGAAGACTCGTTTGAACGAGAATGTCGTTCGAACGAGATGTCAGGCGGGAACAATTTTTGGCAGTTTTTAGCCGTTTTTCACCCACTTTCCCACTTGTTTCTTAACTGATTTTTTCCAGACTTTATGATGTGCGGGAAACCTTTTTCCAAAGAGAACTTTTCCATTCTATCTCATCTCTTAGAGAGTGTTTGAGATCAAATTGGTTTTAGGAAAATGTTCACGTTTTGAGTGTGTTTTCATCAAAGAGAAGATCATTCACCACTCTAGTTTACACCCAAATTAGTGTTTATCGAAGTTCACACACACACACACACACACACACACACACACACACACATATATATATATATATATATATATATATATATATCAATTGCTTGGAGTTTGGCACCGATTTTTCTCTACCGATTTGAAGAAGAGAAGTTTCGGGTTTCCTTTTACATCCCATTAACAAAGAAGAAGTTGTTTACTTTGTTTTACCCGCTTGGAGAAAGGCTTCATGTTCGGGTGATGGTGACCATATAAAGTTCGATCGGTGGATTCCGAGACCGCGGTGGTGCTCCAAGGTTATCCGCTAGGAAGAGGTATCTTCAAGAAGAAGCGTCGAGGATTGAGAGGGATCGAGTCGTGTGTTGTAAGCCTTTCTGTCTTGTATTTGTAATTCCATATCTAGTGGATTAGTGGCTAGGTTCGTCCGAGGTTGTTTCTCGTCTTGGGTTTTTCCTCGTACATCGCGGCGTAGTGTGATTGATTTATTTTATCTTGCATAATAATTTAGAATGCATTCTTAGGATAATTCAAGATAAAATTCGGTTTAAATTATCGCACTTAATTTAATTTGGTGCTAAATTAAATATTGGGTAAATTTAGTTAATTCAAGTCATTTGCTAAAATTGGTTTGGCCTAACTTCGAAATATTGATAATTATGTCGTAGGAAAATTCTAGGGCTTGGATGAATTAACTTGGTTTAAGTGAAAATTAATAATTTTGTGTTTTTCATTAATTCTCACTTGTGTGTGTTTTATTGAACCATCTTACGCTTCCGCATATCGACTTACTCATAAAAGGAAATAATAAATATTTTAATTGAGAAAATTAGAATCCGGGGATCCACGCTTTTTCAAATTGGTATCAGAGCCAAAGCGATAAATTATTTCTCTAAAGATCCTTAAATAATTTTTGGCTAAAATGGAATTTTCTCCATTTTCAAAATTTCCTATTTTCGATGGTTCAAACTACGCGTATTGGAAAGCGCGTATGAAATCGGCACTAAAATCTATCGACGAGAGAGTTTGGATGTCTGTTGTTAATGGGTGGTCCCCACCAACTTATTTAGTTGAACATGAACGTGTTCCCAAACCCGCCCATAGATGGACTGAAAATGAGTTTAAACTTTCTAATTTTAATTCCCATGGTTTGACTGCCTTGTTTAGCGCTGTCACACCGGATGAATTCCGACGTATTATGACGTGTGAAATTGCTAAAGAAGCTTGGGATATTTTACAACTAACTCATGAAGGAACTAGTGTCGTTAAAGCTTCGAAACTCCAAAACCTCACCACTCAATTTGAAACTATCAAAATGAATGAAAAAAAAACCTTTGATGAATTTTATGCTAGACTTTTCGATATTGTTAATTCATCGTTTAATTTGGGAGAGAAAATACCTGACGACCGTGTTGTAAAGAAAATTTTAAGGTCCCTACCTGATAGATTAATTCCAAAAGTGACCGTTTTAAATTCTTTACCATCTTTAGCCTCTACGAAATTAGATGAGCTTGTAGGTGATTTACAAATCTATGAAGTAGATATGTTTCCCTCTAAAACTAAAAAGAAAATCGAAAAGGGTGTTGCTTTAAAAGCCCGAAA
This sequence comes from Sambucus nigra, assembly GCA_949130495.1. Classification (NCBI taxonomy): domain Eukaryota; kingdom Viridiplantae; phylum Streptophyta; class Magnoliopsida; order Dipsacales; family Adoxaceae; genus Sambucus; species Sambucus nigra. The sequence continues at coordinate 627,995,019 of OX422212.1, read as the reverse complement.
AGAGGTCAAACAAGTAGCAGAGAGCGAGAGTGATATTGACTCGAAAGACATGGCTTTGTTTGCTCGTAAATTTAGAAAATTTCTTAAAATTAACAAAGATAAATTTAAAAATGATTTTAAGAAATTTGAAACTTCTAAGCACGATAAAGGCGAGAAGATCCCTAAAGCCGAGAAGATCCATAAACCTAGTAATGAAAATTTAGATATGGCTGAGTCTAATAAGTGTTTTGGTTGTGAAGGTTATGGCCATAGGGCTTATGAGTGCCCCACTAAATTAAGGAAAGAGGGTAAACGACCCATGGCATATAATGCGACCCTTAGTGATAGTGATAAGGAAGAGGGACCCGATTCCCCCACTAAGCCAAATTTTGTGGCTTTTATGGCTAGTCATGTGAGTGATAGTGAGAACTCATCGATTGATGAAACTTTAACACATGACACTCCCAAGGTCATTGTTTATGATTCTCTTGTTTTGGATGATAGTGAGAGTGGAGAAGAAAGAGAGAGTGAAAATGAAGAAGAGGTCAATGTGAGTGAACTTCAAAATGATTTTCAAGAACTTTATAAAGAATCTATTAAATTAAAAAGGGTTAATTTGAAGTTAGAAGCTAGTTTAAGAGAGAGTGTCAAGGTCGTTGGTGAAAATACTTTAATAGAAGACCTTAGGACACGTGAGAGGACTCTTCTAGAGAAGCTTGAATATATAGAAGGCGAGAGAGATAGCCTTAGGGGTTTAATGGAATCCTTGAAAAAGGAGCTTCTTGTTTTTGAAGAGCGAAATGTTTTATTAGAGTCTAACATTTTAGAATTGCAAAATAAATTAAAAGACTCTAGTAATGTCAAATTTGATTTGGAGTGTCGTTCGGAAAAATTAGATAAAATCTTAGGAACAGTCCAAATTAAAAATGACACATGTTGTTTAGGCTTCAATACTTGTAATGAATTTTCTCATAATGCCAAAACCAATGTTTTAGGAGAATCGTCTAGGAAAGATTTTAGAGATCACTCCTTAGGTAAATCTTTTCAACTTGTTTTTAGTTGTACACGTTGTGGTCGAAAAGGTCATCTTAGGAAATTTTGTCTTGATCTTAAATGAATTCCTAGAAAATCCCATAGTAAAGTAACCACGGTAGTTAAAGTTCCAACACCCCAAGATAATCATTCTTCAATAATTTGGGTTAGGAAATCCGACTTGGCTGCCTTGCAAAATAGGGTTTTTGATTCTCATTTACTTTCACATGCTTCCTCCCTTTCTAAATCTAAAGGATGAATGTGTTAGTGTTTTGCATACTTTAGCGTTTGTACTTCATGCTATATTCACTTGCTAAATGTATGCTTATTTAATCATTTTCTAGTCTATGCTCCATGCTTATCACATGCTAGAATTATGATTTTTGTTTATCTTTTGTATTATATTTCCTTCATTTTGTTTGCATTAAATGAAAAATACAAAAATATTTTTGTTTATCATTTGGATTTTATCCCTTGGTAATTAAAGTTTAATAAAAAAAAAATTCAAATGATTTTTGTTTGTCTTTTGAGTATATATATATATTTTTATTTTTGGCTAAAAATTTCAAAAACTCAAAAAGATTTTATTTTGTGTGGTCTTTAGTTTGACACACTTTATGTGGCATATACTTGTGTTTGAATTCCTTATTTTACGCTCCCACGTGGCTAGAACTTTTTGTTTAGATTATCAATCCTTATTATGTTCTTTAGCATTGTTTTATGGAGTAGTTGGATTTTGTGTTGTTTAAATGAATTCTATTTTTATATGCCTCTATTCACACATGCACGAGCTCCTTTGAATTTTTAACTTCATATATATATTTGAGCTATGTGAGGTGTTCTCCTTCCAATCTTGTCATCTACATATTTGTAACTTAGGAGGACTATTGCATGTCAAAATCTGTTGCATGTGAGATTTGTGTGAAAAATGATAACATGATAAATATAAATGTGCACGGGGAAGGGCTCCGGAAGGACTAAGCGATCCTTTGTGATAGTAAGCCACCGTTTGGAATGGACCTAAAAGAAATACGTGGTCCAAAGGCCTAAAAACATAAAATATGGCATTAAAAAGAATATAAATTTCCAAGGCCTATGTTTGATTGATATAGTCATTCAAAATCAATATAAATGCTTATTGAGGGAGATTGGATGGTATATCAACGGTTTGCACAATGTCTGTTTATCCTAGTTGCGTATTTCATGTCATGACTCTATTGGTTTGTAGAATCATCAAAATGCTAGGCTTGTATGCATTGTGTATGTTTGTTCATAGAGTTCAATTTATATTGTCACATGAGGTTATATTCAAATGTGATGAAGTTTGCAATCAATTGAGAACTCCGTGAACATGTTTTAAGTGATTGGGTCTAAATTTAATCGTTACTATTTCACACCCCAACACTTCTGTTTCCATATGACACATTTTTGCCATACGAGTGTGAAAGACTCCTATTATATGTTGTGTGTGTCATTTGTGTGTTTATATCTATATATGTATACTTGCGTCCCTTTGATATATATTATGTATACATAGATTTGATATTTTTGTTTAGTCTTTGCTTTGATTTCTAATCCATATATGCTTTAATTCATACTTGGTATCCACTTTATTGCATTCTTTGTTGATATCACATCCTTCATAATTTATATATCATATTGGTATCATTTTAGTGCATCCTAGTTGGTATCCGATGTTATTGGTTGGATTAGTTGAACTTTTGTTGCCCGTTTGCTTTAACGTTCTCATCACTATATGCACCATTACTTGTTTTAGCTTGTTATCCCATTCTTTTATCCCTTGCTTAGTCTAGAGGGTTTATATGCTTTATTTGGGGGAGATAAGTTACTGTTTTGATTCTTTAGCCTTTGTCTATTCCTGAACAAAAAAGGGGGAGAATGATAGGGGGATAAATGGTATCTAATCCTATTATTATCGTATCTTAGTTTGGGGGAGATTTATCTTAGGGGGAGACATCTTTCTAAGTATGTCATTTGTTTGATAAAGGGGAGAATTCATTTAGGGGGAGTAATTAATTAATTGCCTTTAATATTTTGATATTCCCTATGCGTTTGATAGTTTGGTTAAGTGTGCAGGAATTATTCTAAAGCGGCATCTTTCAATGGCAAAGCGTTTGATCCTTGGGTTGAGTCAAGTTTGGGTGGGTTATGTTTTTGAGTCTAGTGAGCTTGACGGCCTATTAGGATTTTTGTTTGGTGTTTGTCCCGGAATAGCCAAAGGGGGAGATTTTTAAGGACACAAATTTCCAATTGAGTCCATATATAGTTTTGGCTCAATTCCGGACAAAAACGTTTATTTATAGGATAGTATTTAATTGTAATATTCTCAAGCCTATGAAGTGTTTGTTGAAGACGTAGCGATAACGAGTATAAAGCTTTATCAATATGCCGATTTGCGTGCCTCGTTTCTACGTCATCAACCATAGTTCCATGATCCCAAGGTATGAATGCAATTATATATATATATAGGAGCTTGGAACTTTTTTATTGGGTGTTAGGTTTAATAAAAACTATGTTTTATTTTCAGAAAGAGTTAATTAGAACTTTAAAATAAGTTTATAAAGTTTTCTGGGATAAAATCTAATTTTCCAAACTTTCTGGAAGTTCGTTCGATATGTCGTTCGAACGAGATTGTCGTTCGAACCAGATGTCGTTCGAACGAGTTTGCCAACGACTTCCCACTAAGGCATACTGGAACTTCGTTCGAAGTGTCATTCGAATGAGATTGTCGTTCTAACGAGATTTCCAACGAGTTTCTAACGAGTCCATACTGGAACTTCGTTAGAAGACTCATTCGAACGAGAATGTCGTTCGAATGAGATGTCAGGCGGGAACATATAAAGTCCGATCGGTGGATTCCGAGACCGCGGTGGTGCTCCAAGGTTATTCGCTAGGAAGAGATATCTACAAGAAGAAGCGTCGAGGCTTGAGAGGGATCGAGTCGTGTGTTGTAAGCCTTTCTGTCTTGTATTTGTAATTCCATATCTAGTGGATTTGTGGCTAGGACCGTCCGAGGTTGTTTCCCGTCTTGGGTTTTTCCTCGTACATCACGGAGTAGTGTGATTGATTTATTTTATCTTGCACAATAATTTAGAATGCATGCTTAGGATAATTCAAGATAAAATTCGGTTTAAATTATCACACTTAATTTAATTTGGTGCTAAATTAAATATTGGGTAAATTTAGTTAATTCAAGACATTTGCTAAAATTGGTTTGGCCTAACTTCGAAATATTGATAATTATGTCTTTAGGCAAAATTCTAGAGCTTGGATGAATTAACTTGGTTTAAGTGAAAATTAATAATTTTGTGTGTTTCATTAATTCTCACTTGTGTGTGTTTTATCGAACCATCTTACGCTTTCGCATATCAACTTACTTATAAAAAGAAATAATAAATATTTTAATTGAGAAAATTAGAATCCGGGGATCCACGATTTTTCAGAGATCACGAAGATGATCCAAAAGATGACCCCGATCTCCCCAAAAGACCAAGATAGCCAGAACGCGAGGTATTTTTAATCCATTTTGGGTCATTTGAATATAATGCCATTACAGGTGGAGATGCAGGAGGTAGAGATCTGACGACGAAGAGAAATCTTACCTCAATGAGGCCCAAGCTTGCTCTTACATACAACAAATAAACTTGGCTGAAGATGATCGCCCGAGGAAGGTGAATAAAGATAAACTGGTCATCGGTTTTTCTAAAAATGACTTGGCAGGTGTACTATATCCTCATGATGACCCATTGGTGATCAAGATGAGAAAAAAGGAAGTGGTGATTTCACGAGTACTGGTGGACAATGGTAGCTCTGCAGACATCATGTTTTACCCATGCTTCGACAGTTCGAATTTGAAGTTAGCCCAGCTGGAGCCCTGTCATAGGCCCCTCCTCAGTTTTATTGGCGAAAAGGTTTTTACACTTGGGACGATCAAGTTGGATATGCTTATTGGTACATGGCCTTCTTGTCAAATAGAAAGAGTATGCTTTTTTGTAATGGATAAAAATGTCCAATCAGCTTACAACATCATCATGGGAAGGGTAGGTCTGAAGAAGTTCGAAGGAGTACACTACTAGAAAAATAACAATTAAGGACAACTAATTTGCTGTCCCAAAAGCTCATTTGCTATCCCTAATATCATTTGGGACAGTCATAAGGACAACAAAAGCTATCCTAATAGATGGGCGTCATAAAAGGCTAAAAGGACAACAATTGTTGTCCTTTTTGAGTATTTAGGATAGCAATTTCCGTCCTTTTTGTTCCGTCCTTTTAAATCCATATATTATTACATATTTATAAGGACATATGTTGCTGTCCTTTAAAACAAAGTATTAGGGACAGAAGTAGCTGTCCCAAATATATTTTGGCACCAAATGAATATTTTAAAAGACAGTTATAGCTGTCCTAAAAGATATATATATATATATATATATATATATATATATATATATATATATTATAAACTTATATTATAATCAGCCTAAATTCAATCTCTAATACGATAACATTAAATTCAAAAACAAAAACACAAAGACATTAGCAAAATTTAACCTTAAATATAAGGGGGTTTTGATAATATAATTAAAAACAAAAACACAAAGACATTGTCATTTCCACTTCTAAGTTAGTTACATTAATACATAGTCAAGCGTGGTTATTGATAGTATCAAATGCGGCTACTACTGCTGGTGGTAGTGGGATGCCCGCCTCTTGTATCATACGAGCGATTTCAAGCCTAGCTTCTGCTAGAGTTTCTCTCTTGGCCCTCGCGACTCTTTCTTGTATTTCATTTTCTAAATCGGCACGCACCATATCAATTTCTTCGTGATGACGATTCTCTTGTGCCTCCATCTCTTCCCGATAACGAGTATCTCGCTCATTGGCCTCCTTCTCTAGTCGAGCAATCTCACTATGATAATAATTAAATGATGTGGTTGAACGTGAAGAAGTTGGTTTAATGCATACTCCCATACACAATGCTCGTCCATGTTCATCAGGTTCTATCAGGTCCTCAAATATAGCATCCATCACTTCAATCCGATTTTGTTGATCAAATGGCATCACATCCAATTATCTTTTAATCATTTCCTATAAATTGAGAAAAAACATATTGATATGCCCCAAGTGTGACCTCGGCTCAGAGACATCAACCTCGGACTAGATTATGGCTGACACTGGACAAGCCTTGGGCACACGATATCAACCCTCGGCTATAGCAAGGTCGGCCTAGGACGACACTACCGCAAGACTCTCCAAAGGACACTGCACTCATCATAAGGGTCAACAGCACTCTCGTATGTCTGGGAAAGGAAACCTCGGCCAAATACAGGCCGAGCTCGCAAGAAGCCCTACCAATGACCTCATCAGGACATCCTTGATGATCCAAGCGCACACCATCTCAACCTCGGCTCAGGCCGACTCCAACCCACTATCTCGGCTGAGATCAAGCCGAGACCCCTAGGCATATCTCGGACTGAACGACTACCTACACTTACCAACCTCGGCCTCTCCCAGGCCGAGGTCATGCACCAAAGACGATAGCCGAGAATCTGCTAACATTTGGATAAGGACACGTGGACACAAATCAGTTATAACAAGATTATTCCCCACACGTGGGGAGGATATTTCATCATCATTATCTACACGTGACAGTGACAGGTGGCTCTCCCATATTGGTGAGGCTAACACACACATGCATATTACATGCATGGGGGGTACATTACACCCCCTAGGTACTATATGTAGAGGTCTTCCTCTACCTCGCAAAGGATCCAAAAAAAATACAACCCTAGCTGAAACTCTATCTAAATACACAGAAGAGAGAGAAAGCTTGAGAGATTGTATCTATGGCCATTAGAGCCCTCATACAAGGATACACATCATACACTTGCACAGTGGACGTAGGCCTGATTGGATGAACAACTTATATTCTGGTGTAAATCCTCTTCTCCTCATCTCCTTCTACTATGTGTGTAGATACCCTATGCTGCCATTGTTAACATTGAATTGAGCTCACAAACACCTTGAAGGGTGGTGCTGTTTCGAGCATCATCATTTTGGTGCCGTCTGTGGGAACTGATAAGCTATCTCTTCCTCTTCATCAGCTTAACCTTACCGGAGACTCACGTGGTGAACCAGACACTCCCCCTTGCGTGTATCTATTTCACCATTGAAAAAGGTCCTCTAAGGTATTAAGCTCACTTGCTACTCAAGCTCTTTATTGTTAACACATGGCACCAGAGTTACCACCTCCTCTTCCGCCACCTGGTGGATGTGGGCCTAGTTCCATCTAGGCACCGCCCCAGTCCGAATTGGCGGAGGTAGCTGCAGCCTTAAAATCTCTAGCTGCAATGCAACAAGCAATGAAGGATCAATTCGGGCAACTCAGCCAAACTATGATGAGGCCACCTGTAGTGTCACCGGATATGATCACTCCGACGACTATTCAGTCTCATCCAAACGCCAGGGGACCACCCCAGGAACCAATGAAGGACCAGCTTGCACCCCAGCGGAGAAGGGACGTTGTTGACCCTAGGCGCTTGCGCCTGGGGAGGCAAGGAAACTCTTGCCCAGAGGACATGTATGACGATATAGAAGCGAAAGAAGCCCCGGAAGACTGCTGGGAGCCGTAGGAGGTGTCGAATAATATAGTACGACCTCTTCGGCAAAGTCAAGGATGTGTCGGCCAAAGAGATGAAGAGGCTCAAAAGAGGGGGACAGCTTTTCATCGGTTGAGCAGAGGCTCAACCTTCGAGAGTTTGGGTCCAGTGGATGACCTAAGACACAGGTTATCCAGGTCCAGGAGTGCTTTCGGCTCACAAAGAGGGGACAGACCAGGTCGGCCTGACCAAGACCGACCCTGTGATAGATTAGGTAAAGACGATGAAGAGGTTAACAGCCGACGCTGTGCTGCGGTGGGGGAACCCTCAGTCCATCCCTTAGAGGTGGCCGGGGACAACCTCGGCCACGCTGATGGCAGAAGACCATGGAATGACTCCATCCAGCGCCTCGAGGAAAAGATAGTATACCTCATTAAAAGTAGGGATCCATTACAGAGGGGTTACTCAGAGGGCTCACCGTTTGTGTCTAGGATAGTGAGCTTCCCAACCCCAGCTAAGTTTAAACCTCCTGTGGTATCTCCCAAGTATGATGGCAGCACCAACCCAGTACACCACATCGAGATGTATCAGTCGGCAACAGAAATCTACTCAATAGATGTGTAGGGATTTCTCTGGGACCTTAACAGGGGTAGCACACAGTTGGTTTACCTCTCTTCCGAAGAACTCAATTGAAAACTTCAAAGTATTGGCTGAACGATTAATCCACAACTTCTGCTTTGGGGTGAGACCCCAAAAGAAGACCACTCACCTGCTGTATGTCAAGAAGGGCAAGGATGAGAGCCTAAGGGACTACATAGCTAGGTTCAAAAAAGAGAAGTTGGAGGTCAAGGATTATGAAGAGAATATAGCCATGACCGCCCTCATAGGGGGTCTATAGAAGGGGAAGCTATTGTGGAAACTTGCGAAAGACCCTCCAAGATCTATGGCAGAGCTCTTAGAAACCGCAGGGAAAGTAATGAATGCGGAAGAAGCAATGGCTGCCCAGTATGAGGATGAGAATAGTGGTAGTAGTGGGAAGTCCCAAAGAATGAAAGATGGAAAGAAGAGGTCGGGTGATGACAAGTTCGCCCACTATACTCCTCTAACTGTGAGCTGCGAGCACATCCTCAACGAGATTAAGAATGACAGGACTCTGAGATGGACAGAGAAACTAAAAGCCCCACCACACAAGAGGAACAAAAACCTATGGTGTGAGTTCCACCAGGATCATGGTCACATCACAGATAGATGCTTCGCTTTGAAGGATGAGATTGAGAAGATGTTAAAATCTGGGAAGTTGAGAAAGTATGTAGACGGTAAGGCTCCTAAGAGTGGAAGAGACGACCTTAAGAAAAGGAGAAATGACAGATGCCGTGATAACATCCCAGCCCAAAGAGATGATAATTCATAAGGTGAAGATGAAAACGATCTGGATCTTCCACCAAAAGATGACAATACCCCGATGAAGAGGGTTGGTATGATCTCGTTCAGTGTTGACACAATATGCGGAGGGTTTGCAGCTGGTGGATCTGAAGTAGCTGATAGGAAGGCTCACATGGAAGAGGCCAAGTCAGTGGCCAAGCTTGAAGTTGTGAATCTAACGTCTTCCGATACATTACAGAAGAGGAAGAAAGTGGAGATGAACACCCTCATAGTTGGGTTCTCCAGACTTGACTTCAAAGGTATCTTAGTCCCTCATGATGACCCTTTAGTCATAACGACAAGGGTGCATGGATGCGTGGTGCAGAGGATCCTCGTAGATGGGGGGAGCTCAGCGGATGTGATGTTCTGGCCTTGCTTCAAGAGCTTAGGCCTTAGTAGAGCAAGAATAGTACCCTATCACCACCCCCTAATAGGCTTCAGTGGGGAAAAGGTTCACCCCTTGGGCATGTATGAGATGGACCTACGGATGGGTGATGAGTGGCCTAAGAGGTTGACCAGGAAGATTAATTTTTTCGTGATGGACGAGAGTGTCTTCTCGGCCTATAACCTCATCATAGGAAGAGTGGCCCTTAAGGAGTTCGAGGCTGTGCCGTCCACGGTCCACCGGATGCTAAAATTCTTGACCCCCTATAGGGTAGGAGAAGTGCAAGGTGACCAGACCACAGCACAAGAATGTTACTTCAACTCGGCCGAAGAGAGAGAGGCCCATAAGAGGGACACCACCACTTATAGCATTGATACTCTTGATCCAAGGGATAAAACAAAATTGAAGAAGGGAGAGGATGCGGAAGAGGTAGAATCCATCGTCCTCAATGAGGATGAGCCGAAAAAAACCATCCAGGTCGGTAAAGACCTTAATTAGGAAATCAAGGAAGAGCTGATAAACTTCCTCAAAAAGAGGCAGAGTGTCTTCATATGGAGTCATGCAGACATGCCTGGTATCAACCCTGAGATGATGAGTCACAAGCTCAACGTGACCAAAGATGCCAAGCCTATCAAACAAAGATGAAGAGTCTACTCCAGGGAGAAATATGACGTCATCCGTGAAGAGGTCAAAAAGTTAGAAGAGGCTGAGTTTATAAGAGAAGTGACATATCCGGAGTGGCTATCAAATGTAGTCATCGTGCCCAAGCTAATGGGAAGTGGAGAATGTGTGTTGATTTCACTGACCTGAACATATCTTGTCCAAAAGACAGCTATCCCTTACCTCGGATAGATCAGATGGTGGATGCTACAGTAGGACATGAGCTCATGAGCTTCATGGATGCGTATTCATGCTATAACCAAATCTTTATGGATGCTGAAGACTCAGAGAAGACAACCTTCATTACTGACAAAGGGGCGTACTGCTACAAAGTGATGCCCTTCGGTTTGAAAAATGCAGGGGCAACGTACCAACGTCTTGTTATTAAGATGTTCGAAGAGCAAATAGGTAAGACCATGGAGGTGTATGTAGATGATATGCTGACAAAAATCTTGAAAGCTTGCACTCATGTAGCAGACCTTGAGAAGACCTTCGATGTTATGGACTCATACAGAATGAAACTCAACCCAGCGAAGTGTGTCTTCAGAGTAGGAGCTGGGAAGTTCCTGGGATTCATCGTCAACCAGAGAGGAATTGAAGCGAACCGTGAGAAAATAAAGGCATTGCTTGACATGAAGACTCCTAGGAGTATCGAGGATGTCTAAAGACTCATGGGGAGAGTGGTTGCGCTTATCAGATTTGTCTCTAAGGCAATGGACAAGTGTCTTCCATTCTTTAAAGTTTTAAGAAAGGCCTTCCAATGGGACGAAGAGTGTGAAAAATCCTTCAACCAGCTCGAGTCCTACTTGGGGTCTCCCTTATTGCTATATCGGCCCGTCACAGGAGAAAAGTTGTATGTGTATCTGGCAGTCTCTGAATCAGCCATCAACGCGGCCATAATACAGGAAGATGATGGGATCCAAAGGCTTGTATATTTCAATAGTAAGGCCCTTCAAGGGTCTGAACAAAATTATCCCCGTATGGAAAAGTTGGCTTATGCCCTAATACACGCTTCAAGAAAAATGAAGCCTTACTTCCAAGCTCACTCCATGGTAGTCCTCACTGACTCCCCACTAAGACAGGTCCTGCATAAACCTGAGAAGTCCGGGAGATTGATGACCTGGGCCATCGAGTTGGGGGGGTATGATCTCACCTACCAACCTAGGACAACAATCAAAGGGAAAGCCCTCGCGGACTCTGTTGCAGAGTTCACATAGGAAGAGGTCGAAACAGAGAATGGCCTGGGGGATATCGAAGAGACAAACCAAAGTGTCTTCCAAAATTTGGAAGAGACGACACCAAACGTCTTTCGAGATCGGGAAGAGGTCACCTCAGGCAAAGTCCGGGGCAGAATAGAAGAGAACGAATAGGATCGATACCTCTTCAAGTAAGGATTCATGACAGAAGGGGTCTTCTCATCGGATACAGACGTTTGGAGCCTCTTCATTGATGGCTCTTCCTGAGACAGTGGAAGCGGTGCGGGGTTAATACTCTCGGCTCCAGATGGTGCCAACATTGAATACGCTTTGAGATTTAAATTCCATGCCTCAAATAACGAGTCCGAGTATGAGGCCATGATAGCAGGTCTCTTATTGGCAAAGACTCTCCGCGTAAAGCGACTTCTACTACACAGCGACTCAAGGTTAGTTGTCAATCAAGTGCTAGGAGTCTATGAGGCCAAAGATGAAAGGATGTCCAAGTACCTGAAGAGGGTGAGAAAGATGTTGGAATATTTTGAAGAGGCAAAACTGAAGAGAGTGCCTCAACAAAGTAACAGTCACGCAGATGCATTGGCAAGGCTGGACTCGACAATGAAGACAGATGTTAGAAGGACCATTTCGATCTAGGTCTTGGGAAAAGCAACCATCGAGGAAGAAGAGGTATGTAACCCTTGTCACAATTTGAACCTAGGAGACTCATGGATTGACCCCCTCGTCAGATATATTAGAGGGGGAAAGCTTCCTGAGTCCAAGTTAGAGAGGAGAAAATTGAGATATAGGGCTGCCAAGTTCTCGATGATAGGAGACGTCTTATACAAAAAGGGATTTCTATTGCCTCTCCTCAGATGTGTACATCCCACGGACGTTCCCCGGCTTTTACAGGAAGTTCATGAGGGTTCTTGCTCTAGCCACATAGGGGGAAGACCCTTGGCCAAGAGAATCATCACACAGGGGTACTAGTGGCCAACCTTGTCCAAGGACGCTGCAGCTTACGTGAAGAGGTGCGATAAATGTCAAAGGTTTGCTACTATTCCTCATCAACCCCATCAGCCTATGATGTCAATCACTTCTCCATGGACATTTACGGTATAGGGAATTGACTTAGTAGGACCCTTGCCAAGAGCTGCCAACAATTATGGATTCTTGATAGTTGCCATCGATTACTTCTCAAAGTGGGTGGAGGCAGAGCCGATGATAACAATTATAGAGCAGAAGACCTTCCAGTTTATTTGGATGAACATCATATGTAGGCACGACCTCCCAAACACTCTCATCTTGGACAATGGGACCCAGTTCAAGAACTCCTCTTTAGAAAAGTACTGCCTAAGAGTTGGGATAAAGCAGTTCTTCTCATCTCCTGGCCAACCTCAGACGAACGATCAGACCGAGGTTACGAACAGAATAATACTCGATGGAATCAAGAAGAGGTTAGAGGATGCGAAGGGAAGATGGACTGAAGAGGTTTACACTGTGTTATGGGCCTACAGAACCATGGCAAGGACACCTACAGGAGAAACCCCGTTCATGCTAGCACACGGCTCAGAGGCTGTTATACCAACAGAAGTAGGACTCCCAACTCATAGGGTTCCGACCTATGACCCCGATAAAAATGGGGAAGATAGGAGGTTAGACCTAAATCTGATTGAAGAAAGAAGAGAAGATGCCGAGATAAGAGAAGCAGCCTACCAACAGAGGGCAGCGAAATTCTACAACTAGAGGGTTAAGTCAAGACCCATTGCAGTGGGAGATCTAGTGCTAAACAAGACCTTATAGAAAGCAAATAATCTTCACCCAAACTGGCATGGCCCCTACAAAGTGACAGCAGAGGTTGTGCCTGACACCTACAGGCTAGAAAACCTAGAATGAGAACCTTTCGCCAACCCATGGAATGCTGATCACCTAAAGAAATATTACATATGATGTTGCACAGAGTTTATGTAAATGTACCATCTTATTATGAAGAGGTTATTAATAAAAGATCAGTTCCCATGACGGTTCTTGCCTCATTCTTATGTCAGAAAATTATGAGGATAACATCTTAGGTGATGACCTCAGACCCTCATAACACCATTCAGTGGTGACAAGTTCTGATCTCAGACACCATAATTGGATGACCTCAGACCCTTAACATCATTAATTTGGTGAGATAAATTATGAGGATAACATCTTAGGTGATGACCTCAGACCCTTACAATATCATTAAGTGGTGACATGGTTTGAAGTCAGACACCATAATGGATGACCTCAGACCCTTAACACCATTAATTTGGTGAGATAAATTATGAGGATAACATCTTAGGTGATGACCTTAGACCCTCATAACACCATTCAGTGGTGACAAGGTCTGAGCTCAGACACCATAATGGATGACCTCAGAGGTTGGAACTCAGATTACTAATTTGTTTTTAACAGATACCATCACAACAAAACTAAGAGTGAAAACATCACATGACATTCAAAAAAAGTGAGGATGATCCTCCTCAGATATTGATACATTCAGATATAATAGATGTTCAAGGATTACAGACAAGCTTCATAATGTTATGGGTTACAAACAATGTTCAAAAAATTCTCTAAGGGTTGGAGGGGGGAATGTTGATATCCTCGGCTTGGTTAGGCTGGACAGTGTTGGTCACCTCGGCCACATCATCACAAAGGTCTGCCCCTCCAACCTCAGTGCCGTCCAATTTGGCAGTTTCGGCAGGCGCGACATCCTCCTCCTCAACCTCCTGAAGGGCCTCGGCAAACTGAGGATCAACAAAGCCGAGGCCAATGAAATCAGAGGCTTTCAAAGTGCCAGCCTCCCTCTCCCTGACATCAGCCCACTTGATAGTGGCTTTGATACCTCTTTCAAGGTATTCAAAGTCGAAGCCCATGAACTCATCAGAGGTCTTATAGTAAAAAATTATCTTCTCAGAGGCATCATCGAGGGCAGCCCTAATAGCTGAGTTGACCTTCTGCTGCAGAGCATCGTCCTTAGCCTTCAGAGCTGCAGCGTGATCCTTACCAAGCTGGGAGATGTCCTTCTCCAACCCCTTCACCTTCTTCTCAGAGTCGAGAAACTCGGATTTCAGATGGTCAATCTCTACGTTCATAGTGCTCTGGACCTTCTCTGCCACTTGACCCTTCTAGATGAGAGGAAACTTCCTCAAAGTCCAATTGGAAAGGTGGTGCATAGCATCCAGGCCCTGCAGATAATGGGATCATGTGTATGAGTTGAGAGTCAAATAAGAGGTTACACTTAAAAACTATAAAGAAATCTGAAGTCATACCTGAATAGATCTGTGAATGTCGAACTCAACCAGCAATGGGGTGTCAAGTGACCTGAAGAAGCGCTTATCAGCCTCGGTCATTGCAAAGCCGAAGGAATCTAGGGCCTGAAGACTATGGCCAACTATGCTATCAGCTATCTTCAATTGCTCTAGACGAGCCGACAGGGCGTCTGCTGAAGAGATGGGGATGGCAGTATCATCATTCTTCTTCTTTCGCCTCTGATCCTCATGGGCATGATCTTTTGGAGACCTCTTCTTTGCGGCTTGGGGCTTAGAGGAAGAGGGACCTGGGGGAGGAGCATTCAGACCAACTTTCCTGGCAAGTCTCGTCAAGCTGGGTGCAGCCATTTCCCAGAGTTCGTTTGAGATATCCTGTGGTTTCTCTGCAAAAATTAGTAGATCTGAGTTAGAGAATTAGACGTGAATAAACTCAGAGGTTCAACTTGAAATAAAAATGCTTACCCAGCTCAGCAAGGGGACTCCCACCTAAACCTGTCTCAGAGAGGTAGTGGGGGGTCATCAAGTGTTCAAACTTCACAAATAGACCATGCACCCCCTGATCTTGAAGGGTTTTCACCCTCTGAAGGTTTTGTGGGCTCAGACAAGGGTCGGCCCTAGAAGACATGGTGACCTTACCCCATCTTAGGGGTATCCTCGGCTCAAGAATGGATGAAGGAACACATGGGCTAAATTCCCATGGTCCAGAAGTGAAGAAATAGCGGGGCTTCCAGTTGTGGTTGGAAGTCTGAGTTATCTGAAGCATCTTCTTCTCAGGCTTTCGAGCTACAAAATGATAGTAGCTCGGATGGTTTTTGGCTGAGGAAGGGACGTGACAACCTACAAAGACCTGAACTGGAAGGTCCGAGTGGTGGATAGCCTTCCATAAGACTATGGCCCCTATTATGACCCTCTAGGCATTAGGGGATAGTTGAGAGGGGGCCAAATTGATGTAGGAAAGGATGAATTTGATAATGGGGGTGAATGGGCAGACGAAAACCCAACTTGAACATCTGCTCGTACAAGCAGATCTTGCCGTCTCGGCCATGAAAAGCCCTCTCTTCCCTCAAAGGTCTCCTAAGCTTTATTGAGGGACTTATAGAATACAAGTATCTGAAGCAGAGAAGGTCTACCTCAGTAACTCTTCTCTCGATCTCGGCCGCCTCAGAGACGTCGACATCGCTCTCAACCTCATCATATAACTCAACGTCAGCCGGAGCAGATGTTGATGGGCTACTCGGGAACCTCTGAGCGAACTCTGCCCCGGTGACGGCCAACAGAGGAATGACATCAAGTATGGGTGGTATAGCCACACTTGGCGTAATAATATCAACCTCTGAGGAAGAGGCTGAGGTGCTTGAGATGTTATGGGATAAAGCTCGGCTAGAGACCTCGGCCTGGTCACGGGCCTGATCTTACCGAGGTGTGAAGTCTATGGCCTCTTGGAAGGAATCCACAGACATGGGGTCTGAGGTAGAAGATTCAGACTCGAACATCGGTATTGGATCAACAGGAACCTCTGCCTGGGTGAAAGACTCCTGGGGATCAGGATATATCACCTTCAGAGGTGGTGGAAAGATAGGTCTAATGGGGAATTCTTGTGACCTACGAGCCTCCTCCTGTGCTCTTTCTATTTGTCTAATTTCTTCTAAAATCTTCTCTCTAAGGGAGGGGGAATCCTCAAGAAGTTGGTATAAGGGTTTGAGCATCATATGCTGACACTACACTTGGGAGACTTTCTAAAAAATACAAACAAGATTGGCTAGTGAAATAAAGCAGTTTAAAGATAAAACTACCTAAACTTGGCAAGAATAGTTCGCCTGAAATAATGGTGATCTCATCGAAAAATTCAGAAACTCACCGAAAAATGCGAAAATAAGGATGCTTGCAGGAAAAATGAAGGAAAAAGTATGGCAGAGGTTACCTGAGGATGAAATAGTAAGGAAGAGATGAGAAAATGCGAGAAATCACCACCCAAAAGCCTCGAACAAAGATCTTCTTAGAGAGAGAAGGCTGCAGGAACGAGTTTAGCCAGAAATGAGAGAAATGAAGATGAAAAGAGGGAAATAGGGTTCAAAACCCTTAAATATACAGGCGCAATTCCCAAGGCCCATAATTGCCTTGGGAGCCCCAAAGGGCGGCTGACAGCACACACCAAGCAAGCAAGCATACTTCAGCATTGGACAAGTGTCAAGCAAACATTGGCTCGTATTAGAAAGGCCTCGGAGATGAGATAATCCCCCAGTCACCTGCTCTCGCATGTAACTAAAGGCTGGGGGGTAATTGATATGCCCCAAGTGTGACCTCGGCTCAGAGACATCAACCTCGGCCGAGATTATGGCCGACACTGGACAAGCGTTGGGCACACGATATCAACCCTCGGCTATAGCAAGGTCAGCCCAGGCCGACACTACTACAAGCCTCTCCAAAGGACACTACACGCATCATAAGGGTCAACAGCACTCTCGTACGTCAGGGAAAGGCAACCTCGGCCAGATACAGGCTGAGCTCGCAAGAAGCCCTACCAATAACCTCATCAGGACATCCTTGATGCTCCAAGGGCACACCATCTCAACCTCGGCTCAGGCCGACTCCAACCCACTATCTCGGCTGAGATCAAGCCGAGACCCCTAGGCACATCTCCGACTAAACGACTACCTAGACTTACCAACCTCGGCTTCTCCCAGGCCGAGGTCATGCACCAAAGACGATAGCCGAGCATCTGCTGACATTTGGATAAGGACACGTGGACACAAATCAGTTATAACAAGATTATTCCTCACACGTGGGGAGGATATTTCATCATCATTCTCTACATGTGACAGTGACAGGTGGCTCTCCCATATTGGTGAGGCTAACACACACATGCATATTACATGCATGGGGGGTACATTACACCCCCTAGGTACTATATGTAGAGGTCTTCCTCTACCTCGCAAAGGATAAAAAAAATACAACGCTAGCTGGAACTTTGTCTAAATACACAGTAGAGAGAGAAAGCTTGAGAGATTGTATCTATGGCCATTAGAGCCCTCATACAAGGATACACATCATACACTTGCACAGTGGACGTAGGCTTGATTGGCTGAACCACTTATATTCCGATGTAAATCCTCTTCTCCTCATCTCCTTCTACTATGGGTGTATATAACCTATACTGCCATTGTTAACATTGAATTGAGCTCACAAACACCTTGAAGGGTGGTGTTGTTTCCAGCATCATCACATATAGCACAATTAACCTCTTTTCATAAATAAAACTTTCAAATATCCACCAAAATAAAATTCGTAATGTAACTAAGTCATTTGGATTGCAATTATCAACATATTTATACCTCTCTACCAGCGGCTCCATCATTGACATCATATGTGAGATCCTTTTTCTTATGTGTCCATATCCAAACACTCAATTTGTCGATGGGCTCTTGTTTTGACTTCATCTAATTTATATATAAATAGAAAACATGTTAACAAAATCCTAAAAGAACATAAATATAATCATAGTTAAGTAGAACATATATATAATTATACTAAAGTAAGAACATATACAAACTTGTTGCTTTATTACGGCAATTGAAGTTCTCCCAATTCTAGGGTGGGAACAAAGACAAGCACGGTTAATGATATTCCTATTTGCCACTCGCTGCAAGTGAAAATAAATAATGTTAATGACATTTCAAATTACTTGGTATTGTATACTCTCCTCGCCAATTCAATGTATTATTTTTAGAAAATTTCAACAAAGTCTTCTTTGTTTTTACATGTAATCCAACCTGTTTAATCAACAACATATTATCAATAATTAAAAAAATAACATCCAAAATTCCGTCTACCAATTCAATGTAATACCTTTGCTGTTTCTTGACTCCACTGTTTCACTAAGACTTTCCATTGATTCGGGATGACTTGGGGGGGGGGGGGGGGTGTCATTATTAAACGCTCTACATCCGTGTTCAATTCCGTATAGTACTTCTTCTTGGTCTCATACTCAAAGGATCTCCATTGAATTCCAAGATTACGACAACATATATTTCGGTAATTGTCTGGCGCATTTGTGTTAATCTAAGAATAAAAATACATTAGTTAGAAATACTAATAATTTTAAATATTTGATTTTACTAATACGAAATTAATTTAATATTACCTTCACTTGTTTCCAAACAAGGTCGAGCTTTCGTTGATTCTCTTTTGTCTAAGAAGGCAAGGTCAAAGGAAATAAATCCCCTTGACGTGCATAATATCCGAGTTGACTCGCCAACTTCATCGCATATGGTCCAATTGGTTGTCAATCTTCGTCCCAACCTAGTATCTTTTTCTCACCATTACCCCATTCATTCCATTGTTTGGCACTCCCTCTAACTTTCCTCTTATGAGAGGACGTGCTATTAGTATCACCTGTTCAAAAGTAATGAGCAAGCATATATAAAAATTTACAAAATTCTGATGTATAGATATCTTTTAATATATACCATCATGTGAGACGCTCTGCAAGTCATTTGTCATTCCACAGGAGGTTGTACCATCGATACTTCCTGTTAAAAAAAAGTATGCTTCTCATTTAATTCAGCAAATGCAATATCATTATTCAATATGAATTTCAGTAGCATTATTCAAATCAGATCAATAGCATTTCAGTATTCATTTCAGTATTGAAAAGTGGGAAAGAAGACGGGTTACTAGCAGCTCCATTGAAAAGTACAAGGTATCAAAGGTGAATTATCCCAAATTCAATTGTGAAGACCCTATGGGGTGGATTCAAAAACTGTAATGGTATTATTATTCAAAAACTGTGTATATTTATTTTCATCTTATTGTTTGAAAGTTGTAAATTATTTACTATATTTTGAGGGTGTACATTGAATTTTTGTAAAGCGTATTTTTTGTTCAAGTTTCACATAGCATTATGTACGGAATAAGTTGTGGAGAATGGCCCTTAGCACATTGTGGGAAATGCCATTATCTTCCAGAAATTGCAACCTGATTGCAGATTTTCCAAGGATTATGTTCCATAACATACCTCTTCAATACTGGACTGCTGAAGGCCTTAGTTACATAGAAAGTGAGATAGGCGTTCCCAATTATGTTGACATAGTAACTAATGAAATGAGAAGGAATATCTATGATAGGATATGCATTTAATAAATCCCCAAACTAGTTACCCAATGTCTTTTAAAATCATAATAAAGGATGGGAAGTCAACCTCTGTCAAGGTAAAATACCAAGCCCTGCCACACTCCTATAGTCATTTCATTATCTTTGGACATACTAGTTCCAAATTCTCGAAAGTTATTAGTGAAAGGGATGGTAATGCTAGATCTATCATTCCAAGCATTGCAACTAACCTAAAGAAGAATAAAAAAGAGTGGATGCAAGTCAGTGGTAGAAGCAACACGGCAAGAAAAAAGGAGGAACTGTGTAAGGAGAAGGTTCACATCAATACTCCCATGGCTACTATTTCCCAACCAGTCTCAGAAGGAGAACAATGAAAAGAATCCAAACCAACTACTGAGATCATGACTTAATCTCCCACATTAGACACCTATAAATCATTTCTTGTATTTAACCAATTGGAAGATAATGAATCCACACCATCCCCATCACGAATCAAACTCAAAGTTAATGCAGTGGATGAATTAGTGGACAAACATTTTCACCATGGAAATACCAAAAATAGTATTGGCCAGATAGGATCCAATGCCAGTCCTTATCACTCCTAACCACTGCATGTAAAGCTCCATTTCTTATATAGATTAGTTAAGGGCATGCCCTTATGGCTAAAGGACACTACACACTATTAGTTGGTTGTTCTTACTCAGGATAATGCCAATTGCCGTCTTGCAAACATTGCAAGAAAACTCAAAACGTTATGTAAAGCCAAAAGGGAGCCTAGTCATTCGAGTCTTGGTGGAATGCTTCCTCAGCTTCATCACTCTACCTGAAATCAGAAGGAGAGGAACCTAACTCATAATCATTACTAGCCCCTCGATAAACTGCCTATAAAACCTGACCAACACACGGAAACTCCGAATCAGTGACTGACGTAGGCATAGTCCACTTCATGATAGCCTTCACCTTCTCCTCATCTGCATGAACCCTATTGACGAAAATCATGTATCCCAGAATAGATACATTGTCTGACCATTAATGGGTACTTCTTCAGAACATTGAGGACCTGTGTTACATGATCTCTATTCTTTGCATCGCATTAATTGTAAATCAGTATGTTATTAAAATAAACCACAACAAAATTCTCAAAAAGGTCTTAGAATTAGAGTCATCACACATAAAAGCTGAGGGGGCATTAGACGATCCAAAAGGTATAATCCATTTGAAGAGACCATTCGTCGTTTTGGAGTCAACCTTCCACTCATCGCTTGACCTTATCACGATCCAGTGGCCACTCTTACAAGTCTCATCTTTAAAAAGATCCCCGAGATGAAAAAAGTGAAATTTAACCGAGATATGGTTAATAGCTCTATTATCAATGCATATACGCTAGCTACCGTCATTCTTTAAGATCAATGAATGCAGGGAGGATACAAGCGTTCTGTTCTCCTGCACCAAGGCATTATCACGAAACTCCCAGTTTCGGTGTTATAACTTCGCGTTTTTAGAACATATGGTTGTGAGGTAATTTAGGCATCTATGCCCTAGTAGAGAATCTATGACATGGTGGATGTCCTGAAAGGGGATTACCTTATTTGGAGGCGTACAAACATTTTTATAAGAATGTAACACGACATGCCAAACAGGGGATATAGTAATAGGCTCAATCATCAATGGGCTAACAGGTGCGTAACACATGGTCTTGTCATTCTCCTCAGCCAATAGTTAATAAACCTTTGTTAATCTGTCGCCTTGAATCAAAAGTTATAAGAATACACATGCCCTCTATGGATAGTGTTTATTTTTGGAATTGGAGTTAGATCCAGAATTTCCCTACTAATGGTGGAGAGTCTATAGTTCTAATTGGGTGGGACCAAATCATAAAATAGAGCGCCAGATAGGAGCCAATGCCAGTCCTTATCACTCCTAACCACTGCGTGTAAAGCTCCATTTCTTATATAGATCAATTAAGGGCAGACCCTTTTGGATAAAAGACACTACACACTATAAGTTGGTTGTTCTTACTCAGGATAACGCCAATCATCGTCTTGTAAACAATACAAGAAAACTCAAAACGTTATGTAAAGCCAAAAGGGAGCCTAGTCATTAGAGTTTTGGTGGAATGCTTCCTCAGCTTCATTAGTCTACCTGAAATCAGAAAGAGAGGAACCTAACTTGTAATCAGTACTAGCCCCTCGATAAACTGCCTATAAAACCTGACCAACATACGGAAACTCCGAATTAGTGACTGGCGTAGGCGTAGTCCACTTCATGATAGCCTTCACCTTCTCCTCATCTGCACGAACCCTGTTGACGGACATCATATACCCCAGAATAGATACGTTGTCTGACCATTAATGGGTACTTCTTCAGAACTTTGAGGACCTGTGTTACATGCTCTCTATTCTCTGCATCGCATTAATTATAAATCAGTATGTTATTGAAATAAACCACAACAAACTTCTCAAAAAGGTCTTAGAATTAGAGTCATCACACATAAAAGCATAGGGGGCATTGGACGGCCTAAAAGGCATAATCCATTTAAAGAGACCATTCGTCATCTTGGAATCAATCTTCCACTCATCGCTTGACCTTATCGTGATCCAGTGGCCACTCTTACAAGTCTCATCTTTAAAAAGATCCCCGAGATGAAAAAAAGTGAAATTTAACCGCGATATGGTTAATATCTCTATTATCAATGCACATACGTTAGATACCGTAATTGTTTAAGATCAACGAATGTAGGGAGGACACAAGGGTTTTGTTCTCCTGCACCAAGGCATTATCACGGAACCCCCAGTTTTGGTGTTATAAGTTCGCGTTCTTGGAACATATGGTTGTGAGGTAATTTAGGCATCTATGCCCTGGTACAGAATCTATGGCATGGTGGATGTCCTGAAAGGGGATTACCTCATTTGGGGGCGTACAAACATTTTTATAGGAATCTAACATGACATGCAAAACAGGGGATATAGTAATAGGCTCAATCATCAATGGGCTAACAGGTGCGTAACACATGGTCTTGTCATTCGCCTCAGCCAACACGATAGTAGCAATCAAGGACATAGACGGGAAATTCTCATGTAATTTTGAGAGGATATAGAATTATACAATAAGCAATTGGCAATCTTGACAAATATAATTCGAGTAATTGGCATTTTGGTTGGTGAAGATCGCTTTTCTTTTTCTCAAAAAATGTCGAGTGTTAAGTACCATCCATATTGTAATAAACCTTGATTTTGTATATGTTAGAAAGTTTAGAACAACAAAAAAGTCGCTTGTAATATTTTTCCTTGTGACTTGAAGGAAGCTGAGGGAATTTTAGAGTTTTTTTTGCTCGTTAATTACTTAATTGGTAAGAAATTCCATTCAATATATCCACCTTGAGAAAGTATTTTTGAGCCTAACACAATAGGAGAGTGTAAAAGACATGGAAATTCAGGTAAAATTAGATTAAGGGAGTTTTTAATTGGAGTGGGTGGAAAGAATTTTGAGGAAATTTTTTCCTTGGATAACTTCTACCTTCCTCCCAACGAACAAATTTCAATTGAAATTGTCCAAAATGTGCATCATTAGGTTGTACTTTAGCAAGGGATTTCATCTTGAGCATATAGTCATGAATGGAGAGATTGCCCATTTTGAGTGATTGAAGTTGGAGAGTTCAGGATTTAGAATGTGTGGTAAAGAGAAGCTCAAGAGTGTTCCAAATCTCATATGAAGTGGTGCACCGAACAATATGACCAAATATGGTCTCAGAAATGGAATTCATTGACCAACTCATAATGGTTTGGTCTCTGCGACTGAACCCCAAATTTACTTGTCTAGACTCACCAGGAATAGAACCACTGGTAGTGACGAGTACAAAGTTTCCTTCCTAGAATGTAGCCTTCTAGGTCATGAGCTCGAAGAGCAGGAAGAATTTGGGACAGCTAAAAGGAGTAATTGGCACTGTCCAGTTTGAGTGTGAGGGGTGCAAGACTTTGAAAGATGCTTATTAGACGTTATTGGAGGAGGAACTGGAGCTAACGAAGGAGTTTGTACTGGAGCAGGAATATGAGGTCGTGTGGTGATTGAGGACTGCTCTTGAGATGCACTGGGCGGAGAAGATGCCATGGACGCTACTCAGTTAGCTCTGATACAAAGATAAAAAGGGACGGAAACCTTGATAATGTTTTATTATGAGCTCAAGAGATTATTTTATTACAATGGTGCAAGGCACCTATTTATACAGAGAGGAGATGCCAAAAAAGGTAGCAGCTCATAGACTAGGCTAAAATAGAAAAATATTCCAAAAGTTAGGACTCCTCAATTCAAGGTGAGCTATTCATTACTAACAGAAAAGACATCTGAATTGATTAGCTGGATGACATGTAGTCTTCCTTTATTTATTTTATTTGTGACGTGTCCAGGCTACTCATTCTAACACTGAACAACACCTTGATTATCCATTGATTATCATCAGGAATTAAATGCCTAGCCAAAGTCCAAGAATGCTGCCAAGTGCTCTAACTTTAAACCATTCAACTTATCTAATTTTTTCTTCAAAGTCATCACTAAAATCTTAGAATCAAGGCTTTCCACTATTTTTGCCCACATAATTGATAAGTCTCAATCTAGATTCATCAAAGGTAGAATGATCACTGACAACATCCTGTTATGTCAAGATATGATGGGACTACTTTGGAAGAAATCTCATGGTTCGAATGTTATAATCAACTTAGATACGTCTAAGTCTTATGATAGAGTGGCATGGATATTTCTAATTAAAACTAAGGAAATCTCATGGTTTAAAGTAGGTTTTGTTCATTTATTAGTCCTTGGTTAAGTGGGTGAGAGTAGTCAAGTACAATATTTAAACTTCTCGAGAAGTAAACATTTATATACCGGAATCTGAGATGGGGGGTGATGCATGTGCCGCTCCTCTAGTATACGAGGATCTAATCATACGGAATCTGTTACAACAAAATAATATATATGATTAGTTATCGTATTAATAAAAAATATGATAAAACATAACAAATCGTATGATAAAAATAAGAGAAACATATGTCATAATGCTTACATATAAATTTACAACTTATCAACTCTCATTCTTCGTCCATATCATCCTCACAATCATCAACATCAGGAATAGATGTATTAATTATGGCTCCATCTACATCTTGTCTCACACAAGATACGTTTTGATCATGTTCCAACTCTTTCACACTAAACGGATCAAATGGATGCACTTCTAATTCTTCTTCTGTGGTTAAATAACTATCAAACCTATCTCTACGCGTCATTTGAACAACTACATGCCAATCTGGTTCCAAAGGGTCCTGCACGTACCACACTTGTTCCACTTCGGATGCAAAGATAAAAGGCTCATCGCTCGATCAATTATCTTTGTACAACAAGTGGTTGAAATTTACTAATGTAAAGTTGAACTCATCTACTCGTTTCCCCAAACAATTTTCTATCCAATTGCATTTAAATAGTACAAAATTTTGGCCATTAAAATATTGAATTTCAATAATGTCAGTCCGTTGTCCATAGAAAGTAACATCCCCAGACAAAGGATTAGAGTGTTTTCGACTAGCATAGCTCTTTTGTTCTGCTTTTAAAATAACTCCACTATTCCGAGTTTTTCGGCGACTATCAACTTCCTTTGTTCGAAATCTAAACTCACGAATAATATATGACTTGAAGCTTAACGTGTCCTCTAGAGGACCCAATGCCAAACTCAATATTTCGCTAGAAAATTCGATATCTTTGGCAATCCATCCACTTAATATTTCAATAAATAAGAAAACTACGATATGGAGATACAATTAGAAATACTAAAAATGAATAAACATACTTACATAATCCTTAAACCACGTGTGGAAATGTTCATTGTGAAGGAGTTGCACAAAATGTTTTTGTGAAACGTGAGGATATTGTTTTGTAAGTTCAACAATATGTTTTCTGAAAATATCATACATGTGTCAAGTTAGAAAGGGAATTCAATAATGCATTTTATATAAAAATTACTTATGGTTAATATATAACTTACTCAATAAATGGAGCAACTGCATCACTGTTAGCAAGCACATATCGATGCGCTTGTATACGAGTTACTGAATCAAGCCGGAATTTTCGACCTTGCCTCACACCACGCCCAAGGTTATTACCTCCATCATCATTTCTAGAAGGCCGATTAGACTTAGTTTCCACATCTTCAGCCATATATCTCGAGCAAAAAGTGGTGCATTCTTCCATAATAATAGATTTAGCAATTGAGGCCTCAGGATGAGCACGATTGAGCACAAAGAGTTTTAGAGTATGCAAATACCTTTCAATTGGATACATCCAACGGTAGATTACTGGACCGACAATTACTAACTCATCAACCAAATGTATTGTCAAGTTCTCCATCACATCAAAGAATCCCGGGGGGGGGGGGGGGGGAATATTTTCTCAAGAGTGCAAATTGTAAGAGCCATATGATCTTCTAATTTTTCTACATCAACCAAAGTATTTGTACTTGAGCACAACACTAAAAAACAGTTGCTTAGTTAAATTAATTCTTTGACAACATGTTTCGGTAGTACCCTCCGTAGTGCTATTGGAAGTAATTGTTGCATTAAAATGTGATTGTCATGGCTCTTTAGTCCCCATATACTTCGCTCTTGAGGGTGAACACATCTCGAAATATTCGATGAATAGCCATCTGGTACTTTAAAATCCTGCAACACTTTTAGAAAAATATCCTTCTCTTTGTTGCTCATTGTAAACTTTGCTGGAGTTATTTAGTCCAAATTTTTCCCGCATGTTTGGGGATGTAGTGGTCGTCTGATGTGCATCTCTTGCAGATCTTTTATGGCCTTCAATTTGTCTTTGGCTTTATTTTTAATGCCCAACAATGTAAATAAGATATTGTCACGCACATTTTTCAATATGCATAACATCAAGATTGTGGTGGATCAAATTATGCTCCGAATATGGCAATTCAAAAAAGATACTTTTCTTTTTCCAATTTAATCTCGTCTTCGGCACCACATCTTTTGTTGTTTTCGCAAGCTCTTTTTCTAATTGTTCTCTTTTCCTCTTTCTAAAAACATCTTCCTTCTTGTATTCAGTTTCAATGTTGAGCTCATTTAACTGTTGTAAAACTTGTGATCCTGATAATTTCAACGGAGGTGGTCTAAAATCAACATTGCCATTAAAAGTTGTTTTCTCTTTTCGAAACCTATGGCACAGAGGTAAGAATCGACGATGACCCCAATAACAATACTTTTTACCATGAGTTAATCGAGTCGCTTGATGATCTTTGTTATAACAAGGACAAGCAAATTCACCTTTCGTGCTCCATCTCGATAGCATGGCATATGCCGGAAAATCATTAATTGTCCACAACAACGCTGCACACAACTGAAAAAATTGTTTACTCAACACATCATAAGTAGTCACTCCATCACTCCATAACTCTTTTAGCTCATCAATCAATGGTTGTACAAATACATCAATTTTATCACCAGGCCCTTTTGGCCCATTAATAAGAATCGATAAAATTAGGTTTTGTTTCTTCATGAACAACCATGGGCTCACATTCAAGGGCATGAGTACAACTGGCCAAGTACTGTGAGCAACGCTCATATTACCAAAAAGATTGAATCCGTGACTTGCTAGCCCAATTCTAACATTACGACTATCACTCGTAAAATATGGATTACACTCATCAAATGATTTCCAAGCACGAGAATCAGCCGGATGCCTTTGCACACCATCATCAATATGATCCTCGGTGTACCATTTCATTAACGAAGCAGTATGTGATGACCAAAACAATCTTTGCAATCTTGATTTTAAAGGAAAATACCTTACCTTTTTAGCATCTACTTTTGTAATTTGATTACTCTGTTGCACTTGATCAACATCACTGCCAACATTTGATTTATATCTGGAAGCCCCACAAATGACACACTTCTCTAAAGTCTCATTTTCATCTCGAAATAACATACAATTGTTAGGGCACGCATCCCACATTTCATACTTGAATCCCAAATCAGAAGTGAGCTTGTTAGCCTGATAAAAGGATTTTGGAATTCTGGCATTAGGGAATGTCTTCTCCAATAGTTTTAGCAACATTGTGAAAGAACTATTAGTCCATCCATTAAGTTTCTTTTAAGTGCAAGAGTTCAACTATAAATGAGAGTTCTGTAAGACCCTCCGGACAATTTTCATACAACTTTCTTTTCGCATCTTTTAGGAGTTTAAAATATTTTGGCATGTCACCATCAGGAACCACATCTTCTACTCCATGTTCATCACTACATGAATTTGCATGCGTCTGTGGAACTCCCCTTCCCTCTTGAACCATTGCAATAATATTTCCCCCCAATCTTAATTCATATAATATATCATCAAGTGACACATCATTACCAAAATTACATGTATTGTCCTCCAATGCATCGACCAACTCCCCATGATAAATCCAATCCTTATAACTCCTGCCAAAACCTGCATCTCTATGCGACCCTTCACAGTGTGTAGGTTGTGGTAGACTCGATTTACACATTTACAACATGGACATTTGATACATGACGATTGCATATTTTTATTCCTATATGCAAAGCTAATAAACCTTTCAACCCCATCTATGTATTCTTTTGAATTCCAATCACGTGATTCGATCCAACTTTTATCCATATCAACTCCTAAGACGTAATTCGATAAACAACAAAAATATATTAGCATACATATACAAGATATACAATTTAAACATAACATGATATAGAGAGTTAGTGTGACATAGTATTAAAGGAAACATCGTTTGAGAAATTCCACACACACACACACAAACATACATGCGATTACTTCTAAATCTAAACCATTCCACAATCCTATATTTTCTCATTCTAAAAAATCTTATCGTCATCATCACATTTTCAGACATACATAAATATAAATCTAAAACTACATCGTAAAAAAGAAACCTGCAAACTCCCAAGGCTCAGACTTATAAATATCGATTTTCGAAAAAGCTTGAAAGCGAAAGGGCTTGGCACACAAAATTTGCAATGTATGATTCATAACTGATTTGTAATGTAGTTCATAAGTTATAATTTGTTCCCCAAAAAATTAACGGAAATCCCAATGTGAGTTCACTCCAACTTTCGCACCTTAAAACCATAAATTTAAAGTATCCCATTGTGGATGGCCTGACATTCAAAATTTATTAATTCATCTTGAATTTCTATGTGCCGGATAATATTAAAATTTCATGTTATTTTATATATTATTTTTTAAAACAACTATTAATTTCAAGACAATCCAGAAAGTAAACATAACTGTTAATTTCGACCGAGTGCTTCAACCAGAGACAACATTTAGTACCTAAAAACTAATCCTTTTATTTTACTTACTTAGTTGTCAATATTGCAGTGATTAATATCTTTTGGACCCGTATGTTTCGGACACCACACATCAATTGATGCATTTTTAATACCTTAGCTATGTCAAATAACAACCTAAAATACTAATTTTGGCTTCACTTTCACTATAAAATTTGGACTTCAAAATTGTAAGGGACTTGCCAAATTCTTGTCTTGGACAAGAAACTCTCAAAAATCAAACATGGCATAGTTGGTATATTATACATTTCAAATAAATTGTTATCACTAACCCCTTAAATATAACCCCTTAAATAGAATATACTCTACATTTCTGAACAAGTTATTGCATTCTCTTGCATCAAGAACACCCCGATTTTAAAAGCACTACTTATCCAAAATTAGCAGTATAGAACCCACTAGCAATGAAAATGTTTCCCTTTTGAACGAAATTCACAAAACGCCTTAGTCTGGTGTACGGAATCTTATCTTTGCACACAAAATTAGTCTATAATCAAACACAAAATCTTTGTAGACAAAATCAGTCTATAATCAAACACAAAATCAACTCTATAATAAAAAACAAAATCAGTTCTATAATCAAACACAAAATCAAATAAAAAATCAGCTCAATATGAGTAAACCCGCATACCTTTATTCTTCAAGAGTTATTCTTCAAGAGTTTATTCTTCAGGAGATAACCCGACGAGTTTTACGAGAGAGAGAGAGCGCGCGATAGAGAGAGAAAGAGAACAGAGAAGGCTTTCACAAAACCTTCGAAGGTTTCACAAAACCTTAGTGGTCACGTGGAGAGAGCGATATATGTTTCACGAGATAGCATCCTTCGAAGGTTTCACGAGAGAGAGAGAGAGAGAGAGAGAGAGAGAGAGAGAGCAATTGAGAGAGCTATATTTGTTTCACGTTGACTTTTATCGGGTGAGGAGATGAGAGAGAGAAGCGGGTGAGTCCGTTATTACATAGTAGAGGGAATGAAAAAATAATTGAAAAAATAATTTGGGGAATGGAGGGAAAAAAAGAGGGAAACGAAAATTTTAAAGGAAAGCTATTTGCTGTCCTATTAGAGGACTTACAAAAGAAATGTAAATATTTGATGTCCTTAAAACTATTATAAAGGACAGTAAAAAAATTAGCTGTCCTTTATAATAGATCTAAAAGGAAAGCTATAATTTGTTGTCCCTTATATATTTTTTTAAAGGACAGTTTTAACGCTGTCCCTAATATCGGTGTCCTTAATTGTCATTTTTCTTATAGTGGTACCATCTACTATACATCAATGTTTAAAATTCCCAACCAACTTTAGAGTGGGAGTGGTGAAAGGCGACCAGAAAGTAGCTCGGGAATGCTACTATTCATCAACCGAACAGGAAGAACGAGAAGAATCCAGGAAAAAAGACTACTACCTATCAAGTAGATGAAATAGAAGATGCAGAGGTTGAAACATTAGATCCTAGAGACGAGTCTCATCTCGTGAAAGGATAGGTCATGGAGGCTATCGAAAATATCATTCTGGACGACGAACACCCAGAACGAACAACCGAAATTGGCGCATCATTGGATGTATCATTAAAATAGGAACTAGTAGCATTTGTAAGGCACAGAAAATATACTTTTGCATGGAGTCATGAAGACATGCCAGGAATAGACCCGAGTTTCCTGTGTCACGAGCTCAACGTGAACAAGGAAATCAAGACAATGAAGCAGTGAAGAAGAGTGTTCAGTCCTGAAAAAAACCAAGCTATACAGGAAGAAGAAGAAGAAGAAGAAGAAGAAGAAGAGAAACTACAAAAAGCCTTTTTTGTTGAGGACATCAAATGTCCTCATTAGCTAGCAAATGTGGTGATGGTGAAGAAGAAAAACAATAAGTGGAGGATGTGTGTGGACTTCACTGATCTTAATAAAGCCTGCCCAAAGGATCATTTTCCTTTACCTCGAATCGATCAACTGGTGGATGCTACCTCGGGGCATGAATTGTTGAGTTTCATGGATGCTTACTCTGGTTACATCTAGATTAAAATGAAGCCTGAGGACAAGGAAAGTACCTCTTTTATCACCCCAAGGAGAACTTATTGCTATAATGTTATGCCTTTCGAACTTAAAAATGCAGGTGCAACATATCAGCGGGTGATGAATAAGGTTTTTGCAGAGCAAATCAGTCATAACATGGAGGTTTATATCGACGATATGCTGACGAAGAGAAAGAAAGTTGCTAATCATTTAGTTGACCTAGGTCAGACTTTTGATTAATTAGAAAAATATCAAATGAAGTTGAATCCCACCAAATGTATATTTGAAGTACGAGAAGGCATGTTTCTCGGATATATTGTTAACCAACGAGGTATCGAGGCGAACCCTGAAAAGATCAAGGCTTTATTGGAGCTATGATCTCCAACTACGAAGAAGGAAGTGTAAAGCCTCATGGGGCGAGTCGCAGCACTTAACAGATTTTTGTCACGAGCAATAAACAGATGCCTCCCATTCTTCATAACACTTCGAAATTTTTTTGAGTGGAATGATGAATGTGAGGAGGCCTTTCAAGAGTTAAAGAAATATCTGGGCACACCTCCATTATTATCTAGTCCAGTAATGGGAGAAAGACTATACTTGTATCTGGCATTTTCAGAGAATGCAGTTAGCTCGGCGTTGATAAGGGTGGAGGATGGAGTACAAAAACCGGTCTACTATACCATCAAGGCCTTATGAGGAGCAGAGATCAGATATCCAAGACTAGAAAAGTTATCACTGGCACTAATCGAAGAGAGCAGAAGGATGAGGCCATACTTCCAAGCCCATACTATAGTGGTCTATACTGATATGCCATTAAGACAAGCTCTGCATAAACCAGAGAAATCGGGAAGATTGATGTACTGGGCAATAAAACTTGGTGAATATGAAATATTTTATGAGCCTAGGTCATCACTTAAGGGGCAGGCAGTAGTGAATTTTATCGCAGAATTTACTCACTCTGATGCCTCCGAAGAGCAGGAGTTTAATATAGACAAACCCATGGATATTACGGGATCGTCGAATTTAACACCCGACCAACTTCCATCCGTAGAAGATCAAGAGAAGATAATCAACAAGAAGCGAGAAGGTACGGGGGAGGACAAAAGGAAGTATCAAATATTCCACCAAGGAACTTTGTCTGATCAAAAATTTTATATGAAAAGGCTCTGGAAGTTGTCTCGACTTTTACCGCAGTTCAGTTGATCAGAATACCGAGATTGAAGAATGCAAGAGCCGATGCCCTAGCTCGACTGGCATCAGCAACACGCACCAAGGTACGAAGAACAATCCCAATTGAAATCCTGGATGGTCATAGCATAGAAGAAGACTTGATGATAAACTTCATTAACCTTGACTTGGGACCATATTGGATGGACCCCATCAGGGCCTATATCGAAGAGAGGGCTTTGCCAACTAATAAACTCACAACCAACAAACTGAAGTTTAAAGCTTCTCGTTATGTATTGACTAGTGGCATTTTGTAGAGAAGAGCAGTTATAGCAGCACTAAAGAGATGTGCCCATACCTACGAAGTTAAGAACTTGATTGAAGAGGTTCACGAAGGTACCTGTGGAGCCCATATAGCAGGTGGGACGCTTTTGCAGAGGATAACAACATAGGGCTATTACTGGCCAACGATGAGAGGTGACTGCGCAGCTTACGCTAAGAAGTGCGATAAATTCCAACGCTTCTCTTCCATCCGAAGAACTCCCCAGGCATTATTAGCACCAATCACCTCCCCTTGGACATTCACCATGTGGGGGTAGACTTGGTCGGGACACTTCCGATGACCAAAGGAAGATTCAAATACCTCGTAGTTACAATGGATTATTTTATCAAATGGGTGGAAGCTGAACCTCTCATTGATATGACATATGACAAGGTCTATTAATTTATTTGGAAGAGTATTATTTGCAAGTATAGTCTCCCACATGCATTTATTACTGACTATGGAATCCAATTTGATAATGAGGAATTCTCTACATATTGTCATCAATCTAATGTACTGAAGATCCACTCCGCGCCAGGCCATCCCCAAAGCAATGGGCAAACTGAAGTGACGAACAGAACCCTACTGAATGGTTTGAAAAAATGGCTGGATGATGCAAAGGTAAATTGAATCAACGAGATACACTCTGTGTTGTGGGTTTATCGCACTACACCACGAACAACAACTGGGGAGTCTCCATACATGTTGACATTTGGGAGTGGGGCTGTCATACCAGCTGAATTGGGTTTACCTAAACATAGGGTGCTTAATTTTAATTATCCTGCAAGCGACTTGATGAGACCTTTAGATCTAGATATGCTTGAAGAAGTCAGGGAAGAAGCAACCATCACGAATGCTGCATACAACTAACAAACAGCCTTGTGCAACAACAAAAGGGTGAAGCAGTGCAATTTGAAAGAAGGGGATTATGTGCTGAAGGAAGTAATACAAAAGCATAACAAACTGGAGGCCAACTGGCATGGACCTTACAGAGTAACTGAAGTTGTTCATCCTGGGACATACAGAATTGAAACCTTGGAAGGATAATAGTTCAAGAACGTATGAAAATCAGAGCATCTGCGCAAGTACTATCAGTAATTAAAGTCCACATGTAACACAGTTCTTTCAATATGAATAAAAGGTTGTTTCGCCCATATTTCCTCCTTTATTGAATTTTTTTTTCCGGAATATTACTGCTCCACACTACACATTATACACATGCAGAGTAGCAACCACCAACTCCGATTGGTCGGCAATTCAATAACCACCAACTCCGGTTGGTCGGTAAATCATTAACCACCAACTCCGGTTGGTCGGTTATTCAATAACCACCAACTCCGCTTGGTCGAAAATTCAATAACCACCAACTACGGTTGGTTTGTAATTCATTAACCACCAACTCCGATTGGTCAATAATTCAATAACCACTAACTCCGATTGGTCGGTAATTCAATAACCACCAACTCCGGTTGGTCGATAATTCATTAAACACCAACTCCGGTTGGTCGGTAATTCAATAACCACCAGCTCTGGTTGGTTGGTACCAAACTAGGGAAGAAGATGGATGACCTCCCGGGGCATCCACTGTCTAGGTAATAAGGTAATACAGATGAGATTACTACAACTAAGAAGGAACATGGGATGAAAATCATTCCATTGCTTAGGCCGAAAGAGTGACAAGTCACTATAATCAAACAACAAATGGGACAAATTCCATTATCTAAAAACAAAACAGGATATATATATATATATATATATATATATATATATATATATATATATATATATATATTCACCAACGAGTAACAAAGGCATTCTACAAAGAAATGAAATTGTAAAAATTTCTTCATTAAAACCAAGTAGATTACATATGATATGAAGTTTGATTCATTACATAAAAATGTCATATTCTATGGGTTTCTTTCCCTCTACTTTTGAAACAGGTTCCACCCTAGCTGGAGGATCATCTAATGCATAAGGAGAGTTTATGAAATTCATATCTCGCATCATTCTGACATTACCTATGGATGGTTGATCAAGCAAGTACTTTGGACGAGAGATCTCAAAGTTTGAATAAAGACTATAATCGCCGAGATACTTGGAGATCAAAATCCGAGGAATAGCACGGGCTGGAATCCAATTAATGTCAAGTCTGAAGGGAGGCACAGGTAAATAAAGAACTCCAGGTTCATAATAATCCCACAAGAAATGACCTTGCTCTAGCTTCAGGACACATAAGGCATTCAACCACCCCTACTTATATCCTTCGTTGTTCGATTGCTGCAAATGAGCATCAAGATGATACATAGCTTCATTATACCCCGCCATCCAAAATTTCCTGGTCTATTTGTGAAATTGATAAGTTAATCTCTCAAGTTGCTCGTGGAGTTTTTTCACAAGAATTTCTTTATTTTCCAGAGTAGAACTCTGACTAGAGAGTTAGTCGGCGAAACTCAGAATCTTCTTAGACATGTCTGCCAAAGCTTGATTATTCTCCATCCATTGAACGACTTGATTCTTTAAGGCCAATTGAGTTCTCATTTCATCAATAGTAACCCGACCCGCCCTTGCTCGTCCACGAGAAGAAGATCTTGCTCTGCCACGAGCAGGCGTGGAAGATCCTTCTCATTTCAAAGTTTCTAACTCCTCCTATAATTTGGTATTTTCTACTTCTAAAAGGGAAAAACCATCATTATTAATTAGGACCAAGGCTCCCGAAGAAGAAGAGGCAGTAGATTTGAGTTGTTTTATTCCCTCTTGCAACACGATATTTTCTTGCTCCAGTAACTTGGAAATATGTCTGTGCTCCTTAATCTTAAGCTTTAACACACTTTCCTTTTTCTCACGAGCTAAAATGTATTTGTCATATCCCTTGTCAGCACTCAACTGCTGATAGTTTTTCTCATAACCTTGATGCAAAATTATAGTGGATTCCTTGTACTGCTGTTGAAGTTCCTCGATCATTCTTTAAAGATCTTTAATCATTTTGTAATATGCCACATTGTTGGCTACATCATAATTAAGTAGGCACTTCAAGTACTGGTAAGCATCAACTGCTCATTCAGAAGCATCTGATCCGAGGATGTCAATTGTCTGAGCCTCAATAAGGTCTACAGGACCAGCTTTGAAATAGTCATTGCACTTCTTCATCAACTCTGTATCATTAGCTGATAAGAGTTCCATCCTGGCCATAAACTAGAAAAGGCAAAATGAAAAACAAAATCAACAATGATGTGAACAGAGCAAGTAAGAAAGAAATTCCAAATGAACAACAAAAGTTAAAATTTTTATTCATCATGATAAAAGAAAACACAGATCAGGGTTACATCCAGAAAAATAAAGAAACAAAAGACCCGAACAACTTTACACCTTCTCCTTATTTCCTATGACTTCTTCGAACGGTTTGGATGAAGGGTTGGTTGCTCGGAGAGCAATGGCAGTTCCTCGACAGATGTGCTGGCTTATTGGACTTTATCAGAAGGTTAGAAAACAACAACAATAGGTATCTTCTCTCCTATCATCATGGAAGATTCGTCTGAAGAAGTTTGATCTTCTTCTTCTTCTCCAGGAGAGGGAGGACAGCCATGAGTATGCTCCTGGAACAACTCAGAATTTTCAGAAACCTTTAATTTCTTTAAGGCTGCTACCCATCTGTTCCTAAAATATTTAACATTGGCATACTGCATTTGAGAAGACATAATAGCCAGGCCCTTGTTCCAACCTTTGTCCCAACCAGTACTAAAAGATTTTTTTATAGCAGCTTTCCTTTTTGCTTTTTTCGATGAAGTCCTTTATCTAAGGAGCTCCTCGACAGCCTTCAATTTTTCTTCTACCTCAATATTATGTCACTCTGCATCTTGAAGCTTGGTGACATTTTCCTCGGCAGACTTAAGTTTAACTTCAAGCTCAGTATTATGTTGTTCGGCCTCCTTCAATTTCTTCTCCAACTCTTTGGAGGCAGTCACAGCTTGATCTCGATTTACTTCAATAGACTTTAATTGCTTCTCCCAATCATCTTTGTCTTCCTCGTACTTCTGACGAGATTCCTTCAAAGAATGAGTATATCCAGTAAAACATTCTTCTACCCCACCCAAGGAGGCGAAAGCCCTGATGGTTTCATCTTTCTTCAAAATGTTGTAGAAACATGTCACGAGATGAAAAAAGGAAGAACTTTAAGTCAATATATGGACATAGTACTAGAAAATAAAGGACTCATACTAACAATACTTACTGATGTAATGTGTTGAGCAGCCAGAGTAGTAATTCTCTCATAAGAAAAGGTATATTCAATGCCTTAGAATTCTGGGACAGTCCAAGATTTGACTAAACCCATAGCAGAGCTCGAAGGAACAAGAGCTGGAACACTACCTTCAACATTTGAAGGGTGAGAGATAGGGTCAACAGGACTCTCAGTAGAACTTCTTTTCAATCTCCTTAGAGGATCAAGAGCACTTTCAATTAAAGGTGCTGTCTCTATTAGTGAGATAACAACAGTCTCAATGGAAGGTACTATCTCTTTTGGCGGCATAGGGGGCTTCTTGCCAGCTCCCTTAGCGACAGTAGAGGGGGTACATCTATTTTATTTGTCCCCTCATCTGGGACATCTTGTTTATTCTTCTTTGCCTCCTTAGTGGCAAAGGCAAACTTGTTAAAAAATGTAGGATCTTTCCTCTTTTTCATTAGATCATTAATAGGAGTACTTAAGTCAGAAGAAGAACCTTAAACACTGCTTTCAGAGGTTGGTATCTGATCAAGATCAAACACCATAGGATGAACAATTAAAGATGAAGTGTAGCTTCTGTATTGCAACAAATAGGAAGCAGATCTTATGTGCTCCCCAGCAACTGATTGATGCAAACCCCAGATAAGTTTTAAATGTTTTATGTTAACATCAATCTCTTTTGGGGGCGTCCTTTTACTGTAAACTGTAACAAACAAAATTAATGTCAGTGATGCATTTCATCAAATACAAAGAAAATAAGATTTCAAAAATAAAAATAACCTATCCCATTTCCATAAAGCGGACACCTGGGACCTTGGTACACATCATTTCTAGTTAATGGAGGGTGTTGCCAATTTTTCATCACAACCCCATGATCAAAATAGTCCCTATTGGAATCGGGAAGGTTGATAACTAATGCTTTATTCGAAAACCTAGTGTTTAAATAAAAATTATTGTCACTGGTAACCCATCTATAGTAATACATAATTTATGGAATTCCCAAATGAGTTTCATGAAGTTGATTCAACCTATGTACGCCATTAACTACCCTCCATGTATTTGGAGGTACTCTTGCAGATACAATATCGAAATATTGGAAAAAATCCAAACACAGGGGATTTGGCGGGAAAGAAAAGCCACACTCAGCTATAGACTTGGTAACCAGTGTCCCTCAGCCAAAGAAAATAAATTAGAAGGACAAGAAAGTTCTTCAAAAATGACCCACGATGGGATTGAAAAGTCATACCGAAACTTATCCAACGATTCAATAAGATAAACCATGGTGAATAAAGTAAATAAAGAAGAGGGAAGAAGATCTTACAGAAGAAAGAGAGATCGGTTGACAATGAATGATGGAAAAAACGAAGGCACAAGATAGAGAGAAAATGAAGAGTTTAAAGATACAGATTTGAAAAGTAGAAGACTAAAGAATTTCTATCGCGCTTAAATACTTTACCTCGAGAATGGAGAAAAGCAATGATTACAAGGGAGGACGTTTGCATTTACGGTGGCTAAAAGCGAAAAATAGCAAAAATATCGAAATGATCGTGAAAATTCAAAATATTTATGAACTTGATATTATGTGCTCAAAAAGGAATTATATACAATGAAAATATTCCTAAAATTCATGAAGACCAGTAATCCAAGAAGTTTTCAAGTAAAATGTTCCACACTCTCCTTCAACCTCAACTATGAAACATTGGGTGCTTCTGTTGATACCAAATTTAGTATGTTGACATGGACCAATCACTTG
This sequence comes from Sambucus nigra, assembly GCA_949130495.1. Taxonomy (NCBI): domain Eukaryota; kingdom Viridiplantae; phylum Streptophyta; class Magnoliopsida; order Dipsacales; family Adoxaceae; genus Sambucus; species Sambucus nigra. The sequence continues at coordinate 627,956,481 of OX422212.1, read as the reverse complement.
AAGACATGTGTCAACCTACATGGCAAATACAAATACCTTCAACGAATAATATATTGTCATCGAGCTACTCATGTGCTCCGAGCAACTTAAGCATACCGAGCAACTTAAGCGGTCCGAGCTACTTAGCGTGCAAAGCATCAAAATCAAGAGAATCAAAAGACAACTCTGTATTAAATGCGCATTATTATCGTACAGATGTATATGTCTACTAGATAACAACGCATTATCCTTTCATATGTACAACCTTAAGGCTATAAATACATTCTAACCTCCTCATAAGAAGGGGACTTTGGATCTCTTGGTAAACCTACTATCGAGATTCAAGGCAAATAGTCAGCAATACATAACAGTGGATGTAGGCCCTTTTTATAAGGCCGAACCACTTTAAAAATCCTTTGTCTTATTTATCTGTGATTGATTAATTAGATAAAATCTAGTTTTTTACATCAACACCTACCTTCATATTCGTGAATTCAATGAGATATATGGAACGATTAAGTATCAATAACTCACCGATGAGATTGTACTACTTAAATTGTTCCCATTCTCATTGAAAGTCAAAGTCAAGAATTGGTTTAACTCGTTAACACCCAAATCGATCACCACTTGGAACCAAATGAGTGTCGCCTTCCTGCAAAAAAAAAAATCCCAACCAAAAGACGGCGTCAATACGTCACGCCATCAACACATTTAGCAAGCAGGAGGGGGAAGCCGTATGGATGTATTTCAAGAGATTCAAGGACTTGCTACTGAAATGTCTGCACCATGGGATTGAGATGGGACGCCAAGTCCAAATTTCGTATGAGGGGTTCGATTGTAATACTCGAACTATGCTCGAGTCGTTATGTAACGGTGATTTTACAAAAAAAATGAGGTTGACACATGGGTATTCCTAGAAGCCGTAAAAAAAGTCCCATTGATGGGGACCCAATAGAGAATCCAGGCCCACCACGTCCAATGAGGGTTTTGTTCAACAAGTCAAACAAAGTTATGATTTAAATGCCAAAGTGTCCACATTAGCCCGACGTTTAGAAGATTAAGAGACAAGAAGAGAGGGTAATATAACCGCATCTATGGCCGTTCAACATGTAGGTTCCCCTATGTGTATACTTTACGATGATTTTGACCACTTAGTCAAGAATTACCCCACCCTTCCGGCCCACAAGGCACTCACCGAGAAACCCAATGACCTCTACTAAAATAGGCCAAAGTATGACACATATTCCAATGCATATAATTCAGGATGGTAAGACCATCCCAATCTTTCATGGTCCAAGGGTCAATATCAAGGAAGTGGAGGTCAATCTTCTAGTAACCCACCCCCGAGTTTCTAAAAGAATACCACCGTCCCCTCGAATTGCTCATCCCAAAAGTTCCAATCTTTAGAGGATTTGATGAACCTTCTTGCCCAAAGTAACCTTCAATTCCAACAAACCACTCAAAATGTCCTCCAATACACCCAGCAAAGCATGCATGCGAATACTCACGCCATTACCAAACTCGAGGTTCGAATGATCCAACTAGCTAATGCATTGAGTGAGAGGAATAAGGGAACATTCCTGAGTCAGCTCGAACCCAATCCAAAGGGTAACATGTCTAGGGGTCAATTTGTAATTCAAGATGGCACGAGCGCATCACAAGCCCAAGAGCATGTGAAATCCATCATCACACTTAGGTCCGACAAGTAAATACATAAAAAGTTTTCAACACCTACCGAGAGTGAATTCGAGAAAGGTAAGGAGAAGAAAGATCCACCCGTGGATCCAACTTCCTCCTCAAACTTACCTTCCGAACCATTTGTAGAGACCTATGTCCCAAAATCTCCATTTCCCCAACCTTTGGTGTCACAAAAGAAAAAGGCACAAGTTGATAGAATGTTAGAAGTATATAAGCAAGTACAAATCAATATCCCACTGCTTGATGTTATTGAACAAGTCCCATCCTACACCAAATTTCTAAAGGCCTTTTTTATCTTCAAGAGAAGCACCAATGTACCCAAGAAAACTTTTCTTGTCGATCAAGCAAGCTCGATCATTTCTTATCGAACTCCCATCAAGTATAAAAATCCGGGTACTCCGATAATCTCTATAAAGATAAGGGATAACCTCATTGAGAAAGCCCTTCTATATTTAGGAGCAAGCATGAACCTTCTGTTGTACACCATGTACGAGAAACTAGTTTTGGGGGAGTTTAAACTGACTAGGATTACCTTGTCCTTAGCTGACCGTTCTGTGAAAATTTCGAGAGGAATTGTTGAGGACGTCCTAATTAAAGTGGGTGACTTTATATTTCCCGTTGACTTTGTTGTCTTGGACACCCAACAAGTGCAAAATCCTATTGCACAAATTCCTGTTATTTTATATTATCATTTCCTCGCTACATTTGATGCCATCATTAGGTGTTGTAGAGGCCAATTGAACCTATCCTTTAGGAACAGGAATATGGACCTTAATGTGTTCAATTTTGCCAAACAACCACCCGATGACAATGAACCCGTGGATGTTAACATGATTAATAGTATCATCCAAGAGACTTTCGAGAAAACTTATAATGACGTCCTTTTAGCATCTTGTCTTGCCATTTTTGGGTCCAAATTCGATGTTCAACACTCCATCGAAGAATTTAATGCCCTCCTCGACTCAGCCCCTATCATGGAAGTAGGAAATTGGGAGTCTAAACCTGAGCCCCTCTCACTTTCCTCATCACCTATTCCTCCCTCGATTGTGAAAGCTACCGAGATAAAATTAAAGCCACTGCCTGAAACACTCGAGTATAGGTTCTTAGGACCTTCTGAATCCATGCGTCTTATCATCGCATCTGATTTGGATAAAAAGCGGGAAGGTAAACTATTGTGTGTTCTTAAAGAACACAAGGAAGCCATAGGATGGACCATAGCTGACATTAAGGGGATAAGTCCCTCAGTGTGCATGCATAGGATACACTTAGAAGAAAATGCTAAAAATAAAGCATAACATAGACTTAATCCTAATATAAAAAGAGTTCGTCCAATCCGAGGTGCTAAAATTTCTCGATGCGGGTATCATTCACCATATCTCAAATAACCAATGGGTTAGTCTCGTTCAAGTTGTCCCAAAGAAATACGGTGTTACGGTGGTGAAAAATAGCGATGATGAGTTAGTACCCACTAGGATTCAAACCGGTTGGCGAGTGTGTATTGATTATAGGAAGTTGAACGCTATTACAAGGAAGGATCACTTTCCTCTCCCTTTCATATACCAAATGATAGAGAGATTAGCCGATCATCCATATTATTGTTTTCTCGATGGTTATTCCGGCTACAATCAAATTCCCATCGCTCCTGAGGATCATGAGAAAACCACTTTCACTTGTCCATTTGGTACTTTTGCTTACCGACGCATGCCTTTTAGGTTATGAAATGCACCCGCTACCTTTCAGCGATGAGTGACGAGTATCTTTTCGGATATAGTGGAGCATTTTCTCAAAGTCTTTATAGATGATTTTTTTGTATTTGGGTCTAATTTTGATGATTGCCTCCATCACCTCACCCTCATTCTGAAGAGGTGTAAGGAAAAGAACCTTGTGCTTAATTGGGAGAAGTGTCACTTTATGGTAAAACAAGGTATAGTGATAATTCACATCATTTCTAAAAAGGGTATCAAGGTAGATAAAGCTAAAATAGATCTCATTGCTAATCTCCCACCTCCTAAAACTGTGCGTGAAGTTCGTTCATTCTTATGACACGACGATTTCTATCAAATATTTATTAAGGATTTTAGAAAAATCTCTTGACCCTTGTGCAATATTATTTCCAAGGACACACCCTTCTATTTCACTGATGAATGCCTTTAAGCCTTTGAAAGGGTAAAGATAGAATTGACCTCTGTACCTATTATGAGACCTCCCGACTAGAGTCATCCATTTGAGATTATGTGTGACGCTTTTGACTATGCCATAGGTACGGTTCTTGGTCAGCGTAATGAGAAACTTCCCCACGTCATCTATTACGCCAGTGGGACTCTTAATGACGCCCAATTGAACTATTCTATGACTGAAAAAGAGTTCCTCATTGTTGTTTTTGCTCTTGAGAAGTTTAGGTCTTACTTGATAGGATCCAAAGTTATCATTTTCACCGATCACTTGGCCCTGCGATACCTTTTGTCTAAAAAGGATGCTAAGGCCCCTCTCCTTAGGTGGATCCTATTTCTGCAAGAGTTTGACCTTGAAATTCGGGATAAGAAAGGGTGTGAGAATGTAGTGGCAGATCACTTATCAAGGTTAACCATTGAATCATCTGATAACCTGTTGCCACTAAATTAGTCCTTTCCCTATGAGAAACTGATGCTTGTCTCTCAGCTTCCATGGTTCGTCGATATTGTGAACTATCTTGTGACGGGTGAAATGCCACTGCATTGGTCTAAGCAAGATCGTTCAAAAATTTTAAAAGAAGCTAAGCATTTCTTTTGGGATGACCCGTATCTTTTAAAGTATTGTCCTGATCAAATCATTCAAAAGCGTGTACCCGATCATGAGATTCAAAGCATAATCTCTTTCTACCATGGCCAACCCCGTGGAGGTCATTTCACTGCTAAAAAACTGCTGCAAAAATTTTGCAGTGTGGATTCTATTGGCCCGCCATTTTCCATCACTCGAATAATTACAGTAGGATTTATGACCATTGCCAACGGTTAGGAAAGATCACACGTAGGACCACGATGCCCTTAAATCCCATTCTGATTATCGAGGTTTTTAATTATTGGGGCATTGATTTTATGGGTCCATTCCCAAATTCCTACGAGAATCTTCATATTCTTCTGGAAGTTAATTATGTGTCTAAATGGGTAGAACCAATGCCGTGTAGGATTAATGATCACCAAGTTATGGTCAAATTCATTCGAGAAAATATTTTCTCTCATTTTCGTATGCTTCGAGCCATTATTTTTTATCAGGGAACCCATTTCTGTAATTGATCATTCGAGAGTTTCATGAAAAAGTATTCGATCACATACAAGTAGGGTGTTCTTATCACCCTCAAACCAGTGGTCAAGTTGATGTTTCCAATAGGCAAATAAAGCGAATCATTGAGAAGACAGTGAATCCAAACCGAAAGGATTGGTCCTTATGGTTATTGGATGCATTGTGGGCTTATCATACTGCCTATAGAATGCCACTTGGTATGTCCCCATATAGGCTTGTCTACGGAAAATCCTGCCACCTTCCGATCGAGTTAGAACACAAGGCCTATTGGGCCATTAGGACCTTCAATTTCGATTTACCTACTGCGGGAGAGGTCCAAAAATTGCAACTCAATGAGTTGGAAGAGATTAGTAATTATGCATACGAAAATGAAAAAATATATAAAGAGAAAATGAAAATGTTCCATGACAAGTCCATCCTACGAAAGTCATTTGAGCCTGGACAGAAAGTTCTCTTGTATAATTCTAGATTGCATCTCTTTCTTGGTAAGTTGAGGTCTAGATGATCTGATCCCTTTATTGTTAAGACAGTCTACCCACATAGGGAGATTAAGATAGAGAATCCAAAAAATAGTGAAATTTTCAAAGTTAATTGTCAAATGTTGAAGCCATATCTGGAATTGTGAGATCGGTAAGTGGAGGACATTCTCCTCCAAGACCCTATGTACGAAGAGTGAACATAAAATTAGGTCATTGTTATTGTATCATAGTTTTCTTTTTATAGGAATTATGCATTGGAAAAGTCCCTCGCTACGGTAATATCTTTCATATTTTTCCCGCCTTATAAATTTTTGTCTTGTACATTGAGGACAATGTAGAAATTAGGGTTGGGGGTATTGAGGTCATTTTTCTCCGCTTTGAAAAAAAATCAGAAAATTTTCAAAAAACCAAAAAGATTTTCAATATAATTGGGTTTTGAAACGATTTCATAATATATAGTTAATTCATGGATATCTTAACTAATGACATTTTTTACACATTAGCCATATAATATGATCGAAAATGGATATTAAGTTAATATGCTTCACGAATAAATGTGGAGAATTTAGGCTGGTGAGATTTTTTTTGCCATTCATCATTTTCGAGAGATTTAAAGAAATATGAGTTAAAATAACTCAAACTTTCCTTCAATGGTAAATTCGTTGATGATCTCAAATTCTTTGTTTTGTTCGATTACTGAAAATAAAACGTCAAAATGTGAATCTTAAGGCACTAGAAGTCTTAGTAAGTCGTCTTGAGACATAAATCAACTTAACGAAACTTGATAAATAAGATTAGGACATCGTTTGAAAGCCCAAAAAGAAGATAAACCTTTTGTTGAAAACCCATTATCATACCCAACTCCAACAGAGAGTTTAAAGCCCATAAAAAGAGCCACACCCACTATTCTGAGAATAGTAGGGTAAAATTACGGTAGGAAAAAGGCAAAAATAAAAAGAGGTTGCAAAAATAATGTGGGAAGAGAAAAGAGAAAAAGGGGAAGAAAGAAAAAAAAAGACGAAAAAAATGTGAGTTTGAAAAGAAAAAGAAAAGAAATATGAAGGTTGAAGAAAAAGGATCTAAAAGTCAAAATACCGAAAAACCTCTATATTCTTGAAACTTTTGAATTCTACATCCCTTTCTTTCTAGCCAAAATTTGAACCTATAATAAAACCAAAGAAAGTTCTAATTGATCTCAAGTGAAGTTAGTTAAGGTGTGGAGAGAAGCTAAATAGATCTACGGTGTGATTCCATGTTTTCTAAAAGTAATCGATGTTCCATTCATTAGATCATATTCATCCATTATAAAAGTAAATTCTTTATCATGTATATGTGAAATTTGTTCATTTCAATTTACTCTTTTATTCACATATACTGAGAGAAAATAACCCAATTCTGAGTGTTCGATTGTGGCTGCATCCCATGAGATTTCAAAATAAAAATGAAATTTCGGATAAGAAATGTAATGATCAAATATTTTGAAATGGACGGTTATATTGGCTATGCACAATCTCACGATAATTTGAGATTGAAAAGTGAAGTTCTACTATATTTATGAAGTTTGCATTCAAACTTGGTTATATTACTTTTTAATCTTTTGTATTGAGTAAATATTTTGAATTTTGTGGGTATATCCATGGCAAACCCTCAAGAGACAAAACTCGTCCACTAGGGCAACCTAGGTGTTTAAAGGTTTGTTGCACATGCTAAGTGCAATCGTGATTCCAAAGAAAGTGAGTTAGATTTTTGAATTTTAGTTTTGCTCGAGCACTAGCAAAGTTTAGGTTTGGGGATATTTTATGAGTGCATTATTTTGCATGAATTATGTCCAAATCTATGCCTTGTTAGGCCCTTTGTATCTTAAATAATGATCTTTTAGAGTCTTTTTCGTAAATTAAAAAGTCAAATGCAAGTTTGAATAAAATTTAAGTTAAAAATGTGATTTAATAACTATGGGGGGTGAAACTATAATTTTAAAAACTTTATGGGCCTGAAAATAATGTTTAAATGATTATCTAGGCAAAATAAAGCTCTCCCTGAAATTTGGTTTAATTTGGAGTTAAAATGGAAAAGTTATGAATTTTGGGGTCTAAAATGCAAATAAGGGTAAATTGGTAATTTCTTAAATTGTATGGGGCTGAAATTAAATTAATATAAGTTATTTAATTTTTTTGTAGGTACCTCTCGAGTTTGGTGAAGATCCGAGGTCATTTGGTGAAGATATGAAGATTAAGAGAAGAATTAAAAGAAAAAAAAAATTCTTGGGGCCAAAGCATGAAAAAAAGAGTTTAAGAGATTTGTTTGGTATATAATTTACTGTAGAATGTACATCAATGAAGAAGCCTCTAGGTGAGTTGGTCCCGCGCGCGTGAATCCTTGGTTAAGGTCTGGAGTTCGAACCCTGCAAGTCTCTTTAAATTTTTTAATGAAGGCAGATATATAAATGGCTCAGTCTACAACCAAATCAACGCCTAGTCAGTGTCATATGGTAGTCAAGTGCCACGTTAGCTACCACATCATCACTGAGCAGTAAAACCGCCATGTCATTGATCCAAGTCATTCAAAAATCGACACTTATCTACATTATTGTGTTCAATCAAAATCATTAAGGATGAAGATGGATTTCAAAAATCTCAACAAGACTCCGAATCTGATTACGTGAAAATTGGTTAATGAATTTTTTGAATTCATTTTAATCACTTAAAAATGAGTTTTATACCCATCCCAATACCCTATTCCAAAGCCTATAAATAGGATCTTTGGGTTCATTATTTTTTAGAGAGAGTTGGAGAGAGCCACTTTAGTTCTTTATTTATATTCGAGGGTCAATAATTATTTTGTGAGAGGAATTTTGTCAAGAATATTTCTGACACACCATTTGTAAGTTTTTTCATTTAATGAAAATTAGTATTCATTCTTGCAAATTTATTATGTCTACAATTATGCTCGCGTAATTTCCTTATTATGCCTAGGTGAAATTTATCATGTGTGATTAATATTGTGTGCGATTTAAATTCATTTTTGTTCCTGATATGTGCTAACTACGTTTTAAAAATTCGATATTCATTTAAAATGACACGAGAGTGCCTTTTAAACCTTCAGCATTGTTTGAAAAAAAATATATTTTGAGTATGAGTACTTTTTGATTGGTTATACTTTTATTAAATTGATTGATAGCTCATGCTTAAAGACTATATTTTGAAATTTAAAAGTGAACTTTTTAAGGGAATAGGGATTTTAGGAGTCTAAATTTAGAGACGTTAAATTTTATTTTTGACTTATAACGTGTTATTTTTCTGAATTAAATACGACGAGAGTCGGTTTCATTTTAGTTAGAATATCGGGAATGACAAGTTAAAATTATTGCATAGTGTTAGTTAAACGTGATAAATGGATCTAACGTCCTAGTTTTCACGCTCATTTGATTATATCTCTCCGAGTTATATTTTTTTATATGTGTGTTCTTAGTTAATACCGCACCCCATTTGCAAACCCATTTCGTCTAGTTGGACAGTCAGAATAATTTTTGATGAAAAAATGATAAGTTTTCGGGGGCTCGACCCGTACTTACACTCACTATTTTATAATATCCCGTGCACTTGTGGTATTTTATAAAATTGAGAAAAAGTTTTTGTTATAGAGGTAATTTTTCCCCGCTTTGAAAAAAAATTAGAAAATTTTCAAAAATCCAAAAAGATTTTCAATATAATTGAGTTTTCAAATGATTTCTTGATATAGAATTAATTCATGGATCTCTCAACTTATGAAATTTTTTACACATTAGCCATATAATATGATCGAAAACGGATATTGAGGTGAAAGTTAATATGCTTAACGAATAAATGTGCAAATTTTAACCTGGTGAGATTTTTGTGCCATTCATCATTTTCGAGAGATTTAAATCAATCCGAGTTAAAATAACTCAAACTTTCCTTCAGTGATAAATTCGTTGATGATCTCGAATTCTTGATTTTGTTCGATTACTGAAAATAAAAAGTGAAAATGTGAATCTTCAGGCATTAGAAGTTTTAGTAAGTCATCTTAAGACACAAATCAACTTAACAAAACTTGAGAAATGAGATTAGACCATCGTTTGAAAGTCCAAAAAGAAGATAAGCCTTTTGTTGAAAACCAGATATCCTACCCAACTCCAATAGAGAGTTTAAAGCCCATAAAAAGAGCCATAACCACTATTTGGAGAATAGTAGGGTAAAATTACAGTAGGAAAAGGGCCAAAAGAAAAAGAGGTTGCAAAAATAATATGTGAAGAGAAAAGAAAAAAAAAGATGAAGAAAGAAAAGAAAAGATGAAAAAATGTGAGTTTGAAAAGAAAAAGAAAAGAAATATGAACATGGAAGAAAAAGGGTCTAAAAGTCAAAATACTGAAAAACTTATATATTCTCAAAACTTTTGAACTCCACGTGCCATTATTTCTAGTCAAAATTTGAGCCTAGAATACGACCAAGGAAAGTCCTAATCGATATGGTGTGATGCATTGCTTTTAAAAATTAATCGATGTTCCATTCATGAGATCATATTCATCCATTATAAAAGTCCGTTATTGATCATGTATATGTGAAATTTGTTCATTTAAATTTACTCTTTTATTCACATAAACTAAGATAAAATAACCCAATTCCGAGTGTTCGATTTTGAGTTCATCTCGTGAGATTTCGAAATCAAAATGACCTTTTAGATGAGAAATGTAACGATCAAATCTTGTGAAATGGACGGTTATATTGTCTATGCACACACTCATGATAAGTTGAGATTAAAAAGTCAAGTTCTATTATATTTATGAAGTTTGTATCCAAACTTGGTTATATTACTTTTGAGTTTTTTGTATTGAGTCCAGATTTTGAATTTTGTGGATATATTCTCTGCAAACCCTCACGAGACAAAACTCGTCCACTAGGATCAACCTAGGGGTTTAAAGTCTTATTGCACATGCTAAGTGCAAGCGTGTTTCCTATGAAAGTGAATTAGATTTTCGAATTTTAGTTTTTCCCGAGCACTAGCAAATTTTAGGTTTTGGGGTATTTGATGAGTGCATTATTTTGCATGAATTATGTCCAAATTTATGCCGTGTTAGGCCCTTTGTATCTTAAATAATGAGCTTTTAGAGTCTTTTTTCATAAATTAAAAAGACAAATGTAAGTTTGAATAAAATTTTAGTTAAAAATGTGATTTTAATGACTCTGGGGGTTGAGACTATAATTTTAGAAACTTTATGGGCTTGATACTAATTTTTGAATGTTCATTGAGGCAAAATAAAGCTCTCCCTGAAATTTGGTTAAATTTGGAGTTGAAATGGAGAAGTTATGGATTTCGGGTCTAAAATGCAAATAAGGGTAAATTAATAATTTCCTAAATTTTATGGGGCTGAATTGAAATTAATATAAGTTATTTTATTTTTTTGGCAGGTACCTCTGAATGTTTGTGAAGATCTGAGGTCATTTGGTGAAGATATGAAGATTGAGGGAAGAATTAAAAGAAGAAAGAAAATGTCTTGGGGCCAAAGGATGAAAAAAAGAGTTTAAGAGATTTGTTTGATATATAATTTATTGTAGCATATGTGTTAATGGAGAAGGCTCTAGGTGAGATGGGCTCACGTGCGTGAATCCTTAGTTAAGGTTTGGATTTCGAACCCTGCAAGTCTCTTTAATTTTTTTTAATGAAGGCAGCAGATATATAAATGGCCCAGTCAGCAGCCAAATCAGGGCCATATGGCAGCCAATCGTCAATGAAGAAGGCTGTAGGTGAGCTGATCTCGCGCGCGTGAATCCTTTGTTAAGGTCTGGATTTCCAACCCTGCAAGTCTCTTTAAATTTTTTAATGAAGGCAGATATATAAATGTCCCAGTCAACAGCCAAATCAGCGCCATATGGTTGTCAAGCGCCACATCAGCTGCCACATCAAACTACCACGTCATCCATAACCAGTCAAATCGCCATGTCATCGATCCATGTTATTCAAAAATCAGCACTTATCTACATTATCTGGTCATTAAGGATGATGATGGATTTCAAAAATCTCAACAAGACTCCGAATCACATTACGTGAAAATTGGTTAATGAGTTTTTTTAATTCATTTTAATCACTTAAAAATGAGTTTTATACCCATCCAAATGCCCTATCCCTAAACTTATAAATCGGACCCTTGGGTTCATTAATTTTTATAGAGAGATGGAGAGAGTCACTTTAGTGCTTTATTTATATTTGAGGGTCAATCATTATTTTGTGAGAGGAATTTTTTCAAAAATATTTGTGATACACCATTTTTAAGTTTGTTTATTTAATGAAAATTAGTATTCATCCTTACAAATTTATTATCTCTACAATTATGCTCGCTTAATTTCCTTACTAGGACTACGTTAAAATCATCATGTGTGATTAATATTGTGTGTGATTTAAATTCATTTTTGTTCCCGATATGTGCTAAATACGTTTTAAAAATTCGGTATTCATTTAAAATGACATGAGAATGTGTTTTAAACATTCAACGTTGTTTGAAAAAAAATCATTTTTTATTTTAAGTATGAGTACTTTTTGATGGCTTATACATTTATTAAATTGATTGATAGTTCATGCTTAAAGACCATATTTTGAAATTTGAAGGTGAACTTTTTAAGGGAATATGGATTTTAGGCGTCTAAATTTAGAGACGTTAAATTTTATTTTGGTCTTATAACGTGTTATTTTTCCGAATTAAATACGACGAGAGTCTGTTTAATTTGAGTTATAAAATCAGGAATGACGAATTTAAATTATTGCATAGTGTTACTTAAATATAATAAATTGATCCAACGTCCTAGTTTTCACGTCATTTGATTATATCTCTCGTAGTTATATTTTTTTATGTGTGTTTGCTTAGTTAATACCACATCCCATTTTCAAACCCATTCCGTCTAGTTGGACAGTCACAATAATTTTTTACGAAAATATTGATAAATCCTCGTGGGTTCGACCCGTACTTACACTCGCTATTCTATAGTAGCCCGTGCACTTGCGGTATTTTATAAAATTGACAACATATATTACATTAACATAACTAATCATTTCAATTGGTACCATATAACATTCTCAGGAGTTATATAATAACAATAGAATTCTCATCATGTATTTTACGTATATTTAATTATCTGTACCATCATAATAGAACATTCACACACATTTCGCAAATATATAACCATCCTCCTGAGTAGGCACTCACCAGATGTTCTCTACAATGCTATCAATCCAGGTTTACTCATCCACCCAGACACCCTGACATGGTTAGCTCCTCGAATCAGTGAAACTAAATAAATGCAGCGGAGGCGGTCATAGTTCCTCCCAAAAATGAGACAGAATCACACCCAAGACATCTCATCCCTAACTACGGATGCTATGACCTAGGGACTATACTCACCATGCTCCTCAAGTCAGGCGATTCACCCAAATCATGTTACCTCTTATGATAGCACTAGGGGGTATGCTTTTATAAAATATCTAATCATCAATATTTAAGGACACACACACAATATATATATATATATATATATATATATATATATATATATATATATATATATACATTGAATTTAATCCCAACTATACCGTGTACAAAACCCGTACAACTAGCCCGAATTGTACCCGAGAATATATTCCGACTCAAATTTAATTAATCACACATTAACTAATTTTATTATCTTGGCGTTGCTCAACCAATATACTCGGACTCGTTCACTTGGCCCGAAAATATAATATTCAGAATTTATTATTCAAAACACTCCTTAATAAGTTTGCAAACTTATTAATATAAGGTTTTCAAATTACTCAATGTCAACCTTAATTTCCCCTTTAGATTATTTCCCTAATTGTCGCATTAAAATTTCCAAACCAAAACCAATCCATAATTATAACAATTAAAATCACACGCGAAAACTAAGGCCCATAACTGAGATCCTTCAAAACAGAACCGAGGGCCAAAACAGGGGAAGAGAGGAGAAGCGCCAGATATCCCATCTCATTTGAACAGTTGACCGATCGTTTGAACGACGGTGGCCATCACTTGAACGAAATCCAAGTTGTTCTAACGACCCTTATTCCTTTCCACCTCCTTCTTCACCCAATACGACCTGCCATTAATAACCTCTGTAAACCTTCTACCCAAAACTTCACACAGTAATCATTTAACCACTAACTAAAACCCTAATATTTCAAGATCCCGAAATCTTAAATTAACAACCACTCATATTTAAGGCTTAATAATTAAACTTCTCAAATCATCTACACTATAAATCTAAATATATTGAGCCCAATTTAGATATCAAACTAACCCAAAAACAATACATTAATCTCACACCCACTATGATATGAATAGAAATCTGCAATTAATTTAAGATCAAGTTTAACCACTTGCCTTATTGGGTTTGTAGGGTCTGAATCTCTTTGGTGTAGATGATGATTTGATGAAGAATGTCCACATGTGTTCTTGATTTAGGCCCCCAAGGTTTCTCCAATTGATCCCTCTTTTGTCCTCTACTTGATTAGGTTTTCTAAAATGAGTTATGCCTCTCACACCCTCTCACTTTTGGGTTTATTAAATCAATCCTATTTTTAGGCTTGTGGGATTTATTAAAAGGTCCCAGAAACTCCCATGTGGCTTGATTATGCCTAAAAAATGCTCTGAGACCCATTCCCTACCCACGGATACTATTTTTCGAGTATATTGACTCATCCGGACTCAATCGTACACTCAGAATTGCCTTCCGTAGTAGTTTACTAAAAGCTAATATTCACCTATTAACTTAGTAAATTATTACTATTCACTTAGTAAATTTAAATCCCATATATATTAATCGTCTAATCACCGGATTATTATTTAAATAATATTAATAGTAACTAATTCAATTAAATTATGACACACAAGTAATTTAAAATTTATTGAATTAATTAATAAATAAATGCCCAAAAATACGAGGTGTTACACGTATTATCGATATATTTGATTTTTATAAAACCTTGGCTTAATGCGCAACTCCATATTTCTTCGCTTCCCAGTTCTAACACTTCTCAACTTATCTCCTTTACCTGTAGACCTCTCCAAAGACTTTTTGACACCTCCAGTTCATTCGCATTTAATTGGTATTACCAAGATGGAGCTTTATTTCTTTTTATTTTATCTTTCAACCTGAATCAATTAATTATAGATCAAATAATGAGAAATTGAGAAATTAAGAATTAATGCCTAAGATAATAATGGGGATTAAAATGGATTGGCGTTGCCTTTATGTGCAGTGCTAACAGTATGAATGGTCGAACTGGTTATAGCGACGTCGGTGTGTGTTGGCAACACCAATTTATGCAGGGCTGACAGTTAAACGGGCTAACTGGATATAGTGACGTGTCGTGCGTGGAACCTAACCAATATATGAAGGGTTAACAGTTAAACAAATGAACTAGCTATAGTGATGGGATATGTGTGGTGTAGAACAGTGGGCGTGCCAACAATATGTGCAAGACCTGAGTAAGAGTGAACTAGCTATACTAGTATAACATAAATTAAAAATGAGAAGATTTATGAAAGTAAATTCTATAAATTGATTACATTGATACATCAAAGTTCTGAAATAATTAATGGGGTGGCCTTATGTCATGGGCAGTCGTTGGCAGTTATTTTATTTCGCGTAGTAATTATTTCGTCCAATTTAAAATAATCTTTTATGGTATTTATCATTTATATCGCTACTATCTGGTTTCACAGACCCTAATTGAGGGGGTAGTGTGTATTCAAGCTCGGGGCCCTGACCCGTGCGTTGATTAACCTTTTTCAAGTATTAGTGCTAGAGTAGCTGGAGTACCCCGTAATTTTAGAATAAAATATTACAACACAAAAGAATTTAATGATTTCAGATTTATTTTGAGAATAAATTTAATTGGGAGGATTTAACATTTAAGCAAGTAAATTTTTTAATTTAAATGAACATTTTTTCATGATTTTATAATTATAAAACTCAATTGGACATAATGGGATTGCGAGTGAAAAATAAATCACACATAAATAAATTTTTATGGGCGCGTGTTTTTTTAACATAATAAATGTTTAAGTGAAATAAAAATATATGGGATGCATTTTGGGAAGCGTTAGAGACTCGGTTTGATGTTTTAAATGTTTAGAATTGGTGCGGGGTCATAGGTATATAAGTTAGGGAGATTTTGGGCTTGTTGGGTTATGGATTCGGGTCCGTGTGGGGGTCCAAAAGTTGGGTTTCAGGCCAACTTGGGATTACCCACTAATTAAGTGTTTAAGTGTGGATAAACCACTCCCCCACTATCATTAGATAAATTCTATATTAGCATCTAAGAGAGAGAAAAGGAGAAAATACCAACAAGGAGAAAAAAGGCAAGAATAAAAGGGAAATCAATGGAGATTCAATGAGCTTTTCTTCTACAAAATCGTATTTAGTTAATGGTTAAGAATTTATTCAAGCCAATGAAATTAATAATTCACTAGATGGTAAATTATTAATAATTGGAAATTTTAAACTTTAAGTGGGACTTTTCTCTGGTAATTACCGAGTAGTTACCTATACATATTATATGAGATAATATTATGTACTTCTATGTATTTATGTGGACATACCGAAGGTTCGTGGACTGTCCTATCAGCTTGGGGGATCGTGAGTTTGGACTGGGTACCACACATCGGCATAGGTGAGCTTGGCGATTGTGTATGTCATATAGGTACTACGTAGAGGTTCCATCTACGAGAGGTAGGTGTTGATGCTGCTAGCCTTTGTCTCCCCTGGGATAGGTTGTGAACTAGCATCCTGCGTAGGGACAACCCCTAACTTATTTGTGTTTTTTGATGTCCGCTTAGGATAAGAGATTCCTCCAGACTTGATGATCGAGTACTAACTAGACACCAATGGTAGATGCCTTTGCGTGTCGAATAGATTGACTTACATGAGATAAATTGGGTTGTCTAAGAATGTGGATATAATCTACAAATCCTTACTCTATGACGCATAATAGATGTTTATGCTGATATGTGAGACATATAAGACTGGGAAATTATGAGTATTGATAATTAAATATAGCCAGTTCACTTAAGCATTTAATTATCGCCAAATCCATTATTATTAAATTGGCACGTTGTCATATTTATTAATCTGGATTTATTGGGATGTGGGAAATATCGCACTTAGATGAGGCGTGGGGTGTCAAATGCATGCGAGTGACGAGGGGGAATATTTATTTTGCATCAATTATATTATTGCATCTTAAATTGATTCAGTTAATTCTTGCACACTTAGGGCTCTGATCCAAATTTAAATATTTCTCCCCCCGAGGTGCTCCTAGACAAGGATAGTTGAATTGTTGTTATAGCAGTCTTGTAATCTCTCTTACTCATCAGCTTTCAAACCTATTGATTCTATCATAGGTGCTTTTCTTCTATAGTTATTTATTCTATTTGGAACAATTGTAAGGGAATAAGCCCGAGATTTCTTAACATTTTATTGCGTTGAGATATTTACTTTACAGTTGGATTTATTATTTATTTGGTGTTGGTTTGAATTCATTTATTGTTATGGGAATTGTAAGGACATTTTCCGTCACAATTTAATATGTCTTATACCGCTACAAGTTTTCTACAAGTCGTCGAAGGATTGTGAAGATTACATCTACAATAGAGGAATTTGAATTATAAGAAGAATTAAACATTCAAGCCCAATAAGGATAAATTTGGTAAAATGTGTTTAAGTTTCATTTACATTTCACATTAAAAGTGTTGGGATATTTTTATACAAGTTTAAATAATTTTTGACATATTTTTAAATGGTTTTTATTTTTTCAAAATCATTAAAGGTTTGGATAAATATTTCCTGATCCCATGAACAGTTTTAAGATTTGAGGATTCCAAGTTATTTAAAACATTAAAAGTTTTTTTAAGTGGATCAGTGACTGTCATTCAAAAGACGTCACATCCCATTCGAACGAGATGGAGTGTCGCTCGAACGACGTCGTCTGCCATTCGAACAAGAGCTATTTTTAGACAACACGTTACCGCCTTATTTTTTTAGTACAAATAAGGGGGTCGTGCTACTGTTTTTCGTGTGGAGAAAATACTGGTTTTCACAGAATACGTTTTGGTTTATTCTCCAACATATTTTAGGGTTCAATCTTTTGTTTTACAATTCAAAATCCCAATTGCTTTTGTGTGAGTTATTTTGTGGAACCCAAAACATATTTTGCTACTGGTTTATCCTTTATGGGGAGATCTCTACAAATGAGAGTTGTGTGCTATTGTGAAGTGACTCGCTACAAAGTTTATGATTGCGTGTCATTGAGGTTCGCTGCGTGTCGATCTTTGCTGAAGATTGCGTGTTCTTGTGGTATAGCTGCATGTTAACTATTGCTGATTTTTAGCTGATTCTTTGAAGGTTTGATGAAGACACCATGCGTTACGCTTGAGGGAAGTTATATGTAAGTCAATGGTTTTGTAAACTTTTAAAAGTTCTAGAAATAAAAAGGTTTTACCCTGCGGTGTTTTTCCTGAAATTTGTGTCACATATTTTACTTATGATGGTTTAACACATGCACGAACGTGGTTGATTGAGTTTCAGGGCTGCATTGATTTGATTCATAAATTGACTCTAATTAAATAAATTTGTAATTGGAATTTTCATAACTATTCTAGTCTTTCTAACGAGTAAGGCACTTTACAAATTGGTATCAGAGCAGGTTACGCTAATATATCGCGTATTCCTATTTTCCGCAAAAATTCGTGTGATATTGATTTTTTTGAAAAATCTAATTTTTAAAGTTTGTCATAACGTTTCCAAATGAAAACTTATATAGTGGGTTGCCAATTTTTTATGGGTCTAGTTATGCCTACTGGAAATCCCGGATGAAATCCCATTTAAAAGAAATCAATGAGAGAGTTTGGGTCATTTATCAAAGAGGTTGGAACCCCCCCACTGTCACCACAAATAATGTCACAAATTTAAAACCTGTGTCAGAATGGACTGAGGATGAGTTTAGGTAGAGCACTTATAATTCACACGGCCTTCGTACAATTTTTGGACACATCACCCCTGACGAGTTTCGATGTATTATGACATGCACAACATCTAAAGAAGCGTCACATATTTTGCAACTCACCCACGAGGGCACTAACTCGGTCAAAAAGGATAAAATTCAAAATTTGACCACACAATTTGAGACAATCACTATGTTAGAGATTGAGTGTTTTGATGAGTGTTGATACCAAAATTAATGTGCTGATGTGGATGAAGAAGATGAAGACACGTATCAATCTACATGGCACAATAGCAGCGAGGAAGATAATTTCCCGACCAACCATGCTTCTTTCCGAGCAACGAGAATACGCCGAGGAACTCTATCATGCCGAGGAACCTTAACACACCGAGGAACTCTATAACACCGAGGTACTCTAATGTTCCGAGAGACTCTTGATCAACAAGCAACTAAGGCGGTCCGAACTGCATCTCGGCCGTATCATTAATTACCAGACGGACAACTGTTCAACTATTCATTATATTCTTGACGTACACGCTGCATTAAATGTATTACCCTTTCATATGTATATCATTTAATGTATTGGACCTTTCATGTACAGCCTAAAGGCTATAAATACCATGTACCATCCTCATTCAAGGGGACCGGAATTTCTTGAGAGAACTTGTAATCAAGAATTCCACAAACACTCAGCAATAACATAACAGTGGACGTAGGCTTTATTCTTAGCCGAACCACTTTAAAAATCTTTGTCTTATTTATTTATCTGTGATTGAAAAATTAGAGCGATCTAGTTTTTTACATCAACAGATTGGCGCCGTCTGTGGGAAACGACTGTTATTATCATTTTTCCTAAAAATCATTTATCATCAATGGCAGATAATCCAGAATCCAGTAATCGAAATGTTGGAAATATTGGAAATCTTCCAAATCCATCTGCATCCCCAGATCTGGCCGGAATTATGACGAATCTGGCTCAAGGACAAACCGCCATGCAAGAATCTATGAGGCAACTCATTCAAACTCTTCAGGGCGGTGCACCTACCTATTCAGGGCAAAGGGGTGATCATAGGCAATCGCAATCTAGACGTACTGGGACATATCGCTTTGAGGAGTCTAATGATTCTTCTTATCAACCTGGGCGAACTTCATCGATACGGGCTACGGATACAGATCAACGTATCACTCTCTCTCCGGAGAGAACTAGCGCTTTGGAAAGGTTAAGCAGAGTGTCTCCTTTCAGTCGGTTAGGACCAAGGAGGAACATGAGTCCACCTAGGGCTCCATCAAGAAGTTTTCGACCACCACCAGGTTTGAGGGAAGGATCTGCGCAATCACGACCAACCACTCGTCGAGATAAATCTCAGGAAGCTACGTCAGAGCAATCAGTTGCTCGGACTAAGCGGCCCGAGGAAGGGAATGAAGCATGGAAAGGTTCCATTCAACGGTTGGAGGATAGACTGGGAGAAATGGCTAAGGCGAGGAACCCCTTACAGAGAACTTTTGTTCAAGGAACACCTTTTGTGCAAGCCATTGTGGATTTCCCTACACCGTCGAAATTCAAAGCACCCGTAGTGACTCCCAAGTACGATGGAAAGACAGATCCCGTACTTCATATAGAACAATACCAAGCTGCTGCAGATATCTACGCTGTCCCCGACGAGATGAGGTGTAGAGCATTCTCGGGAACTCTTACTGGATCTGCACAGATATGGTACAATAATCTTCCTCGAGGTAAGATTTCAACTTTTGTTCAGTTAGCCGAGCTGTTTATTGGCAATTTTTGTTTTGGAGCAAAGCCGGTAAAGCGAGTAACACACTTGCTAAGTGTTAGACAAAAATCAGGTGAAAGTACTAGAGATTACATAACTCGTTTCAATAACGAAAAGTTGGAAGTCATAGATTATGAAGAAAAGACAGCAATCACTGCTCTGATGAGTGGTTTGCTGCCTAACAAGCTGTACTACACTTTGGCCAAAGATCCACCTAAAAATATGTCAGAGTTAATGGCAAAGGCGGCCAAAATCATGAATGCCGAGGAGGCTATGGCTGCGAAGAAGAATATGGATAAAGAAGTTAAAGTGGAGATCGACAATTCTAAGAAGAAAGATCAGAAAAGTAATGGTGGTGACAAACATTCCAAGAATAACAGGATGAAGTTGGAAGCCCTGAAGAAGTATGATAATTATACTCCATTGAAAGTGGGTATTAATCATGTTTTGGAAGAAATCAGGAATAACGAGGAAATCAAGTGGCCAGAGAAACTGAAGACAGATCCCGACCTGAGGAATAAGGCCAAATATTGCGAGTTTCACAAAGATCATGGCCATATGACCAAAAATTGTATAGCCCTTCAGAACGAGATTGAAACACTCATCCGAAGAGGAAAATTATCAAAGTACGTAGATCGCAGGAGTGAGAGGAAGAATGATGATAGAACTAGAGAGAGATCTAGATCTCCTCGTCGTGCAGAGGAGAAAAAGAGGAGGGACCATGAAGAGGATCCAGATGATGACCCCGATCTTCCCAAAAAGCCAAAGAAACCCGAACGAGAGGTATTTTCCATACGTTTTGGGTCATTTGATTGTAATGTTATTACAGGAGGAGATGCAGGAGGAGGAGACCTTACTGCAGAAAGAAAAGCTTATCTCGGAGAGTCTCAAGCTTGTTCATACATTCAGCGAATAAACCTGCCCGAGGATGATCGTCCAAGGAAGGTAAACAAAGAGAAGCTAGTGATTGGTTTTTCAAAAAATGACCTGGCAGGTGTTCTCTACCCTCATGATGATCCTCTGGTGATCAAAATGAGGATGAAGGATGTGGTCATTTCAAGGGTGTTAGTAGACAATGGTAGTTCGGCAGACATCATGTACTATTCATGCTTTGATAGCTTAAATTTAAAATTATCTCAATTAGAACCTTATCACAGACCCCTTCTGGGTTTTGCTGGCGAGAAAGTTTTTCCACTTGGGACGATCAAGTTGGATATACTCATTGGAACTTGGCCTGCTTGTCGAACAGAAAGAATACGCTTTTTTGTAATGGATAAGAATGTGCAATCCGCCTACAACATCATCATGGGAAGAGTTGGATTGAAGAAGTTCGAAGCAGTTCCATCTACAGTACATCAGTGTTTGAAATTCCCAACGAATTTTGGAGTAGGAATTATGAAAGGTGATCAAAAAGTAGCTCGGGAATGCTATTATTCGTCTGCCGAGCAAGAGGAACTTGAAGAATCAAAGAAAAAGACTACTACTTACCAAGTGGAGGAAGGCACAGAAATTGAAACTCTTGACCCTAGGGATGAATCTCAACTCGTAAAAGGGCAGGTTGTGGAATCTACAGAAATTGTTATCCTGGACGACGAGCATCCTGAATGAATAACTCAGATAGGATCGTCGTTGGACTTTTCAATAAAACAGGAGTTGATAACTTTCTTGAGAAACATGAAGAATACTTTTGCTTGGAGTCATGAAGACATGCCAGGAATAGATCCAAACTTCTTATGTCATGAACTCAATGTGAATAAAGAGATCAAGCCTGTGAAGCAAAGAAGAAGAGTGTTTAGTCCCGAGAAGAACCAGGCCATACAAGAGGAGGTCGAGAAACTCCAGAAAGCCCAATTCATTGAAGATGTGAAATATCCAGATTGGTTGGCGAATGTGGTGATGGTAAAGAAGAAGAACAACAAATGGAGAATGTGTGTTGATTTTACTGATCTCAACAAGGCATGTCCAAAAGATCATTTTCCATTGCCCAGAATTGATCAACTAGTGGATGCTACCTCGGGACACGAGCTACTCAGCTTCATGGATGCTTATTCTGGCTACAACCAGATCAAAATGAAACCTGAAGACAGGGAAAGTACTTCTTTTATTACCCCAAGGGGAACTTATTGTTATAATGTTATGCCTTTTGGTTTAAAAAATGCAGGTGCAACATATCAGCGGTTGATGAACAAGGTGTTCACCGAACAAATCAGCCGTAATATGGAGGTCTATGTCGACGACATGCTCACTAAAAGCAAGAGAGCTGCAGATCATTTGGTTGACTTGAGTCAAACTTTTGATCAACTGGATAAATACCAGATGAAACTTAACCCGACGAAATGTACCTTTGGAGTACGAGAAGGAATGTTCCTCGGATACATCGTCAACCAACGAGGTATTGAGGCAAATCCAGAAAAGATCAAGGCTCTTTTAGGGCTGCGATCCCCGACGACGAAGAAAGAAGTGCAGAGTCTTACCGGACGAGTTGCAGCACTCAACAGATTTGTATCCCGAGCAACTGATAAATGCCTCCCATTCTTCAAAACACTACGAAAAAGTTTTGAGTGGACTGATGAATGTGAGAAAGCCTTTCAAGATTTGAAGAAGTATTTGGGAGCCCCACCATTGTTGTCTAGGCCAATAACTGGAGAGAAGCTGTACTTGTATTTGGCAGTATCAGAAAATACAGTTAGCTCGGCGTTGATCAGATTGGAGAATGGAATCCAGAAGCCAATTTATTACACAAGCAAGGCCTTCCGAGGTGCGGAAATCAGATACCCAAAGCTGGAAAAATTGGCATTGGCATTAATTGAAGCAAGTAGAAGAATGAGGCCATACTTCCAGGCCCATACCATCATTGTGTATACCGACATGCCGTTAAGACAAGCCCTTCACAAGCCAGAAAAATCAGGAAGATTGATGTACTGGGCAATAGAGCTCGGTGAATATGATATTGTGTATGAACCCAGATCATCGTTGAAAGGGCAAGCCGTGGCAGATTTTATAGCAGAGTTCACATACCCTGATACCCCCGAGGAGCAAAAGGTGCTTGCTGACCTACCTGTGGATGATACAGGATCAACAGACACAGATCCAAACCAACCAAGGTTGGTAAAAGGACCTGTGGATGTAGAAAAATCATCATATTCAAACCCCGACCAACTACGGTTGGTAGAAGGGCGCGAACAGATGACCGACGAGGAACGAAGGATACCCGGGGATGATGAAAGAAAAAAGATGATATTTCACCGAGGAACTCTAACAGATAAGAAATTTGAAGACGAGTTACATACATGGAGATTATATGTAGATGGATCATCTTGCACGGCTGGTTGTGGAGCAGGGATTGTTTTAAACTCTCCAGATGATATTGACATGGAGTATGCCTTGAGATTCCAATTCAAAGCTTCCAATAATGAGGCTGAATATGAGGCTATGATAGCAGGTTTTCATTTGGCGAAAGTTGTGGAGGCACGTCAAGTAATTGTTTTCAGTGATTCTCAATTAATTGTGAATCAAATGATGGGAATATATGCAGTGAAGGGAGAGTTAATGGTGAAGTACCATGCAAAAGTGATGGAGTTATTGAAAGAATTTGATGCTATTCAATTGGTGAGGATACCGAGAATGGAGAATGCTAGAGCAGACGCATTGGCCCGACTAGCGTCAGCTACGCGCACCGAGCTGCGAAGAACAATACCAATTGAAGTACTAGAAAGTCGGAGCATAGAAGAAGATCTGACGGTGAAGATTATTACCCTT
The DNA here is from genome assembly GCA_949130495.1 of Sambucus nigra. Taxonomy (NCBI): domain Eukaryota; kingdom Viridiplantae; phylum Streptophyta; class Magnoliopsida; order Dipsacales; family Adoxaceae; genus Sambucus; species Sambucus nigra. The sequence goes on along the minus strand of OX422212.1, from coordinate 627,932,492 downwards.
GATTTAGTACCATCTTGGATGGATCCTATCAGGGCATACATTGAAGAAGGAGTACTACCGGAGGACAAACTAGCTGCCAAGAAATTGAAGTATAAAGTTGCTCGGTATGTGTTAACTAATGGTGTTTTGTATAGACGAGGAATTATGGCAGGTTTGCAGAGATGTGTGCATCCATCAGAAGTCAAAGAATTGATTGAAGAAATCCATGAAGGATCTTGTGGAGCTCATGTAGCAGGTCGGACTCTACTGCAAAGGGTGATGACACAGGGATACTACTGGCCGACGATGAGAGCTGATTGTATAGCCTATGCTAAGAAGTGTGACAAGTGCCGACATTTTTCCTCCGTCCGAAGAACTCCACAGGCATTGTTGACACCCATAACATCACCTTGGCCATTTGCCATGTGGGGGATTGATCTAGTTGGACCACTGCCAACGACCCGAGGAAGGTTCAAGTATCTCGTCGTAGCAGTAGACTATTTTACTAAGTGGATGGAAGCTGAACCACTAATTGATATGACGTACGATAAGGTGTATCAGTTCATATGGAAGAATATCATTTGTCGGTATGGTCTCCCCCACGCTTTCATCACAGACCATGGAACGCAATTTGATAATGAAGAATTTGCTGCCTATTGTCATCAGTCAAGCGTCTTGAAGTTTCATTCAGCACCAGGCCATCCCCAAAGCAATGGGCAGACTGAAGTGACGAACAGAACATTACTAAATGGGTTGAAGAAGAGGTTAAGTGACACTAAAGCAAATTAGATTAATGAGCTACAGTCAGTTTTGTGGGTTTACTGAACAACTCCCCGAGCAACAACAGGTGAATCACCATATATGCTAGCATTTGGAAGTGAGGCTGTGATACCTGCCGAGTTGGGCTTACCAACACACAGGGTGTTAAATTTCAATTCTCCGATCAGTGATCTGATGAGAAGGATGGATTTGGATATGCTCGAGGAAGTCAGAGAAGAGGCAGCCATTAGGAATGCTGCTTATCAACAACGAACAGCTCTGTTTTACAACAAAAGGGTAAAGAAATGTGATTTAAAAGAGGGGGATTATGTGCTAAAGAAGGTCATTCAGAGGCAGAATAAACTGGAAGCAAACTGGCATGGACCTTACCGAGTTACAGAGGTTGTTCGACCAGGAACTTACAGAATAGCAACTCTAGAAGGAGAGGAATTTAAGAACGCATGGAATGCTGAACACCTGCGCAAGTATTATCAGTGATGTCAAATGTAAAGCATTTCTTTCATTATGAATAAAACGAGGATGTTTCGCCATGTTCTTTCTGGTTGAAATTTTTTCCGGAATACTAGTGTAATACACTACACAACAAAAGTGCTCTAAGGAGCCAACCTCCTTTGGAGGACAGCTCTACGGAGCAAAAGTGCTATAAGTAGCCAACCTCCTTTGGTTAGGAGGACAGCTCTACGGAGCAAAAGTGCTATAAGTAGCCAACCTCCTTTGGTTATGAGGACATGCTCTAAGGAGCAAAAGTGCTATAAGTAGCCAACCTCCTTTGGTTAGGAGGACATGCTCTAAGGAGCCAAAAAATGCTCTAAGGAGCCAAAAGCTTTAAGGAGCCAGAAACTGTACACCAGCATGATCAACTATGGTTGGTAAGATAAAAATATACTATCATATTACAACTTATGTTGGTCGGGAGGTAATATTATTACAATGAGTTCTTTGAAAAACAAAATGTTCAAAAAATACAATAACTGTAGTTGGTCGGCGAAGACAAATTATCGATCTTAGTTGGTCGGACGCATTTTTGTAATTGAACCAAGTATAGCTGGTCGGGGATAAAAACCCATCAACTGTAATTGGTCGACAAACATTATTCACCCACCTTGTTTGGTTGGAAACAGTTTGAACATTTTTACTCATTACTTTATTATTAAGTGATCGGGAAACATTACTAGTACTTGTAACTTTTTATTAAGTTGCTTAATGAACAATATTATCGTTATCTTTTTAACAGATACATATGTACAAATATAAATGTGTTTGATAAACACAAGACTAACAAAATTGGCAAACGGAAAATGAAAATCTTTTCATTAATCTAGAATAAATTACAAATTACAAGAAGGTACTAAATTGTTACATGAATATTACTATTCTATTGGTTTTTTGCCCTGTGCTTTAGAGACAGGTTCCTCGCCGGCAGGAGGGTCTTCTAGGCAAAGAGGAGAATTGATGAAATTAACATCTCTGAGCATTCTGACGTTCATAACAAAAGGTGTATCCAAAAGATGCTCAGGACGAGATAATCCAACTTGGGAGTGAAGGTTATAATCACCAAGGTATTTTGAAATTAGACTGCGAGGAATGGAACGAGCTGGGATCCATGCCATATCCAATTTGAAAGGTGGTACAGGCAGGTCTAATAGTGATGGAGCATGATAGTCCCATAAAAAATGCCCTTGCTCCAACTTTAATACACCCAATGCATTTAACCATCCTTGCTTGTAACCTTCATTGTTAGCATGTTCAATGCGAGCATCCAGATGAACGAGAGCTTCATTGTATTCTGCCATCCAGAATTCCCTTGGCTGTTTATGGAATTGGAAGGTTAATCTATCCAATTGTTCATGAAGGCTTTTGGCAAAGAGATCCTTGTTATGCAAAGCAGATTTCGTTGATGCCAGCTGATCTTCCAGAGACAGATTTTTATTGGACATTTCAGTCAGAGCACGGTCTTTTACTTTCAACTGGAATGCTTGAGTTTCCAGAGTAGACTGAGTGCGAGCCTCTTCAACATTTTGAATGAGGACTCTTCCTCGCCCCCGAGAACCTCTTCCTCGTTCCCGAGCAGTTCCAGAAATGGCAGATCTTCTTAAGTCCTCCAGCTCTTGCCTTAGTTTGGCATTTTCGACCTCTAAGAACGAGAAGCCTTCATCAGTAACTGGTATTAATGCAGTAGAAGATGAAGCAGCAGATTCATATTGAGCTAATTTTTTCTGCAAATTATTATTTTCTTGTTCCAGGATCTCGGCAATTTGTCTACAGGCTTCAACCTCACCTCTTAGGGTCCTCTCCCTAACGTCATACCCAGCAATGATCTTCTTGTGGCCTGTTTCTGAAGAGAGCTGCTGGTATCTATTTTCATAATCCTTATGTAGCAAAGCCATTGATTCGTTGTGTTGATTTTGAAGATCCTCTAAGGAACCATGAAGCTCTTCGATCAACTCACAGTAAGCGACATTGTTGGCCACTGCTCGGTCGAGTAAAGCTTTCAAGTACTGATAAGCTTCAATAGCCTGCTCTGAAGCACCATGACCAAGGATATCAGCAATTTCTGATGTACTAAGATCTGTATGACCAGCCTTATAGTATTGATGACATTGCTGCATCAGCTCGGTATCATGAGAAGAGATCAATTCCATTCTAGCAACAAACTAATGACAAGAAAAAGACAACAATCAACAAAAACAAGTTATCAACAACAGAGATAAGCAAAGATATATTTTATTAGATCATCAAAAAGTTACATCGTTCGATTACAAGGAAATACAGAAATGCTACCGAACAACTTCACACCTTTTCCTTATCTCCCAAGACTTTCTCGGGAGGCTGGGACGAGGAGCTCGGTTGCTCGGTGGTAACAACAGCTTGATCGGTAGGAATCTTCTCGGGAGGAGGAGGCATGGAAGAAACGTCCTCAGTGGCAGAGGGTTGAGAGGCAGAAACTTGATCACCCATAGCCATAGAAGACTCATCTGAAGCAGGTTCATCTTCTTCTTCTTCCACAATTGGTGGAGGAGGACCAGGGAGATGCCGTTGGAATAACTCAGAATCATCTTGGACTTTTAGCTCTTGCAGAGCAGCTACCCAACCATCATGGAAGTATTTCAACTCCCCATATTGAACTTGGGACGTCATTGCAGCTATCCCTCTCTCCCATCCTTTCTCCCAACCAACGCTGAAATGTTTCTTGATTGCGACTTTTCTCCTCGATTTCTCCGAGGAAAGCTTCACCTCCAATTCCTCTTTCTTAACCTTAATATCTCGCAGAGTAGATAATTCTTCTTCTACCTTCTTCAATTTATCATCAGATTCCTGATGCTTAACCTCCAAAACTTTAACTTTCTCCTTCAAATTCTTGGAGGCTTCAGCCATCTTCATCTTCTCAGCCTCAGCCACAGCCAATTTTTTCTCCCAAACAGTTTTCTCCTCGATGTACTGTTGGCGAGATTCCTTCACAGATTGGGTTAAACCTAACAAAGCATCGTCAACATCGGACGAGGAAGTGGAAGCTTTAATAACTTGATCTTTCTTCACGATGGTATTGAAGCAGTTCACCAGATGAAAGATAAGAAAAACAATAGAGTCAACACAAATATAAGAATTCAAGAAAAAGAAAGAAAGACCAAAGGTATGAGAAATTTACTGAAGAAAGATGGCGAGCATCTAGGGATGTCAGTGTATCCCTAGGAATTTTTTCATCAACCCCGAGAACCTCGGGTATAACTGAGCTCGTTGAAGAACTCGGAAGAATGATTTTTGAGACACTACTACCACCAGCGGGTAGAGAAGACGTAGTTCCAACAAGATTAACTGAGGATGATTTCCTCAATCTCTTCAAAGGACGATCAGCAGCATCAACCAAGGAAGAAGTCTTGGTCGGAGAGATGGCAATTACATCAGCAGGAGCATCTTTCTTGCTCGGGGCCACTGGGGGCTTCTCGGAAACTTTGGAGGAACCAGCATCTACTTTTTTAGTCCCCTCTGGGACATCAATTTTGCCTTTCTGGGCTCCAACAGCAGAAAAAGTTTCACCAAATAGAGCAGGAGGAGCTCTTTTCTTGCCCATTCTCTGAGATAGGGGGATATGAGAATCTGAAGATGAACTTTCTGGTGTTGAAGCTAGTTCAACAAGCCGAGCAGTATAAGAGGTTGTGTAACTCTTATACTGTAATAAATATGAAGCAGATCTAATGTGTTCGTCAGCAATGGTCTTATGAAAACTCCAGATAAGTTTCAAATGCTTGATATTCACTTCTGACTCTTTTGGAGTTTTTCTTTTGCTATCAACTGCAAATAAATACATAATGGAATATCAGTCATACATTTTGTCAAACATGATGAAAGCATAATTTCATAAGTAAAATAAAATGAAAAATAAACCTATCCCATTGCCGTATGGGGGGCATCTGGGACCGTTGTATACTTCATTCCCAGATAAAGGCGCATGTTGCCAATTTTTATGACCAACCCATGCTCAAAATAATCCCTATTTGAGTCAGGGAGATTAACTACAAGAGCCCTATTCAAATACCTAGTTTTTAAATAATAAATATTATCTAGAACAGCCCATTTATAACAAAACATAATTTCAGGGATCCCAATACGATTCCCATGAGTTAGATTTAATTTGTGCACCCCGTTAATTATTCTCCATGAATTGGGGGCTATTTTTGCAGGAACAAGATCAAAATATTGACAAAACTCAAGACATAATGGGTTTGGTGGAAAGGAAAAACCGCATTCAGCAACAAAAAGACTGGGGAACCAATGTCCCTCAGCCAATCGAAAGTAATCTAAAGGCTCAGAAAGAACCTCTAGAGTTACCCACGAAGGAATGGAAAAATCAGAACGGAATTTCTCAACAGACTCCACAATATAAACCATATTGAATAAAAGAGATACAGAAGAAAGAAAGAAGATCTTACAGAAAGAAAGGAGATGTGTTGACAACGAACGGAAATAAGGATGAACGCACAAGAGAAGAAGAGAAGAGAAAGCTTGAATGCAGAGAATGAAAAACGTAGACGACGGTATGGTTACCAAAGAAGTTTAAATACTTTGCATTGGGAAGCGGCGAAAGAAATGATTACCAAAAAGAAACTACTAAACTTCCGGCGGCTAAAAGGACAAAATTTGCACGAATATCAAAGCGCTTATCAAAAAGGCAGAAACTGTGAAATAAGAAGGAAATTTGAATACAATGTTCCTGAAACCCGGGAAGTACATTTAATATTGCCATATACCGAGAAAGAATGTTCCATACTCTTCAAAGTTCAAAATATGAAACATTGGGGGCTTCTGTTGATACCAAAATTAATGTGCTGATGTGGACGAAGAAGATGAAGACACGTATCAATCTACATGGCACAATAGCAGCGAGGAAGATAATTTCCCGACCAACCATGCTTCTTTCCGAGCAACGAGAATACGCCGAGGAACTCTATCATGCCGAGGAACCTTAACACACCGAGGAACTCTATAACACCGAGGTACTCTAATGTTCCGAGAGACTCTTGATCAACAAGCAACTAAGGCGGTCCGAACTGCATCTCGGCCGTATCATTAATTACCAAACGGACAACTGTTCAACTATTCATTATATTCTTGACGCACACGCTGCATTAAATGTATTACCCTTTCATATGTATATCATTTAATGTATTGGACCTTTCATGTACAGCCTAAAGGCTATAAATACCATGTACCATCCTCATTCAAGGGGACCGGAATTTCTTGAGAGAACTTGTAATCAAGAATTCCACAAACACTCAGCAATAACATAACAGTGGACGTAGGCTTTATTCCTAGCCGAACCACTTTAAAAATCTTTGTCTTATTTATTTATCTGTGATTGAAAAATTAGAGCGATCTAGTTTTTTACATCAACAATGAGTTTTATACACATTTGTCTGATATTTTCAACACTAGTTTTAACCTAGGTGAGCCTATACTTGAGGCACGAGTGGTTAAAAAGATTTTAAGATTGCTGCCTAAATGTTTTATCCCAAAAATGACTGTTTTAAATGCCTTAGGAAATTTGAATAGTCTGAAATTAGAAGAATTGGTAGGAGACCTCCAGACGTGTGAAATTTACATGTTTTTCGACACTGTCAAACCTAAGGATAAAGGGATAGCACTTAAATCCCAAGATAAGAAAAAAAAAGTGAGTTTTTGTGAGTCTGAGTCTGAGGACGAGTCTGAGTTTGACATGGTCCTCCTTGAAAAGAATTTTTAAAAATTTATCTAGTTTTCAAAATAAAATTCTTCTAATAAAATATTTTCGGAGAAAAATAAAAAGAAAGTCAAGGCCAAAGCGAGCGGTGAGAAAGAGAAAGAGGGTGAAGAAAAGTTTGAAATTTTAAAATGTTTTGAGTGTGAGGGGAAAGGGCACAAGTCATTTGAGTGTCCCACTAGACTTAGGAGCAGGGGTGGCCATGGGACGGGACTAGGCATGCCTGGTCGTGCTCGGGTCGGGCTTATAAAATTTTGAGCTATTCCAAGTCCACTAAGTCCTGGATCGGGGCTTATTATGTAATCCCAAGCCCGTCCAAATTTGAAAGCTCTTGACCCAGGCCCGTTGGCCAAGCCCGGTTAATTTTTTTTTTAAATAAAAAAAATATATTTTTTCTTAATCAAAGACCTATTTTTTTAATTAAAAACCCGTTTTAAACTTTACATATTACAAAGTGTATATATAAAGTTCCCCACTCTACATAAAAAGACTTAGTATATTTTTTTATATTTATAAAAGTTACCCACTTTATATATTTATTTATAACTTTGTAGTCTTAAACTTTAATAATAAATTAATACACACACACACACACACACACACACACACACACACACACACACACACACACACATATATATATATATATTGTAGAGGGGGCTTGAAGAAAATCCTGAGATTAGGGATAATTCCCTAATTAGCAACAGTGTTTGAGGATTAACGCAATAGAGGCAACTTAAGCGAGGCAGCTTAGCGTGGCAACTTAAGCGTGGCAGCTTCGTGAGGTAGCTTAGAGAGGCAACTCGAGCGAGGCAGCTTAGCGTGGCAACTCAAGCGTGGAAGCTTAGTGAGGCAGCTTAGCTTGGCAACTCAAGCGTGGCATCTTAGCGAGGCACCTTAGCGTGGCAACTCAAGCGTGGCAACTTAAGCGTGGCAGCTTAGTGAGGCAGCTTAGCGTGGCAACTTAGTGAGGCAGCTTAGCGTGGTAACTCAAGCGTGGCAACTCATATTTCAGCTTGTTGTGTTAGTCATATTGTATCTTTGATTACATTTACTATAAGCTATAACAGTTGTAATGACATAACAATAATAATAAATCAGTTTGGGTGAGGTCAAACGGTACTCACGAGAGACCAGGCTTGGCAGGGCCTGGGAGAGCTTTCCATGCTCTATCGAATGACCTCACCATGGGAACTTTAGAGGGATTTGGGTTTGGAGGATTGAGAAGTGAGGCACCGTTGGGGCTTGCCCTAACCATCTTAGATACACCTGGTAAAACACCGAAGGACCCTGACCGTGGAACCTCAAGCGGAGCATCTTGGAGTTCCATCGGGCGTTGAGTTATGAACCAAGTAGCCCTCTACTTAATGTCACATCTACTGTAGGTGATGTCACTAGCCAGCTAAACAATGTCAGACCTGCACTTGAGTAAACCACCATGGTATTTGGGGCTGTCAGGCAGTTGGTGAGCCACCTCTGCGACAACAGCCCCCTGACACACAGTGGTTAGGCAAAAGGCATGTCTTGGCATTTTATGTTTATGACGTGGAGACAACTAGTGCATCAGGCATTTAATGTTGTGACATAAGGTATGAGGGATGTCTTTTCATAGTCTTTAATAACTGAGTTGCCTCGGGGGTGGTGTGGGGGAATATTTAAGGACCCCAACCACCTCTGAGGAGAGGATGATCCTTTTGAGAGTTAAAAAAGAGTTATTACAAACCAGAGAAGTCTTACTCACCCACCATTGTCATTTATTACGAAGCTTTTAATACCTGACAGGGATCCTTGAGGGTATTTGGTGTGGTCTTACCTTCCTACCAAGGTGTATCTAGGGTGCTTACTTCTCTCCCCCTCTAGCTAAGCCACTTCTAAAGTTCATTATTATTCCCTGGGTTATACACGAGAGGCTTTGTGAGTTTAAACTGAGTATAGCTTTATTGTGCCTATGTCTGTGCGTCCTGTCATTAATCTGGTGGTCTTGGGCAAATTAACTTGTCATTACCATAATCAATAGGGGTGACGCCTCCATATATATAATCTAAAGTACCCTCCTACATTTGGCGACTCTGCTAGGGAGGCATCCTTCTAGATAAGGAGTATGGCGCAAGATAATGCTACTCGAAGACTCAATTTCGATGACATTCAGCATAATGAAGAACAGGCTGCGAGAGAGCAAGAGGCCCTAGGAGATGGGGCTCCTCGAGTAGAGGTACCTCTGGCACTAGCAACGTTAGGCATCCCAGGGGCGGCCCAACCTCCCGCGATCACGGGGTTGGGACCCGCTCAGATTGCCCTCCTAATGAGTAAGTTTCACGAGTTCTTGCAAACTCCATTGGCTTCTACTATGCTGGGAGGGTTAGAGGCTAACGCTTTCATAACACCTGGAGTAGCCCCAACGGTCCCACTAGGGACAGGTATTGTAGGAACGATCCCAGCGGGTGTATCATCTGGGGTAAACCCTTCAGTGGGCACCTCAGGAGTTTCAACGGCACCACCGGTAACGTTCGTTTCGGTTGCAACGAGCGCTCAGCCCTCTGCCCCACTGCTGGTGGCCCCAGTAGCCTCGCCCATGGAAGAAATGAGAAAAGAGATGTAGAGGGAAATGCTGAAGTACATTCAGGCTTCCTCGCAGGCTGTGGGCGAGGTGGCGTCGGTCTACGACGACTTCCGAACACCTTACCCCCAGGAATACAACGACGAGCCCTACCCGAAGGACTATATTCCCCCTACCTTTGAAAAATACTCAGGGAAGGGCGGGAACCCGAAGGAGCACATTAAGCGTTTTGTTGAACATTTAGGAGCGCACTGCAATGACAAAAAGCTTAGATTGAGGGAGTTCTCCAAATCCCTGACTGATAAAGCATACACTTGGTACTCTCATCTGCCTCCCAATAGTGTCTCTACGTGGGAGGAGATGCACGTATTATTTGTCTGAAAGTTCTTCTTAGCAGAAGATGAGTTCACCCTAACCCAACCTGGCAGGGAGAGGCAGAGACCAGGAGAAGAGGTAGTGGCCTATATTCGAAGGTTTAGGGAAAGGTCCCTCGATGTAAGGGAAGAAGCTAAGGAAGCCAGGTTACTGCAGATTTGTGCCGAGGGACTACTTCCTGAGTATATCTGCCACCTAATCAATGAGACACGCGAGGGAACCTTTTTATCATTCTTAAAATCCGCAAGAAACATCTCTTTGGTGGTGCGACCTAGCTCGGTAGTGGCTCCCATGGTGTTCAGACAACCGATACAACCCCTGGGAGGAAGGCCTCTGGCCCCACGGGTGGGATATGTCGAGAGAGGAGATGGGGGCAAGGCGTCGAGGAAGGACAACAAAAGAAAGTTCGGAAGAGACAGAGAAGACCCGCCACCGTTACCGAGTATGGTGGAGGAGGTTGTGAGTTGCTATAACGCAATGGTCCAAGGCGAAACGGTTTCGAACTAAAGGGTGATCCGGAGGAAGAGCCCGACGCGGCAACTAGGGATGATCCCAAATATTTTCAGGTTCATCGAAAGGTCCAGCATCCAACAGAAAGCTGCTTCACGCTGCGAAGGATCATCGAAAAATACATGAAGGCGGGGACATTACAAATCCCCCCGCAGAACATTAACAATAACCCACTCCCAGCACATGGGGCCAATATGGTGACGGCCTATGATAAGGAGGCAGAATGGGAGGGGGGAAGGTCAACGATGAAGGAGTTCAATGAGGCACTATAGCATTGCACCAGGGGAATGGCTAACGTAGTTCTAGCTTATGATGAAGCAAGTGCTAGGGACGTAGAAGACTCCTACAGCGTTGAGGGTGAGGAAATAGACCCAGTCGTAGAATATAGCGCAGTTTTAAAATCTCCAAAGTTCACTTGGTTCTTCGACTAAGTGGGAATCCCAAAAGAAATCAGAATGGAGATAACTCAGGCGATCTTAGATATTGCAAGGAGAAATGCGGTCCCCTCGCTAAGATGGAGGGGAGCCATGGATAGGCTGGTAAAGAAGTTCCTATCAGAGGTAACTTTCAGCGATGCGGATAGAGCTGTAAGGTTCCCCCATAATAGGCCTCTGTATGTAACCGCTAGTGTTAACGGTGTTAGCTTTGCAAGGACTCTTATGGATGGGGGTGCTTCCATCAATATTATGCCAATCAACTCCTTCCACGCGGCTAATATTCCGAGGAAAGGCTGGTTCCCATGCCCTTGGTAATCTTGGGCTACGATAATCAATCTTCCAAATCCATCAGGTATGTGAACGTGGGGATAGTGATGGGAAATCTGAGTTCCCATATCAAGTTCCATGTAATAGAAAGCGCAACTTCCTATAATTTGTTAATAGGGAGAGTATGGATGCACAACCAAGGGTTAGTTCCCTCAACTTACCATCAATGTGCTAAGGCGAATATCAAGGGGACAGAGGTGACTATTAGGGTAACCAAGAGGCCTTTAGCTATCCAAGAAGCACACATGGTGGATGCAGCCTTTTATACAGAGCTCGAAGAGGACGTGCGAGTTCTAGCGAGGAGAATGGAGGGATCATGGGTACCCTCTATTAGAGAAATAATGGGACCTTTAAATGAGAGTGGCAAGGGGGAGAGGATCGAGGAAACATATCGGGCGGTCCCTCGACCCCAAAACATCTCGAAGCATCTCAAAGACAAGATGAGGCCTAGAACAGACCCAGTGGAGCATGAGGTCCAACGACAAAGCGTGTTGAGTCATTTTTCAAGGGAAAGAATCGCTGAGGCTTCCAGAGAGAGGAAGAGAAAGGCCGTGGCAATAGCTACCAGCAGGCAATGCAAGAAAATTGTCACTGAAGAGGGAAAAGTGGTGTACCGCTTATAATGGTGCGAGCGGGCGGAGGAAAAGACTAACAATGAGGTTGACCCAATATATGAATGTTTTTTAGTAGATCAACAGGGGGAGTGTTTGGTGATAGACAACTCCAACATACAAGAGTTCGTAGAAGATGTCGCCGAAGAACCAGACTACATGGCAGACCAACCAAGGCCCCAGGCACAAGAGTTGGAGCAGCTAAACCTAGCAAGAGAAGGGGAAGATCCAAGGCCTATATTTATCTCGAAAGATCTTGGTAAGGAGAAATGAGAAGCCTTGGTTGACCTAATTCGGGAATTCATAGATGTCTTCGCATGGAAGTACACTAAAATGAAAGGGATAGATGAGGAAGTGAGCTGCCACAAGCTGAACGTGATGCCTTCAGCTATTCCGGTGAAGCAGGCAACAAGAACTTACAAGCCAGAACTATATTTAAAGATTAAAGAAGAGGTCCAATGCTTATTGGTAGCAGGATTTATCAAACCAATACAACATCCCCTCTAGCTATCCAGCATTGTGCCAGTGGGGAAGAAAGACAAAAACCAAATAAGGATCTGCGTGGACTTCAGAGACTTGAATAGGTCTTGCCCCAAGGATGAGTTTCCCGTACCCTCCATCGACAGTTTGATAGATGCCACGGCTGGTCATGAGATGTATAGCTTCATGGATGGATATGTGGGATACAACCAGATCAAGATGGACCCCTCTGATGCAGAGAAAACAATATTCAAAACTCCGTTGGGCAACTTCATGTACAAGGTAATGCCATTTTGACTCAAGAACGTCGGGGCTACGTACCAAAGAACAATGATGGCCATTTTTCATGACTTCTTCCACAAATTTGTGGAATTCTACGTAGACGACTTGGTCATCAAATCAAATAAGGAGGAATCTCATCTGAACGATTTAGGAAAGGTGTTTGCTCGGTGGAGGAGGTACAAGTTGAGGATGAACCCGTTAAAGTGTGACTTCGGAGTAAAAAGTGGTAAGTTTTTAGGCTTCGTGGTTAATCGACAAGGGGTACAGATGAACCAGGATAAACAGCGGGCAATCTTGGAGATGCCATGTCCAAGAACGGCGAAGGAGCTGAAAAGTTTTCTCGGTAAAGTCTCCTACCTTAGGAGATTTATGCCTGGATTGACCGAAATAACACACCCACTGATGCAGCTGCTACGAAGGAACACGAAATTCAAGTGGGAAGAGGTTCACCAGAAGTCCCTTGTTAGGTTGAAGAAGCTGCTCGTATCACCACAAATCATGGTTCCTCCCCAGGCAGGAGCTCCGTTGCAGTTATACCTTACATCCACCACGAGGTCCGTTGGAGCTCTGCTAGCACAAGAAGTGGATGGTCAAGAACGGCCGGTATACTACCTCAGCAGAATTATACATGGGCCAGAAATTAGATATAGTAGCTTAGAAAGGCATTGTTTAGCCACGTCTTTGTAGCACAAAAACTTAGGCATTATATGCTGTCTTTCACCATTCATATTGTAACTAGATGCGACCCAATTAGGTATTTTCTCGTAAAGACTATATTGATTGGCAGTGAAGCTAGATGGTTCCTTATTCTCTCTAAATATGACTTAAAATGTGTGGTCCCTCGCAAAATCAAAAGCCAGGCGTATGCTGACCTGTTGGCCATCTTCCCTTCAGGAACCTTCGAGCCACCTAGGGAAGACATTCCAGGAGATGATTTGCAAGCCAATTACCTGGATGCAACTGAGGAGGAATGGACGATGCAGTTCGATGGATCTTCGGCGGAAAAGAAGGGAGGAGAAGGGGTTGTTCTTTCAAAAGGGATGGAAGAGATTTACCTTTCCTACAAACTGGATTTACCTTGCTCTAATAATGAAGTAGAATACGAGGCGTTGGTACTAGGGCTGCTAGAGGCTCTACGGTGGGGAATTCGTTCACTCTGCATTAAGGGTGACTCGAACTTAGTAATTCAGCAGGTAAACGGAGAATATGCGTTGAAACAAATGAGCCTGGCACCCTATAGAACAATCATTCAAAGGCTCCTCAACCAGTTCCATCGGACCAAGATCAGAAGACATCCCAGAACGATGAACCGCCATCCAGACGCCTATGCCACTATTGCCCAGAAGATGATAATGAAAACCAATGAGACTACAGTTGTGATCCAACGAAGAACAGCTCCTTCGGTAGTACAGTCAATACTACCGATGGAGGAAGAGGTGGGCTGGAGAAGAGATATTAAGAAGTAACTGGAGTCTGGTGAGGGGGCGATGGGGCTAAGAGAGTTGGCCCAATATTTTACAAGCCATGGAAATCTCTATTTTAGAAATACAGGAGGATGGTTGTCAAGATGCGTCAGCCCAGAGGAGGCCGAGCAAATATTAAGGAAAACGCATGAGGAACACTGCGAAATGACTGAGATACCCCTATATAGGAGAATTCAAAGGGAGGGGTATTTCTGGCCTAGAATGAAGCAAGATGCGGCAGAGCTACAACGAAAGTGAAATAAGTGTCAGCTATTCTTTGAGGCAGCTGAGTGCCATTTCATTGAAGCTCAAACGGACTGGAGGCAGCCCTACATCAACTTCATTCAGGAGGGGTTTGTCCCAACGGAGAAAATAGATGCAATGGATCTGAGGCGAAGGGCTCCAAGGTTCTACGTCCAGGGGGCAGCTTTATCGAAAGGGGTACTTTAATAGGCCCTTGCGATGTGTCACGAAGGAAGAAGCATTGGAGGTCCTCAAACAAGCGCACGATCCAACACATATAGGAGGAGCCAAGCTGTATGATCAGTTGATGACATTGGGGTATTATTGTCCAATGATGGAGAAAGACTCTGCAGAGTTCGTTCGAAAATGCAAAGCTTGCCAACTTCATGAGAATATGATCCATGCCCCATCGGTAGACTTACACTCTCTATCAACACCCTATCCATTTCATACTTGGGCGTTCGACCTGGTGGGGGCCATACACCCCTCTTCGAGAGGCAAAATATCGATACTAGTAGCAACAGAATGTTTCACAAAATGGGCCGAGGCAATACCACTCAGACGAGCAACGGCTGGGGTGGTGAGCAACTTCATCAGAGAATACATCATTTGCCATTTTGGGATCCCAAAAGTTATTCTCTCAGATAACGGGACCCCTTTCGTCAATTCCGAAGTAACAATACTCATGGACAAGTATTCCATTATTCATCACACTTTAACGGTGGCATACCCAAAAGGGAAATGGTCAGGTCGGATCAACTAACAAAACTTTGGTTAATATTTTTGCCAAAATGATGAAAGACTTTCCAGGGGCGTGGGATGACAAGATACCAACTGTCTAGTGGGCCTATCGAACAACCAAGCGAAAACCCACGGGATACACGACGTTCTCACTTGTTTATGGGGCTGAGGCAATCCTTCCAATGGAGTTGGAAGTTCCTTCCGCTCGATATGCATTACGAAGTAGCATGCTTCCTCAAAGTAGACATGTACAGTTGGAAGCGTTGGATGAACACAGAGATAATTCGATGCAGAAATTCCAAATATATACGAAGAAACTTTCAAGGGCTTATGATAACTTGGTGAGACCAAGGAAATTCGTGAAGGGAGACCTCGTATTGAAAGCGGCAGTGAAACACATCAGGGGGCTTCCTCTACCAAAGTTTGCAGCTAATTGGGAGGGACCTTTTATTGTGAAGGAAGCCCATGACTCAGGTTATTGTTTAATTTCGAAGTTAGAGGAAGACAAGCCATTTAAGATTAACAATAAGTGGCTGAAGGTTTATCATGTGTAAACAACCAAGTTTGAACTGATGTTATGACTAGCTATTGTTATAAATATACAAGTTTTGGGTGACATTTTTGAGCATAATGGAGGAATTGCAGAAATACAAAACTCTATAGCATACAACAACAATCACAACACACGAAGGGATTAAAAATTATATATTCTTCATTCATAAACAATAGAGCATTACAAAATTTGTTTAGAAACTATCGCCCAATAATTACATAGATAAAGGAAAGTGGAGGATCTGTATCCAAGATGCAACTAATCTAAAAGAAACGATAAATCTGAGGAAGAGAAAAAATCTCCAGGAAGGGCCGAAGAAGCTTCTGTGAAAGATCGTTGGGCATTAATAGAAACCTACAATCTCGTTTGCACTTGTGTACGTTCGATGAGGAGTCTCTCGCGTTTCAGTTTAACCAGACACAAAGCTTCTTCGGCATCCTTTACCTCTTGATCCACTGCTTCCAAAAGAGGTGCCAATGTGACCCACCTAGCTTCCTCAGCCTGCTGGTACTCCTGGTGCTTTCGTAAAACCTCCCTCTGGCTGATTAATTGCTAGTTCTTCAAAGTCTTAAAATATGTTATAAGCCAGTGAAAACAGAAGCCATCACGCTCCAGCTCCCTCAGGAAACCCATAAATTGGTTAAGTAAGGACCGGGTAACACTTGCAGTCGGAGTACTAGTAATTTCAGCAACAACTATCGCCATTCCTTGAAGTCTGTGACTCATCACGTGAATGTTGGAACACAGACAGTCCAGTGTGAAGGTCTCAGGGTGATGATTCACCAGCTGTTCGATCACCAAACGGTGGTTGGCAGGCATTTGAGGGGACTGCCGAAGCACCATCAGGCAGAAGGCGTGAGGAACCAGGTCGGGAGGAGGGAGTTCGCACCCAGACTCGATCTCCGCTGCAACACCGGTCGTGGAACCCTGATCGTCATGACCAGTATTTTCCAAAGAAGCAGGTTCCCGATAGGGGGACTCCATAGGCGAAAGAACTGGGGGAGAATTTTCTCGAGCAACCTGAAAAGAGATAGCGCACATGATGAACTTATGAAAAAAATCATAAGGTGGAGTTTATAAAAAATCTTAACAAGCGTTTTCGTTGTTAAGTCATCGTTATAAGGTGGAGTTTATGAAAAATCTTAACAAGCGTTTTCATTTTTAAGTCACCGTTATAAGGTGGAGTTTATGAAAAATCTTAACAAGCGTTTTAGTTGTTAAGTCACTGTTATATGGTGGAGTTTATGAAAAATCTTAACAAGTGTTTTCGTTGTTAAGTCACCGTTATAAGGTGGAGTTTATGGAAAAACTTAACAAGTGTTTTGTTAACCGTTATAAGGTGAAGTTTAAGAACAATCTTATGAAAAATCATAAGATGGAGATTATGGAAAATCTTATAAAAAGTCAACAAAAATACCTCAGTCACAACGGGAGCATATGGGGCAGCCACAGGGACAGGAACCGTTGGGGGCAAGATTATTACCCCAAAAGCCATAACGGGGTCCCTGGACGCAGAAGCCTCCACGCTTTGCAAAACCCTATCACCTGCATAGGTCACCAGGGCCAGCATACTGGGTTCATCGGGCGAAGACACTGAGCTCCCAAACAAAGGTACAACACAATGGGGTGTAAACACACCACTATGTCGGGTACAAGCACCAACCTGGGCCTTGACTTCATGAGTTGGTGAAAGATCAGCAGAAAACTGTGGCACAAAGGCAAGTGTTTGAAAAGAAGAATGGGCGCAGAAAATATGAAGAAATATCTCTACGTGTTACTTACCTCAGTTATGGTGCTAAAGAGATGAATGGCACTCAGGGGTCTCATCAGCATCGTCGGAAGAAGAACTCTTGCCAACAACGAGGATATTTCAACATGGGGTACCCAAAACATCGCAGAATTCAGCAAGCCAAATAAGAAAAGAGTGGGACCTAAAAGACTACAACAAATAAATTATAGAGGAAATCGTACCTCGGGCTCACTCTCCTCAACAAGAACAATGGGCAGAGGAACCTCAGATGAGGCTTGTAAATCAGAAGGGACCGAGGGTGTTATCTCGAATTGTGTTATTTTGGGTTGTGTTACCACTTCAGGCGAGGAATCACCTCCCACAACGACTTACCTTGCACGTTGACTGCCTGCACGACGAGAATAGGTAAGCCCCGTCATGGGGGAATGGGGAGGAGTCACATCGGTATGAGATGCATCGAAGCGTCCCCTCACAAAAGGGCTCACGGGAGGACTAGAGGGGTCTGGTCTTTCTATTTCAACTCCCTGCACCACAATTTTCATATATATATATATATATAAGTAAAGACAGTCATCCTTAAGCTAAAGGAGATGATAACTAAATCAGGCATACATACCTCTGATTCAGAAGGAGAACGAGAAGACACGACCACGGGCGAAGAAGTAGGAGTAACAGCAACAGGAAGGGTAGGAGTGGAATGCACCTCAGGGGTTTGGTGCATCTCAAGAGTTCGTTTTTTCTGGGACTTGGTGCCCAGAGTCTTCTTCCTCGATCCTGCTGCACCAGTACTGACCCCTTGAGGAACCTTGGAGCTCTTTCTCCTCCTAGCCGTTGGCTCTGCAGGATCAACCACCACCGTGGGGAAAGCAACGGAAGAAGGAAAAACGACGGCATGCCATTGATACTCGGCATTTATTTGATCTATTTCTGCTTGGGCCTCCCTCCTTACACGCTCAGCCATCTCAGCAGGCATGGGAGGTGGAATGGAGGCTATGGGAAGGGCTGCCAAGGGAGTTTGGGGCTTCTGGGACTTTGATTTCGATTTTGATGTCCCACTCTTGGCCGTTTTTGCCTTCTTGGCAGGTGGTTGAGAAGCCCCCTCGTTGGTAGTAGCTTCGGTAGAGGGGGCAGCCTTCTTCGGAGCAGCAGGAGTCCTGGGTTTTGGCGTTGCAACTGGGACCATGGGACAAAATGGGGGAAAATCGGTGGGAGGTGCTTTGGGGGTTGAAATCAGAGGGAATTCTACCCCAAGTACAGAGTTGCCTTTTAGCCCCAACTTTAGGGAAGAAAATGAAGAAATGGGAGGATACACCGGATCTCCCTCAACGAACTCAACAATTTCAGCTAGATGTTTCGGCCAGTACTTGGTGGCAAACAAAGGGGTCATATCCCCATGCCTAGTAATACTGGGAATGGTGACACGCCCAGCCATTGTTGAACATTTCCCCCACACAGCGGTCGAAGAAAACAGAGAACATGTCCCGCCAAAGGAGACCTTGGGGTTTGACGATTTAAACACTGAACGTGGTGCCCCCTGGTCAAACCCAAACTGGCGGCTACATCGGTTGGGATTATAATGCTCGCTGGTATACCCCCACTCGGTGTAGGAGGGCAGATATCCTGGAGAAAACAGAAGGACCACAGTAAGCAAGGGATCCTCAATATCGGGAGAAGGGTCCTGTATCACTTTGGCTTCATGATGAAAAAATTCATACGTATGAAAGAATACCTCTTCCTGATAAGGCCTCATGACGAAGTTATCGAAACGATCAATCACTAAAATCAACTCCTTTCGGCTTTTTCTCTTGTGATAAATGAAAGACCGTGGAGGCAGAATTGTTTCCCCCGAAGAAGGACTGTTGGTCTTGGCCGCCACGGCAGGAAAACGAAAGTAAAGGAAGCTGGTCAGAAGAACGCTGTTGGCAAAATTGGCCAAGTTATAACGACCAAGAGAATGCTACATGTCGAACAAAGTCCTATCCATCCAGGTGTAGATGGATCCCAAGGCAATTGCAGCCAGTGGAAGTTTTATGCCTTGGGCCAAACGAAGGGACAGGTTAATAAGGTCCCTTCGTGGTTGGTCGTTGGGTTTGCCGGTAAAAAAGAAATGAGAGATAATCACGAGAATATAGGCTGGAAGTTCCAACGGCGTACCTTGACCAGGGGCAGTTGATGGGGAACTACCTTCACCAGAACCTTTGAAGAAATAATTGATCAAAGGAGAGAAAGTAGCTTTGTTGGAAGAACAGATGCAGCTTCGGCATATGCGATCCAACTCCAAACGATCGGCAGTCTCTTGATCATCAAGGGCCTCATCGGTATAAGGCTCATGACCTGTTACATCGAGGCCCAAGAGCTCGTACACGTCCTCCAAAGTTATAGTGAACTCGCCCCACGCAGCGATGAACGTATGAGTAGTCACGTTCCATCGAGAGACCAAGACAGGAAGGGCAGCATTGTTCTTTTAGAGAGTGAACTCACCAAACCATTTAGCCCGTGGTAGCCCAATCATGGTGAGGATATCAGCATAGGAACTCAGCATGTGGGAGTTCCAGGCAGCAAAGTGGGCGGGGGATCCCCCGGGTGCTTAGAAATCAATGTAGGACCATGGAAAGTCCCCTCGCTCCAAGCAAAATCTGAGAGTTCCTTCTGGGGGCAGAAAGCCCCACTTAGACAATTCTTTGTCCTCATCACCCAACAGTAGGGCATTAAACTTAGAAGAAAAACCGACAGTCTTACAGGCAACAGCAAAGTCATAAACCTCCCCAAAAATGGGAGAGCGACGATAAAACCTCAGTTGTTCCTGGCGGGCAGCACCTAGGGCGGAGGCAGCAGTGGTGGCGGCAGATGGAACACTGGTGGCAGACACGGTGGGGTTGCTTGAAGACGCCATGGCAAATAGTGACACAGTAATAGAAAAAGCTTTGAGAAAGAAGGGATTGAGAGCGAGAATGGAGAAACACGATCACAAGTGGTGGTATAGAAGGTTAAGAATGAAGCTTTTGCAACAATGGAGTTTTTATCTCTCTTTCTAAAAAAGAAACGCCAGTCTGAAGAAGATAATAACAGAGTAAGAAAAACAAAAGAGAAGGTTCAAAGTGTTTTGAATATGGCTGTTTGAAAATTTTGGGGTTGTCGTTTCAGTCTCCCACCATCACACGTGCAAGGCCGCCTACAATCATTTCCAATGAACACGTGGCACCTTGGGAAGTGCTTTGACAGTTGAGAGGACTATGCCACATCATTTACGAAGTGACGTCTGGGGAACACTAATCGTTGCCTTCCTATACAAGCTTGAGTTTTGGCGCCAACGAAATTTCTTGTCAGACTTATCAAATAAAGCCCCCAACGAAGAAGATGTCCCAACGGTTCGGAATAAAGGAAAAAGGCCAGAATCTTTTCACAACAAAGAAAGGTCCATCGGTTTGAGAAGTTTTCGTGCAGGCATTTCTTGTCCCCACAACCAATCCCTACACGAGGGGGCAAATGTAGAGGGGGCTTGAAGGTAATCCTGAGATTAGGGATAATTCCCTAATTAGCAACAGTGTTTGAGGATTATCGCAATAGAGTCACCTCAAGCGAGGCAGCTTAGCGTGGAAACTCAAGCGTGGCATCTTAGTGAGGTAGCTTATCGAGGCAACTCAAGCGAGGCAGCTTAGCGTGGAAACTCAAGCGTGGCAGCTTAGTGAGGCAGCTTAGCGAGGCAACTCAAGCGAGGCAGCTTAGCGTGGTAACTCAAGCGTGGCAGCTTAGTGAGGCATCTTAGCGTGGAAACTCAAGCGTGGCAGCTTAGTGAGGCAGCTTAGCGTGGCAGCTTAGCGAGGCAGCTTAGCGTGGCAGCTTAGTGAGGCAACTTAGCGTGGCAACTCAAGCGTGGCAGCTTAGTGAGGCAGCTTAGGGTGGAAACTCAAGCGTGGCAACTCATACTTTAGCTTGTTGTGTTAGTCATATTGTATCTTTGATTGCATTTACTGTAAGCTATAACGGTTGTAATGAAATAACAATAATAATAAATCAGTTTGGGTGAGGTCAAATGGTACTCACGAGAGACCATGCTTGGCAGGGCCTGGGAGAGCTTTCCATGCTCTATCGAATGACCTCACCATGGTAACTTTAAAGGGATTTGGGTTTGGAGGATTGAGAAGTGAGGCACCGTTAGGGCTTTCCCTGACCATCTTAGATACACCTGGTAAAACACCAAAGGACCCTGACCGTGGAACCTCAAGCGGAGAAGCTTGGAGTTCCATCGGGCGTTGAGTTATTAACCAAGTAGCCATCTACTTAATGTCACAACTACTGTAGGTGATGTCACTAACCATCTAAACAATGTCATACCTGCACTTGAGTAAACCACCATGGTATTTGGGGCTGTCAGGCAGTTGGTGAGCCACCTCTGCGACAACAGCCCCCTGACACACAGTGGTTAGGCAAAAGGCATGTCTTGGCATTTAATGTTTATGACGTGGAGACAACTAGTGCATCAGGAATTTAATTTTGTGACATAAGGTATGAGGGATGTCTTTTCATAGTCTTTAATGACTGAGTTGCCTCGGGGGTGGTGTGGGGGAATATTTAAGGACCCCAACCACCTCTGAGGAGAGGATGATCCTTTTGAAAGTTAAAAAAGAGTTATTACAAACCAGAGAAGTCTTATTCACCCACCATTGTCATTTATTATGAACCTGTTAATACCTGACAGGGATCCTTGAGGGTATTTGGTGTGGTCTTACCTGCCTACCAAGGTGCATCTAGGGTGCTTACTTCTCTCTCCCTCTAGCTAAGCCACTTCTAAAGTTCATTATTATTCCCTGGGTTATACACGAGAGGCTTTGTGAGTTTAAACTGAGTATAGCTTCATTGTGCCTGTGTCTGTGCGTCCTGTCATTAATCTGGTGGTCTTGGGCAAATTAACTTGTCATTACCATACTCAATATGGGTGACGCCTCCATATATATAATCTAAAGTACCCTCCTACATATATACATACACACACACACACACACACACACACACACACACACACACACACACACACACACACACACACATATATATATATATATATATATATATATATATATATATATATATATATATATATATATATATATATACATATTAATATTATATATAATTCTCGGGCCTCGGGCCGGGCCGGGCCTCATCAGGCTTAAGAATTCATGCCCAAGCCCGCCCGAAAAAAAATCGGGCGTATCAAATATTGCTAAGCTCGCTTTAAGGGGCTATTCAACTTAACCAAGCCCCATTTCTTATTTGGCGGGCTTGGCGGGCCTCGGGACTATGGCCACCCCTACTTAGGAGAGAGGGAAGGAAATTTTCCCTGCCAACCACCCTGAGTGATAGTGAGGAAGATGTTAATGATTCCGAGGATGAGTCTTCACAAGGAAAGTGTAATGACTTTTTAGCTAGTCATGAAAGCACTCCCACTTTGTCCCACGACGATGAGGACACTTGTGCACGTGATACCCCTGAGGAGGTTTTGAGTGTTTCTAGTGAGTCTGAGAGAGAGTGCTCTAGTGATGATGAGAGTGAGCTCCAGATTGCGTTTCGAGAGTTGTACGCCGAGACCTTAAAAACTAAAAAATTGAATAAGAAGTTCGGTCTCAAGGTGAAATATTTGGAGAGATAGATTGAGAGTTTGAAGGATTTTGAGGCAAAATCAAGTCTACTCGAGAAAGTGAAGGTTTCTTTGAGTGAGCAGTTGATTGCTTTGAATAAGAAAAAGAGTGAGCTTATAGCCCGCATGTCGTAATTAGAGACAGATCTTAATCGCGCCTTAGAGGATAAAGTCACTTTAGAGAACGCATATAAGAAGGTGGGAAAGTTGGTTATCGACCCTGTTTTGGGGAGTGGTCAGAGTTTAGGAATAAGTCATGACGAGGCGTCTACTTCTTTTGTTGCACCCGATTCGATTCCTACTTTGGAGTAGGATTCACATAACTCTCAACCCAACCCACCTAGGCGTCCCATAACTGTTAGGAGAACGCGTAGGAGACATTTTGAAAGAGGTGTACCTAGGCTAGTTTATGTTTGCTCACATTGTAAAACGAGAGGACACCTTATGGAATTTTGTTTTAAATTGGGTCATGTGTCACACTTTGCTCATACACATGTTCAAACACATGCACCCACCCATGATACTTTTCTTGCACATAATGATAGAGAGTTTGTACATATATGAGAGCAAGTAATGTTTTTGGTCAAGACTTCTTATGATTTGATGGAGTTATTTCAAAAGATTTCACCATCCTTGGAAAACTCCACTGCACCTACCGGTTGAAGTCTACACATATTTTCCAGCATAGGTTGATTTGCATGATGTTATATTATGCCTATTGCTAGTATATACCATTTCTTTTATACTTAATTAGCAATTTTTTTCTTTTCTTTTTTTGGGTACTGTTTTAGCATTGTTTTGGATTTGTTTTCCCATTCCAAGAAATATTTTCACGAACTTTTTTCACTGGACAAAACTGCATGTCATTCTAGGAAATTGGGAAAATTTGTGTTTTCTCATTCTAACGAGATTGCATCTCGTGCAAAATCTTTCTAGCGAAATCGCCTGTCGTTCGAACGACATGGCATCTCATTTGAACGGCCCCTGGAATTCTATATCCAATCCCCTGTTTCTTCCTGTTATATGTTATTAGTACTACTGGGTTGTGTCTCAATAGTGTTTAAAAATAAAAAAAAGATTTTTTTATAAAAATTTGAAAAATCCAAAATGAGTTTTGTATTTTGTTTGCACCTTATATGAATTATCATTTAGGATAACCAAGTCACAAATTCATGCCATATCCATGTGACTATTTGATAGTGTTTTGAGACAATATGTTGTGTCATTCATGTGCTTTACAATGTTTGGAGTCTTTGAGATGATATATTGTTGCTACCTACATGATTGACTCCTTTTGTCCTTTATTGCACACATACACAAATTTGGTTGACTTTTGTTCTTGTCTATCACATGTTGGTTGAATGTTTCCATCTCAATTTTGTCTAACAACTAACCAAATGCGATAAAACTTGACAAAAATTAGTGCATGTTTTAAACCGTTTGTGAGATTGTGTGTTTTGAAAAATGGGGAAGGGCTACGAAAGATACTCATTTTTCCTTTGCGATTAAACCAATGCTTAAATGGACCTAAAAAGTGAGGAATTGAAAATTATCCGGGGTCCAATGAGGTTTAAGAGAGCCCGAAAAAAATTGAAAGGCAATATAATGAAATATCTGCCCAAAATGGGCCAATAGATTTTAGTTTCATCACCTCATAAGAAAAATAAAAAAAACATTATCTTTTTATGAGGGAGTTTGGATGGAATTTTTTCAACGACTTGCATGTCCTTGAAAGTCATGAAAAAGCATTACATAGTTTTGGACGTTATTTATGTGGAAATCATTTATACTTTGAATTGTTGATATGATTAAGACGATGTCATCTAAATTAAATAATTCTACACCTAAGGACTATTTTTTATGTTCATTAGTTAGGAGTGTGCTTATGCATCGTGCACATATGATATGATTGAGTTGATTTTCTTATCGAATCTGTTCACACCCATTCATTATGTTTCCACAATTTGGTTGTCTTAGTGTACATTCATGGTGGGTATATTTTTTTGTAACATTATTTTTGCTTATTTTTGTATTAAAAATTGACAAATTCAAAAATAGTTTGTTGGCTTGGTTTACAGTGACACCCCGATTTATATTATATGATTTATTCTTTTCCTTGTCTATGTCGGACAAATAAAAAGGGGGAGGACGAATTATGATATTATGGGGGAGGTTTATGTGTGGGGGAGAATTGATTATGCTTACATGTTTTATGCTTATATCATTTCAAACTCGATACGTCACCATAATGACAATTTAGCAACTAATTGATTATTTAATTTGTAAGTGTTTAAAACACTTACATAATTTACAACGGTTTTGAACACTTATAAACTTTGTAAGTGTTCAAAACCGTTGTAAAATTTGTGATAGTTACTTAATTTGTAGGTGGGCCCGTGGGATAACCTAAAAGGGTTGCATACTAAAAAAAAAAAATTACTTTTTAGTACGAAATGAAATTTCTGCCTCAAATGAAATTTGTAGGTGAACCGTGGAAACGAATTTTCTTCCTCCAAAACTTCCCTCCTCCTTTTTAGTCCGACCTTCGTGCGATTTCTCCAAACCAAACCTTTGTGCGATTTCTCCAAACCAAACCTTCGTGCGATTTCTCCAATCCAAACCTTCGAAGGTGCGATCTCTCCTTTCTTGATTTCTCCATTTTGGTAACGAAATTAATGACTATGGGAATGTGTGCTTTGGATGCCGATTTCCCACTGGAAATATATTACCCTCTTTAATTTATTACCCTCTTTAATTTATTCGTATATAAAACTATCGTTGATCTCTAGAGTTTTGTTTTGATAACTGGAAATATATTACCCTCTTTAATTTATTCGTATGAAGAGTATTAGTTTAGTATTGTTTAGTTTATTTAGTTTGGTTGGTAGAATTTTGATGATTCGAATGTGGTTGGATTACAACTGTGAACAAGTTATCATTTACTAATTTTTTTGCCAGTTTGGAATGAATTTGATGGTATCAAAAGTCGTGACAAACTCCAACGTTTGGCCTGTGTTTGTTCACGATTTATTTTGTTTACAAAATTATCCTTTTTCATTTTTTGTTTATCCTTTGTATAGTGTAACAGTTGGCCATCAAAGCAATCTATATCATCAGACCATTTCTAGCCATTTGGTTTGGGTAGATAATGTGACGCGCAACGTCTCATATTGCAGGTGGTGATTAATTACTAAAATACTACATAAATGTTAAGTGTTTTTGGGTAGTATTTGTTTTGTTTTGGACTTTAGGATACAACTCTCAATTTTTTAAAGTGTTCTCATATTCAAGTGAAGTTCATGTTTCATTTGTTTATAAATAAAAATAAATGTAATGTATTTGGTTTGGTTTGGTTAGTTATTTGTCTTACTGAAAAAAGCCCCTCCTTTTTTTTTCCTGTTACAGAAGGTGAAATAAAGTAGTTTTAGTGGTTTATATTATAAATTAAAAATAAAGGTACACATCTTTATTATGAGCCGTGGATTTACTCCTACTTTGATCTGGGATTGGCATTATACGAGTTATAAATTCATCAAAATTTTGGTAACGAAATTACTGATTGAAACTTTTTCATCAAAAGTAACGAAAATACATAACGAAATTACTGATTGAAACTTTTTCATCAAAATTTTGGTAACGAAAATACATAACGAAATTTTGGTAACGAAAATACATAACGAAATTTTGGGAAAACTATCGTTATGTATTTTCATGATCAATATTGTTAAATATTGAATGTTTTTTCATAAATACATTCAATATTTATTCTGTTAAATTCCAAGATAAAAAAATTTCATAAATACATAATGTATTTTTTCTGTTAAGTATTTCTAACGTTTTAACAAATCAACCGTCATAGCCTTCGCTTAGGGTTAAAGATGCAATCAATATTATTCTGTTAAATATTTTCATGCGATCATCTTTCAACGGGTTAAAGATACGATTAGGGGTTTTATTTTGTGCGTATTATTCTGTTAAAGATATGATTTAGGGTTTTATTTGGTGCGTATGTCTTATTCTGTTAAATATTTGGTGCGTATTATTCTATTAAAGATACGATTTAGGGTTTCATTTGGTGCATATGTCTTATTCTGTTAAATATTTGGTGCGTATGTTTTATTTGGTGCGTATTATTCATACACGATTAAATATTTGGTGCCTATTATTCTATTTTGGTGCGTATGTCTAATTTGATAACTGCCTGTTAAATATTTGGTGCGTATTATTCATACACGATTAATGGTTTGGAATAATAGTGCGTATGTCTAATTTGTGATTTTCACCTCAAGTGGGGATTAGCAGTTAAATTAATGATTTGGGTCTCCCAAATTTGGGTTTTGAATAATTGTAAGGAGATTTGGGTCTGTCAACCACGTTTCAAAAAAATTATTAAAAAAACTTGGAGAGTTAGAGTCATTGACAAGGTAAACCTTCAATATGTACAGGGTGATACAAACTCCCTGTAAGTACTCCTCGAAACTAAAATTTGGTTTTCTTTTCTTTTTTCGAACCAAGAAGTAATGTTGAGTTGGGGTTTGACTTGTTTGGGTTTCAGGTTGGGTGTGTTTATATTATCTTTCGAATATAGAGAAGATTATTTCTGGTTTCAACCATAAAAATATTTAATTTATATTTCATTTGGTTATAAATTCAATTATATGAGATTTTAAGATCATGTTGCCTGACCCTTAGATATTAAATAGTATATATTATTTTTTTACTAACATATCTCAACATACAGAATGTCATCGGACGTTAGTAAAGAGTGGATGAAGGAACGTGAAAGAGGAAGTGCAAAATACATTAATGGGGTTGCTACGTTCATTGATTTTGTGAAGAATAATTGTGGTGGCGAAACCTTATTTTCATGTCCATGCATAAAATGTGAAAATGAAAAGTTGTTGGAGCTTGAAGATGTCCATTTTCATTTGCTTCGTTATGGTATATCCAAGTCTTACACATTTTGGCGTTTTCATGGTGAAAAGGAAGTCGTTAAAAGAAAAGAAAAAGAACCCACTGAAAGTGTTGAATGTAATGACCCTGTCCTCGACAATCCAAGAATGGAAGAGCTTGTTTACGACGCATTCGAAATGTTTAATCGTGAAGTAGATCATTTATCAAGTGAGCATGTTAGAATGGGGGGAGGTGACAATCGTGACGAGACTAATGAGGAGTTAAAATACAAAAAGTTACGTGACAAGGCCAGTGAACCGTTGTACCCGTCAAGTCCTGAGAAACATACGACACTATATTTTCTTGTCAAATTGAATAATGTTAAGACAAGATATGGTTTGTCTGATAATAGTGTTACGGAAATTTTGGGGGTGTTTAAAGAGTTTTTTCCAAAAGGAAATACAGTACCATCCAAGTATCCAGCCATGAAGAAGATAATCAAAGAAGTTGGTCTGGATTATAATATAATTCATGCATGCAAAAATGATTGTATTTTATATAGAAAAGAACATTCAATGAAGGTAAATTGTCCAGTATGCAACCTACCCAGGTATAGGTTGGGAATAAATGGGGAGGGTAAAGTACCTCTGAAGACAGTTAGACATTTCCCCCTGATTCCAAGGTTGAAGAGATTATTCACCATACCATGGATTGCAAATGAGATGACTTGGCACGCTAGGGCGCAGTGTAGCACAAATATCATGCGTCATCCTGTTGATTCGTCTATATGGAAATCTGCTGATGTGATGTGGCCAGACTTTGCGGCTGAAAAACGTAATGTCCGTCTTAGTATAGCCACTGATGGTTTTAATCCATATGGCAATCTCAGCTCTAGTTACAGTTGTTGGCCTATCATTGTTACTCCTCTTAATATGGGACCGTCTTTATGCATGAAAAAGGAATTTTTAATGATGTCAATTTTAATATCCGGCCCGAATGCTCCGAGCAAAGACATTGACATTTACCTGGCCCCCTTGCTAGATGAGTTAAAGGAATTATGGTTTCAAGGAGTAATGGCGTACGACTCATATAAAAAAACTAATTTTTCTTTGAGAGCGATGTTGTTGTGGGCTGTCCATGATTTTCCTGCATATGGAACTTTATCGGGTTGCACGGTTCATGGTTATAAGGGGTGCCCAGTTTGTGTGGAAGAAGTTGAATCTGAACGACTTACGAGTAGTAGAAAAATTTGTTATCGTGGTCATAGAAGATTCCTTCCTCATGATCACAAGTTCAGGGAGGATAAACGTAATTTCAACAACAAGGTTGAACATCGTAAAGTTCCACGAAGGTTATCTGGTTCGGAGTTTGAGAAGAAGGTGAAATGCATCAAGATGAGAATTGGTAAACATATTTCCGGAATAAAAAGAAAACGTAAAGGGGATAAGAATGTGGTTAGTGATGTTACCACTCCATGGTATCGAAGGTCTATTTTATTTGATTTGCCCTATTGGAAAGAGCATAGTGTTCGTCATAATCTAGATGTTATGCACATTGAGAAGAACATCACCGATCATCTTTTGTCAACCATTCTAGACGTTAAAGTCAAAACGAAAGATAACGAAAATGCCCGTAAAGATATGAAGACCATGGGGATCAAGAAGAAGATGTGGATGGAAACATACGAAAGTTCAGGAAAAACTGTGAAACCAAAGGCTACATTCACTCTAAACAAAAAAGAAAAAGAATGGTTTTTTCGTACTTTAAAGGAGCTAAACGTTCCAAGAGGTTTTTCTTCTAACTTGAGTAATTGTGTGAGTTTACAACCACTTGGATTGAAGGGGCTCAAATCACATGACTATCATGTAATTATGCAATATTTGTTGCCGTTGCTGCTTAAAAACGTTTATCCAAAACACAAGGACTTGCGAATAGAAATTCAACGGTTAAGCTTATTTTTCAATGTGTTATGTTCCAAAGTGATCAAGAGGGATGTTTTGGAGTCGGCAAGGAACGCATTATTTGATGCTATGTGTGTTTTGGAGAAATATTTTCCGCCTGGAATTTTTGTTATTACTGTCCACCTCGTTATACACTTAGCAGAGGAAGTGTTGATTTGTGGGCCGGTAAGATATAGGTGGATGTATCCTTATGAGAGGTAATTAAATAGTAAATGATTTGCTTAACCTTTTTATTTCGACAAACATTTTTTTGTAATCAATATATTTTTTATGCGTAGGTTGATGAAAGATTACAAGAAGTATGCTAATAATAAGAGGTATGTTGAAGGGAGCATTGCAGAGAAATATATCGTAGAAGAATCGACCTTATATTGCATGGAGTACATGCCAAACCCTAGTGAAGGAAATCACAAATATACGCGTGAAGATTTTCTTGATGAAGATGAAGATAATGAATGCGTAGGCGAGGGTCCTTTAGTACAAGGGAAGAATGTGAAGTTAACTCCATTACAATTTTCTCAAGCACGTAAGTGGGTGTTACACCAATCAAATGAAGTAGAGGAATGGCAAAAGTAAGTATATCAATATGATTTGAGATTTTTTAATTGAAAAATACCGCTTATGTAGATTGTTGCAGGAAGTAGGATGCCTAAGTGTGGGGTATTGAATTGGTGTAGGAAATATGATCTTTATTGGGAATCCACATTTGGGCGTAATCGAAGAGCGACTACATTAAAGGAAAAGACCGAGGGTTTTATCCCATGGTTGATTAAGGAGGTTCGCTTTTAATTCGACTACATAATAAAATTTTACATTTATTCAAGTGTGTGTGTGTGTATATATATATAATCATCTTATGAAATCTTTTTTGTAGTTATTAAAAGTGGGATTAATTGATACCGCACTTTGGCGGCTAGCAAATGGGCCATTATATGATGTACAATCATATAAGAGGTATCAGGTGAATGGGTTTGAATTTTGCACACGTGAGTATGATGAGTCACGGGTAACCCAAAATAGTGGCGTGTCAATGAGGGCCATCACGAAGTTCAGGTCAAGCAGAACAGATATGAATTATATGGAAGCGGAGACAACATACTTTGGCATTGTTCTTGGAATATTTGAGTTGGATTATACATCTTTCAAAACAGTTGTGTTTTACTGTGACTGGGTGAGAGTTGAGGACAAAGTAAATGGTTTCAAAGTTGATCCGGAATCGAACTTAATGATGGTAAACTTAAGTAAGTTGAAGAGTAAGGATAGAATCGACGATGAGCCATTCATTCTTGCATCTGAAGCATCTCAAGTATTTTACTCAAAGGATTTTGAAGACAATGGTTGGTCTATCGTTTTGCATGCACCACAGAGATTAACAACAAGTGTTGACAAACATGAGGTTCCTACAATGTATTAGTCTATTCTTGAGGATAATCCCAATTTGAAGAATCTGCTTTAGGACTTCTAGTTAAAGCTAAAGCTAATTTTTATAATTTTTGCTTAATTTTATTTACTTTAATGCTTCACTTACTTTGTAAAATAATTTTAGACATCGCTTCAAGATTGTGTTTCTTGTGATATATTATGTTTATGTACTACTTTAATGCTTCACTTATATTGTAACATGCGACGAATGGACCAATTCTTAGTAAATTTAGACAGATTATGCATTGAACAGATTATATAATTTTAGTAATTTTGGACATAATATGTGAATAATTCATTTAGACATATTATTAATGCAGAATATTTATGCATGGTATATCTAACACTATTTGAATTTCAGTAATGTCAAATGAAGCTAATGTCTCCAACCCACATGATGGTCCAGATGGATCATCTATAGACACCAGAATTGCGGTTGAGATCAATCAACATAATCAGGTAATAGGTAGCGAGAAAGGCCGATTTATGTCTCGACTTGGTAAAGTGGTCCGGGCACAGGTCCCAATATCATATACTGATTGGCGTAAGGTTCCAGAAACATACAAGGAAGATGTTTGGAAAGAGATGAAAGTGAGACTTCTTATGTATACATAATTTGCTTATTATATTTGCTTTTGTATAACTTTACACATTTCTTATAATTTAAAAATATCAATTTCCTTGTTAGAGAGCATATGGACTCCCGGATATTTACAAGATTAGTTGCTACAAAAGTATGTGCAACCTACTTAAAACATATAAATCCACGTTACGGAAGAGCTATTATGATAAGTATTCAATGGATGCCGAAAGATTGGCCAATGTACCTCCAGGTGTTAAGCCAGAACAGTGGAAAGAGTTCCTGGAGCATGAGAATACGGAAGAGGCTAAAAAAAAGAGGAAAGTGGGGAAAGATAATAGGGCAAAGATTGGGGCCACTCACACAAGTGGGCGTAATGGGCATGCCCAAGTCGAGTACAATATGGTACGTACGACTATGTTTTACTGCTTTGTTTGATTACTATTACCTTGAAGATAATATATGTTATGTTTTTTATTTGTAGACAAAGAAATTGCATATAAACCCATTGCGTGTTGATGTATGTATAGCTAGCCACACATGTAAAGATGGGTCAGTAAAAGAGAGCATTGCTCCAATCATGGTGATTTTCTATAAATAGTGAATGATGATTGTTACATGAAAACATTATACATTCAAATGATTAGTCTTGACAATTCTATATGTTTGGCATTTCATAGGACAAGGTGCTCGCGAAGAAAAAAGAACTAGAAGAAAGTTGTAGTGATAAGACCAACGAGCCACAATCATTGAGAAATGATGCCTTGTCTGAAGTATTTGGTATTGACAAACGAGGGCGCACTCGTGGTGTGGGTTCCGTAGTTTCGCTATCATCCATCGAGGCTTCAGCTCCATCTTTATCTTTGCTTGCAACTGAAAAGGCCAATGGGAACCAAATGAAAGGTCATCTCGATACATTGGAATCCGAGATCAAAGGCATGAATAATAAACTAGGCAATATAGAGACAATGATAGGTATGGTGTTGGGGAAGTCCCATTCCTCCC
This sequence comes from Sambucus nigra, assembly GCA_949130495.1. Taxonomy (NCBI): domain Eukaryota; kingdom Viridiplantae; phylum Streptophyta; class Magnoliopsida; order Dipsacales; family Adoxaceae; genus Sambucus; species Sambucus nigra. The sequence continues at coordinate 627,899,670 of OX422212.1, read as the reverse complement.
CAGCTGTTGGAGCAAGTGCAAGTAATGGGACAATTGCATCATTTAATGTAGAATCCTGCTCACTAGAAGATGGTGTCTCATGTGATATGCTCGGGTTGAATGGTAAGGTTATTGGCAAGGGAAGGATAGACGCTACCCCTCGAGACGTAGTGCACAATCACAGAGTGAATTACGAGAAAGAGGTGGTATTGTTAGTGGACAAAGTGATTGAGGAAAATGCTTCTCTTTATTTGGGAACACAAGGTGGTGCTGAGCTTCTTGGAGATGTTGGTAGTGGAAGTTGGGTCGTGTGGCCGAAGAGTTTAGTCACGCGTATTGTTGGATCCCAATGACTTCTTGAATTTAATTTTTGTTAGCGACTCATTAAAGTCATGCTTGTATCGAGTATGCCATGGACTTTATTATGCTAGTATTTGCTATGGACTTTATTATGCTATGGACTTTATTATGCTAGACTCTGTTATGCTATGGACTTTATTATGCTAGTATTTGCTATGGACTTTATTATGTTCGTTATGTTTTGCATTTTTGAATTACTTGAGTTGCTTTTTGCTATATGGAATAACCTTTTTTAACTCCGCCAATGCAAATATTTCCTTTGCATTGCCGGTCCCAAGCCCGGATAAAGGAGGAGGGAAGAGGTTTGCCATCAACCACTGGTGATTTCCCATTTAATACCGGTTATGAAAATTGCAGAAACTCTAGACCATCTTCTTTGAGCTGGAATCAGAAATGGCAGAGAAGCTTTCCAATGACAATTTACACGTCTATATGGAAATTACTTCATAGAGTTATTCCTATATCTGCAGAAATTCAGAGAATTGGCATTATTAAAACAACTACTTGTAAAGGTATTTTATAAATTGGTTGCTGCTATGTATTGATCGTTTCTGATGCCGATTGTTAACTTTCTAACGTCTTTGTTTATTATTCAGCAGACGTCATCATCATTGAGAAACATACCTGTGGTGATCATGTCTTTGGAAAACATTATGGCTCGCATTGATAGGTAATTTCTTAGATTCATAATTTATAGTTTATCAATGTAATTTCATTCATAATATGCGTTAAATTGAAGATTAATATACAATACAAGACTATTAAATTGTATGGTGAAATCACATGGTATTAAATCCCAAATCTCCTAATCATGGCTCGAATTTTTGTAAGCATAGTCCATCACAGGATTGCTTGGTCTAAAGAATGAGCAAGGTTCAAAAGAGTGATCTCAGGGTTCAACAATTAATGTTGGAGTTTCTCTGAAAAATATCAGAATTCAGATGCATACAAAGTAATGCAAGGATGTTATGTTGTCTGATCCAGATGCGTCATTTGGCCCCTATTCAGCGTATGTGTTTTTTACCCTCAGTGCGAGACAAGTTGCGGTCTGACCATCACCCATCTCAATGCGAGAATCCCTTGTTTGATCCCGAGAATCAGTTACCACTTCCTCCAGAACTTCGCAGTCATGTGAATCAGGCCACAAGGAGCCCCCATTTGATAAGGAGTTTAACGAGTTGATTGAGGGTTTTGGGGTGGGAACCAGTTGAGTCAGGTTTTGCGAGTTTTGGAGAAGAGGCTTTATAGTGTCATCCTCATCGGTGCTCCCACTTTCGATATTCGTATTGATCTCAATGCATTATTGATTGGCTAGATTCCCTCAGAAGGGTTTAGTTGGGTAAAAACATTTCGTGAGTGAAGTTTGTTAAATAGTGGGCACAAAACTACAAGGTTCTGCCAAGAAGAATGACATGAGGCATCTCGAGTTAGTAAATCTGCAGTTTATGCAGACACGACCACTAATGAAAGCTAAAATGCAAGTTTCTTTCAACCCTCAGTCTGTGAGTGTGATTTATTAGCAACATTTCAAGGCCTGTGCTAAGGACTTACTTCTGTGACCAAGACTGGAGCAGATTCAAATGTTCTGTCCGAATTGGGCTTATTGGTAGTGAGGAGAAGCGCACCAGTCACTGCATTTATGTCCTGCAATTGTTGAGTTATACCCTCAATGAATTATTTTGAAACTGCATGTCGCTCAATATTCTTCACAAATTTTTGGTATCTTGCAGGCCCTAATCCAGTTCAGTGATGCTGAGACGGCTTCTGCAGCAAGGGAATATTTGGACGGGGGAAGCATTCCAAGGCATGCATTTTCTTTTTAATAATTTTGATTGTTGATTTTCAGATCTCCTTTTCTTCTCCATTTACTTTATTCTAGCCAGTTGCTAAATTTGTGAATAAACCGAGTTCTCACTTTGGTGAGGTATTTGCAACATTTCAAAATCCAGGTACTTGCTTCCAGAGCATGTTGGTTCATGCCATTTGCGTATCTCGTATTCTTCTCACACGGATCTGAATATTAAGTTTCAATCTCATCGAAGCAGGTAATAATGAGCTTCTTAATTGTTTCTTTAATATAATTAATGCTTGATGTTTTATGAATGCATGAATTAAGATTTTTGAAATTGAGGTCTTGCTAATTGATGTGTGAGCTTCTTAATTGTAAAATTACCATTTGTGAATCTCCCCCATTATGAATGCTCTTAAGAATCATAACCCATCAGAGTGGCAATTCGAGTTAATCGTGTGACATTCCTTTTTTTTGTACCAGTACATGTTTGTTTTGAGTACTTTTAAATTTATCTTAGAATCATAAAGGGTTACTATTATCGTATAAAAAAATACCCTCTATTCCCAAAGTTGGTTGGTGAGTGGTATGCCTTCATTGATTCTCCCACATCTATTAAAGGGAAAAAATAAATAAATTTGCCCGCATGTTATTTCAGCAAAAGCTGGGTTTGTGATCGTGAAGAAACATGATACTTGTCCTCTTATTTATTTATCCTCGTATTGGGCCAATCATTTTTTTTCCTGGCCTAAAATTAGATTAAGTTGTTGGATGGTTCATCCAATGCTCATATGATGGTTTGTGGTTTGGTAAACACTTATCATGTTCAAGCCAGGACTTGGGGGTAACGACCCTTTTTTTTGCCAAATGGGGGTAATGACTGTACAATATCCTAATATCTATGACAGAAAATTCGGTTTCAAAACATCAAGTGCATTTCTTGAATCTTTAGCTATGAATCTCTCTGGACTAATCTATTTTATTGAGTAGAAAATTGTGGGAAAACCAAGATGAATACTTTTAACTGAAACTGAACTGATATTTTTTTTGGGTTGAAGTAATTAGTTATCGATTGAAGGAGCCTATATGAAACCAAGATGAATACATTATGAAATTGTTACAAATTACTACTCATAAAAGCTAGTCCCACTGTTTCTACTACTATGAGCAGAGCAGAGCCTATATGATAAGGACAAAATGACAATAATGTACACAAGACCATGTAGAGAGTCTGGTATACATATTATGAGTACAAAGAGAAGATAAGGAAAAGGAAAAGGAAAAGTTTAGCAATTAGGGAAAGGAGTGCCACAAGTGGAAGCCACCTTCCTAGCATTAGGAGTGTTGATAAGCTTTTGGAGGTTTGGGTCTTTGATGTAATTGCAAAGGCAAGGGGTTTGTTCCTTTATCTTACCACAACATGTCGGGGAAGGGGTCTTTGATATTTGATTCGTTGTCATTATGCTCGCTCCACCATCACGGGACACATCATAAATGTTTATTCGATTAGCTTTAATGAAAACGGAGAAAAATTAAATTCATCAGGAATAGAAAAGAAAAACCATCACTATAATTGTTTGTTCTTCTTGTTGTTTTACCTGTAGCGGTTGTATGTTGTTCTTGTTTTTACCTTATTCCCCGGTCAGGTGGTTTTGATGATTTAGCATGTCATCGATGTTTCAGCTTATATTATCCGAGCGAGCACTCTGTTTTATGAATTGTTGTTAAGATAAATCATTAAACTTTTTGGGTGTTTTCAAACCCAAAATTCAGCAGGTGATATCTTACAAAATGGCTCTACGTCTCCTGAGCAGAAAAAGTGTAGCTCTTTACCTTCAACATGTTCTCAAACCCAAACATAAACATTTTGGTTTATTGGGTTCAATCAGTGCCAGTGGTACCATCAATCATGGTCATGGACACACCCAGATTTACCATTACTATTCAATTTCAAGTCCAGTACAAAGTTTATGCTGCTGATTATGGAACTTTTGATCAATTAGCATCTTGCATCAAGCTTCATAACATTTCATCAGCTCCATACGATATATTTGAGGGTAAAAGCCAAAAAAAACTTCATTTGACTTGGACAGAACCAAATTGTAGCAAATGCGAAGTACAAGGCATGATTTGTAGTTTGGAGAGTAATAATACCTCAGCTAAACCTGTATTTAAATGCCTGGAGACTCGCATCGACCTTCCCAGAGCAACCGCAGGTACACAATACATACCAGTATACCACCTTTTACTTTTACTTAATTCTTTGAGATTATATTCGACACTTCTTCACTGTAAAACCATATGTTTTAGCACCAAGACATAGGATTCCATATCTCTATTTTTTACAATCCAACTTCTCTATAAAGTTATACAAAAAAAAATTATATAATGTATTTTTGTCAAAAACTGACATACTATTGGTAAGCTAGACTTCACTTTAACTCAGCTTTAGTCAATATTCTTCTACTCCCATTATTCTGGATTTTCTATATGATTAGGCATATTGCAAAGGCCACATTGAATCCCAAGACAATTTCAATGCCATATTCTTAATATATCATGACTGGGCATAGAAATGGATACACGAGTTTTAACTTCCGTTTTTTGCTGATCCGTCTGTGAACGTGTATGCACTCTTTAATTTAGCCTGTGTTTCATAAGCATTGGATTCAAATAGCCAAAAACCTCCCCTGAGCAATTAATATAACTATTGCCAAGTTATTGACCTTCCTTAAACCTATGGTATGGCTTAACATCACTATACGTTATTTAGTTTTTTTTTATGTAAACAAAAGTCATATATTCACTGTGAATGCATCTTATTGGGCCTTGCCACTGTGTTATACTAACTACATAACAACTAATATATAACTGTGTTGGCCATACTTGGTTTTGCATTTATTTATGTCCCGTGTGCTTTCCTTTTTAAGAGTCACTTATTTGTTTATGTCCACAATCGCATAAAATTGTTGCTAAATTTGACTTTCGTGATGTTGTTCAGGTTTTTAACAGACTCTCATTGGTAGTGTCGTTTCATCTTCTGCCGATAGGAATGCTGAAGTGGTAGATGCTCCGATTTCGTTTTTTATGCACTTAGAGGGTCATTTAGCGATGAGGCGGTGAGTACTGGCAGTGGTTATCTTGAGGGAACTAGTGACAATGCTCTTATCGACACGATTTCCTTGTCATACTAATAGGGTTGTGGAACATGTGTATTTGGATACAATAACTAGATGTATGGAGTTTGTTAAGGAGAATACTCACTATATACCTTTAGTTCTTGCTTTCTTTCTTGATGAGAGTGCTTGTTTATGCTGAACATATCATGAAGTATTGTACGAAAGTGTTTGGATATAATTGTTATGCTTTTAGCTATTTTTATTGTTTATTATATGTGAGGTTGGTGGTACGTGGTGGCTAATTTTTTTTTTTTTTTAATATTTTAATTTATGTAAGTGTTCATAACACTTACAAAATGAACATGGTTTTCCTTCCTATTAATATTTGTAAGTGTTTTAAACCGTTACAAACAAATATATATATTTTCTTTTGCAAGTGTTTATAACCTTTGTAAATTAAAAAAGTTGCCGAATTTTGCAAGTGTTCTAAACACTTGCAAATAAAAAATTTGTAAGTGTTGAAAACACTTGCAATAGTTTAATATGTAAGTGTTCAGAACACTTACAAAGTTTTTTACAACGGTTGCCCAAAATGGATATGTGTTCCCAATGAACACTTACAAATAACATTTGCAACGGTTTTGAACACTTATAATTTTTTTGCAACGCGCTAATTTGTAAGTGTTTTAAACACTTACAAATGCCATTTGTAAGTGTTTAAAACACTTACAAATCTCCTGTTTTGGTGTAGTTTATGTTTGCTCACATTGTAAAACGAGAGGACACCTTATGGAATTTTGTTTTAAATTGGGTCATGTGTCACACTTTGCTCATACACATGTTCAAACACATGCACCCTCCCATGATACTTTTCTTGCACATAATGATAGAGAGTTTGTACATATATGAGAGCAAGTAATGTTTTTGGTCAAGACTTCTTATGATTTGATGGAGTTATTTCAAAAGATTTCACCATCCTTGGAAAACTCCACTGCACCTACCGGTTGAAGTCTACACATATTTTCCAGCATAGGTTGATTTGCATGATGTTATCTTATGCCTATTGCTAGTATATACCATTTCTTTTATACTTAATTAGCAATTTTTTTCTTTTCTTTTTTTTGGGTACTATTTTAGCATTGTTTTGGATTTGTTTTCCCATTCCAAGAACTATTTTCACTAACTTTTTTCACTGGACAAAACTGCATGTCATTCTAGGAAATTGGGAAAATTTGTGTTTTCTCATTCTAGCGAGATTGCATCTTGTGCAAAATCTTTCTAGTGAAATCGCCTGTCGTTCGAACGACATGGCAGCTCGTTTGAACGGCCCCTGGAATTCTATATCCAATCTCCTGTTTCTTCCTGTTATATGTTATTAGTACTACTGGGTTGTGTCTCAATAGTGTTTAAAAATAAAAAAAGATTTTTTTATAAAAATTTGAAAAATCCAAAATGAGTTTTGTATTTTGTTTGCACCTTATATGAATTATCATTTAGGATAACCAAGTCACAAATGCATGCCATATCCATGTGACTATTTGATAGTGTTTTCAGACAATATGTTGTGTCATTCATGTGCTTTACAATGTTTGGAGTCTTGGAGATGATATATTGTTGCTACCTACATGATTGAATCCTTTTGTCCTTTATTGCACACATACACAAATTTGTTTGACTTTTGTTCTTGTCTATCACATGTTGGTTGAATGTTTCCATCTCAATTTTGTCTAACAACTAACCAAATGCGATAAAACTTGACAAAAATTAGTGCATGTTTTAAACCGTTTGTGAGATTGTGTGTTTTGAAAAATGGGGAAGGGCTACGAAAGAGACTCATTTTTCCTTTGCGATTAAACCAATGCTTAAATGGACCTAAAAAGTGAGGAATTGAAAATTATCCGGGGTCCAATGAGGTTTAAGAGAGCCCGAAAAAAATTGAAAGGCAATATAATGAAATATCTGCCCAAAATGGGCCAATAGATTTTAGTTTCATCACCTCATAAGAAAAATAAAAAAAAACATTATCTTTTTATGAGGGAGTTTGGATGGAATTTTTTCAACGGCTTGCACGTCCTTGAAAGTCATGAAAAAGCATTACATAGTTTTGGACGTTATTGATGTGGAAATCATTTATACTTTGAATTGTTGATATGATTAAGAAGATGTCATCTAAATTAAATAATTCTACACCTAAGGACTATTTTTTATGTTCATTAGTTAGGAGTGTGCTTATGCATCGTGCACATATGATATGATTGAGTTGATTTTCTTATCGAATCTGTTCACACCCATTCATTCTGTTTCCACAATTTGGTTGTCTTAGTGTACATTCATGGTGGGTATATTTTTTTGTAACATTATTTTTGCTTATTTTTGTATTAAAAATTGACAAATTCAAAAATAGTTTGTTGGCTTGGTTTACAGTGACACCCCGATTTATATTATATGATTTATTGTTTTCCTTGTCTATGTCGGACAAATAAAAAGGGGGAGGACGAATTATGATATTATGGGGGAGGTTTATGTGTGGGGGAGAATTGATTATGCTTACATGTTTTATGCTTATATCATTTCAAACTCGATACGTCACGAGGTTTTTGCTTTGTCTCATATATGTAGGTACAATTGAAGATTTTGGATTGCACACCGTGATGAGAAAAGCTTGGAGACTTCAAAAATTGAGTGTTAAAGGAAAGTTTGAAGACTTGTCAGTTTATCTTTCAACCTTTTAGTTTTTAGGAGGGTAGATTTGTTTAGGTCATCTTAAGTTTGATAATTTGGATATTTTTATTTTGTGCCGGCATAGACATAGGGGAGATTTGTAAGGACATTGTCCATTAGAATTTAATATGTCGTACACCGCTACAAGTTTTCTACAAGTCGTCAAAGGAATGAGAATATTACATCTACAAGAGACGAATCCGAATTTCAAGAAGACATCAACATTCAAGCCCAATAAGGACAAATTTGGTAAAATTTGTCTAAGTTTCGTTTACATTTCACATTAAAAGTGTTGGTATATTTTTATAAAAGTTAAAATGATTTTTGAAATATTTTGAAATGGTTTTTATTTTTTCAAAATCATAAAAGGTTTGGATAAATATCTCCTGATCCCAGGAACTGTTTTAAGATTTGAGGATTCTAAATTATTTAAAACTTTATAAGATTTTTAAGTGGATCAGTGAATGTCGTTCAAACGATGTCAAGTTTCGTTCGAACAAGATGGAGTGTCGCTCGAATGACGTCGTCTGTCGTTTGAACGAGAGTTATTTTAAGCCAACGCGTCATCGCCTAATTTTTCAGTAAAAATAAGGGGGTCAGGCTACTATTTTTCATGTCGAGAAAATACTTGTTTTCATAGAATACGTTTTGGTTTATTCTCCAACATATTTGAGGGTTCAATGTTTTGTTTTACAATTCACAATCCCAATTGCTTTTGTGTGAGTTGCTTTGTGGAACTCGCAACATAGTTTGCTACTAGTTTATCCTTTGTGGGGAGATCTCTACAATAGAGATTTGTTTTCCATTAAGGAGTGAGTCGCCACAAAGTTTATGACTACGTGTCATTGAGGTTCGATGCGTGTGGATCTTTGTTAAAGACTGCGTGTCTGGACTGCGTGTTCTTGTGGTATAGATGCATATGAACCATTGTTGATTTCTAGTCGATGCTTTGAAGGTTTGACAAAGACACCATGTGTTATGCTTGAGGGAAGTTTTATGCACTTCAATGGTCTTGTAAACTTTTCAAAGTTCTAGAAATAAAAATGTTTCGCCCTGTGGGGATTTTTCTTAAAATTTGTGTCTCATATTTTACTTATGACGGTTTGACACGTGCACGCACGTAGTTGATTGAGTTTAAGGGATGAATTGATTTGATTCATAAATTAACTCTTATTAAATATGTTTGTAATTGGAATTTGCACAACTATTCGAATCTTTATTCACATGTAAGGCACTTTACATGAATATTCTTGAAACTCAATTTTGGGCCCTTAATATAATATTACTTATATTATGTTTATGCTGAGAATGGTATTAATTGATAAGCATGCCCTATGTTCTGTGTATCATGTCTAATCAGCTATTACGTGAGAAAATATGGGTTGTTACACCTCTCCTCTCGGACAGACCCACCCTGACTCCTGCTACCCTCTCTCAATAGGAAGCTCCCTCCCTTCTTCTGCTCCTTCTCTCTTCGTCGGCGGTCAAGAGTGCCATAACCCACTAGGATTTTTTTAGTTTATTTCTTTTTTTTGTATGGAATGGATATGTTAGTTAATATTTTAATATTTTGTGAAATACTAATTATTGAATAATGATAGCCTATTTGATGAATTAATGTTACAGTCTACCGAATTAAAGTTATCCTAATTTGTTGAAATTTTATTTATCAAAATTTGTTGATGTTGGCTGAAACTTTCTTGAAATTTTATATTGCCTTTTTTTATTTGCTAAAATTTTATTTTTTTCTGAAATTATTAATTTCACAATTTTTTATTGTTGTCATATAGTAGTTGAAAATTTAATTTGAAATATTATTTAATATATAGGAAATTATGTTGAAGTATTTATGGGTGAAATTATTTCACCCCAAAAATATTAATCACAAGATTTTGAGGGTTAAAAATTGCAAAACAAACTAACTCAAAAAATTCTCCTTGCGGGCTCCCACCCCCGAACCCTCGACATTTGTAAAACATTCCTGCGCCCACAGACAAAAAATCCTAGGTCCACCACTGGTTGCACATAATATAGTAAGAGGGAGACCATGACCCATTTTTAAGTATGTCAACAAATTTGAATTCTTCTCTAGTGAGACACTTATAGAAGTTTTAATAACACATGTGGAGGGCTAATTTCGTAAATTTGGTTATTATGTCTAGTTCCACGTGTTACTACAAAATACTCATTTTAAAAAATACATCAAAAAGTATTTCATTCATCTCAAAATAAGGCTTAGTATTTAGGATTAAGAGAATGTTGATATTAACATAATCAAGGTCAAGATCAAAATTTATATAACCATCCTAAATATCTTTAAAAAAAATTCTTTCACTTTTATTCCTGAAACATAATACAATTGGATTTTATTGACTAACACAAAACAAGTGCTTTGAGAATTATCCAATTGGTTATATTTTAGCTAATTTCGCTACCTTAAATAGTGATTTCATTCTATCAGATTTTGTGAGATTAGTATCTCCATTCCACATTAACATTGCCAATTGTTTTATGGCTATTTCAGTTGGATGATAAGAATCAAACGCCAAATAGTCACTAGGATTATCACTATAATTCATATTCTTTAACTCCCCTCGTGCCTCCGCAACTATGAACTCCATTGAAAGGAGCTTTCCAAAACCCGAATTCATAAAATAATTCATAAAATCCTAATTCATAAAATAATTGCAGGAAAAAAGTTAATTAAGATATTAGATGATTAGTGAAGAAATTAAAAAAAAAAAATCCTAACAACTTCCAACTCTTTTTGAAGAAACTTCCCTTGAACTATGTATTTGTTTCAAGACACCTCCAAAACTTTGTATTTTGTCACGAATATCCCCTATGTGTGGCTACATATAAGGATAAATTTGGCGTTATTAAAACATTCGAGCTCTTATTTGGAAAAAAAACCTAAAATTCAAAAAGATCCTTTCTTTTTAGTTATATATACAATGACGAATTAAATTGGGTCAATTAGCAAATAGTTCCCCAACATGCATACATATTTTCTAAAAATGACAACTATTTTTAGTTTTAAATCATTTAGTTCCTCAAACACTCATTTACTAAATATGCTCCAATTTTTAAAAATACGCGTTAGCGGCACTCCTCCTCACCCCACCCTACCCTACCCCACTCTTACTGTCGAAAATCTGGCTATGCGGGTGGGGTGGGGATGGGGTATGGGGAGGGGTGAAGGGAGATGGGTAAATGGGTTTGTGTGTGTCATTTTTTTGAGTGTTTTTATGTGGTGAGAAACTTTTGGGAACAAAATAAAAAGTCTTAGACTAAATATATATTAAAAATATATATTTAAAGGACTATTCGGTATATGACTCATTAAAATTAAAGCTGGAAAAGTTTGGCTTATTGTTTTAAAATACCAAAAAAAATTATTTTTAGTTGTTTTTTATGAGTCCCCTGAAATGTTTAAACACTATATAGAAACATTCAGTCGACAAATAATTTTTTAACTATTTAAAAAAAATTGGTATATGTACTTTGTATGTATACTCACTGGAGAATGTCTTACACACACACACACACACACACACACACACACACACACACATTTATTGGACTTCGTGGTACTTTTAATTTCTATCAAATTTGTGACAAAAAGCGAAAATACACTCAAAATGCAAATCTAATATAACTCTTTAAAAATTATATCTCCAAATACGAGCCTTCCACGTGGGAAATAGTTCAATATATTTGATTAATTTCAACATAATCTCTTTCCCTTTCGTATACCTTATTCACGCCATTTTTATGTCTCTTCATATATTCTCCCATTTTCATCCTTTTTTATTAACTCTACAACTTCGAATGCAAAAGTTGTCATTTATAACTTTTTAAATATCTCCTAGCTCATCATCTTACAATAGGTGACTCTTCATTTATACTCATTACATCTTTAAATATTAATTTATTTATTCACTACTACTATTCTCCATGCCTTCGTAAGAAGATCAAGGCAACCGATTTTTTTCGAGTTTCCATTGCGTTGGATTATAGCAAAGTTCACTTTTTTTAAGAAATTACTCATTGCTTGTGTTAAGTATTGTTAATGTTAAGTTTTTTTACGCTTTTATTCATTCACATATATAAGGTGTTTGAAAAAAAGTCTTATTAATTTTATTTCTTTCATATCAAATTTCACTTCCCTAACTCTATTTATATTTGTTGTGAATCTTTTTTTTTCATGTTTTGTTGTTCTTACCTTTTAGTCAAATTATATATTCTAATTTATCAACAGTATTATTGACCTTTTTATGCTTGAAAATTGCATACATGTCTTTTAAAAACCATAAGAATCAATGATAATAGGAGTTGCTACATTAAGGTATTTATTATATATTTGAGTCCCTATGTCTTTTTTTTATATAAATAATATGTGTTCACTCCTTTGAAGAGATATAATTAATTTACACCACCTTTAGTTATTTTTACTCTTTTAGTCCAATTGTGACTCTTTTAATATGTAATTGAAAGTAGAGATGAATTCTACATCAATAATTGTGTATTGTGATCATCTTTATTTTGTTATTCAATCAAAGAAGATGTATTTACCATTTTGAGCATTGTTGCGGGTTCTTATTACATTCTTATTATATATTATTTTAATTTTTAACATTCTTCTAAATTAAATTCCAAATAGTTTGAACGGATTTTAGGTTTATGGGAAAATACAAAAATGAGAGTAATTGAGTATCGGTGATGCTTTATATCATTGAAATGTTATATCGGTGAAATATCTCTTTGGGGTAAAAAGAAAATGACAAATTGATTTATTTTATTTACTATTTTTTTGTGAGTTCATGATGACATATTTTGCTATAGTTTATTCGATTTACAAAAAATAAGTTGAATTCTTTCTCTTTATTGACATAAAATATACAGGCTTCATGAAAAGAAGTATACTAATATTTTTTCCTTTTTATATATGAATACTATAATTTTGGTTTATTCATTTTCTAAATGTTCCATGTAATATTTATATATTTATGGGCACACTTCACTCTAGATATCTTGAATCATAAATATGTGTAATATACAAATGAGGGTTATTATGTTATGTATTTGAAATGTACAAAGTAGTACTAGATTATTTGGAATGTTGTTGAACAGTTTGCCAATGTAATATGTTTTCCTAGATTGCAAGCGTGTGCTAATTGAATACAAACTATTAAAGTGTATATATATATATATATATATATATATATATATATATATATATATATATATATATATTCCTTAAGCATTATGTTGCATACACGATTTACTTCTCGCCCGTGCATGGCGCAGGGTTAAATTCAAATATTTAATATTTTGTACCTTATGCATAAATTCTGACTATACGAACTGAATATGCAAATAAACACTTTATATGCATGAGATGGTGGAAAAGTATTTTAGATATTTTACCATATTTCGACGGATTGTTCATTTTTTCACCGATGAATGTGAATTTTGAATATATAAATCCTTTCAATTTCTTCTCTGAATTCACGAGAGCTTTAGAAAATGCCACATTGTGTACGTCTACGAAGTTTATGATTTCTTCTACGCATACATTTTGAGGATTGAGTGCTCTAATGCTTGGAAAACAACCCAGTGACGACAAGCTAAAAAACTCGAATTTTCTCCCTCCTTTCCCATATATTTCTCGTTAAAAATGAAGAAATGAGAAGCTTATTGGAACAAAAACTAGCATGAAACGCTAAAAAATGACTATTCTATGGCCCATTTGGTTTGGGGTAATATATTTATTGTTTGGGTGCGTGGGAAATTAGACAGTCAAAGGCATTCACAAGCATTTAGATTTTAAAACACGTATAAAGTGTAAATAAGTGCACATGTTATATTTAGTCGATTTTGAGCAATAATAGTAAATTCAATTCAACTTTAAGTAAGTGAGAATATTTTTCACCATTTGACTTTTCACCTGACCTTGTATTCGTTTGCAATGGTTAAAAAGCGATTGAAAAACAGTTTATATTATGAGAAATAAAAAATTAGTGAAAAAATAGACAAGTAGCTAAGGGAGATATTCTATCAAAAAATCTAGTTATCTGAGCAATCTACTTCTCTAAATGGTTGGTTAAAAAAATAATAATACATGAAAAGTAGAAGAACATTCACCTAATTGATGGAACTTGTCATTCTTTTATCTATTCTCATGAAAATGAATTGTTTTTCGATTTTTTGGCTTTCTTTAGTACGAATTGATTTTTTGTCAAACTCACTAAGAAATGGTGAAAATTGTTTTTATCTATTCGAAGTCGAAAAAAGTTATAAGAAAATGTACATTGATAATTGTTTGATTTTGACAAACTTAGCTGAAAACATTTACCGCAAAAATGGTTAAAAAAATTCTTTTGACGGTTTTATGTCCAATTAAGTGAAAAATATCATCGAAACCAAATGATCTATAACTGATGAAGTGAAAATATTTGTACCGAAAACTTAAGAGGGGTGTTGGAGGTCTTACTTTTACTATAGCCGTGAAGTTATCGATCACCATATCAACATATTCATCTGCAGTATAGAAATTAAAAACACTTGAATTTGTTCCATAAGTGCTCAAATAATCCTTTCCCCTGACGCTAAATAAGTACACATAATTTGAGATCACTTACTTAGATTCTTTGTGGACATGTTTTTATTTAATTGCTTCTCCATTGTAACACCCCGTGTGCCCGAAAAGAGACACGCGACATGCTACTACGATAAAAACTAAACTAAAACCATCCAAAATAAGTATCGAGTATCTATATTCCATAATTTAAATGTAACAAATCCATAAGTTGTAACACTTCCACTAATTACACCATCTATTTATACATCAAAAAACAAATCTTCCAATCCATGCTCTAAAATCAACCTCCAAATAAGCCTTGGCATCCCAATCCACGCTAACCTGCCACTAAAAGAAAATACGGGGAAGTTCATAATATGATAGGAATATATGTTAAAAAATAAATAGCACACTGAATAAATGGAAATAATACGAATCCGCATATACGAATCAAATGTAATACTCAAGCATTGTACCAATATCAATTCTCAATAACACATCAATGGGTCACCAGGCCTCACCTCACCTCCCCCAAGCATTCTCAAGCCATACATCGGATTTTGGGCTATCGGCGGGTGCCCATTCTCTGTGCCATTTTAAAATCTCATGACACGATGCCCAAATCAATAATTCAATATATCAATGAATCAACAAAATAGATTCCAGTAATTTTTCAGGATTCCAATCAATATCACAATTTAACATGAGTTCAATTCATAGAAAATAAACAAAATACTCTCGAGAGAATTTAGGAGCATATTGTGTAAGTCCCGTACCTCAAAATCATCACATGAATCATCACATATATTCTTCCTCACAAATCAAATTGCACCATCACGTTCCTCTCGCAAAAAATAATCAAGTCACGTTCTAGCCCCAACACAAAGTAACCCCAAATAGGCCTCTAAATCTATGGTTGAATGATGAAGAAAATAGGGCTAGGGTTTGGAGGATGAAGAAGATGAAGAAGATGAGAGGTTTTTTATTTTTGAGAAGGCTAAAATGTGTTTCAAAAGACCTAAACTTGTCACTTTATATTTGTATACCAAAAACAATTAGATTCCTAGTCAGATACAAATACTAAAAAAACATTTAGGATGATCGGGACATTGGAATTGGCTAAAATTTGGGGACATAGTAGCTGAAGACGAGAGGAAGGTGCACAAACAATTTCAGCTCAATCAGACAGTCGAATATTTTTATATATTTTTTCCTAGAGAGTTTTATGTTTTGATGACTCTTCTAAACACCCTATGACTTATATATACTCATATTACGAGTCTTTTAAGCTAACTTTCCGAATTTTGAATATAAAAACTAACATATTTAATTATTAAAAATAATTAAATCCAAAATTTTATTTTTCTTGAATTTTCCAAAATTAGTTTAAAAATACCCATTTAAAAAATCAGGGTTATTACATACTTCCCCACTAACAAGGAATTTCTCCCTTGAAATTTTTGACGAAACCTAACGCTCGAAATAAAATACTACTCGATTCTATTTACCGAAATTTACAATACTAAAGTCCTCCAATCAATTCTAAACATCCTTACCACAATACCTAACACGTCTTCAAAAACTTTCTATTTCTAAAGGAAACTCTTCTAATGCTCATTCTAGACCCAAAACGCAAGTCCTGAAGGTTATCGTATACCTAAGCTCTGATACCATCTGTAATACCTTGCGCGCTCAAAAAGAGACACGCGACGTGATACTACGATAAAAACTAAACTAAAACCATCCACAATAAGTATAGAAAATCTATATTCCATAATTTAAATGTAACAAATCCATAAATTGTTACACTTACACAACAATTACAATAATATTTCTCTCAAAATACCTAATTCTCCAACTAATTACACCATCAATTCATACATCAAAATATAAATCTTCCAATCCATGCTCTAAAATAAACCTCCAAATAAGCCTTAGCGTCTCAATCCACGCTAACCTGCCACTAAAAGAAAATACAAAAAAGTACACAATATGAAATGAATAGATGCTCAAAAATAAATAGCACGCTGAATAAATCACAACAATATGAATCCGCATATACGAATCAAACGTAATACTCAAGCATTGTACCAATAATAATTTCTCAACAACACATCAATGGGGGGTCACCATGCCTCATCTCACCTCCCCTAGGCATTATCTATCCACATATCAGATTTTGGACTATCGGCGGGTGCCCATTCTACGTACCATATTAATGAATGCTAGCTAGGGTAGTAAATATAATGAATGCCAAAGAGGCAATGGATCTAAAGGAATCAGGTCGTTCGAAGTCCAAACTAGTGGTAGTTCAAGTAGGAAGGAAAAATATATAAATCCGAAGAAGTTTGATAAACACACATCGTTCACCATGGGCATTCATCACATCCTCGATGAGATCCAAGGAAGTGAAACGCTCACGTGGCTGAAAAATTTTAAAATGCCTCTAGGAAGAATAGAGAAAAGAAAACACAATGAATTCATAAAACATCATGGCCACATTACTGATAGCTTTTTAGCTTTAAATAACGAGATCGAGACCTTGGTCCGAAGAGGTAATTTGTGAAAGTACATAGACTAGTTCGGCAGAGCAGAAAAACCCAAGAGAGAGGAAAAGACAAGAAGGAGATAAAAGTCTCCTTATAAGGCCAAAGATGTCAAGAGGTGAGGTTAGGAAGGGGACTCATATGATGGTGATGATCGTAATTTTCCCAACAAGCCTAAGGTATTGGTGGAGAACATGGGAATGATTTAATTTGGATGTCATTTTATTGTCAGTAGAGATAGTGGAGATAGAGATGGATCTTCTAAGAGGAGATTATACATGAATAAAGTGAAAGCATGTGTATATATTAGATAGATGAATCTATTTGAGGTAGCGACGACCTGCCCTCGTAAGGAAAATCAAGACCGTCTAGTTATTGGTTTTTACAAAAATGATATATGTGGATTGATATGCCGCCATGATGATACTGTAACACCTCGCTCAAAATAATAACGGGTGGTTAGCCCTATACTACATTAAATCAGGAGTTTCAGATGGTCTAGTCTCAACATCAACTGTCGGTACTATATAATATCGAACTAACTACCCGATATCATATAAGTGAGATGTTAAAATTAAATAAAATATGCAATAGACAACAAACCAACTCTATAAAACTACTAATAAAGGAAAGAAAGATGCATGAAAGAACTATGATAAATGAAATGAATGCTACAACTGAATATACTACAAAAAAGTAAACCCGAATAAGCTGTCGGGTCACAGCCAATACAATGACTGAAATGAAATAAATATACACATCTATAAACATCCCTTGGGTATAAACCCGATATACAGCATGAATCCGACCTAGATTTTTAAAGAAGTAGGAAGCGACTACAAGATACATCCCGCAACAGTCTACACATGTCACGGATCACAAGACTTTGGATAGGAGGTCATTCGACATCCATGCAATAGGACACCTGTAATACTATATATATGTATACAGGTAGGAGAGAAAAATAAACGGGTGAGAGCCCGAGTGTGAAAAATATTTGGCAAGTGTGTTAACCGTGCATAATAAATATCGGTGCAAATTATTTCATAATTAAAGTGGAATCTCACTCTCGTGAAACCCCAACTCACCTCTCATCTAGAGGCGCGCACCTATTTGCGTCCTGAAAGTTTTTGTTAAATTACCCCAATTATAAGGACAACCTAACTTAACCATAGGCCCAACCTACATTCACGAGATCTACCTTCCTATCATAACCCCAGAACCCACTCTTTTTAAACACACTTAATTATTTTTACCAACGTATATGCCATATTAGGCTTAATGGATTTCGGTTTATAATTTAACCAATTATAATTCTTAACAAGTTACCCATGTGCATTTGGGTTGAAACCTATGATTTAATTTCCAAATAATAGGCATACAATATTTATTATTGACAAAACTTCTCTCCAATTTCAACACTGCGCTACGTTTCGTGCGTGGGGTGTCTCACAAAGAGAAATCCAAACAAGGAACCACCCCGTTACACTACTCCTGGACAACATCGATCTTAGAGATCCATTATGCCACACATAATTATTTGACAAAACTTTTCTCTAATCTCAACACTCCACTGCGTTTCGTGCGTGGGGTGTCTCGCAAAGCGAAATTTAAACAAGGAACCACCCCGTTACAATACTCCTTGTCAATGTCGATCCTAGAGATCCATAATGCCATACTATACTACTACTACAACTAAATTTTAAACTACAATTATGAAAACAACAAAAAAATCTCTAATAATATCCTTGGGATGATGTAACCAAAATATTCCTTACATGCGATACATCAACCCCCATGAATCTAGTACACTATAATCATCCAAGATGTACTACACAAAGATTCCATATCCTTTCATCTATAGGATATATAAATATATATATATATATATACCATATATATATATATATATATATATATATACCATATATATATATATATATATATACCCATGACCAAGTGTACATATCGTATCTGATGTACAATGGCCATGCATATAATATAGCCGGCTATATATGTCGCCGATAAAACTACACCATGCTATCACCTTCCCAGTACCCGGATCACGTAGCAACTGGGGACCACCATGGTGGGGCACAACGACACCCATCTCGTGGTGAACTCACACACACGACGTCCCGGGAAGCGGTCATAGCTCCTAATCGGCAATGAGACGAAACATACCCACCACGTCTCATCCCAAAATATAAATCATATAATAACACACTGGACAACTATGACCTGGGGAATATCCACACCCTACTCTTAGATCCAGGGTGCTCACCCTCTACGCGTGTAGCTTCCCAATGATAGCATGAGCGGGGTATGCTTAACCACATAAGTATTTATATCGTTCACATGCATAATATACATACATCCATATGATCCCATCATATGATCAATCCCTAAACCATCATATGCAGTTTAGATATCCATACCATGTATGTCCACAACATAAATATATCCATAAATTCATGTATATATAGATATATATACATATATTCACATATTCATATATCTATATATACAAACTATTCTCCTTCATATGTATAAGATATATATATACACGCGGCTATAAGTATACATAATCCTCAATATACAAGTCGTCACCACAATTTCCTTTGATTTACCTCGATATGTGAATACAATCCCTCACTTGAAGCATATTCATCCATTTTCTTATGATGAATAGTCTGCCAAAAACATATGTTTATATTCAACATTTGGGCTATCACCCAAAGGTTTAATGTATGTATAACAATTAATGTACATTCCATCAATGTCTGAAAGTACATCAACCCACGATACTTATCTCGATCATAGGTAATTACATAATTAATACTCGATGAGCCTCCAGCTCAATCCTAAATTCATTTTTGGGTCCCAACACTTGTTGGAATCCTCAATATTAAGCACACCCGAATATACGACAACTATCCCCTCTAGATTGGCAACCCTCCCTAACCTAGTTGATAGCATAATCAAATGATTCTCAAAATCCCATCCAAGGTTTAATAGCTCAAATGAACCCTAAATCTCCGTACATTCATAATTCATTCCTTATGTCTATCCTCCCCGAGGATACACGACATCTTTCTCTCGTCGGTCCTTAATCATCTCTAAACTCACTTATGACCTCAAGCTAGAACTCCCGTCCTCACTGAGATTCCCCAATATACTGTGACACCCCGCCTAATTAAATTCCGGGCGATCACTCCTTTATTAAATTAAAATCAAAGTGAACAGTTGGTTCATTCTTAGCATCACTGTCGAAAAATATGTTTTCCAATTTAAACACCCTGAATAATTAAGCTAAGTGTCAAAACCATTTAGACATTACTTTCCAAATTTTTTATTTATTAAACCAACATTTAAAACTTTGCATAATTCACAATTTAATAGTCACACCATAACTATCCTTGAACATACGATCCAAATAATCAAACATTCAACTAACTGAATCCAACATTTAATACTTTAAATGAAAACATCCTGGCAATAATAAATCCCAAAGTACAAATACTGGAAATAAAAGGATTACAATATCCAATAAAACAACTGAATAATGGAAAGGGCAACACATGCCCAACTGGAATAAATAAGGCTAAGAGTAGAATCAAATGAATGAGGTCGTCTAAGCAAGAGGCCTGCAACTCCCACCTAAGCTGCAGCGCGTTCCTTCCAAAGGATCCTATGCAAGACGGACCTATGGCTGGGCACCTGTAATATAGACATATATATAAAAGGGAGAAAAGAAAATGGAAACGGGTCAGAGCCCGATGGTGAAAATGATTTAAAATTTGTTTAGAAAGAATTTAAAATGTTTACAGGCCAATGCAACCACATATTAGTGCGACACTCCCTTGAGAAATTCTCACCTCTCTTCTAATGTGCACACCTATCGCACTAACCACCCCAACGGTTTAACTCATCTTATCTTAGGTTACTCGTAAGATTTAAACTGAACAATTCAACTGTTTAAGAAGTAAATTTCATTTAGTAACAAAACTCTCATTTAACTTTATTTATTAATAAAGTTTCCCAGAAATATACTATACTTTCAAAACACGTATTTCTCAATTGAAATCATTATTCATTTCTTACTTACCATAAACACAGTAGGAAATTCCTAAATTTCAGAATTTAATATATATATAATAAATACTCATATAATATATATATTCTAATAGCACCCCACATAAAAATTATGGTGCGGGCATACTTTGCTATCCAATCCTCGTATCACTCGTACTAAGGGAAATACAAGTTCAGAATCACTCTGAACTGTATTAACACAAACACAAACAATATTGAGGCAAAGCATAGTTTCCAGGTCCAAGAGGTCAGCACATACCCTCACATGTCTTAGGACCGTGACTATCGATTTGATAGCCTGTACCTAGAATTCCTATCTTCTAGGGTACGAGTCAATATCCACCATAAAGGTCCCATCGAGATAAGACTGTCCCAGCGCGGTAACCTCAGGGATAAAAAGTAGCGCGGGTATGATTTTTACACGCATATAGTATATGCATAAACACAGTCATATAGATACACTACTATTTCCATATCAAGTTTAGGTACATACTCACAACCCATAATTATGATATTTATCCTTATTTCTCGTTTTTTAGTTATCACGTATAATGGTTCGTTTCTTACTTCAATTTGTGGATTTTTCCAACTTACTACGTAACACTCATGGATTCTATCCTCCTAAGTGTAAAATTCAGTAGGTACTCATCTATTTTTCCAACATAACTACCTTACGCGTCTCTCCCATTAATACATAATTCCATCATCCCTTATATGTGAACATCTCCATAAAAATGCAAATCTCGTGTTACATTAAAGGTTTCATATTTTTAATAAGTCCTACAGGTCTTCTTTATCACCCAAAATATTTTAATAAGGATGTCCAAAGATTATTACTCATTTACGTTGAATTCACTATTTAAAGGGGAAACATGAGTCTGCCAGGAAGGGTCGATCGATTGATGGCAGGGGCTCGATCGATCGACGCGTCGATCGAACCAGATTCAGGTATGGCGAATTCTGCAGATTAACAGTTACGGGTTCTATCATCCAACATCACCCAAATTCAGATTTTTAACACCGAAACTCCCAGAAATTCGTACTACAAACATTATAAACCCAAATTAAACATCTCATATGTAAAGCATGCGAATTTTCAACAATATCCATGGATTAATGGGCCAAAACTTATATAAATCTCATGAACCCTAGAAATTTCTATAACTTTGTTCTAATCAGTATTTTTCCAGAATTTCTACTTCTAATCCATCATAAATCAGTGGTTAGACCTCTATATATGAAGGGGGTTTCCAGATTTTCAATCATATCATTACTACATGCAATTTTCCTATCTCCAACATGGGGTTTCTTCCATGAAACTCATCCTAATCAACCCTAGACTAACATGAGTGATGCATTAACGAAATTAAGCAAGATAAATACTTGCCTGGGAATTTTAGAGTTCTGATTTGTGGACGAATTTGGCGTGGTTGCGTTCCCCGTCGTGCGATCTACGTGTTGGTGGTGGTGGCGGTGCAATCGGAGGTGTTCTTGGCCTAGAATTCCTTGGAGAGCTTCTCCTCTTCCTCTCCAATGGACGTCATTAGTTTTTGGTTATGTTAACCCTAGAAGACAACACTTTCTATCTGATATAACCCTATCAAATTCGTGGGTTTAATTACCCATAATTACGGAATGTCCAGAACGCCCTCCGGGGGTATTAAATAGGCCTAAAAATGCCCCGAGACCCAAACTAAATCCCCGGGTACACTTTTCTAACTATCTCGACCCTTCTGGACACTTTGGCGCACTCAAAATGACCATACGAGCGACTTATAATTTATTAACTTTTATTAATCAATATTTAGTCCCGACGCGACACGGGCGCGTTCCGACTCAAATTTCCAAAATTGTCATTTTATTCACTCGTGACAATTTTATAAAATAAGTATCATATATTACTATACTCATCCAGTAACATTCAACAAATTTCAATAATTACTAACTCTCATCACGCTAGTAAATATTGAAAACAACTTTCCAGATTAAAATTAAATTAATTTATCTCAATTAAATTTAATGAATCCTTAAATTTAAAAGCCATAAAAATACGGGGTATTACATACTTCCCCCCTAATAACGGAATTTCGTCCCGAAATTCAGAAAGTAAGGCCTACCCGGTAGAACAATTATGGATATTTGTTTAGTACGCAAACTATCTACATAGTAAGGCGCTCAATCACTATAGCCCTTTCCTCACAACAAGATTGTTTAACATTCTCATTGGAGACACTTCACATGGTGCTCCTAACCGATAACATTCGCATAGGTCACGCCTATACATTATAAGTTTCCATTATCTCACTATCATTGGGACGCCGCACCTCACTACATGACAACTACTCTGATTTATTTATATACAAAACTCCCATTTTTAGAAAACCTTACGAACATTTGACCACTCTTGTTTGCCTAAAACAGTCGTGGGATTCCACAATAGTTTGAAATAACGTTGCCAAAGCCGTTTATGAAAATAAACTATTTAAGCAACTCCGAAAGTTTGTTGAAGAAACTCTTTACTTAAAACAAAAAGATTTTGAATACAAGACGTGTTAACAAAAATTATGTACGAGATATGGACAAGATTTGATAACAAGTTTTAGTAAACAGTTTAAAATATTTTAAACTCAGCACACAACAGAATGAGATGAGAAGATGTAGAAATATTAATACTCAGGATTTTTAACGTGGTAAAACCTCAACCTTGAGGAAACATCCACGACTCCCTCTACGGAGTAAAACAAAAACAATCACTAAAACAAATATGTGAGTTACAACCTATTTAACTAACATGCACACAAAAACAAATCTATACAAGTTCAGGATTGTACCCTCTGGCGTCCTTAACTTTTCTGCAGATCTTGTTTGTTGATGTAGTCCTCTCAGTTTGTCAACTCTTCTTTTGTTTCAGCACTTTACGTCGACTTATTGTTCACCAAATCTTATAGCCAACACTTTCAGTGTTTGTAGTGTGAAGATGTTTGTGAAAAGTGTTCTAAAACACAAGCATGCACACACACACACTTATTAGTTATAGACAGTCCTAACAAATCACATATAAAGTCTATATGCAGTGAGTTTGTTATATTTCTTTCTTACAAAACCAAAGCCTTTTTGACCTTTCAAAATAACCCAGATTCCACGGAGATCTTGCTTAAGAAATCGGTCAAGACCTTTCTCAATCTATTTTGAAAATATTTAGGAGATTGAGAACCCTCCAAGTGCGAATCCAACTAGGTCAGGCTAGGTTTTGTAAAAACAGAAACTAGAAAACATTTATATGTTGATTCTGAAGTAAGAAAATGTTTTAATCAGAAAACAATCAACAATGAAATTCTCAAGATGAGAAATAAATGCAACTAAGTGTATTATGACATGAAAAACTTCAGATCTATGATTTCTATTGAATCAGAAACAAGATCTGAGTATGTGTCTAAGTTGGAAATAAGATTTTATGAACAAAAGGATTCAGCAACCCAGAAATCACCCAACTCGAACTCTCATAACTCAAGAAACACTAAGGATGGTGTTTATTTGGTTATGGTGTTTATGGAGAGGTAAGTGGTTTAGGTTTGGAGAAGAATTTGACGAAGTTAGGGTTTCTAACTTGGCTCTCTGGTTTCTCTCTCTAACTTCTCTCTTCTCTATTCTCTCTCTCTCTCTCTCTCTCTATTCTTTTTCTGAGAAAACTCAAAGTGGCAAAAAGCTTTCGAAGGCTGAGATGAGAGGCCTTTAAATAGCAAGAGAAGAAGATAACAGACCATCGTTCAAAAAGAAATGGCTGAGATTGAGTCAAGCTCCTTTGAATGCAATCCAAGGGTTCACAACAGGCGGTGGATTAAACAGGCTGTGATTGGCTTAAGGGTTTACACGGGGATTCACTCAGGCGACATGCAGGCCATCGATAAGGGTTGATCCAAGGGCTGAAAACATGCGATGGTTTGTCTCAGTAAAGAAACACAGCTCTGGCCAATCAGAGGACAGCAAGTGTTGGCCATAAGACGAATGCAAACGCGCGTCCCAAACTAATTACAAAGCCAACCCTGGAGTCTCTAGCGCTTTCGGTTCCGACCCAAAGTAACTTTATGCCAAAAGTCACAACATAACATATTTAGATATTAACCCCAAAACTTTTTAAATCAAATTTTAATTAAATAAAACCTTGTTTAAAATATGTTTAAAATTCCCAAAAAATTAATAAAAATCAAATTGAGGGATTAGAACACACTCACCACATTAATACACATAAGGGTGCAATATGATATGCAAGAATTAAATTCTAAGTGTGTGAGTGATGGCTATAGTCACAGGATCATCACAAGATGAATAGAAGAAGAAGCAACCCAATCTCTGAAGCTCTTTGGTTTCTAGGATGGACACTATTTTGTCACCATTGCCAAACTAGATGAGTTCTTATACAGTCTAGACTCAAATGAGTCAAAAGTATATGGGCTTCAATCTCCCCCTTTGGAAATATGAGACAAAATCTCCTTTGAGTCATCTAGAACTCGTAGGGTGACAACAAATAAGAAAAACTTATTCCTATAAAAGTTCTATCTACCCAAATCCTAGAAAGCAAAAATTACATAACTCAACTATATACAGTTTAACATCCTATTATTACAGAAGAGAATGACTGTACAAGAAGAATACCTGCAAAGAATTACTAAGATCAAGCTTTTTAGTATATGCAGTAGACTCAAATTTCTCCCCCATTTTGTCTCAAATGGACAAAGGGAAGGAACTTGGAAAATATAACAGGTATTTACTCAACACAAATCATACCAATAGATTTACGTAAAGAAATGAATCTATTATAATCAAGAGGTTTGGAAAACAAATCTGCGAGTTGTAGATCAGTTGGAAGATAGTTAATTTCTAATTCCTTGGTTTCCACTAATTCAAGAATAAAGTGATGTCTTATCTTAATGTGCTTAGTTCGCGAGTGTTGAACCGGGTTCTTAGAAATATTAATCGCGCTTTGATTATCACAATAGAGATGAAGTGTGGGTTCAAGAATACCATAATCACTTAGCATTTGTTTAAGCCATAATAATTGGGCACAACAGCTACCGGCGGCTATGTATTCAGATTCAGCAGTCGAGAGAGATGTGCAGTTCTGTTTTTTACTACTCCATCCTACCAAGTTATTACCAATATAACAACATGCGCCTGAAGTGCTTTTACTATCATCAGTACAAACAGCCCAATCAGCATCAGTGTACCCAATAATAGTGCTCGGTGTGTCATTCGTGTACCAAATTCCTAAATTTAGAGTGCCTTTAACATATTTAATTATCCGTTTAACAGAGTTTAAATGGCTCTCTTTGGGGTTGTTTTGATATCGCGCACAAACACACACAGCATACATGATATCAGGACGCGAGGCAGTCAGATAGAGTAATGTGCCAATCATACTACGATATAGAGTAGAGTCTACAGATTTTCCATTTTCATCTTTAGATAATTTCTCTGTAGTACTCATAGGCGTTTTACCACTTTTAGCACTCTCGAGGCCAAATTTCTTAACTATCTCTAATGCGTACTTAGTTTGCGAGAGAAACAATCCATCTGGTTGTTGTTTGACTTGGAGTCCTAGGAAGAACTGTAACTCCCCCATAAGGGACATCTGAAATTCCTTACTCATAATTTCAGCAAAAGATTTTACTTCTGAGGTAGAAGTGGATCCAAATATGATATCGTCTACATAGATTTGAGCGATAGTAATGTGTTTGCCAAAATGTTTGACAAATAAGGTTTGGTCATTTCCACCTCTTTTGAAACCTTTATCCAGCAGAAAACTGGACAGGCGCTCATACCAAGCTCTAGGAGCTTGTTTAAGACCATATAAAGCCTTTTTCAACCGAAATACATGATTAGGATAATTAGGGTCAATGAACCCTTTAGGTTGTTCTACATAGGTTTCCTCGACAAGTATTCCATTAAGGAACGCATATTTTACATCCATTTGATATAATGTAAAATGCATGTGACAAGCTATAGCAAGAAGCAGACGAACTGATTCTAAACGAGTGGCAGGAGCAAAGGTCTCGTTAAAATCAATTCCTTCTATTTGGGAATAACCTTGAGCAACTAGTCTAGCTTTATTTCTAATTACTATCCCATTTTCATCAGTTTTATTTTTGAAAATCCAACGAGTACCAATAACCTTTTTGTGATCAGGACGTGGAACAAGATACCATACATCATGAATGACAAATTGTAAAAGTTCATCCTGCATGGAAGAAATCCAGTGAGTGTCATTCAATGCCTCATTTACATTCTTTGGTTCTACAAGAGAAACAAAGCATGCATAAAGAGCATAACTTCTAAGTTGGGATCTTGTGCGTACTGGCTCACTAGGGTTACCAACTACGTTGTTTATGGGATGGTCTTTAGAAACCCAGTTAGGTACTTCAGGTGACTCAATAGGTAATGAATTATCTATTTCAGAAGAGTCATTTTCTAAAACATTTGATGATTCTTCTTCTATAGTTAATTCACTAGTCTTGCTTTCTATAGTAGTGTCACTAACAATTACATTTATAGATTCCATTATGGTCTTAGTGCGAAGATTGTACACTCGATAAGCTCTACTGTTAGGTGAATATCCTAAGAATATGGCTTTATCTCCCCTACTCTCAAATTTAGATAAGTGTTCCCTATCTTTGCAAACATAACAGGTACTACCAAAAGTTCTAAGGTACTTAAGATTTGGCTTTTTATTGTACCAAAGTTCATAAGGGGTTTGTTTGGAATTCTTTCTAAGATAGACCCTATTAATAAGATGGCAAGCTGTACGAATGGATTCTACCCAAAAATACTTAGGTAAGTTCTTGGCATGGAGCATGACACGTGCCATCTTTTGAAGAGTTCGATTCTTTCTCTCAGCTATACCATTTTGTTGAGGGGTCTTAGGAGCACTGAACTCATGTTTGTAACCATTATAGTCACAATATTCTATAATACCAGTGTCTTTAAATTCACCACCTCTATCACTTCGGATTCTATTCACTTGAGTGTCTTTCTCATTTTCAATCCGTAAAAGAATTTTTAAAAAAGTTTGGAAAGTATCAGATTTTTGTTTTAAGAAAGCTACCCGAGTGAATCTGGTGAAGTCATCAACCATAACTAGAATATAATTGTGTCCACAAAGACTAACAGTTTGAGAAGGACCCATTAGGTCCATATGGATGAGTTCTAATGGATTAGAGGTAAGGATATCTTTAACCTTTTTATGAGGTTCTTTAACAATTTTCCTTTCTTGACAGGGACCACAGACAATGTTATGAATAGGTTTAATTTTTGGTATTCCTCTAACTATTTGTTGACAGGACAATTTACTCAAATTTTCGTAATTAATGTGACCCATTCTGTTATGCCATATCTCATTGTCATCCATTCTGGCAACATTACAGATTTCAGAACTAGACATGACAGTATAACAATTGTCAGGAGTCCTGAATCCTGTAATTAAGCATTCTCCCTTTTCATTTAAAATCTTGCAGTTGTTCTTTGAAAAGGTAACAGTATAGTTTGAGTCACAAAATTGCGAAATGCTAAGTAAATTAGCCTTAAGACCTTTTACTAAGAGAACATTTTCAAGAACAGGAAGTCCTTTTTCTTTAAGAGTTCCTTTTCCTATGATCTGGGATGATACTCCATCACCAAAAACAACTTTTCCACCATCAAAAATGGTTTTATTTAAAAGTTTTGTATCATCACCTGTCATATGCTTGGAACAACCAGAATTCAAATACCAACCCGAAGATGTAAGTTCAACTTTTAGGGCAGAAATAACAATTTTACACTTCATCTGGGGTACTAGATCATCTTTTCTAACCCAAATTGCTCTGGTTTTTAGTTTGCGCTTGTTTGGTCTCATTTGATAAAATTTGCGAGCATTAGATTTTTGTTGAAAAACATTTTGCGCATGATTTTGAGTAAATTTAAACTCCTGAGCATTTGATTTAGAAAAGTTTCTGGTAATCCTTCTAGTAAATATCCTTTTAGATTTAGTCTTTCTATTCCTATAGTTGGAGTTTTTGTCTGGTGGCCTGGGAAGGACATAGTTGTTACGACTCCTCCTAGAGTAGTTAAAGTTTTGATACATGGAGGTACTGTAGATAGGCTTAATCAGTCTCCTGGCGTAGCAATTGTCGAAGGAATGCCCGTATATATCACAATAGGAGCAATAAAGATTGCTCAGAATTGGGTTTTCCTTAGGAAAGTCTCTAAACAAAGGTTTTGAGAGATTTTGAGGTTGAATTTTATTCCTAGGTAGCACAGGTTTGAAAGCAGGTTCACTTTTCCTAATTGGGGGGCAGACATATTTTCCCTTTGGTAAACTTTCATGCTTAGAGCAACTTGCATCTCCAGTGTTAGTGTTTTGATGATCAAACTTAGTTTTTAGAGAATGAAAGTCTGGACATGTTTCAATAGGTCTTTTGCCTCCTGACACAAATTTGATAGGTTCAACATGTTTAGTTTGTGTCTTCAAATTGGGGCAAAACCCTATACCAGTTCTATCATCATAATTGGTTTTAGATTCAGCAACAAATCCATCAAAACAGTTTGAATTATTTTCAAATTTGGTAAATTTTTTGAAAACAGTTGCTGTCTTTTCTTTGGTTTGTTCCAATTCTAATAATGTCCCTTTGTATTTTTTCTCCAGAATTTCATTAGCTTCAGTCAAAGTTTTCAATTTTTCATCAAACACTTTAACTTCACTGTCATGAGACATGCATTGAGTAGTATACTCTTCAGCATTCAGTTTTACCATTAGGCTTAGATCCTCTAGCTTTTTGGTAATATCTTTCACAATCTTTTCTAGTCTAGTGCTTTTTTTAAGAGTTTTAGCATATAAAGTGTGAATGTCTGGGAGATCTTCATTGTCTGAGTCACTAAGTGAAGTGTGTGAAGTGACCCTTAAGGTTTCATTTCTTAAACTCACGCACCCATTGACATCAGCAGTATCGATTCCCCTTTGACTCACACACCCCGAGGAGGAAGTATTAATGTTCTCAGTAAGTAAAGCATCTAAACTAGTTAAAGTATGATTCAAAGCAACAGAACTAGAATTACTAAACTCATCCTCACTATCAAGCATAGGCATATCATCATTATATATGATTATGGCAAAGAAGGATAAAGAAGGGTCAAAACCATCAGATGTCTCAGGTTCCTCATTTTCAGAGTCACTTGAGTCATCCCAGGTTTTGCATATGTTGGCTCTAGAGTGTTTGTTTTGGGAATTTAAATTAACTCTACAGTCTTGAGCAATGTGACCTAGTTAACCACATCTATAACATTCAGTCTTCTTGAGGTCTCTGTGAGGTCTTACATTGTCCTTGTTCTGTTTGTCATGAGGTTTCTCATGAGGCTTGTGATTTGAAGGACCTGAATAATTAGACTTGCCCTGTCTATTTGCAATACTGTTTCTAAATTTAACAATTTTCTTAAATTATTTTGACATTAGGGCAATCTGATTATCTAGACTTTCTAAGTCACCGTCCTCATCAGACTCACTACTAGGGGTGTTTAACTCAGGCTTAGTCATCTTAGAAGTAAAGCTAAGATTGGAATTGGTATGTTTCCTATGAGTGTGGGTCAATTGTTTCTTAAACTCCAATTCCATTTCCACAGTTCTTAATTTACTACTGAGTAATTCAGGAGTGAGATTAATATCACACATCTCCTCAATAGCATATCTTTTATTGTCAAATTTCTGTGGTAATGATCTCAGAATTTTAGACACAATTTCTTGTCTATCATAAGTTATACCATTAGCATGAAGTTTAGTGACAATATCAGTAAGATTCATATAGAAATCATCAAAGGACTTAGATTCAGTCATGATTAAGGAATTATACTGTTGGATTAACATCTGAGTCTTAGCAGCTTTTACCCTAAATTCTCCTTCATGGACAGTAATCAAGGTATACCATGCTTCCTTGGAAGTTGTACAAGATGAGATTCTCTTGAACTCATTTTCGTTTATAGACATAAATATAGCATTCTTTCCTTTATTATTATTGCGAGAAACTTGTTTCTCTTCTTGAGTAAACTCACTTAATATTTTCTTAACCCTCTCAGTACTTCCTTCAGTGGCTGGTTTAGTAGGATAAAAGTATCCATTTTCAATAATATCCCAGACATCATCTCCCAGGGTTCCTTGAATGAAAGCAATCATTCTTACTTTCTAGTAAGAAAAATTGGTTCCATCAAAGACTGGGGGTCTGATCAAGTTACCATATCTTTCATTTTTCTCGTCCATTATTGATTTTGAGAAAACAGTTTCAGAAACTCAGGATCTTTTTGAAAAAGTTCACCAAAAGCTCTGATACCAATTGAAATAACGTTGCCAAAGCCGTTTATGAAAATAAACTATTTAAGCAACTCCGAAAGTTTGTTGAAGAAACTCTTTACTTAAATCAAAAATATTTTGAACACAAGATGTGTTAACAAAAATTATGTACGAGATATGGACAAGATTTGATAACAAGTTTTAGTAAACAGTTTAAAATATTTTAAACTCAGCACACAACAGAATGAGATGAGAAGATGTAGAAATATTAATACTCATGATTTTTAACGTGGTAAAACCTCAACCTTGAGGAAACATCCACGACTCCCTCTACGGAGTAAAACAAAAACAATCACTAAAACAAATATGTGAGTTCCAACCTATTTAACTAACATGCACACAAAAACAAATCTATACAAGTTCAGGATTATACCCTCTGGCGTCCTTAACTTTTCTGCAGATCTTGTTTGTTGATGTAGTCCTCTCAGTTTGTCAACTCTTCTTTTGTTTCAGCACTTTACGTCGACTTATTGTTCACCAAATCTTATAGCCAACACTTTCAGTGTTTGTAGTGTTAAGATGTTTGTGAAAAGTGTTCTAAAACACATGCATGCACACACACACACTTATTAGTTACAGACAATCCTAACAAATCACATATAAAGTCTATATGCAGTGAGTTTGTTATATTTCTTTCTTACAAAACCAAAAGCCTTTTTGACCTTTCAAAATAACCCAGATTCCACGGAGATCTTGCTTAAGAAATCGGTCAAGACCTTTCTCAATCTATTTTGAAAATATTTAGGAGATTGAGAACCCTCCATGTGCGAATCCAACTAGGTCAGGCTAGGTTTTGTAAAAACAGAAACTAGAAAACATTTATATGTTGATTCTGAAGTAAGAAAATTTTTTAATCAGAAAATAATCAACAACGAAATTCTCAAGATGAGAAATAAATGCAACTAAGTGTATTATGACATGCAAAACTTCAGATCTATGATTTCTATTGAATCAGAAACAAGATCTGAGTATGTGTCTAAGTTGGAAATAAGATTTTATGAACAAAAGGATTCAGCAACCCAGAAATCACTCAACTCGAACTCTCATAACTCAAGAAACACTAAGGATGGTGTTTATTTGGTTATGGTGTTTATGCAGAGGTAAGTGGTGTAGGTTTGGAGAAGAATTTGACGAAGTTAGGGTTTCTAACTTGGCTCTCTAGTTTCTCTCTCTAACTTCTCTCTTCTCTCTTCTCTCTCTCTCTCTCTATTCTTTTTATGAGAAAACTCAAAGTGGCAAAAAGCTTTCGAAGGCTGAGATGAGAGGCCTTTAAATAGCAAGAGAAGAAGATTCCAGACCATCGTTCAAAAACAATGGCTGAGATTGAGTCAAGCTCCTTTGAATGCAATCCAAGGGTTCACAAAAGGCGGTGGATTAAACAGGCTGTGATTGGCTTAAGGGTTTACACGGGGATTCACTCAGGCACTTTCGGTTCCTACCCAAAGTAACTTTATGCCAAAAGTCACAACATAACATATTTAGATATTAACCCCAAAACTTTTTAAATCAAGTTTTAATTAAATAAAACCTTGTTTAAAATATGTTTAAAATTCCCAAAAAATTAATAAAAATCAAATTGAGGGATTAGAACACACTCACCACATTAATACACATAAGGGTGCAATATGATATGCAAGAATTAAATTCTAAGTGTGTGAGTGATGGCTATAGTCACAGGATCATCACAAGATGAATAGAAGAAGAAGCAACCCAATCTCTGAAGCTCTTTGGTTTCTAGGATGGACACTATTTTGTCACCATTTCCAAACTAGATGAGCTCTTATACAGTCTCGACTCAAATGAGTCAAAAGTATAAGGGCTTCATAGTTATCAGATATTTTCTCGACCGATCCAAAATTCTGATTATCTACTCACCTCTAAACATACAGAAGGAGAATAGTCGAGGTTCTTCCATACCAAAAGCTTAATAAGAACCTCGTAGACAAACAGGTACGAGTGCTTCTACAGAGCATTCCTAAAATCGTCGTACCAAGATTCCAAATTTTCCTTCACTTGGCTCCACTAATCTTTAATCACTGTGCCCCTATTCCCTGGCTAAGGGTGATACATCCTACTCGAAATGAAACCTTACCTCCGCTGGTTCCTGGAATCCCATATTAAAGGTGGAATTCACAAATCTCATCCTGATTCAGGAATTAATACTGTGCCATACCATGTACTGGCGCGATCCTTCCTTTCAAAGAAGTCTGGGGCATACTAGTTAGTATTGTAAACCACCCTAAAGGAATATCAATCACTTCCTTCTCGGGCGACTTAATTCACATGTTCGGATGAACCCTTGATTTTATTTTGAGGATAGTAACCCATCCAAGAACTTTACCGACTTCACCGACCTCTTCCAATTATACACTACAAGCAAAAACATCATTTATGTCAGTTTAAAAATGAACATTATGTTAGACAAATGTAAATTGACATAAATAATATTTATTTATGTCAATTTGACTTTTAAAGTAAATTTTTATTTCAATTTATGTAAAATTGATATAAGAAACAAATCATTTATCTCATATGTATATATAGATGACATAAATATACTTTTATTATTTCAACCTTCTGAGTAAAAACTGAGATAAATGAAAAAAAGAGGCGGGGATATTTTTTTCATTCCCGATCCAAAAGTTTGCTTCCTCAAACTTCCCATGACCACCCCCTATCTCTCTCTGGATCACACGACCAGCCTCTCTCTCTACTCGGTGCGTCCCTCTCCCTCTCTCGCTCGCACGACCACCCTCTCTCTCTGCTCGCTGTGTCCCTCTCTTTCTCGCTTGCTGCGTCCCTCTCTCTCTCTGCTCGCATGACCATCTCTCTCTCTGGCTCGCTGCGTCCAGCTCGCACGGCCCTTTCTCTCTCTCTGGCTCACTGCATCCCTCTCTCTCTGGCTCGCAAGTACAACCCTCTCACTTCACCTCCGGACCTCTCACATCTCATCACTTCCGGTGCCGGCATCAATCAGGTACAAAAAGCCCTAATATGGATTTTCAAGGGTTTGTGTATATATATGGATTCAATTTGTGTATATGTGTTGTGTATATGCGATTTGTTCATGATATGTATGTGTGTGATTTGTGTATATGCGATTTGTTCTTGATTTGTGTATATGAGTTTGTAATTTTTATTTGAAAACCTAATCGATTTCTCTTGCTTTTTATTTTGCGTCTTTTATCAGACTCGCAGTTGGGACGCCTTCCCTCTTCTCTTGTTTTCTACCCCGGCCCAGTCTGCACATAGAGAATTTGGGTACGTTGCTTTACCAACTATTTTTACATTAGTAAATAGTTATGTTTGTGCCAAGCATTGTTCAGGCCTTTATTTGTTTAGATTTATTACAACTATTAGCACTAATACTCTTTAAAGAATTGTGTCTATTATAAATTCAGTTTACATATTGTCATTTTAAAAAAAAATACACATTAAAGAAATAGTTGGGAGTCATTAGTTTCAAGCGTAATTTTATTTGCTTCTCAGTTTATATGTTCAATGTTTAATAATTTTGGTTAATGACTTGTTGCAAAAAAAAGTAGGATCATTCGAAGAATAGTCCCTCGACAATTTTATAATTAATATATAGTCCAAACTTTTTTATTTTGTTCCAAAAGATCCCTCGCCGCATAAAACAGTTACAAACTTTTTTTTATCTTATCCTTAACTTTATGAAATAATTATCAAAAAAGTAAACAGGGGAGTTTTTGCAAAATTAAAAAAATAAGGTGGACTAAATGTAAAATATACTTAGCTCCTAGCGATTAAACATTAATTGTCCCAGTTCACTTAAAATATTTAAGTTAAATGTAAAATATCTAGTTTTTGACGTAATGCAAAATGTTATGCTTAATGTATAATATTTAGATGTTTAGAAATGTAGGGTCAATTCATTTAGTGCTTCGTACTTGAATTTTAGTTAAGATTCTTACCATATTCATTGATGGTCACTATAGATTTATATATGTTTACCTTACGCATCACAAGTTTGAAGCCTTTGATTACGCATAACTATAGATATATATATGGTCACTATAGATTGCGAGTCTTGCTCGCCTACGGTCTAGGAGTCCAAGGTTAGAACTTTTGGTTCTGGTAAAATTCTATCTCCATCTCTTCTAGTCGCCGTTGGAGGTAAGAATTTTCTTCAACCTAAAGACGAGCTATCTCCTCTTGCCGTTGGACCATTACTTCGTAGGCTACGATGAGGCATGAGATTTGAGTATACCTAGGCTGCCTATATCTTTCCTCCAATGGTGGTTGTTCTAATCGATACGTTAGGTTACCATATTAATGAACCTCAAACCAGACCCTCAGTGGAGCCAAATCGGCTCGAACATCTATAGGCTTTACTCATGTACGTCTCAAGAGACTTGGAGAAATCGAATACTAAATAATTTAAGTGAAACTCTCATTCTGTGCTTTCAATTTTTCTTCGTCGGGTAAATAAAAACGCATCCTTCCTTTTTTGTGATCAACTGGTACTAAGGTATAATATTTTTCTTGTCAAATTCACATGAGAAAATTTAAACGGATAACAATGTTTCTTTTACGAAAAGAACTTAAATATTGTAATGTGGACAATAAGTTTATGTATTTGTTTCTTGTACTTATTTATTCAATTGAAATGGACCTATGGTCATCTCCCTATATATACATGTTTTACAATGAAATTGTGGGAGGAATTGAGTTTTATGATGTCTTGGTTAAAATGAGTTTTTGTGACCTATTATTTTGGA
Organism: Sambucus nigra; assembly: GCA_949130495.1. NCBI lineage: Eukaryota > Viridiplantae > Streptophyta > Magnoliopsida > Dipsacales > Adoxaceae > Sambucus > Sambucus nigra. The sequence goes on along the minus strand of OX422212.1, from coordinate 627,863,370 downwards.
ATTAATGTTGTGAATAGAAGCACTCCTCTGTATGCTTGTAACTTCAACATTTATTATATGTATTTAAGCATCATTAGTATAATTTAGAATTTAATCTTGATGGAGCTTGAATAATCACTATCTAATTAACAAGACTATATTAACTGTTGATGTAAAAAATTAGATTGCTTTTAATTATTTAATCACATATAAATATAAATGAGACAAAGAATTTTTAAAGTGGTTCAGCCTTATAATAATGGCCTACGTCCACTATTTCTGTTATTGCCGAATGTTAGGAATTCTCGATATGTGGTTCTATCAAGAAATTCCGGTCCCCTTGAATGAGGATGATACAATGTATTTATAGCCCTTAGGCTGTACATGTGAAAGGGTAAACAATTAATGCCCCTTAAGCATATACGTATTTATGACAAGCATTCAATGAATAGTCAAACTGTTGATTATCTGGCAATTAATGCTCTGGTCCGAGATGCAGCTCGGACCGCCTTAGTTCCTCGGAGCAGTGGAGTTCCTCGGAGAGAAGAAGTTCCTCGGTGTACACCTGCTACTCGGAGTGCATGACTTAGTCGGGAAAGTAAAGTTCCTCGTTGCTAAAGTGATAAATGTTTGTATGTGCCACGTAGACTGACACGTGTCTTCTTGTGATTCGTCCATGTCAGCATATTAATTTTCTTATCAACATTAACTTAGAAATTTCCAACTTTTTGGATTAGTTCTTCTGCTTCAACGCATAATAGAGCTTGTAATCTTCGTATTTTCCCTATTCCTCTGTCTGCGACATTAGAAACTTGATGTTTCGGTGCCCTTATTTTTATTACGGTACAAAAACAAATGTCTTAAATGTGGCACGTTAGATATCCAACTTGGTATCTCCTCCACACTTGTGTTCTTGATATCCAGGTATTTGTAGGTTTCTTAGACTCTCCACTGACTTGGGAAGATTTGTAACCTTGGTTTCCCGTAAGTTTAAGTACATCAATTAAATAGCCCAACCAACATGTCAAGTATTATTTTAATAGACACCCCCCATAGGTCAAGGACCTTAGTAACTTAAAATTTGATGATATGTCTCTCAGAGAATGACGAGCATGAATTTGTTTCAAATATGAAGAAAGAGCAAAGATAGTGTGACATAGTTCGGCATAATGAGATGATTTCACCTCTGTTTTAGACTAGGCGCTTGGTATTTTCATTCTAGCCTTAACTCTTTACTATCATATGTTGTGTAGAAATTCTTTTAGTCTGATGTTGTCACACTCAGAGAATGACAAGCATAATTATGTTTCAAAGATAAAGAAAAAAACAAATATGATATGACATAGTCTGGCAGAATCGGATGATTCCACCTCTATTTTAGACTAGATGCTTGGTATTTTCACTAGAGCCTTAATTATCTACCATCATATGTTGTGCATAAATTCTCTTATTTTGATGTCGATGACAAGCATGAATATGTTTCAAAGATGAAGAAAGAGCGAAGATGGTGTGACATAGTCCGGCATAATCGGATGCTTTCACCTCTGTTGTAGACTAGGCGATTGTATTTCCATTCTAACCTTAACTTTCTACCATCATATGTTGTGCACAAATTTCTCTTAGTCTGATGTCGTCATAGTCAATTCTCTCATTATGTCATGAACTGTAAATGTCTTCACCCTCCCACCATCATTAATGTTAGTGACATGGATCATGCTTCGAAAGATAAGTTCCATGAGTTAGTCCTCTACCACCTTCTTCATTTTAATTCTTTTTCTTTCTATAATAAACCCCTCTACTACCTAAATTCGATTCAATTGTTTTTCTTTTGATAGGAAAACCATCATAAAAAAAACAATAGTACATGCAACTGTGCATTAGGTAGAACGGTAGGTCAATAAAACTCAAAAAGATTACATTCACATGTTCAAGCATGGAATTGTAGCTCAGTTGCCAATTAAGGCTATCGTGAACCTTCTTCCAGTTGAGCCATTTATTACTTGAACACATGAGCCCCCCAATTTTTTTATGATAAATTATCTTTATCTTTGTTCATTGAATTCTAAGTTACCAATTCACAACTTATGTTTGAATTTGAACGTCCAAATTCTCATGAATTAGAAGGAGACGAGATACGAAATACACTGTCTCAAACTGAGAGTGGTAATTTGAAAGTTAATATTTTTAATGAATACTATTATTAATGTAATCATTGGTCAAAATTTAAACTATCTAACTAATTTGGAATTTGGTACATTGATTTTGAACATACTTCTCTAAATATGATACTTACTAAGAAGTAATGTGATATTCCTAAATTGAAAAGGAAGGAGTGCATTGTTTTTTTTCCAGCACTTCCAAATTCTGAAATCTAGTAACTGAATACAGAACCTAACAAGACCTTAGTTAAAAAAATCTCAGTTCCTCCACACGAGATGTAATGAATTTCTACAGACATATCTTTCTTTCTCCTTTTTAAAATTGTCAATTTTTATAACCCAAAAGTGACAAGTGTGTTTTTAAAGTCATTGTTCTTTCTCATGTATTCTGTGTTGCAATAATTACTAAATTGACTTCAACATAATTTAAAAATATTATTTTGAATTACCTAGAACCATCTAATTTTTCATTTTTTTAAAAAAGATGGAAGCCCCATACTACAAACAGAGACTTCAAAGGACCATATATGTTTTAGTTTATTGCTTATGTTTTGATTTGCTTGCTTTTTTAATCAACATTTGAATAAAAAAAGTATATCGTGCATTATTTTTTCTTGCTTTCACGTGTTGAGTATATGTGATACTAGTGCGTGGGAGTTTTAAATGTCCCTTTGAGTCTGTGCATATGCTTGTAATAAAGAAATTGGTTGTAACTTTGCGACTTTGTGTTCAGTTTATATAGTCAGACTCAGATGCATTTCCCTTGTGCATTAATCTTTCTTGTTTTCGCCTATTGAGTACACCTGGTATTAGTGTAGGGACTTTTAGAGTTCACTTTGAGACTGTGCATAGGCTTGTAATAAAGAAACTGATTGCAACTTGGTGACTTTGTGTTTACTCGATATAGTCAGCCTCATAGTACAACTCAACTCTGTAGGTTAATCCATTAAGAGGTTTCTGATTTGGAATATTATTAATCATCTTGCATCTCAGAAGAAATCATACCTATATGACATTGTAGAATATTGAACAAGTGAAAGAAACCAATTCACATATTCAAAAACAGTTGATATAGCTCTGGAATTATCCCACCAATGTAACATAAAAAGAATACATAAACAGATATTTTCAAAGATTATAGTGATGCAACTGATCTATGATATCATTCACAAAATAGAACAAAAATGACAAAACCTTATTAAACATTTATTAGTTTTTTAAAAGAACGTATTGCAATGGAAATTAGTAATAAACATGAACTTACCTTAACACTTTAATGGCAATGTATTAATGGACATAAACAAACTAAGAACTATGAATGTAGTTTATTGTGTCATCATAAGTCTATGGTATAAATGATGTATTGCAATAGCCTTCTTGAAAGTCCAATAGAAAGTTGATGAAATCAACACAGGGAAATCTCATCAAGCGTTACCTGTGTTAAATCCAAACCAAGTACACTTAATGCATACATTTTAATTGTAAAAAAGGCACCAATATAATATTTTCACATTTCAAATGTATAACCACATTGTAATATGGATCAAACGTAGAGGAATCTCGAACCTTCACATGTTAAAGAGTCAATATAATGAAAGTAAATGAGGATGATGTTTAATTCACCCCGATGGACCTACGTCATGCATAAGTCACAAGTAGATGGAAGCTAGATATCATAACACTTAGAGCTATGAGTCGAGCTACAAACTGAACAGTAAGCGTATAGACTCACAAAAACTCAACACAAATCAATCTATGTGTCATTAATTTATCTTATATTTTGTGAATCTAAAGATAGTAAGCTATGAATTGAAGAGTAAGATAATTTATTCTTATATTTCTTGAATCTAAAGATAGTTGTTGGATCATGACTCGTGTCATTAATTCTTCTGGGATAGAAGGCCATAATCTAGTATGAGAGAAGGCTTATCTGACATTCTATGTTCTCTTGATTTCTTTTTTATTTCACTTTCAATTTGTCTCACATTTACATTTATTGGTCATGTTTTGAGGAATGCTGAAATTAAGATTTTGTTTCCTCTGAGAATTAGTGTGATTCAATTAACACGTCTTTTGGGCTATGTGTTTTTTTTTATTTAGATACCGTGGAGTTTTTTAATGATATGTCCAATTTTTAGTTTCATTTTGTGCTATTTTTACTCTCTTTGGGAGCTTTGAATTCTTCTAGAATCGAAACTACATTACTGGATTGTAACCAAGACAGAAGAAAATCTAGATGCAAACATGATGCGTACAAATATTCCTAGGTAACACATAGTCTCTCTCAATGCATATACACAAGTAGAACAGAAAAACAAAATAGGGTGCAGTAATGAACACAAGACGTTTTGAGTGTTTATATATATATATATATATATATATATATATATATATATATATATATACACTAGCGGATACCCGTTCCCGAAAGCACGATGAAAATTTCGAAAGTACGTAATCGCGAAACAGAAAAAAATTCGAAAGTACGTAATCGCAAAATGACAAAAATATTGTTCCCCAACAAAATAGCTATATATCGTTCCCCAATATACATAAGTGCAGCTCCATTTATTGCTCCATTTTTACTCCCACCACTAATTACAACATTCCTCACATTTAACTATGGAGCCGCACGTCTAACTAAGAACATAACCGTGTACATCATTAACAAATGAAAAAAGGAAACAACACAAAAGGAATGAAACTAATTGAGAAACAAAATTCATTAAAGAACACCACAAATAATGCAATACATTCCAATTACAATGATAAAATAAAATTTACAACATGTGGAGGTGTTATTTGAGAAACTAATGCATATGTACACACTTTTTACCACCCAAAGAGAGGTTGAAAGAGAAAAAAAAAATACCAAGTTGTTTCATATTTACACACTTATTAAAACACTAATGCATATGTACAATGTCATTTAAATTGTTGTCGTAGGTGGCCAAGCTGCTGTTGTAGGTGGCCAAGTTGTAGTTGTTGTCGTAGGTGACCAAGATGATGTTGTAGGATGTCGTCATGTATGCATCTCATTACTTGGGATGTAAAACCACATTCACCCAAGTCCTGATCCATTAAGTCTAATCCTCTACCTTCATTCCACAACAGCCATGTCTAAAACAATACTATTTTTGTCTGCAATAAAATTAACAAAAGCATGTTTTTGTCTGCAACACTTTTTTTTTGTAATGGTGGAAACCACAATATGTACACATTCCACCCACAAATGTTTATCTAATGAGTATCAAGGTGGTACAAAGTATTGTAGATGGAACAAAGCATAACTAAAGTGGATAATGGGAAGAGAAATACAAAATTAATAAATATACCTATCCTGAAATAAACCCTCTTCCAGCACTGTAGTACATGTGTTCTCAAATGAATCTGTAAGATTTCTAAAATCATCAGTCCAAGTGAATTAAATAAACAATAGATAATCATACTCATATAATAATGATTAATATAGTAAGGGGAATTGACATTTGTAATAGAGGGTATGATCATAATTAAACACCAAAACATCTCCCCACTGGATAGATTCAATGACAACATGATCCACATCCTTACAATTCCTACAAATTCATAAACGATACAAATAAATTATTATAATTCCTTAAATATCATTCTTAGTGAAATTATAATCACATCAACTTTGTAATTTCTCAAATGCAGTCTCGTACAGAAGAAGTTATTAACCATCAAATGCAACCTCGTACCACATCGAATGTGAAATAGCAGCTTCTAAATTTATTGATATATGGATGAGTTCTAAAAAAATAGCAACACCATTCCTTTTCGTTAAATCATTTACAGTAGCAAGTCACTTCAAAACCCCTTCAAGGCATCAACAATCTTAGCATATGGAAAATCGATTATTCATGTCATGTTTGAAGTCTAACACAATATATAGATAATCAATGCATGTACTAACATATAAAAGAATGGTGGTTTTGACGTGGGTGCCTCACTAATTGAATTGAAAAGTGACATTCAGATTTGAACTGAATAGATGCGAAAGAGTTTTATATTTATATAGTTATAGTTAAATAAAAAGAAAGATTGAGATAGATGTATGAGGGAGGGAGGGAGGGAGATACCATTTAGTTTAATGCACTTATCTTGTTAAAGGTGATTCAATTGTGAAGTTTTTACCATGTGAAACGCTGCAATTTGGTAGGGTTTAACTTCTGCTCGGTTATAATATCCTGCTTCTTCACGGTAAGGATTCGAGCAGTGGGGTCCACAATTGAACCCTGTGGCAACCCACAGTTTGTAGCATCATCCTCGTTCATTTCCAGATAAAGCACTGCATCTTGAATGCTTATGATTACATCCTTGAGAGTGCCGTGAGATCACCAAGATCATTTTATGCGGAGGACTAAAGAACAATCGCAACCTAATCGATAATCATAGTTTAAATTCAAGGTCTTAAGAACTGAATATGATGATTCCCGCCAATGCAATTCTCCACTTCCAGCATATATGAATTGCTACGAAAGAAACATAGTATATTTACTTAAAAGTATGAATTTTCATATTTATATCATAAATGTGATTCTCTGAAAATTATCAAATCCCTAAAAATTTATACTATGTTACAAGATTAGGCTGCTACTCACCCTCGAAAAAATCCCGTTTAATCTGCAAAAAGATAAAAACCATCGAAAAATATATTAAAGAACACAACATTGAAAAAAGTAAAAAAACTATATTAAGACATTGAGAAAATGTAAAAAACTATAAAAAAAACTATATGGGAATGCCAACATTGAAAATATATGGTAAAAAACTATATTAAGACAGTTATGCATTAAAAATGTATGGGAAATGGCTTACTGCTGCGAATCGCTGACTCGAGGGACAGACCCAAGGAAGATGAGGGGTGGCAGGGGCGGAGGAGGGGGGCTCTGGTTTGCTGCTGCGATTGCGCTGGTTGTCTGTGCTTGCCTCTGCTCCACGATTGCGCTATGAGTGCACAATTGAACAATTGAACAATTGAAATAATAATTGAACAATTAAAAGTAACTACAATTATAGTTAAAAGTAACTACAATTATAATTCTTATTCTAATTCTAATTCTAATTCTAACTAAAATTTTAATTCTAAGTTTAGAATTAGACTTAGTCAAGTGTGCATTATTAATTCTAATTCTAATTGTGCATATTTGTAGTTCTAATTGAATTAGACTACAATTAGACTTAGTCAAGTGTGCATAATTGAAATAATAGAAGTAACAGACCTGCACAATTGAAGTAATAGACCTTAAATACTACATTAAAACTAAATGGCAGTTTTCAAGAAAGTGATAAAACGTATAAAGAACAACTTTTAACTTACCTAGAAATCTGCCCTTGCTTATGGATTCCACGTCGTTGAAGACCTTTAGTATCTGAAAAAAGAGGGTGTGTACACTATGAGAGAAGTGTCAGACTTCATATGTGTGTTGGAGAACCATAAAATTTAACATTTGAAAGAAAGTAAAATAAACCAAAAATATATTTGAAGCTTGAAGTAAGACCAAAATCTACATGACATCATATTCTCATGTATGAATGTCAATTTATTATGTCATCTGCACAATTCCACACAATAAAAAAATGAAATGTACGACTTGAAGAAGAATCTACACCACCATTAACTCTCAATCCCCACCCCTGCATTGGATTAAAGACCCCCGCATTATGTAAATGAACTAATACGCGCTACTGGAACAACATCAACAGGTATGCTTGTGTGTGACATAAATCAGGGCAGCAGGTATGATTGTCCAACATAAGGCAGGGCAGTAGCAAGTATACTGGAACTGTGTAGCGCCAAAATGGCTTGGGAAGGTAAGACAACCATCATCATGATACCCTGCATATAATAGTCTTGATTACGACTACGATGACCATATATGGCTATAAAATTATGAAATGAAGAAAAAAACATATCATCCCGAGCATATATAAGCGAATCTTGATGTCCCCATCCTACAAAAAGTTGGCATCCTGAGCATATATAAGCGAAACTTGTACATGAGAAACCTGACCTGATAATTGCGTAAGTGCATAATCCACAAACTATTTACTCAATCAAACCCCCAACCTACTCCTATAAATCAAACCAATCCAACCTTTTCAATACCGCCAACGAACATATCCCAAACCCCTTGGCCATCTCGGGGGAAATATTCTCCCCAAAACTAACCTTATTTAAGAACTATTGCTGAATGTAAAACAGTTACAGTAGAAATAACTAACAATTCAAATATTTAGAAGGAGAAAATAAGTAAACCAACAGAATGATTGAAAGCAAAAAACAGAGTAAAATAGATGGGGTTTTATATCAGCATACCCAATATAAATGTTTTAATGAAAAAGATATGTAGTGATTTTAGTGAAAGAAAGGTTTTTTTACACCTTACATATGCCCTTTGATGACCCACCCATTACTTCAGTCAACTGAATATCATCTGCAACCAAAACAGTCCCAAGCACTGCTGAACCCTCTAAAACGGTGATGTTTTCAGTGTAGCCTTCATGGTTTACTGGTTTTCCAAGGTGAAGATCGCTTCAACGGTGACGGAACCACAATAGAATAAACCTATTATATGGATCTAGAACCCAATAAATGACTGGAATAAACATATTCTATGGTTCGTTTTAAAGGCGAAGATCGTTTTCCAAGATCTGTTCAAAGTTCAAATATATAAATCAGTTCAAAACTTTAGCTCTCTGAATGATGAAAATAAAATTGAGCATAAAAAAAGGAATAATCTAGCTCAAAACGTTACCTCATAGAAGGATTCTCCTTTCAATGACCTTGGTCGAACTAGATACCAGTTAACTTCAGATCTAGATGTAGTGACTTTTCTATAAAGGGAATCTTGCATCTTAGGATTGTTGACTGACTTTAGTTCTTTAATCTGAGCCTGGGACTTCCCATCTTTAAGCACTGCCTCTTTTATCTCGTTGTATCTATGAATCTTCCTTCCAATTCTATGGGAAAACATTTGTAATTCTTTAATTTTAGGGAGACCTGTTTTATCTTCAATATCTCCATCAGTTGCATATAAGTGGTTAGTAGCAAAGTGGTGATCATAAGGAGGTAAACTAGTAGGTCTTAGTGAAAGAGAGTATTGGTTTATAATTAAGGCATCTTGACATGTGATTTCTTGATTATGAATTTGTTAGGTATGTTTTTTGTTCTTCCATTATCCTATCTGTTTCTTTTTTGGATTATTATCTTGATCAATCCTGGGGTGCGTTACGATATGTTAGTTTGCTTTTGAAGTTTCATTGTCTTGTTTTAGTATGTATATCATATACTCGCTAATGCCTCACTTGGGTGCTGTTATTAATTTTTAGCATTGCCTGTCCCATGATTATACTATGTGCTTTCATTAATTACTTCATTATATTATAGGTAGATAATCTCTAATGGTTGTTGCTGTCATGTATAATATGTATAACAATTATTGTTATACATATTATATATAACATTATAGTATAATATGTATAATAATTTTGTGAATTGAAATTCTTCAATGTTTAAAATTGGTTTTGGTTGTATAGTGTTTGGGTGGTGTGTTAGTTTTCTTGAGTTGGTTAGTTATGGTTGATTGAGTCTTATTACTATTAGGTGTTGGTGTCTTTGGTATTTTTTGTGATAGTTTTAGAGGAATATTATACTTTCTACGATATTTTCTAATGGTGTGAATGTATTATGTTGTATAATATTGCATTATTTTTAACAATTACATATCTTTTATTGCTTATATCTCACTCGTGGTAGTTTACATACTCAGGCCAGAATGGACAGGTCTTGGATGAGCAAGGACAAATTATCAAAAGAATACATAAAAGGTATTGATAATTTTCTTAGGGTTGCTCAAAACGCCTCCTTGGATGAGAACTTCATACGATTCCCTTGTAATCAATGTGAGAATAGATTAAAAATGGGTGTTAAAGAAATCAGACAACATTTGTATAGTTCGAGTATCGATTCGAATTATACTGTATGGAAATGGAACGGAGAGGAGGATTACCGTGAAACACTGCCCGATGTTAATATGGGTGATCCTATCTGTGACGATCTTAATATGGATACCATGGAGGATGTTGAAGAGTTGATTGACATGGTGGAGGCTATAAAAGAAGACTTCACAGGAAATGCATAAATTTTTCAGAAGTTGCTTTTAGATGCGGAGAAGCCATTGTATGAAAGATGTAAAAAGTATACAAAGTTATCCGCTATCGTCAAGCTATTCAATCTTAAAGCGAAGAGTGGGATGTCTGATAAATGATTTTCAAATATGCTGTCAATTATTGCCGACATGCTTCCGGATAACAATGTATTGCCTTCATCCAGCAATGAGGCAAAACGTTGCTTATCGGTATTCGGAATGGACTTTCCAAACATACACGCATGCCCTAAATACTGTATACTCTATATAAAAGAGTATAAAGAAGCTGTTGGATGCCCCACTTGTGGAACATCCAGGTTCAAACAGAAGAAGAATTTGAAAGAACAAAAAAGGGATTAGGGGAAACAAGGTGTTCCTGCGAAAGTGTTATGGTACTTTTCACCCATTCCGAGATTCAAAAGGTGGTTTCAATATAAAGAGACCACTAAGTCTCTGACATGGCATGCAGATGATAGAATTGTCGATGGTTTGTTGCATCACCCAGCAGACTCACCAACTTGGAAATTAGTTAATGAAAAGTGGCCCAATTTTGCAGCAGAACCAAGAAATCTTCTATTAGCACTATCAACGAACGGAATTAATCCTCATAGTTCCCTTAGTAGTAGGTATAGTTGTTGGCCGGTCATGTTGAACACATATAACTTTGAACTGGAATTGTGTATGAAAAGAAAGTTTACAATGTTGACTACGTTGATATCGGGTCCAAAACAACCGGGGAATAATATAGATGTTTATTTGGCTCCGTTAATAGAAGACCTGAATACATTGTGGCATGAAGGAGTTAAAGCCTACGACGCCTTTCGACAAGAATCTTTTACTTTGAGGGCAATATTATTGTGGACAATTAATGATTTTACAGCCTATGGATATTTATCTGGAAGTGTTGTTCAAGGCTATAATGCTTGTCCAATATGTAGTGAAAAAATGTATTCCATCAGATTACAACACTGTGGCAAGTGCGTTTATATGGGACATAGGAGATACCTTCCACAAAACCATCCATTTCGAAGCCAGAAAAAGGCTTTTAACGGTGAGCAAGAGTTCCAAGCCTCTCCTGAACCTTTAAGCGGCGAACAAATATTGATAAAAGTTGGGAGACTTCAGGTTGCATGGGTAAAGAAGGCAAAAAAGGTGAGGGCGGTTAATTTGAAGAAATCATTAAAGCGTAAGAGACCGAGGAGGGTAGGTAATGGGGTTGAAAAAGGCGGTCCTAGTAACAATAGGGTTGAAAATTTTTGGAAGAAGAAATCGATATTTTTTGAACTTCCTTATTGGAAGGATTTGCCTATTCGACATAACTTAGATGTCATGCACATTGAAAAGAATGTCTGTGATAGTATCATTGGAACCTTGATTAATATTCTAGGAAAAACGAAATACGGGGTGAAGTGTCGACTCGACCTTGAAAAAATTGGCTTAAGAAGTGAGTTAGCACCGCAGGTTAATGAAAAAAGGACATACCTACCGCCAACATGTTATACGTTATCGAGAGAGGAAAGAAAAATGTTCTGCCAAATTTTTCATGACCTTAAGGTCCCGAATGGGTACTCTTCTAATTTTAGAAGCCATGTCTCTATGGAAGATTTGAAATTGTATGGCTTGAAGTCTCATGATTGCCATATTCTAATGCAACAACTTCTTCCAATTGCAATTCGATCGGTGTTGCCAAAACATGTGAGATATGCGATCGTGAGAGTATGTTTTTTCTTTAATTCCCTTTGTGCCAAAGTAGTGGAAAAACTAAAAGAAATTCATAATGAAATTGTGATCACATTGTGTTTGCTGGAAAAATACTTTCCACCATCCTTCTTTGACATTATGGTGCATTTAATGGTGCATCTTGTGAGGGAGGTCGAACTTTACGGTCCTGTTTTCTTTCGATGGATGTACCAAATTGAAAGGTTAGGTCAATTTACTTTACTATCATGTATTAATATAAGTAAATAAGTGTATCGATTTAGTTTTCTTTTTAATGTGTTAGGTACATGAAATATTAAAGGGTTATGTGAGAAATCGTAATCGCCTAGAAGGTTGTATTGCTCAATGTTACATAGCAGAAGAAGCTATTGAGTTTTGTTCCGAGTTCTTATCAGAATTAGATTCAATTGGAATTCCGGCGCGGAAGGATGATGATAAACCGATAGGGGGTTCAGATGTCGTTGAAATTGATTGCATGTCCTTGGAGCAGGCACATCTTCATGTGTTACATAACACGAATGATGTTCAACCTTATATAGAGTATGAATCGACTAATCCCGAACTCCATCATTCATATGGCATCCGAACCATTAAAGAACTAATGTACTAGCCAAGACTTCCAAATGGCATCTCAACAATTAAATAACACTATTTATAGAAAACACAAATAAATATATTTTCTCGAAAAAAAAACTATTAATTAGAGGGTTGGAACCAATTCCTTATTATAATATCCAACACATTTTACACCTTCAAAAGGCTCTGCGGGTCTAATGATAAGGGTGCTCAAGGGGGCACTCCTTTTTTATATATTTTTCCATTGGATATAGTAGCATCTGCCCCTCCTCCAGTGGGAGTCGCCTTCTAAAAGTCTTCTTATATATATATATATATATATCAATACTGATTATATGATTATACCTAATATATATGATATATATCATATAATATATATCAGGTATATATATATCATATAATCATATACCTGATATATATCATATCAATATTATATATATCGGTATGATATATATGATATATATCATAAATATCATACCGATATATATAATACTGATATGATATATATGATATATATCAGGTGTATGATATATATATATATACACATATATATAGGTATAGGTTTGATCGGTATCATAGCCCGGCCCGCTGCGACCCTTGACAAAAGATCTCCCTTTGTTTCACTAGGAATCTTCGGCTCTTAACCTATAATGATAGGTAGGAGAAATGTTTTTCCTGTGCATGTACTTATAAGGACCCTCCCCTTACTTATAGAAAAGTTGAAGCGCATTGCGTTAAATGTGCGTACATTGCACTTTGTAGAGCATTCTAGAGTTGAGCTGATCTTGAGAAGAATCGGTAGTTGTTAGACTAGCTCTGGCTTGAAAGAGTGAACCTAGCTCGTGTAGCCTATGCTAAGCAAGCCTACACTGGTCTGGGAATTGGCAAGAGCTCTTGGCTAAGGAATTTCTTCGGTTTACCAGTGGGAAGTGTCCAGATACCATAAGATGGATGAATCTTCCGCTTGTAGAGTAAAATCTTGTTATCATGCTCAATAAGGCAACCCATAACCATTTTTGAATTCTCATAGGCAATCTTTCCACAAAGTGTGCAAATGGCTCTCAGTTTATCCCCCACGTCAGGTATCTCATGTTTTGTCACCACCGCACCCTCTATGTGTCTCGAGATACAACTACCACCTGACAATTCAAAGGAAATTATGTGAACTCAAAAAATTAAATCAATCATCCAGAATGCAAAAAAAAACTACCAAATTCATACCAATAAAGAACACTGTGTAATCAAACATAAAGATAAAGAACACTACACGTAGTCAAACATAAACATCAGTCCTGATATATATATATCATCACTCACATGCCATTGATATTTTTGGTGGTCCCATTCTTATATCATCTCATCATCAACGATTGCTAGAAGAGGTGTGTACTCAGTTGAGATGAGATCAGAGCACTTGAACATTCATGATAGAAATTTAATGGTCAAGAAAAAAGTTCCTTCTTTGGTTGATTTTGCTGTTCAAACTGCTATAGATAACGTTAGGTATCTTGACGATGTTGAACAAATAGCACTACATCTTCTCGACTGCATTTTACCTCATTGCATAGTTGAACAGTTGCTATATGTTGAGAATTGAACCGAGGGAAGAGATCTTAGCCCAGTGACTGATAAATTGGGAAGAAATTTTATGAACTGCAGTTTGGTGCCGATCTTGTGGTTGAGAGGATGAAAGAAAATAATGTCTCTTTCAGTTGGAAACAATTGTATTAGGCAAAGACAAAGGATGTGAAGGCGGCTCAAAGTTGGTAAGTACAATTGTGCGCAAAGGTTCCATCTTCCAGCTGTAAAAGAAGCTTTTATGGAGGGATTTCGGCAAACTTTGGAGAGCAAAAAGCATTTACTCTGTTGTAGAACTCTTCATATAAAGGTGTTTGCAACTTTATCAGTTCTAGAGCCTGAGGTAGTGAAGAAATAAAACAACATCAGAAAGGTGCAATAGTGCAAACCAACAATAGAAAGAAAATAATATAAAGAAAGTACCTTCGTATCAAGACAGGTTCTGATGTTTTACTCAGTAAGCTCATCGTTATCCTCAGATACAAACGACCCGTATCTAAATGATCTTTACAAAGAATACATAATAATACCCAAATCGTGGGTAATGAACCCATCTATTTAACTTTACTTATCAGGAAAAAAGACTAATCAAGTAAGTACAAACAGAAAAGGAAAAATAAATTTTCGACTTCATTGGACACATCTATGTATGCATAAGCAGGGGAACCACAAGGAACTCTTTATGCATAAGCAGGGAAATTCCATCCTTCTATGCAAGATGCAACTGTTTATTTTTATCTTAAACTATAGCGCCCTCACCAATTTCCTTTTTTAGCTCGATTAGAGTTAATATTTAGTTGATTGATCGGGTGGAAAAAATGTGTTCGTGTGAGGACACAATCGTTGTGTGTTTCGCCGCCGCGATACAAAAAACCTAAACTACAACTACACTTGATAAGCAAGCACAACGGTAAGTCGGGTATCGTAAGAAATCCACAGGGAGTGATTAAATTTTAGATTTTAATTATTTAATTACTTCAGGAATAAAAGTGTAAAATAAACAAATGAAAAGGTGATAGGGTGGTTATGGTGACAAAACAAAAGAATAAGTTAATGCTAAATTAAAGGAAAGCGAGGATCGGGATCGCATTCCACCACACGGGCTAAACAACTACTAATTAGAATTACGGTTCGAAAACATTTAATCGAGCATATTCAATTAAGCATAAACATCACACAAGAAGGAATTTAACCCAAAGTTGCGAGATTAAACATTTAACTGAAAATGGTCGCACGCGGATTAAATTCGGATTATCGCTATAAACACTAAAGTTGCGTGACAAATAAAGTTAAACGCATAATAATCCAACTTTAATACACGCGGTTTCAATTAAATGCAATTTCACACGAAAACCTAACTTTCGAGGTTCTAAACCCGTAAATGGCGGAACACAATCCCGAACCTATTTATCTACGGACAAATCATGGATTAAACTACTTTAAACAACTAATTAACTAATAAAACAAGAATTAATTAAACTAAACTAATTTATCTAGGCATGGAAATGAAGAACAAAGTAAGAAAAACAAATAAAATAACTATATTAAGGAATAAAAGGTTAAGGTACAACTTACAAAACAAAGAGTACAACCATCCGAGGCAAGAGGGATAGGGTTTAGCTCCCAATTATAAAAGCCCTAAAACTAGAGAAAAATGAAAATATCTAGATGTCTTCTCTTCAAAATGAAGAGATAAGGGTTAAATACAAAATATCCCATGGCAAAATTGTAAATAAAAGGAAAATTGCCAAATATCAGCAGGGCCGAATCGATTTGGCTTTGGGGCGAATCGATTCGCCCCCTACAGGTCTGAATTCTGCAGCTTTGTCCTGTTTTACGGAAAATGCCGCCATTTCTTCGTTATAGCTCGGAATGAGGCACGGTTGGAGGCTACGCGAAGATAACTCAGAGGACTACAACATCCAAGAAGACATTGGGCCAAAAATCCAAAATATGAAATGACTAAAATGCCCTTGAATGTGACCTTGAGTGTACTTTCCATGTCAAAACCATCCTAAAAATGCCATAACTCCATCGATACAACTCGGAATCATGCACCGTCGGCGGCCACGCGAAGAGAAATCAAAGGGATTCAACTTCCGTGAAGAGCTCGGGATTCAAACCCGAATGCTGGAATTACTAAAATGCCCCCGAAGCTGCAAAAGTCGACGAAACATTTTCGGAAAGCGTCCGAACTTCGTACTAAGCATCCAAATACCTATAAAAGCTCAATTAACCCCTGCAAAACATGTTAACATAGAAATCCAAGGTTGTCTGGTTAACGAGCATAAATATAGGGATTAAGATACCCGAGGGGGCTAATAAGGCGTAGGTTAACGGGTGAAATACGCAATATTTACGTCGTATCACACCCCCTAACTTACACAATGCTAGTCCCTAGCAATGAAATAGGAAACAACAAGAACAACAAGTAAACCAAAAGCAGGAAAAGTACAAAAGTATGGTATAAAAGCATAAGGCCACTTTCGCGGGCGATTCGATTGCATTTAGCGTATGCAATAAGCCGTTAAACCCCTAGGTTACCCTAGTGGACGAGTGTCGTCTCGTGAGGGTTTTCAGGGATGAAACCCACAAACATCATACAGTTTCCTCAAAATATGCCCAACCCAATATGCGACAAACTCAACAACAACGAAAAAGATTTCAAATACGTTATTAGCATATTGAATGAATTCAAGCTAAAGTCCGTTGTTATTAACATGTTGAATGCACCTCATAGAATTGAAACTTTAAAAGTGGGAGGGGGGAGAGAAAATGCAAAATATGATTTGGTAAAAACTTAAATAATTCGGATAAACATAAAGCAAGCATACATTCAATCCTCACAGCCATTACGCTCAACAAATGAATTCACTATGAAAAGGGAGGTAATACACGGGACATGCGGGCATAAAGAGTAAATGTAAATGGAAACTAGGCCGTGCACATGTCACAGTAGGAGAACGCTATATATAAACTGAAAAACTGTAATCTCAATGAAAGGATACCGCACACTAAAAGAGGCGAAATGCATTTTCACAGATTATCACAACTATTATGACTTTTGAATTACATCAACCTAAGATCACGTAGGACTTTAATAGGGTTATGATGTAGGTATGGCTAGGGTGCGAAACGAAGGAATGTATGTACGGATTCAAAGTGTTCGGGATGAAAACTCGGGATAATGGGAGAATGCGTGCAATAACAAAATTGGGAAAATAAGTTCCAAAACGGCATTAGATATATCATCGGGGAGAGTAATCAAAGCTTATTGAACTATATACACAACATATACAACTTTCTCTTTTCTTTTCTTTTCTTCTTTTTCTCATTTTTCTCTTTTGTTTTCTATTGCTCTTTGCTTTCTCTTTTTCTTCACTTTTTTCACTACTTTCTTTTCTTTGCTTATCAAACTCTCATATGCCTAAAATTGCAAACGACATCATAACAACAACATTCAATCCCAAGTAACATTCCAAACAAAGGTATGTAAGGTGTATGTATGGCTTAAAACTCCAATTTGGAGTTGGTTATGGGAATTTGGGTTATGAAAAAAAAGTCTATATTTAGGCTCAAAGGGGTTAACGAGGGTAAACATATAAGGGTGAGGTCAAGGTCAATATGGGTGATATAACAAAGATTGCCTATGATCATTTCACAAAGTTTACGCAATTCTTGAGTCAAAACAATATATGAAAATCATGATCAAGTAACACATTTCAAGTATGAACTCAATTAATGAACGATCAAGTGAAAGAATAGTGAGATTACCAATGAATTCAACGTTTTCAATGAGAAAAGAATAGTGTATAACACTCACAAACGACGAAAGGTACAAAGCTTACTCGGTGTAAGTATATACAATGCAACAAAAGATTACCGAGTTATAAAAATCTTAAACCAAATCAATATAACAAGGAAAGTGCATATGCTCATGGGATAAAGTTTAATTCATGAAGTTATTCACAATATCAATGATTTGAGGACTAAAGTCTAATAACTTCTAAAATCGAGAACATGCATCATTGAGTTGTCTATTGGATCGGGCAATTATTGAAATTTATCACTGGAAACAAGGCAAAATGCCCAACAAAGGAGAAAAAAGAAAGAAAATATTTTTCAAAATTTTCAAATTTTTCACAAAAAGGCATACTAAGTAACTAAATGTGAGCAAATCCATGGACTACACATGAAATGGATAGAATATCCTATACCCCCTAACTTAAATGTTGCATTGTCCTCAATGCGCATTAAGAACACAACACAAAGAGAGGAAAAGAACGATATTACCCAAAATTGGAGCGATCTCCATAAGCACGAGTCCAATGAAATCTACAAAACAAGTTAGTACCGAGCATAACAAAAACAAATAACAAAAAGTTAACTAATTACACTAGACTAAATTAAAAGGAAAGAAAAAAAATAGGAAAGAAAGAAAATTAAAAAGCTAACTATTTACAACCTACTATTTAGGCTTCACACTAACTATACACTAGAAGTCTAAATAGTTGAGGGTCCACCCAAAAAGGGATTTGACTTTGAAAGATCAACGGTGGACCCTCCAAAGCGAACATGCCTCCCGAAAGATATGAATTCCGTTTGAACAACGGAAGGCATGTGGGTAATGAAAAAAATGAACCATCGCCAATTTGAAATTTTGGGCGGACGATGGGGGATTTGGATAACAAGGGGGAAAGATACACTTGAGGTCCAAGAAAAATAGACTCATCTCCCAAAGATTTTTCAAATGGAATGGGAGATGGTGCACACATCGGGATAACATCCATCGAAAGCAAGTCCAGCAAGGAGTCCTCATCGGTAAAAAGTGTAGAAGTTTTAAAAGTTTCTACCGACTCATAAGAATCAACCGGTAATTCTAATGGTTCGATGACGGAAAACGAATATGGTGATGAAACAAATTCAATCTCAATCGACTCATCGTTGGAAGGAGATTGAATTTCGGGGGAGAAAGATTCACATTCGATGAGAAATTCTCTGAAAAATCGAGGTGAAACACAAGTTTCCACCTCCTCGTTGTTTTGTGCATAAGAATTCATCTCATCGCAAAGTGAACCAAATCTCATTCCAGCATCATCTAAGCTTTCCAAACCTTGGGAGTAAAGAAGAAAAGTCTCTTCCAAAGTAGGCTTCCTCGGCTCAAGAGCCTCGGACTCCTCATTTGGTTGAAACTCGTCTTCGAAAGTAATGAAATGAGAATCGTCATTGGATTCGAATAATGAATCCAACTCAAGCTCCCAATAACGATTTTCATTCCGATAAATGTTTTCAAGTCTTTCATTTTCAAGAAAATCTTGAAAATGGAAAACTTGAAAACTATCCCCAAAGTATGAATCATTAGAATAACCGTAATAACTATAATAGTAGGACATGATTACCTTGTTGTTTGTAGATGGAGAATCCGAGCAAGAAAGTGAGCAACCGCGAATCAAAGTTTCTTAGCGCTCAAAGTATGCAAATCCTGCAAAAAAGGTTAAAACAAAGAATACAAATACAAAAGGAAAAATACTACGAAATAATAAAACAATTACTATCTAAAACACACTCCCCGGCAACGGCGCCATTTTGATCGGGTGGAAAAAATGTGTTCGTGTGAGGACACAATCGTTGTGTGTTTCGCCGCCGCGATACAAAAAACCTAAACTACAACTACACTTGATAAGCAAGCACAACGGTAAGTCGGGTATCGTAAGAAATCCACAGGGAGTGATTAAATTTTAGATTTTAATTATTTAATTACTTCAGGAATAAAAGTGTAAAATAAACAAATGAAAAGGTGATAGGGTGGTTATGGTGACAAAACAAAAGAATAAGTTAATGCTAATTTAAAGGAAAGCGAGGATCGGGATCGCATTCCACCACACGGGCTAAACAACTACTAATTAGAATTACGGTTCGAAAACATTTAATCGAGCATATTCAATTAAGCATAAACATCACACAAGAAGGAATTTAACCCAAAGTTGCGAGATTAAACATTTAACTGAAAATGGTCGCACGCGGATTAAATTCGGATTATCGCTATAAACACTAAAGTTGCGTGACAAATAAAGTTAAACGCATAATAATCCAACTTTAATACACGCGGTTTCAATTAAATGCAATTTCACACGAAAACCTAACTTTCGAGGTTCTAAACCCGTAAATGGCGGAACACAATCCCGAACCTATTTATCTACGGACAAATCATGGATTAAACTACTTTAAACAACTAATTAACTAATAAAACAAGAATTAATTAAACTAAACTAATTTATCTAGGCATGGAAATGAAGAACAAAGTAAGAAAAACAAATAAAATAACTATATTAAGGAATAAAAGGTTAAGGTACAACTTACAAAACAAAGAGTACAACCATCCAAGGCAAGAGGGATAGGGTTTAGCTCCCAATTATAAAAGCCCTAAAACTAGAGAAAAATGAAAATATCTAGATGTCTTCTCTTCAAAATGAAGAGATAAGGGTTAAATACAAAATATCCCATGGCAAAATTGTAAATAAAAGGAAAATTGCCAAATATCAGCAGGGCCGAATCAATTTGGCTTTGGGGCGAATCGATTCGCCCCCTACAGGTCTGAATTCTGCAGCTTTGTCCTGTTTTACGGAAAATGCCGCCATTTCTTCGTTATAGCTCGGAATGAGGCACAGTCGGAGGCTACGCGAAGATAACTCAGAGGAATACAACATCCAAGAAGACATTGGGCCAAAAATCCAAAATATGAAATGACTAAAATGCCCTTGAATGTGACCTTGAGTGTACTTTCCATGTCAAAGCCATCCTAAAAATGCCATAACTCCATCGATACAACTCGGAATCATGCACCGTCGACGGCCACGCGAAGAGAAATCAAAGGGCTTCAACTTCCGTGAAGAGCTTGGGATTCAAACCCGAATGATGGAATTACTAAAATGCCCCCGAAGCTGCAAAAGTCGATGAAACATTTTCGGAAAGCGTCCGAACTTCGTACTAAGCATCCAAATACCTATAAAAGCTCAATTAACCCCTGCAAAACATGTTAACATAGAAATCCAAGGTTGTCTGGTTAACGAGCATAAATATAGGGATTAAGATACCCGAGGGGGCTAATAAGGCGTAGGTTAACGGGTGAAATACGCAATATTTACGCCGTATCACACCCCCTAACTTACACAATGCTAGTCCCTAGCAATGAAATAGGAAACAACAAGAACAACAAGTAAACCAAAAGCAGGAAAAGTACAAAAGTATGGTATAAAAGCATAAGGCCACTTTCGTGGGCGATTCGATTGCATTTAGCGTATGCAACATCCAAAAAGTTTCTACCGACTCATAGGAATCAACCGGTAATTCTAATGGTTCGATGACGGAAAACGAATATGGTGATGAAACAAATTCAATCTCAATCGACTCATCGTTGGAAGGAGATTGAATTTCGGGGGAGAAAGATTCACATTCGATGAGAAATTCTCTGAAAAATCGAGGTGAAACACAAGTTTCCACCTCCTCGTTGTTTTGTGCATAAGAATTCATCTCATCGCAAAGTGAACCAAATCTCATTCCAGCATCATCTAAGCTTTCCAAACCTTGGGAGTAAAGAAGAAAAGTCTCTTCCAAAGTAGGCTTCCTCGGCTCAAGAGCCTCGGACTCCTCATTTGGTTGAAACTCGTCTTCGAAAGTAATGAAATGAGAATCGTCATTGGATTCGAATAATGAATCCAACTCAAGCTCCCAATAACGATTTTCATTCCGATAAATGTTTTCAAGTCTTTCATTTTCAAGAAAATCTTGAAAATGGAAAACTTGAAAACTATCCCCAAAGTATGAATCATTAGAATAACCGTAATAACTATAATAGTAGGACATGATTACCTTGTTGTTTGTAGATGGAGAATCCGAGCAAGAAAGTGAGCAACCGCGAATCAAAGTTTCTTAGCGCTCAAAGTATGCAAATCCTGCAAAAAAGGTTAAAACAAAGAATACAAATACAAAAGGAAAAATACTACGAAATAATAAAACAATTACTATCTAAAACACACTCCCCGGCAACGGCGCCATTTTGATCGGGTGGAAAAAATGTGTTCGTGTGAGGACACAATCGTTGTGTGTTTCGCCGTCGCGATACAAAAAACCTAAACTACAACTACACTTGATAAGCAAGCACAACGGTAAGTCGGGTATCGTAAGAAATCCACAGGGAGTGATTAAATTTTAGATTTTAATTATTTAATTACTTCAGGAATAAAAGTGTAAAATAAACAAATGAAAAGGTGATAGGGTGGTTATGGTGACAAAACAAAAGAATAAGTTAATGCTAATTTAAAGGAAAGCGAGGATCGGGATCGCATTCCACCACACGGGCTAAACAACTACTAATTAGAATTACGGTTCGAAAACGTTTAATCGAGCATATTCAATTAAGCATAAACATCACACAAGAAGGAATTTAACCCAAAGTTGCGAGATTAAACATTTAACTGAAAATGGTCGCACGCGGATTAAATTCGGATTATCGCTATAAACACTAAAGTTGCGTGACAAATAAAGTTAAACGCATAATAATCCAACTTTAATACACGCGGTTTCAATTAAATGCAATTTCACACGAAAACCTAACTATCGAGGTTCTAAACCCGTAAATGGCGGAACACAATCCCGAACCTATTTATCTACGGACAAATCATGGATTAAACTACTTTAAACAACTAATTAACTAATAAAACAAGAATTAATTAAACTAAACTAATTTATCTAGGCATGGAAATGAAGAACAAAGTAAGAAAAACAAATAAAATAACTATATTAAGGAATAAAAGGTTAAGGTACAACTTACAAAACAAAGAGTACAACCATCCCAGGCAAGAGGGATAGGGTTTAGCTCCCAATTATAAAAGCCCTAAAACTAGAGAAAAATGAAAATATCTAGATGTCTTCTCTTCAAAATGAAGAGATAAGGGTTAAATACAAAATATCCCATGGCAAAATTGTAAATAAAAGGAAAATTGCCAAATATCAGTAGGGCCGAATCGATTTGGCTTTGGGGCGAATCGATTCGCCCCCTACAGGTCTGAATTCTGCAGCTTTGTCCTGTTTTACGGAAAATGCCTCCATTTCTTCGTTATAGCTCGGAATGAGGCACGGTCGGAGGCTACGCGAAGATAACTCAGAGGACTACAACATCCAAGAAGACATTGGGCCAAAAATCCAAAATATGAAATGACTAAAATGCCCTTGAATGTGACCTTGAGTGTACTTTCCATGTCAAAACCATCCTAAAAATGCCATAACTCCATCGATACAACTCGGAATCATGCACCGTCGGCGGCCACGCGAAGAGAAATCAAAGGGCTTCAACTTCCGTGAAGAGCTCGGGATTCAAACCCGAATGCTGGAATTACTAAAATGCCCCCGAAGCTGCAAAAGTCGACGAAACATTTTCGGAAAGCGTCCGAACTTCGTACTAAGCATCCAAATACCTATAAAAGCTCAATTAACCCCTGCAAAACATGTTAACATAGAAATCCAAGGTTGTCTGGTTAACGAGCATAAATATAGGGATTAAGATACCCGAGGGGGCTAATAAGGCGTAGGTTAACGGGTGAAATACGCAATATTTACGCCGTATCATTGATTATTTCTTTGCAAGTAAAGAATTTTGGGAAGAAGAATAAGAATACCTGACGTTGACGTTGGGACGTCAAAATAGCCTTATCAAACTCAGTAAGCCCTTCATTTTTCTCTCCAATTCGATTATCCACAAACACGTAAGACTTGGCACTATGCTCATAAAGCCTCTTTGAAATCCAATGCCTACTACTTCCTGTAATCATTAATCAATACAATTAGTGGTAATAAACAAAATAGGTTATGAGCATAGCATCCTAAATGAAAACGCAACCATTAAGAATGTCTGCTAATAAAATGTATACCCAAAAAGCATGATAGAAACAACGCAATCCATGGTGTAGACAAATAATCAATTCAAGCAGGGGTGATAAACAAAATTGGCTAAGTGAAAAATCTACCTCGAGAATATTAACACTAATGGTGATTAAAATCACATGAATTGCTCTGTTTGGGAAAACATGCTCTCTGTCTACTCTATCTTCATTTAATATCTGTTATCTACTCAAACAAAAACTAACCACCATGTGGAGAAAATAATTAAAGGAAACACACCCTCAGTGTGTGTCAAAATTAACACATACTTGAGATAAAATACTATATTTCTAAGAAAAATATACTGAAACATAAACTTAAAGCACATACACCATTATACAGAGCATCCCTCCAATATTAGACTCTAGTAATCATATGCAAAAAGCCATAGACATAACTAATGTTATTCAAAGTTTAGACACTAATCACTAAGAATAACTGATATTGGAGGAATCATAACAGATATAAATAATGCAAATAGTGATAGCGATTCTCGACAAAAAGGAAAAGCACGCCTTCCAATTAGGCCTTATTATATAGATATATGTATACATCTTATATATATATATATATATATATATATATATTTGATAAACATCCTTGGTCCGGAATCACGACTCTTTTCAATTAAAGGTTTTGTCAAAAGGCCCATCGATTAGTCTTTAATGACACAATATCAAAGATCCAAGATTTTTTTTTTGTAAGGAATAGACGAATGTTCAATTTTGCTATCATAGAGAATGAGGTAGTTGGCATATGGCCATGTGAATTTGAAATTTAGTTTTTGAGTACAATGATTTTCAGCTAGATGGATGAGGTGCACTTGACAATTTTTAGTTGGCCAAATGTTTGATTTTTTGTGAATGCAGACCTAGATAAGAAATTGGATCTCTAATAGGATTGATACAAGGAGATCCAATTTCATCTTTTCTCTTCACATTTGTATGACAGATTTTAAATGAAATAACTCTCATTGAGCCCATGAGTTGTTATGAACTATTAATTTTGTTGTTGGAGTATTTTATAATTTTTTGAATAGGGTGGATAGTCCTGTAAAGAGAGGAAATTCTGCCCAAAATTATTATAATTTTTACAATTATTTGTGTTGCATAAAAAATATTTTAGACTTTTACTCTTTTATTATTTGTTCAGTAATAATGTTTTATGTTGACTAGTGCCAATGCAAGGAAATGGTACTCTTTATTGCGGATATTTTGTGTTGAAGTTCATGAAGTACTTCATGGAGGATCCTTCCATACCTTTTGAAACAAAGGTGTGTTACCAATGTTCTCTTTTTGTCCTATTATATAAAATTTGTTTAGTTATTAACTATTATGTACCGTAATATTAAATTCAATTCTATCTTCAATTTTTTAGATGAGAAGATTGTCCGATAAAGTGACATACACGTTGAGTGAAGTAAATGAAGTTCAAATGGAGTTCATTGAGTTCATTACGGATTATATATCTTAGGTATTTTCGAGTAATTATATTTTGTTATGTTGTAATGACAATGTGTTTAGATGATTGTGTTTTGATGAAAACTATGTTGATTATATTTGATTGCAGGGTTACTCATTCTGGGTTGGATAGCGTCGAGAACAAATTGGATCAAATATTACGTTCGACAACGTCCTAGCTTGAGTATTATTTTGGATTGTGGTTCTTATGATGTACTTCGCAATGCTAGTTTTTGGATATTGTGATATCATCACTATTTTTAGGATATTATCACGTAAATAACTAGACGTTAGCTAGTTTTTGGATATGATGTACCTTCACATCAATTTGATTCTAAATATCTTGATGTATATCAAGTTAGTGATATTTATGACCTTGGTTATTATCTATTTACAATGGTTGATTTGACTTCAAATAATAGTTGTTTATTGATGGATTAATGATTTTTTTTTTAATTTTTTATATTTACATTTATGTTCGTTTTGAAAAAACTCTCATAAAATTATTAAAACTGACATAAATGTGATTTTATTTATGTCAGTTTTTTATGAAAAAGTGATTAAAAACATGTTGAATGTCGTAGTTTTTATGTGTGTTCTTAAAAATTGAGATAAATGTGATCTTATTTATGTCAGTTTTACGAACATTTATGTCAGGACTTTATATGTCAGTTTTGAAAATTTCTAAAACTAAAATAAATGTTCATTTATGTCAGTTTTTGACTGAAATAAATGAGCGTTTTTCTTGTAGTGATAGGAATTGTCGATAAACACAAAATTCTCTGGTTAATTCTCCTCCTCCAACCGAACCCTACCTATGGGCGGTGCATGTAGAGACTACTCACTACGTCCCGCTAAACATCGATTTTTCCTTGAAATGTCTCACATTAAGTGACACGTAATACTCCCTTTTCTTCCTTGGCGTATGCCGAAAGTTCTGACCTGTGCCTTTCTCCACGATGCGCACTTCCGGATCTTTTATACCATACTAACATCATTACTCTTTTTATGTCCAAGTCGCTGTCACGCTTGACTACTAATAACTTTGCTCTAAGTGTTCTGAATAATAATTACATTCTACTATATTCAAGGAATACTCCTTTTTAAATGGCTTCCCACAGTCTTTCTCTTAAATTAGGGTGTGCTATTCTAATTGTACACTTATGTATGGATTATCACCCCTCATGTGACGTTTATTCTACTCCATCACTTCCACTTCGTTATGTTAGTCCTACAAACATATATTCCACACATCCATTCCCACGTCCCCTCAACTCGGACGATTTGATTATCAGGTAACCGGGATGCCCACACACCCTATAAAGAGTGCATACGAGCGTAAGCATCACAGACGCTACACGCGTAACACCCAATTCTTTATTTTCCCTAGTGCTCGCAACGTGATCACAACACTTGGGTACCCTCAATCACCCTAAAAATCAAAATTTTAAATCCTCTTCATCATCATTCCACCCCTTAACTCGTTGTGATAAAACAAAACTTTCAATGCTTTCTTACCACACAATCCAGCTCCAGTGGCTTTAAATCAAACTTTCAACTTCCAACTTACATATGTAATTACTTGATCCCATTTCGACCGGGGTACCGAACTTATGGAGTAGTGACCAAACGTCTCCTTATTTCTAACCTTATGCTAAGTTTCATGCGTGGGATGTCTCGCAAAGCGAAATCAAAATAAGGACCCCCCGATACACTACTACCTAGCATTATCGGTTATGTAAATCCATTAGGTCCTCCGTCCATAGCATGTACCCCTTTATTCCGTCTCTTGATGAAAAAGTTACATTTCCTCCCGTAATTACACTTAACAACGAACGTCTCACCAATTTCACTATCGTTCAGTATTGGTTGGTGGTAATTGCATTCTATAAACCTCGAATACATACAATCGGAATTCTCGAAATCCCTTTCCCTAATAATAGGGGCATAACTCTTAACTCTCACATCTCTAGAGGATAAATATAACAATGCACTCTTCCTATTACCAAGTTCTGAGTGCTAAACATAATACTAAGTTAAATCTTTTCACTCAATAGTAAACCCGATACATACTAAATCATAATGATAAAGTGTATACATACATTGGCATCGAATATCTCAAGCCCACTATCCCCTACGAAGTCTCTAGGATAGATAATATAAGTGCGAGTCTAACCTTCTTTCAGGTGAAGCCTAGCCAGAGCAAAAACATGTTGTACTAATGCAACCATTCCGATAACCTTTCAATAAATGCCCACTATCGTACTAACCATTTCTATAACGTTTTAACAAAGATAATATCATACTCGCGTATCGCATCACTACAACGAGTAACCTCAACAAGGTACATAAGACTGTAAATATACTCATCCATCCTCCACGGATAGCACTAAAGAAAAGTCTCGCTACACTAGAGAAAAATATTCACATAATAATGACGTTTAATATCATACGCATTAAACTCGTCTCACATGCTAATCTAGCAATGAACAAAATATAGTGGCCCGCTCGTGTCACATAAACACACCTCATCCTCTGAGGATACAACTTATACTTCCACCTTGTCAATCGTCTTGACTACACAATTGGTTTCTGAACGTAACACGTCTGCCCAAACCAAGACAAAACTACTTTAATAATTGTCTTTTACTAGGCACCGTATTCTTGTCCCTTTAGTCACTTCGGAACATATTATCGCGAGCGATCTCACTCCCCAAAAGAATACTTCAACACATAATCCACTTATCACTTGTACTACTAACCATGTTTGGACGGTCCTTCTCTCGGACATTAGTAGACTCGATTCATGTTGGCTACCCCGGTTATACCCTTATCCTTTTAGGCCCTAAAGAACATGCCACTGCCTATAATAGTCCTTTCTAAATTTACCATTTCTTGGTCAGAGTTTAAATATCCGAATCATTTAAATGGGTCCCCTGATGTGTATCCACACCCCTTTGTGGTGCTACACCACCACCGTTGTATTTAGTCTTATTCTCGACTAAATTCTTTGATTCTTTTAGCTTCCCCCATAAAGAAGCGTTATTATCTATATTCACAAAATACGACATTGTCAACCTCTGAATCGGCCGTCCATCGGGATTTCCCTTTTGAGTGTTATCAAATATTATTACGAGTTGATCTCCCACTTGGAGTCGTTTCCTCCACTTATATCTACATCTTCCGATACAAAATTTGCTAATGGTTAAGATTCACATTCACAAATGGACCCCTGTCACGCCCTCCTGCGATGAGTTCAGGATAACATTCACTTCTAATCCTGAATAGCTGAGGAAGGAACATACGGTCAACACAGTACCTAAGGTTCTCCTTTAGACATAGCGCTCCACTTCTAAATTGGTGGTCGACTCCCATCATTATAGCTTCGTTCCGACAACCAAGAAATTTTTTCTCTAAATTTTCACTTTCAGTTAGCCACACTCCGTCCTATATCTAAACCGTTGGATATTTTACCTCCTTTGGTAAACACACACAATTCCCGCATTTCTAGAATTTCCATAGACAGTTCTCTACCCGTTTTGTAATACGTTGGGTGAGTTTACTCTTGCACCTCATTTGACTATAGTAGCATTTGGAAATCATTGTTGCGCCTTAGTCGACTTTCTAGTCTTGGCTTCTCGTGCCATAATGAAGGTGACCTCGACTACGGTCATCATCCTCGGATATATTTTACAACCCCAACTGAGCCCTGTCTCCTGATGTCCTCTTAATGGTCCTCTTCTAACATCCGTCATCGCTCGGCACACGTACACATCTGAACGAAATTAGAATTCACTAATGTATATACGTCATAGCAAGAGAACAAAATCACGTCAAAGAAATCGACAATCCTAAACGTAGGGCTCTATATCAAATAAAGAAACGCTGAAAGCATAATAAGCCGCACAGATCCTAAAGGACACCAGAACCTGATGCTCTGATACCACCTGTGACACCCCGCCTAATTAAATACTGGGTGATCACTCCTTTATTAAATTAAAATCAAGGTCAACAGTTGGTTCATTCTTAGCATCACTATCGAAAAATACCTTTTCCAATTTAAACACCCTAAATAATTAAGCTAAGTGTCAAAACCATTTAGACATTACTTTCCAAATTTTTTATTTATTAAACCAACATTTAAAACTTTGCATAATTCATAATTTAATAGCCACACCACAACTATCCTGGAACATACGATCCAAATAATCAAACATTCAACTAATTGAATCCAACATTTAATACTTTAAATGAAAACATCCTGGCAATAATAAATCCCAAAGTACAAATACTGGAAATAAAAGGATTACAATATCCAGTAAAACAACTGAATAATGGAAAGGGCAACACATGCCCAACTGGAATAAATAATGCTAAGAGTAGAATCAAATGAATGAGGTCGTATAAGTAAGAGGCCTGCAACTCCCACCTAAGATGCAGCGCGTTCCTTCCAAATGATCCTATGCAAGACGGCCCTGTGGCTAGGCACCTGTAATATAGACATATATATATAAGGGAGAAAAGAAAATGGAAACGGGTCAGAGCCCGATGGTGAAAATGATTTAAAATTTGTTTAGCAAGTATTTAAAATGTTTACAGGCCAATGCAACCACATATTAGTGCGACACTCCCTTGAGAAATTCTCACCTCTCTTCTAATGTGAACACCTATCGCACTAACCACCCCAACGGTTTAACTCATCTTATCTTAGGTTACTCGTAAGATTTGAACTGAACAATTCAACTATTTAAGAAGTAAATTTTATTTAGTAACAAAACTATCATTTTAACTTTATTTATTAATAAAGTTTCCCAGAAATATACTATACTTTCAAAACACGTATTTCTCAATTGAAATCATTATTCATTTCTTACTTACCATAAACACAGTAGGAAATTCCTAAATTTCAGAATTTAATATATATATTAAATACTCATATAATATATATATTCTAACAGAACCCCACATAAAAATTATGGTGTGGGCATACTCTGCTATCCAATCCCCGTATCACTCGTACTAAGGGAAATACAAGTTCGGAATCACTCTGAACTGTATTCACACAAACACAAACAATATTTTGGCGAAGCATAGTTTCCAAGTCCAAGAGGTCAGCACATACCCTCACGTCTCTTAGGACCGTGACTATCGATTTGATAGCTTGTACCTAGGATTCCTATCTTCTAGGGTACGAGTCAATATTCCCCATAAAGGTCCCATCGAGATAAGACTGTCTCAGCACGGTAACCTCAGGGATAGCAAGTAGCACGGGTATAATTTTTACACGTATATAGTATATGCCTAAACACAGTCATATAAATACACTACTATTTCCATATCAAGTTTAGGTACATACTCATGACCCATAATTATGATATTTATCTTTATTTCTCGTTATTTATTATCACGTATAACGGTTCGTTTCTTACTTCAATTTGTGGATTTTTCCAACTTACTACGTAACACTCATGGATTCTATCCTCCTAAGTGTAAAATTCAGTAGGTACTCATCTATTTTTCCAACGTAACTACCATACGCGTCTCTCCCATTAATACATAATTCCATCATCCCTTATATGTGAACATCTCCATAAAAATGCAAATCTCGTGTTACATTAAAGGTTTCATATTTTTAATAACTCCTACTGGTCTTCTTTATCACCCAAAATATTTTAATAAGGAGGTCCAAAGATTATTACTCATTTACATTGAATTCACTACTTAAAGGGGAAACATGAGTCTGCCAGGAAGGTTCGATCGATCAATGGAAGGGGCTCGATCGATCGATGCGTCGATCGATCGACACTCCTGGTTCGATCGATCGATCAAACAGGTATGGCGAATTCTGCAGATTAACAGTTACGGATTCTATCATCCAACATCACCCAAATTAATATTTTTAACACCCAAACTCCCAGAAATTCGTACTACAAACATTATAAACCCAAATTAACCATCTCATATGTAAAGCATGCGAATTTTCATCAATATCTATCGATTAATGGGCCAAAACTTATATAAATCTCATGAACCCTAGAAATTTCTATAACTTTGTTCTAATCAGTCTTTTTCCAGAATTTCTACTTCTAATCCATCATAAATCAGTGGTTAGACCTCTATATATTAAGGGGGTTTCTAGATTTTCAATCACATCATTACTACATGCAATTTTCTTATCTCCAACATGGGTTTTCTTCCATGAAACTCATCTTAATCAACCCTAGACTAACATGAGTGATGCATTAACTAAATTAAGCAAGATAAATACTTTCCTGGGAATTTCAGGGTTCTGAATTGTGGACGAATTTGGCGTGGTTACGTTCCTCGTCGCATAATCTACATGTTGGTGGTGGTGGCGGTGCAATCGGAGGTGTTCTTGGCCTAGAATTCCTTAGAGAGCTTCTCCTCTTCCTCTCCAATGGCCGTCATTTGTTTTTGGTTATGTTAAACCTAGAAGACAACACTTTCTATCTGATATAACCCTATCAAATTCGTGGGTTTAATTACCCATAATTACGAAATTTCCAAAACGCCCTCCCGGGGTACTAAATAGGCCTAAAAATTCCGCGAGACCCAAACTAAACCCCCAGGTAAACTTTTCCGACTATATCGACCCTTATGGATACTTTGGAGCACTCAAAATGACCATACGAGGGACTTATAATTTATTCACTTTTATTAATCAATATTTAGTCCCGACGAGACACGGGCGCGTCCCGACTCAAATTTTCAAAATTGTCATTTTATTCACTCGTGACAATTTTATAAAATAAATCTCATATATTACTATACCCATCCAGTAACATTCAACAAATTTCAATAATTACTAACTCTCGTCACGCTAGTAAATATTTAAAACAACTTTCCGGATTAAAATTAAATTAATTTATCTCAATTAAATTTAATAAATCCTTAAATTTAAAAGCAATAAAAATACGGGGTATTACACATACCTAAGAGTATCCATTATTAATACACGTGTATGAAAAAGGGGACTATCCCTATACCATTTATAACCATATCATGATAATCCACCTCTATCATAATAAAGCAATCCGCCAATCACTTCAGTCCCATATTTCTTTCATTTCTAAAAGAGGCATCCCATCCTCCTAAATTAG
This sequence comes from Sambucus nigra, assembly GCA_949130495.1. Classification (NCBI taxonomy): domain Eukaryota; kingdom Viridiplantae; phylum Streptophyta; class Magnoliopsida; order Dipsacales; family Adoxaceae; genus Sambucus; species Sambucus nigra. Next base: position 627,830,668 of record OX422212.1, on the reverse strand, counting down.
TTTAACATATGCCCGCAAGTCCCTATTCGACCTAGGGCCCTATCCCCTGAACCTAATATCGTAACCCTTCATATTAAGCCCATTAAGAAAGCCCCTAACAATAAGACTCCAAAAGAAAAGGGGTAAAAGAATTTCCCATTCTTGGGCTAAAAACAGGGGACCGATCGACCGCGGGTCCAAATTTTGCCTACGAAGAAATGCAGTAGGCTTTTTCCCTAAGGCACGGTCGATCGGTTCCCAGACCGCGGTCGACCGGACATACTAGTTGTCTTGGCTGATTTCCATTTCTCAACAAAACCCACGAACTTAAAACCCTAAAATTTCCATTCTAACCTCCAAATCTTTATCACAACATGATTCTAAGCCAATAAATCAACCCAAAGTTGATTCCAACCATTTCTACTCCATTAAACCCAAAAATTTAGGTTTTGATATTAATACCCAAAAATCCATTTCTTTAACCCACAAATTATGAAATAAAATACACAAACGACTTATTTAGCAAGATTAAACATTGGCCACAGATTTGTAGAGGTTGGATCATCCTCGATGTCGCAGTTGGGCCGGAATCTCCAAGATTTTCTTCCTCTCTCTCCTCTTTTCTTCTTCTTTCTCTATTCTTTTCCTCTTCTTTCTCTTTTCTTTCTATTTCTCTATTTCCCTAAATGAGAAGGCTTGTCCCATAAGCCTCTTAAATCCCTAAAACATAAGTCCCAATTTTATATGTTAATACACACTTTAAATGACTCGTTTACCCCAATACGAGTCAAACTGACTTAAAACATTCCGGAGTCGAAATAAAACTCAATGACAGTCATTTTGACTATCTCGACTCTTCCGGGATCTATGGTACCCTCAAAATCATCATCCGGAATACTTTAAAATGTTCTTTATTTTTGGACCTCAATTCCCAAATTTTTTAATTCTCCAATTTAATTAAATTTTATTTTCCCAAAAATTTAATTTCTCTGTCTAAAAAATTATGGGGTGTTACAATCTTCCCCCCTTACAAAAATTTCGCAGGAGAAATTGAAGACATGCCTAGGACATCAATATCATCTAGTCTTTACATCAATCCTTAGGTTCACTATACATATCCGTTCTAGTTCTCACATCGAATAATATAGATTTTAAAAATCAACTAACCACCCAGGGCGCCCATACACCCTGTACCCGAGCTTCACTTGTAGAATTATAATCAGGCTCCATTAGCCTCAAATCGTAATATACTATCACCAGTATAATCTACTACAACATATTAACTATATAAAAGTTTGAAATTTCCATGGTTGAACTCTCCTCAATTCCTGACGCTAGCCACCTTCGTGCGAGGGAGGTCTCGCAAGCGAAATCCAAACAAAGAACCCTCCCAATACACTACTGTGTAGCTAGGTCGGGGATTGAGATTAGTTGAACCAGGGTTACGATTTTATAAAAAGTTTTCATATTTTAGATACTGCCCGATGGCCTATATAACAATATATATTATAAATAAATCCCTCATCATTCGACACGCCATACAAATACCTTATGTTTAGAACACAAGGTCTCAACAAATACAACACTTCTAACCACTCCCTAGTTCTCAAACTAGCAAAACTGTGAGCCAAATTTTCTGCCCAACATAAATCCACTAAGCTCTAAACCTCCAAACCATACTAATTCTTTTCATCACCCCAAAACATCATTTCAAGGCAAGTCCTTGAATCTCAACTCAGGGTACTCTACTTCTCCCAGGATAATTATTAATCCTAAACCTATTTCTCCACAAGAGAAACATCTTCCTCCAAATCCTTCATAACCATATTGAAGGACAAAACGCGATTGCGACTACAGAAAACTCCCTCTGTCCTACTCAACGAAACTAAGTCTCCAATTTCTTTCTCCCTCATCCCAGAAGGCGATACTCCTGATATTGGGACAACTCCACTTACCTCACATCGGGAAAAGTCACCAACACCAGGCTTCCTAACAAAAGTTGACGGGTTTCTCAATATATACCTCCCAAGGACTATGCTACTCTCTCCTAAGACTTTCCTTACTAAGTCCAAATTCGCTGTTCGAGTAAGTTTTCCCTTCTTACTCAACCACTACTAAATCACCTTGAACCACTGCTAGAAATATCCTCAATATCTTCGTCGGAATCGGGGAAAAACAAATACCCCCGATCAAAGCGTACCCAAAATCAGTTATGGGTATTGTATCTCTAATCTTATCCTTTCCTAGACGACATACTATACTCTAGGTGACGTATGAAACGAGATCAACTGTTATCAGAACGTCGATCAAGTAAACACACTTCACAGAAAAAGATAAACGCAGTGAATACAACAGTCCTAATTGTAGGACTTTATATCAAGAACGTTAACGAAAGAACGCTGAAAACTCGCACAGATCCTAAAGACTCTAGAACATGATGCTCTGATACCATCTATAACACCCCTCTCAAAATAATAACGGGTGGCCATCCCTACACCACATTAAATCAGGAGTTTCAGATGGCCCAGTTTCAACATCAACTGTCGGTATTATATAATATAGGACTAACTACCCGATATCATATAAGTGATATGTTAAAATTAAATAAAATATGCAATAGACAACAAACCAACTCTATAAAACTACTAATAAAGGAAAGAAAGATGCATGAAAGAACTATGATAAATGAAATGAATGATTACAACTGAATATACCACAAAAAAGTAAACCCGAATAAGTTGTCGGGTCATAGCCAATACAATGACTGAAATGAAATAAATATACACATCTATAAATATCCCATGGGTATAAACACGATACACCGCATGAATCCTACCTAGATTTTTAAAGAAGTAGGAAGCGACTACAAGATACATCCCGCAACAGTCCGCACATGTCACGGCTCCCAAGACTCTGGATAGAAGGTCATCCGGTATCCATGCGGTAGGACACCTGTAATAGTATATATATGTATACAGGAAGGAGAGGAAAATAAACGGGTCAGAGCCCAAGTGTGAAAAATATTTAGCAAGTGTGTTAACCGTGCATAATAAATATCGGTGCACATTATTTAATAATTAAAGTGGAATCGCACTCTCGTGAAACCCCAACTCACCTCTCATCTAGCGGCGCGCACCTATTCGCGTCCTAAAAGTTTTTGTTAAATGACCCCAATTATAAGGACAACCTAACTTAACCATAGGCCCACCCTACATTCACGAGATTTACCTTCCCATCATAACCCCAAAACCCACTCATCTTAAACACATTTAATTATTTGTACCAACTTATATGCCATATTAGGCTTAATGGATTTCGATTTATAATTTAACCAATCATAATTCTTAATAAGTTACCCATGTGCATTTGGGTTGAAACATATGATTTAATTTCTAAACAATAGGCATACAATATTTATTATTGACAAAACTTCTCTCCAATTTCAACGCTGCGCTACGTTTCGTGCGTGGGGTGTCTCACAAAGCGAAATCCAAACAAGGAACCACCCTGTTACACTACTCCTGGACAACATCGATCTTAGAGATCCATTATGCCACACATAATTATTTGACAAAACTTTTCTCTAATCTCAACACTGCACTGCATTTCGTGTGTGGGGTGTCTCGCAAAGCGAAATTTAAACAAGGAACCACCCCATTACACTACTCCTTGTCAATGTCGATCCTAGAGATCCATAATGCCATACTATACTACTATTACAACTAAATTTTAAACTACAATTATGAAAACAACAAAAAAATCTCCAATAATATCCTTGGGATGATGTAACCGAAATATTCCTTGCATGCGATACATCAACCCCCATCAATCTAGTACACTATAGTCATCCAAGATGTACTATACAAATATTCAATATCCTTTCATCTATAGGATATATAAATATATATATATAGGCATTTTATTCTAAACATATATATATATATATATATATATATATATATATATATATATATATATATATATATATATATATATATATATATATATATATATATATATATACCATCATCCATAACCATGACCAAGTGTACATATCATATTTGATGTACAATGGCCATGCACATAATATACCCGGATATATATATTGCCGATAAAACTGCACCATGCTATCATCTTCCCAGTGCCCGGCTCACGTAGCAACTGGGGACCACCATGGTGGGGCTCAACGACACCCATCTCGTGGTAAATTCACACACACGACGTCCTGGGAAATGGTCATAGATCCTAATCAGCAATGAGACGAAACATACCCACCACGTCTCATCCCAAAATATAAATCATATAATAACACACTGGACGACTATGACCTGGGGAATATCCACACCCTGCTCTTAGATCCAGGGTGCTCACCCTCTACGCGTGAAACTTCCCAATGATAGCATGAGCGGGGTATGCTTAACCACATAAGTATGTATATCGTTCACATGCACAATATACATACACCCATATGATCCCATCATATGATCAATCCCTAAACCATCATCATATGCGGTTTAGATATCCATACCATGTATGTCCACAACATAAATATATCCATATATTCATATCTATATAGATATATATATATACATATATTCACATATCCATATATCTATATATACAAACTAATTCTCGTTCATATGTATAAGATATATATATACACGCGACTATAAGTATACATAATCCTCAATATACAAGCCGTCACCACAATTTCCTTTAATTTACCTCGATGTGTGAATACAATCCCTCACTTGAAGCATATTCATCCATTTTCCGATGATGAATAGTCTCCTCAAAACATATGCTTATATTCAACATTTGGTCTATCACCCAAAGGTTTAATGTATGTATAACAATTACTTTACATTCCATCAATGTCTGAAAGTACATCAACCCACTATACTTATCTCGATCATAGGTAATTACATAATTAATACTCGATGAGCCTCCAGCTCAATCCTAAATTCATTTCTTGGTCCCATTACTTGTTGGAATCCTCAATATTAATCACACCCGGATATACAACGACTATCCCCACTAGATAGGCAACCCACCCTAACCTAGTTGATAGCCTAATCACATGATTCTCAAAATCCCATCGAATGTTTAATAGCTCAAATGAACCCTAAATCTTCGTACATTCACAATTCATTCCTTATGTCTATCCTCCCTAAGGATACACGACATCTCTCTCTCATCGGTACTCAATCATCTCTAAACTCACATATGACCTCAAGCTAGAACTCCCATCCTCACTAAGATCCCCCACTATACCTAAGACTATCCATTATTAATACACGTGTATGAAAAAGGGGACTATCTCTATACCATTTATAACCATATCATGATAATCCACCTCTATCATAATAAAGCAATCCGCCAATCACTTCAGTCCCATATTTCTTTCATTTCTAAAAAAGGCACCCCATCATCCTAAATTAGTTTAACATAGTCCTGCAAGTCCCTATTCGACCTAGGGCCCTATCCGCTAAATCTAATATCGTAACCCTTCATATTAAGCCCATTAAGAAAGCCCATAAGAATAAGACTCCAAAAGAAAAGGGGTAAAAGAATTTCCCATTCTTGGGCTAAAAATAGGAGACCGGTCGACCGCGGGTCCAAATTTTGCCTACAAAGAAATGCAGTAGGCTTTTTCCCTAAGGCACGATCGACCGGTCCCCAGACCACGGTCGACCGGCCATACCAGTTGTATTGGCCGATTTCCATTTCTCAACAAAACCCACGAACTTAAAACCCTAAAATTTCCATTCTAACCTCCAAATCTTTATCACAACATGATTCTAAGCCAATAAATCAACCCAAAGTTGATCCCAACCATTTCTACACCCTTAAACCCAAAAATTTAGGTTTTGATATTAATACCCAAAAATTCATTTATTTAACCCACAAATTATGAAATAAAGTACACAAATGACTTATTTAAAAAGATTAAACAGTTGCCTCAGATTTATAGAGGTTGGATTGTCCTCGATGTCGCAGTTGGGCCAAAATCTCCAAGCTTTTCTTCCTCTCTCTCATCTTTTCTTCTTTTTTCTCTCTTCTTTTCCTCTTCTTTATCTTTTCTTTCTATTTCTCTCTTTATCTAAATGAGAAGGCTTGTCCCGTAAGCCTCTTAAATCCCTAAAACACAAGTCCCAATTTTAAATGTTAATACACACTTTAAATGACTCGTTTACCCCAATACGAGTCAAACTGACTTAAAAACATTTTGGAGCTGAAATAAAACCCAATGACAGTTATTTTGACTATCTCAACTCTTCTGGGATCGATGGTACCCTGAAAATCATCATCCAGAATACTTTGAAATGTTCTCTATTTTTGGACCTCAATTCCAAAAAAATTTGAATTCTCCAATTTAATTAAATTTTATTTTCCCAAAAATTTAATTTCTCAGTCTCAAAAATCATGGGGTGTTATAGATACCTTAGTAGTAATCATGTTGATCCATGAGAGGTCTGTTGCAAGAATTCTAGTAGAAAATGGAAGCGCTACAAATGTGTTTATTTATGACTATTTTAAATGACTCGGATTGCTAGAATAAAATGTACAAGCATAATACAATCCCTTCATCGATTTTTTGGGGGAGAATGTGCACCTCCTAGGATCATTAAGTTTTATTTTTTAAATGGAAAAATGGACGGTGTGCAAAACAAAGGTTATGTGTTTCTTCATCTTGGATAAAAATATAACCTTTACCTACAATATCGTCTTCGATAGGATCAGTTTGAAAAGGCAGAAGTGATGTCTTCTACGGTGCATGAGGTCATGAAGTTATCAACCAGTTATGGATTAGGATGGGGAACGACAATAAAGTGATGGAAAAAGAATGGCACTACAACTCAACTGAGAAAAAAGAACATGAAAAGTTACTACAAGCTTATCTGGTCAAGAAATCAGATTCTCAAGATGAAAATAAATGGGTCACAAGGGAAGCAATTGAGGAAATTGAACATATAATCTTGGATGATGAGCATTAAAAAATGATAACATAAATCAAATCATCTCTAGATTCATCATTGAAGAAATGACTTGCATGGAGCCATACCGATGTGCCTGGGATTGATCCAGATGTCCTCTTTCACAAGATTAACATTGTGAAAGATGTGAAGCTTGTTAAACAAAAGTGTGGGGTGTTCTCATAAGATAAAATTGTGTCAACTCAAGAAGCAATAAGAAAATTAATGAAAGAAAACATCATCAAAGGCATGAAATATCCTGACAAGCTCTCAAATGTTATAATGGTTATAAAGAATAATGATAAGTGTCACATGTACGTCGATTTTAGTGATTTGAGTAGAGCCTCCCCAAAAGATCATTATCCACTAACCTGAATTGACCAACTAGTCGATGACACAACAAGGAATGAGTTTCTTGGATTTATAGATTCTTACTCAGAGTAGAACTAAGTAAAGATTAAACCAAAATATTGAGAATGTCCTGATTCATTACGAGTCAAGTTACATTTTGTAACAATATTTTTCCATTTGGACAAACTTAATCGGGAATATGATGGAAGTTTATGTGAATGACATGCTGACCCAAAGCAAAAAGGCAACCAATCACATTGATGAACTCGGAAAAACTTTTGATGAGATGGAAAAGTACCCCATGAAGTTCAATTCTGCGAAGTGTGTCTTAGGATTAAGGGCATAAAAGTTTCTCAATTTTATCGTCAATTAAAGAGGGATATAAGTCAAGCCCAGGAATATCCAAGCGAATATCAATATGGATAAATAAAAAGTAAGAAGGAAATTAAGATTCTGGTTGGTCGAGAAACTGCACATAACAGATTTGTGTCAAGGGTGACACTCGATGTCTTCGATTATTTAAGATTCATAGAATGCCTTTTCAATGGAAGTAAGAAGGTGAAAAATATTTTCTATAGTTGAAGAAGTACCTAGGTTCAGCTCCTCTGTTGTCCAGGCAAATCCTATATAAAAAGTTATACTTGTACCTCATAGTGTTTGAGTCTGCTGTGAGCTCAGCTCTGGTGGTATTAGAAGATTGTGTATAGAAGATAGTCTTTTAAAGGTGTAAGGCATGTTAAGGAGTACAAATTTGATAGTTAAGGTTGGAAAAATTAGCATTGGCAATGATCAAAGCCTCTAGGAGGATGGAATCATACTTTTAAGCACATACGATCATGAAATACAATCATGGAAGGATGATAGCTTTTGTAGTGGTGTTGGGAGAATATAACATCATGTATAAGCTGAGAATAACCATCAAGGGGCAGGTTGTGTCCAACTTCATAGCAGAGTTTACATATGATCAAGTGAAACCATCCAAAAAGCTAGTTGAGGCTGCTCCAATTTTGAGTAGTGATATGCTAAATTCTTTTGTATGCATAGAGGAAATGACTCAAGATTTAAAACAAATGAAGAAGTTTTTTAAGAATAACTCCCTAGTTGAGGGAAGTTTTGAGAAGGATTCACCTGTTTGGTAGTTATTTATTGATGGTTCTTCATGTGTGAATGACAACGGTGTGGGGTTGATCGTCACTACACCTGATGGTGTAGACCTGGAGTATGCCCTCGGGTTTATTTCGTAGCCTCCAATAATAAGGTAGAATATGAAGCTTTTGTCACAGGACTAGGAATCTCCTAATCACCAGGGGAATAAAAATTTTTGGCGCACATTGACTATTAATTGTTCATAAATGAGGTACTAGAAATTTACAAAGCCAAATAAGAGACCATGTTGAAGTTTTTGGAAAAAGTAAAATTGCTACTCCAAAAATTTACTTTAATTCAGTTGGTAAAGACTCCAAGGAGTGAGAATGCCAGAGCCGATGCATTAGCTCATCTAGACTCAGCCAAGCCCACGAGGACAATTCTCATGGAGATATTGTTACAGCGTAGCATTGAGGGATATAGTGTACAGGTGATGGCCTTGAACATGCATCCATCTTGGATGGATCCCCTCAGAATGTACATAATGAATGATGAGATTTAGAAATATCTTAAGGAGGCGCATAAACTTCGTTATAAAGTATCAAATATGTGTTAGAAGATCAGATCCTTTTTAAAAGAGGTTTTATCTCAAAAGATGTGACCGATCTGATAAAAAAATAACAAAGGATCTTAAGGGGAATATTCGGTAGGCAGTCTTTGGTGAAAAGGGTGACAACCCATGTATATTATTGGCCAAAAGTGAATGAAGATTACACAGATTAATTCAGGAAGTGCGATAAATGTAAGAAATATGCAATCATTCATCAAAAACCATCGACAAAATTATTGACAATCACCTCCCTCATGGACTTTTTCCATATAGGGAATACATCTAGCCGTCTTACTATCCAAGACCAAGGGAAGATTCCAGAATTTGGTCATTGGCATGGACTACTTTACTAAGTAACTTGAGGCCTATTCATTGGTAAAAATGACTTATGCAAAGGATTTCCATTTCATATTGAACAAAGCTATCTATTGTTAAGGGATGACTTGTATGTTCATTACAAATTACAAAAACATAATTTGACAATAACAAGTTTGAGGCTTATTGTATTAGATTCAAGATTAAGATGTTGTATTCCGCACCTGGTCATCCCCAGTGCAATGAGCTAACTAATGTCACCAACAAAACATTGTTCATTAGGATGAAGAAGACACTATACAATGTAGTGGAGATTTGGATCAATGAACTACATAATATTCTACAGGATTATAAGACAACTTCGATGATAACCACATGTGAAACCACTTTTATATCGGCATTCGATACAAAAATGATAGCACCTAAGATTATTTCTTACTAAGTCAAATTTGTGAATTTTGATTCACCAAAAAGTGATTTCTTGCATTGTCTTAGCCTAGATTTGGTGGACGAAGTCATAAAGAAGACTGCCCTTAGGGCAGAATCCTATCAGCAGAGGACATCAATATTTTATAATAAGAGAATCAACCTGAGAACTTTGAAGGATAAATATTTTGTATTAAAGAAGGTGAAATAGAAGGGGAATAAACTCGAGTTGAATTGACATGTCCTTTTCAAAGTCTTAACGATAATGTTATGAATAACATATACAATTGAGACACTAGATGGTGAACTATTTAAAAACCCTTGGAAAACCAAATATCTTAGAAAGTACTATCACCGAGATGACCAAAGTATGTTCATAGTATAGTTTTTATATAATGATCTATCTCTTGTAAACAATTTCATTAATTGGCAATGAAAATAAGCTTCTAGTCCATTGTGCTGTTATTTTAAGTTCTTCCACTATTTACCACAAAGTTTATTAATGCAAGAAGCTTAGGCCGAAGGCATTTTAAAGCTAAACAGATTAAACGAAGACCACACTTCATGAGGATCTCGCCCATTAGACATGTCATGATCAAGAAGTGGTTCGGCCTAGGAAACAAATGCCATCACAAGGATATGTTAACTGAAAGTCGATCTAGTTGACTAATAAGTTAGCTAAAGTCTTGGTAATTCCCAAAATAGGTGAGCACACCACTGGTAAGGGCAAAAGACTACGCCAACCAACTCTATAGGGGTACCTTAAGTTAACCCTTATAAAAAACCCATTAGTAAAACTCATATATATCCAAGTGGTAGCTAGTAAGTCATGTCAGATCAGCCAAGATCCGACCATAAGACTATAAAGACTAAAATACTCGGAAGCCTATTTTAACTTAAAGAATTGTTTCAAAATCAATTTATAAGGTTAGTTCATCTTAAAATATTTTGTATAACTAAGTTATACACCAAAAACATACGATTGTATATGGGGATTAGTAACCTAGCCGAGAAAAATAACTTGGCAAAAAAATCAAGAAAGATTAATGTCACATATCCACAAATATAAAAGGAGAAATCTGGAACTCATTTTCATTAAAAAAAATCCAAGTCAAAATAATTACAAAAATATTTTTCAAATGTCGTTGTTCCAAAAATACAAATAAGTCATTATAAACACAAATAACTGCAGCAACTAGAGGATCTTGGGTAGCAAGAGCATCTTAAGAGATGTTACAAACAGTTTCGTCAGTCATTAGTATGCCTTGAGGAATCTCTTTAGTTACTTGAGGAGCAAAGGGTTATTTCAGTGGAAGCAACCTTCTCAATTCATATAGTAGTGGGATCTTAAGGTACTTGATCATCCACCTTTATGGAAACTTCAGTATTGGCTAATGAAATGGCCTCTTCATCATCTCCTTTTGAAGCACTCACGATGCCAATAATGTTAGGGTAATGTTTCATCACCACTATTTAGCTCGTCGTAACCTTCGAAGAAGGTCATTATTTGTATAGTTAAATTTGAGGAGGCATTAAAATATGGAAGCATGATGAAAGAGAAATTATGGAAGCATGATGAAAGAGAAATTATTATTGTGTACACCATAAACTTGCATGATGATGAAATTATATTAGTTGCATAAAGTAATTTGTTTAATTTCAAAATTTGATTGCACAAATAAATTTATATTTATTTTTGACCTTATGAGAAATTGAAAGAATTGTTGATAAAAATGCCTCATGCAACTTATTGATTTAATTTTGTGACACCACAGGAACGACGGGGATTTTTGGTAGTTATGTTCTCACCTTATTTTTAGGAGTGATTGGGAGGTATGGGACTAGTAAGCATGCCTTAGTAGTGGTTAATACTTTCTCAGTATTGGACTAGTTAGTGTAGATTTCTACGGGTAACATGTTTCGGGGTGGGGCTAATTTTTGAGTTATTCCGTTTATTCATTAGCATATGCCCAAGACTAGGACAAAATTAACGGTAGAGATTCATCCTATATAATAGGTTAGAAGGTACTGGTGTTTTTGAGACCTCTAGGTATGGGACTAGGGGTAGGTTTGAAAATTTATACCCTGTAATAGGGTGGGCCTAATATAAAATAATGAGAAATTGAAAATTAACGCGTAAGATAATAAACAGGTGTTGAAATGGATTAGAGTCGTCAATATGTACAGGGCGAATTGGATATATCGACGTGGTTGTGTGTTGGCATCACCAATATGTTCAGGGCTAACAGAATACGAGAGAACTGACTGCAGTGACTGATGATGCTAAGAATTAGCACCACCAGGTGAGGTGTTTGCAAGCTCAATATATTAGTAACAATGGTGGCACAGCTATATAAAGAGATAAGAGAAGGAGGTGAGGATATGAGGAATCAACACCGTAATATGAGTGGTTCAGCCAATCTGGCCTACGTCCACTGTGAGTGTGTGAGTAATATCACTGAACAAAGGCACTAATGGCCATGGGTACAATTCACTCAAGCTCTCTCTCTCTCTCTCTCTCTACTGTATCTTTAGACAGAGTTTTAGCTAGGGTTTTAATAGCAGGATCCCTTTGCAAGGTAGGGGATGATCCCTATATATAGTGCCTAGGGGGCGCACTGTACCCCCCATGCATGCAATGAGCATGTGTGTGGTATCCTCACCAATGTGGGAATGCCATCTGTCACTGTCACATGTAAGCAATGATGATGAAATATTCTCCCCCATGTGGAGAATAATCTTGTTACAACTGATTTGTGCCCAGGTGTCCTTATCCAAATGTCAACAGATGCTCGGCTGTCATGTTGGTGAATGACCTCGTCCTGGGAGAGGCCGAGCTGTAAAGGCTTGGTCCGTTCAATCCGAGTAATGTCATAAGGAGTCTCGGCCTGATCTTAGCCGAGACATTATGCTAGGTCGGCCCTAGCCGAGGTTGGGCATATACATTCTGATGATTATTAATGCTTCTCGTCACCTCGGCCAAGGCCGAGGTAGGATTAGTTCCATGTTGAAGATTAGGGCTCCTTGTCACCTCGGCCTACTATTAGCCGAGGTTGCTATTCCCAGACATAGGGTCCATGGAAGTGGATATGGTAGTGTCGGCCTGGGCCGAGGTAGGTCTGGCCAAGGGACGATATCGTGGACCCTGCCCCTCATAGGGTCGATTAATGTCTCGGCCATCATCTTGGCCGAGGTAGGTATCTCTGGGCTGAGGTTATACTTGGGCATATCAATCACCCCCCAGCCCTTAGTCATATGCGAGAGCGAGTGGCTAGGGAATTGCTTCACCTCCGAGGCCTGTTCGTCCCAAGGCTAACACCTGCATGACACCTGTCCCATGCTAAGGCATGCCCACTTGGCTTGCGTGCACTGTCAGTTGTCCCTTGGGTTTCCCAAGGCAACGATGGGCCTTGGGAAGTGTGCCCAAGTATTTAAGGGTTAAATCCCTCCACTTTCTCTTTCTTCTTCATTCCTTTCTTTTGCGTGCAAAGTTTCTGCAAGTTCTCTCCAAAGCTTCTTCAACCCATCACTCTTTCTGCAGAGGATTTCCTGTAGGTTCCTTGTGTAATCTCTTCGTTTCATCCATCGACTCAGTTTCACGTACCTCCCCCCTTCCATTTCCTTTATTTTCAGCATTTGGTTTAAATTTTTCGGTGAGATCTTTGGGTTTTCCCGTGGCTGTTTGAGTTTTCCGGCGAGCTTCATTGATTCAGGCGACCGGTGTTTATTTGAAATTCCTTAGTTTGATCTTTAAACCCTTTTATTTCATAAGCCAATCGTGTTTATGAGTTTAGGAGTTTTCCTTAAGTTTAGGGTCGTTCCAAGTTTTGGGTCGTCCTCTGATGCTCAGACCCTTGTACCAACTTCTTGAGGACTTCCCCTCTCTCAGAGAGAAGACCTTAGAAAAAATTAGGCAAATAGAGAGAGCCCAGGAAGAATCTCGTAGGTCTCAGGAGTTCCCTATTAGACCTCTCTTTCCCCCACCTCTGAAGGTGGTATATCCTGATCCTCCTGAGAACTTTAATCAAACAGACGTCTCTGCCAACCGTTTGCCGATGTCTGAGTCTGAGTCCTCCACCTCAGACCCTATGTCTATGGACTCTTTCCAAGAAGCTATGGACTTCACACCTCGGACTGGTCAGGGCCATGACCAGGCCGAGGTCTTTAGCCGCGCCTCGTCCCAAAATGGCACAAGTACCTCAAGCTCTTCTTCAGAGGTTGAACTTGTTGAGCCAAGTGTGGCTGTGCCTCCCATTCTAGACGCTATCCCTCTCTCGGCCGTTACCGGGGCCGAGTTTGCTCAGAGGTTCCTATGACACCCCGCCTAATTAAATACCGGGCGATCACTCCTTTATTAAATTAAATCAAGGTAAATAGTTGGTTCATTCTCAGCATCACTGTCGATAAAAATAATTTTTCCAATTTAACACCCTAAATAATTAAGCTAAGTGTCAAAACATTTTCCATACAAAACTTTCCAAATTTTAATTAAAGAAAAAGATTTATTTTAATTAAAACAACATTTCTACAATAAAGAATCACACCACAATAAACCAAATAACATAACACATTCGTCAATCGAATGTCAACAAATGGAACTAAAACCACAAATCCATCCTGAATAAATCCCATAGAACAATACTGGAAATAAAATGAAATACAAAATCCCAACAACAAATGAAATGATGAAAAGGGCGACACGTGCCCAATAAATGAGAATAATAGGAGTGGAGTCAATAACAGAAGTCGTCTACTCAAGTGACCTGCAACTCCCACCTAAGCTGCAGCTCGTTCTTCTCAAGGGATCCTAAGCAAGACTCCCCTGTGGCTGGGCACCTGAAAATATACATATATATATACAAGAGAGAGAGAGAGAGAGAGGAAAAGAAACGGGTCAGAGCCCGAAAGTGTGTTTGATTTTAAAATACGTTAAGAAAGTATTTAAATTGATACAGGCCAATGCAAATCATATTAGTGCGTCTCTCTCTTGAGAAATACTCACCTCTCTTCTAATGTGCTCACCTATCAAACTAACCTTCCCAACGGTTTGTTTTAGCATCTAACATACTAGTCTTTCTAACAGCTTTAACTTAACTTAAATTACTCGTAAGATTTATAATACACGATATCCACTTTAAAAGATATTCCAACAGTAGCCCAAAATTCTCTTTTTTTTTACTTCATAAAAATAATGAAGTTCCCGTGACATTTTATACTTTCTCAAAACAAGTATTTAATAATTTGAGTCAACAACCATGTTCTACTTATCAAATCACAGTAGGCAGTTAAAAGTTTATAACCTCATATATATATTAACTACTCGTATAATATATATATATAACAGCACCCCAACTAAACTATGGTGCGGGCATACTCTGCTATCCAATCCCCGTATCGCTCACACAAAGGGAAATACAAGTTCGGAATCACTCTCGAACTGTATTAACATATACAAAACAACGTTGAGGCGAAGCATAGATTCCAAGTCCAAGAGGTCAGTACATACCCACACGTCTCTTAGGACCGTCCGACTATCAATCTGATAGCCCGTACCTAGGATCTTTAACTTCTAGGGTACGAATCAATATCCCCCATAAAGCAACACAGGATAAGATCGTCCCAGCGCGGTAACCTTTGGGATAGCAAGTAGCGCGGGTACGTTTTTCACATGTATATAATATATGTACACACAATCATATAAATATACCCATTCATCATATTAATATAGGTTCCTCCCGTTACCCATAGTCACAACATTTATCCTTAATTTCCCATTATTATGATTACGTATACGGTTTCGTCTCTAACCTTAACTCGATGGGTTTTCTCACTAGTTACATGACACTCGTGGATTCTATCCATCCAAGTAGAAAAATCAGTAGGTAAACGTCTATTCATTATTGTAAGTATTTGACGTAATCTCTCACTTAAATTACGTAGTTTCCTCGTTCTTCAAATGATTGTCCTTAAGATACAATTATCGTCTCATAATAAAGTTCTCAACACTTAATCATATGTCCTACTGGTCTCTCCTATATCCCAAAACATTTTATTCATAAAGCCCAAAATTATTTCACGATGAATCATGTTCAATTAATTCAACAAGGGGAAATAAGAGTCTACCAGGAAGGGTCGATCGATCGAGGTCTGGGGCTCGATCGATCGAACCTTCGATCGATCGAAGCTCTAGGCTCGATCGATCGATCAAGCAGGTCTGCGAAATCCTGCAGAAGTGCAGTTACGGGTTTTACCAAAATTCTTCACCCAAATCAATATTTCCCAACACTAATCGTCCCAAAACTCCTACTACAAACATAATAACATATTTCCAGATGTTTTTAACGTTAAGCATGCGTATATCCATCATTAAACAACCCAAAATCTCATTTAAACATCAAGAACCCTAATGTTTTCTTAACTTTTGTTCTAATCAATTTTCTCCAGAATTCCCTTCTAACATATCATCACAAATTCGTGGGTTAATCATCTACTTCACATAATATTTCCAGAATATGGTTATAATGTTTTCTACATGCAAATCCCTATCAAAATTGGGGTTTTCTTCCATAGATTACACTCCTAATCATTCCTACACTAATATGAATATTGCACTAACGAAAATACGCAAGTTAAACACTTGCCTGGGATTTCAGAGGTCTGGTTTCCTGCTGATATTGGTGTGGTTGCGTTCTCCTCCTCGCGATCTATGCGTTGGTGGTGACGGTGGTGCAAATGGTGGTGTTTTTGGCCTTGAATCACCTTGAGAGCTCTCTCCTCTCTTCTCCAATGGCCGTTCTAGGGTTCTGAATGTTCTAACCCTAAAAGGCTGACCTAAATGGCTGCTAAGGATGGCTGAAATTCGTGGGTTTAATTACCCCAATTTGTAAAATGACCAAAATGCCCTCCCGGGTCACTAATTAAGCCTAAAACCCTCCCGAGACCCAAACTAAACTCCCGGGTACACTTTTCTGACTATCTCGACCCTTCCGGACGCGTTGGCGCACTCAAAACGACCATACGAACAACTTATAAAATATTTACTTTTATATCTCAATAATTAGTTCTGACGTGACACGGGCGCGTCCCGACTAAAATTCTCAAAATTGACATTTCATTCACTTGTGACCTTTAATATAACCCATACCATATATTACTATGCTCATTAGTAATATTCGACAATTTTTATATAATTACTAACTCTCGTCACGTTAATAATTATAACATAATTAATTTCCAGATTTTTATTAAATAATTCACTCTCATTAAATTTAACAAAACCCCCAAATTACTATAGCATAAAAATACGGGGTATTACATACTTCCCCCCTAATAACGGAATTTCGTCCCGAAATTCGAAAAATAAGGTATACCTGATAACAACAAATGTGGATATCTCTCGCGCATATCTGCCTCACGCTCCCAAGTGGATTCCTCCACATTATGGTGTTCCCACTGGACCCGCACAAGTGGAACTATCTTCGACCTCAATCTCCTCTCACTAAAGTCTAGGATAGCCACCGGTTTCTCCTCGTAGGAGCTATCAGGCAGTAAGTCGATCTCCTCTATCGCGATGTGAGTATGGGCCATATCATCTCGAAGGTATCGTCTCAACGACGAGATGTGAAATACATCGTGAATGCGATGTAAATGTTCCGGCACTCCCAATCTGTATGCAAATGGCCCAATCCTCTCAATGATGGGAAATGGCCCCACGTACCTCGGAGCCAACTTTCCCTTCTTCCCGAACCTCATCAGTCCTTTCATAGGAGACACACGCAGTAACACTTGGTCCCCCACATTAAACTCCCTGAAGAACCGTTTCGCATCGGCATAGCTCTTTTGTCTGTCCTGGGCTACTCGAATGCAACCCCTGATCATCTCAATCCTCGCAGAGGTCTCCTGAATTACCTCTGGTCCTAGCAACTTGTTATCCCCCACCTCAAGCCAACTGGTTGGGGAACGACAAGGCCTTCCATACAAAGCCTCAAATGGATCCATACCAATCGTGAACTGATAAGAGTTATTATAAGCAAACTCTACCAGTGGAAGGTGTGGTTCCCAACCTCCTCCAAAATTGAGAAAGCACATGCATAGCATATCCTCTAACATCTGATTAGTACGCTCTATCTGTCCATCTGTCTGTGGGTGATAAGCTGAACTTAACCTCAACTCAGTACCCATAGCCTCCTGAAAGCTTTCCCAAAAAAAATGCGACACGAAAATCTTGTCTCTATCGGACATAATATTCAGGGGCACCCCGTGTAATCTTACAATCTCCCCAATGAACAACTGAGCATACTGACCCGTGGTATAATCTGTCTGCACCGGCAGAAAATGAGCCACCTTGGTCAAACGGTCTACAATCACCCAAATAGAATCGTGGCCCCTCTGTGATGTAGGCAACCCTGTAATGAAGTCCATGGAAATACTCTCCCACTTCCACGCGGGTACTTCCAATGGTTGAAGCGATCCTGACGGTTTCTGGTGGTCCACCTTCACCAGCTGGTAGGTGGAACACTTGGACACAAACTCGGCGATGTCCTTCTTCATCCCACTCCACCAGTACTGTCGTCTCATGTCCTGGTACATCTTATCGCCTCCTGGATGTACTGCAAATCGGGACCCATGAGAATGAGTCATCACTTCATGTCGTAGCTCCGCTCCTTCTGGAACCACTAATCTCCCATTAAACCGCAAACCTCCATCAGAACTAACAGAATAGGACTCAGCACCCTCGGCTAAAAGTCGCACAATCTGCTCCTGGCAAAACGGGTCTGTGGTCTGTGCCTGTATCACCCTCGTAACAATCTCGGGTGTGACTGACATCACGGATATGAAAGAACGTGCTACGGCGTCTTGGTGACCCAGCTCTTTACACTTTGCTTTCTAGATGTCCGCTACATCTTCTACCGGTCTACGGCTCAACGCATCAGCAACTACGTTGGCCTTCCCCGGATGATACTGTATATCGAACTGGTAATCTTTCACAAACTCTAACCACCTGCGCTAACGCATATTCAGCTCTCGCTGAGTGAACAGGTACTGCAGTGATTTATGGTCTGTGAACAAATGGAATTTCTCTCCCAATAGATAGTGCCTCCAATTTCGCAATGCAAAGACGACCGCTGTTAACTCCAGGTCGTGGGTGGGGTAATTCTTCTCATGCGGCTTAAGCTTGCGGGAAGAAAAAGCTATAGCCTTCTCCTCCTGCTGGAGTACTCCTCCAAGTCCCCGTAAAGACGCATCGGTGTAAACCAGGTACTCCACACCCAGCTTTGGTAATGCAAGGACTGGCGCTGAAGTCAGTTTGTCTTTCAGCTCATCGAAAGCCAATTGACAAGCATCATCCCAAATATATGGTACCCCTTTGCGAGTCAAATTTGTCAATGGACCCGCTATTTTGGAGAATCCCCGAATGAATCTCCTGTAGTATCCGACAAACCCAAGAAACTACGCACTTCTGTCGGTGTCGTGGGCTGTCCCCACTCCCTCTCCGCTGACACCTTGCTCGGGTCAACTGCAATCCCCTTCTTAGAAACAACATGGCCCAAGATCTGTACCTCTCGCAACCAGAATCCACACTTCTCGTACTTAGCATACCACTGATGCTCTCGTAGAGTCTGAAGAACCTACCTCAAGTGCTCGGCATGCTCCTCCTCGGAATGTGAATATATCAAGATGTCATCTGTGAAGACGATTACAAACTGATCCAAGAACTCTCTGAATACTCGATTCGTCAAGTCCATGAAAATGGCTGGGGCATTTGTGAGTTCGAACGGCATCACCCTGAACTCATAGGACCCATATCTCGATAAGAAGGTAGTCTTTGAAACATCCTGCTCTCTAATACGTAACTGATGGTACCCCGACCTCAGATCTATCTTCGAAAAGAAAGTTTCTCCCCTCAACTGGTCGATTAGATCATCGATTCGAGGCAACGGATACTTATTCCGTATCGTAACTTTGTTCAATTCACGGTAGTCCACACACAATCTTAGTGAACCATCTCCTTTTCTTCACAAACAAGACTGGAGCGCCCCAAGGTGAGGTACTCCTACGAATGAAGCCCTGACCTAATAGCTGCTCAGTCTGATCTCGTGGCTCTCGCATCTTTGCTGGAGCCGTACGGTACGGTGCGCGTGCTATAGGTCTCGTATCTGGCAATAAATCTATAACAAGGTCTATCTCACGACTGGGCGGTAGGCCAGGTATCTCCTGAAACACATCGGAATACTCCCTGACAACAGGGATCGAATCTAAGGGAATCGCAACCTCCTTAGAGGTATCCTCCTCTATGTAATACAAATGAGCGGTCGAACCTCCCTCTGGGCGAGGCATCGCCACTACAAACATCTCTTACCCCGAAATGGCAAAAACAATGCTCCACCGAAGTAGATAATCATGGCTCAATAAGCGGCGAGCCAATCCATACTGAATATAACATCAAGATAATGTATATCTAAGACTAACATATATACAGGTAATACTAAGCTACCAATCTCTACCCCCACTCACGGGCATATAAAGAAAAATAAAAGACCCACTCCCAAGATGGTGAGTCTACACACGTCACTGAGCTCACTGCCGTGGCTAACAACCCTAAGGCTTTCGCAAAAAAGAATTAGCTTATAAAATAGTGCGTTGCACTCGTAACAAAGAAATCTCGACTCATGGTAACCTGGATAGAAAAACATACCCTCAACCGCGGGTGGCGTCTGCGGGGTTGCTGCATGTGGGAAATTATAGACACATTCTCCCTGCAGCTTTCTCTACTGAACTGAGGCTGTTGGAAAAGGTGGCGGAGTTGGCTTCTGAGGTACATTGTCAGCACATTCCTGCCGTGGGGCCCTATTCTTCTCTGGACAATTTTGACGCCTATGGCCATTCCTGCCACATTGGAAACACCTCCCCCGAAACTTCTTTCCTTCCTTACGGTATTGACTAGCCTCTCTTTTTCCCTGGTCTTGCTGGCCTTGAGGGGAAATCTGCGGAAAAACTATTTCAGGGCGAGGACAATCCATCCACTTGTGACCCGGTTGTACACATTTATAGCAGAGTTTCAAAATTCTTTGCCGGTCAGGTTGTAGTTTATCCCCAGTCTGATTCAGACAAGATTTACGTTTGGGGTCCTCCATTCCACAACCGAAACACGTCTTGGTGATTTCATTCTGAACCTGGCTTCGTTGTCCCTGACACTTTTGCTCTGTACATAAATCATGTTACTACTGGAACTGACTCTATCTTGATTGTTTTGTTGTCCCAGATTCGGTGCCTTCGCACAGTTTCCAACGTCAGTCACATGCACCAGGTTAACCTCTCCAGGTCTTTTGCCTCCTTTAAGTTGTAGGCTGCGTTCTTGGTATTGTAGAACTGCAGTGGTAACGGCTTGTGCCATGATACCTGCTAACTCGGCGGTTGATACTCTCCCTGGGGATACCTGAGGTGTGAGTCGATCTTACTCGATGACTCCCTTAATCTTCTTAGCTAGTTCTTCATGACGATCCATCTGAAAATTGAAGTAAATTTGGATGAGTTCATCATTCAAATAACCAAATCGCAGGAGTACGAAACTCCAAAGTATAGAGATAGACATAACATTACTAGTAGTAGGGCTCTATATCAAAGAAAGCAACGCTGAAACATAATAGGCCGCACAGATCCTAAAGGACTCTAGAACCTGATGCTCTGATACCACCTGTGACACCCCGCCTAATTAAATACCGGACGATCACTCCTTTATTAAATTAAATCAAGGTAAACAGTTGGTTCATTCTCAGCATCACTGTCGATAAAAATAATTTTTCTAATTTAACACCCTAAATAATTAAGCTAAGTGTCAAAACATTTTCCATACAAAACTTTCC
Source organism: Sambucus nigra (assembly GCA_949130495.1). NCBI lineage: Eukaryota > Viridiplantae > Streptophyta > Magnoliopsida > Dipsacales > Adoxaceae > Sambucus > Sambucus nigra. Next base: position 627,809,060 of record OX422212.1, on the reverse strand, counting down.
AAATTTTAATTAAAGAAAAAGATTTATTTTAATTAAAACAACATTTTTACAATAAAGAATCACACCACAATAAACCAAATAACATAACACATTCGTCAATCGAATGTCAACAAATGGAACTAAAACCACAAATCCATCCTGAATAAATCCCATAGAACAATACTGGAAATAAAATGAAATACAAAATCCCAACAACAAATGAAATGATGAAAAGGGCGACACGTGCCCAATAAATGAGAATAATAGGAGTGGAGTCAATAACAGAAGTCGTCTACTCAAGTGACCTGCAACTCCCACCTAAGCTGCAGCTCGTTCTTCTCAAGGGATCCTAAGCAAGACGCCCCTGTGGCTGGGCACCTGAAAATATACATATATATATACAAGAGAGAGAGAGAGAGAGAGAGAGGAAAAGAAACGGGTCAGAGCCCGAAAGTGTGTTTGATTTTAAAATACGTTAAGCAAGTATTTAAATTGATACATGCCAATGCAAATCATATTAGTGCGTCTCTCTCTTGAGAAATACTCACCTCTCTTCTAATGTGCACACCTATCGTACTAACCTTCCCAACGGTTTGTTTTAGCATCTAACATATTAGTCTTTCTAATAGCTTTAACTTAACTTAAATTACTCGTAAGATTTATAATACACGATATCCACTTTAAAAGATATTCCAACAGTAGCCCAAAATTCTCTATTTTTTTTTACTTCATAAAAATAATAAAGTTCCCGGGACATTTTATACTTTCTCAAAACAAGTATTTAATAATTTGAGTCAACAACCATGTTCTACTTATCAAATCACAGTAGGCAGTTTAAAGTCTATAACCTCATATATATATTAACTACTCGTATAATATATATATATATATAACAACACCCCAACTAAACTATGGTGCGGGCATACTCTGTTATCCAATCCCCGTATCGCTCACACAAAGTGAAATACAAGTTCGGAATCACTCTCGAACTGTATTAACATATACAAAACAACGTTGAGGCGAAGCATAGATTCCAAGTCCAAGAGGTCAGTACATACCCACACGTCTCTTAGGACCGTCCGACTATCAAACTGATAGCCCGTACCTAGGATCTTTAACTTCTAGGGTACGAATCAATATCCCCCATAAAGCAACACAGGATAAGATCGTCCCAGCGCGGTAACCTCAGGGATAGCAAGTAGCGCGGGTACGTTTTTCACATGTATATAATATATGTACACACAATCATATAAATATACCCATTCATCATATTAATATAGGTTCCTCCCGTTACCCATAGTCACAACATTTATCCTTAATTTCCCATTATTATGATTACGTATACGGTTTCGTCTCTAACCTTAACTCGAAGGGTTTTCTCACTAGTTACGTGACACTCATGGATTCTATCCATCCAAGTAGCAAAATCAGTAGGTAAACGTCTATTCATTATCGTAAGTATTTGACGTAATCTCTCACTTGAATTACGTAGTTTCCTCGTTCTTCAAATGATTGTCCTTAAGATACAATTATCGTCTCATAATAAAGTTCTCAACACTTAATCATATGTCCTACTGGTCTCTCCTATATCCCAAAACATTTTATTCATAAAGCCCAAAATTATTTCACGATGAATCATGTTCAATTAATTCAACAAGGGGAAATAAGAGTCTGCCAGGAAGGGTCGGTCGATCGAGGTCTGGGGCTCGATCGATCGAACCTTTGATCGATCGAAGCTCTAGGCTCGATCGATCGATCAAGCAGGTCTGCAAAATCTTGCAAAAGTGCAGTTACGGGTTTTACCAAAATTCTTCACCCAAATCAATATTTCCCAACACTAATCGTCCCAAAACTCCTACTAAAAACATAATAACATATTTCCAGATATTTTTAACGTCAAGCATGCGTATATCCATCATTAAACAACCCAAAATCTCATTTAAACATCAAGAACCCTAATGTTTTCTTAACTTTTGTTCTAATCAATTTTCTCCAGAATTTCCTTCTAACATATCATCACAAATTCGTGGGTTAATAATCTACTTCACATAATATTTCCAGAATATGGTTATAATGTTTTCTACATGCAAATCCCTATCAAAATTGGGGTTTTCTTCCATAGATTACACTCCTAATCATTCCTACACTAATATGAATATTGCACTAACGAAAATACGCAAGTTAAACACTTGCCTGGGATTTCAGAGGTCTGGTTTCCTGCTGATATTGGTGTGGTTGCATTCTCCTCCTCGCGATCTATGCGTTGGTGGTGACGGTGGTGCAAATGGTGGTGTTTTTGGCCTTGAATCACCTTGAGAGCTCTCTCCTCTCTTCTCCAATGGACGTTCTAGGGTTCTGAATGTTCTAACCCTAAAAGGCTGAACTAAATGGCTGCTAAGGATGGATGAAATTCGTGGGTTTAATTACCCCATTTTGTAAAATGACCAAAATGCCCTCCCGGGTCACAAATTAAGCCTAAAAACCTCCCGAGACCCAAACTAAACTCCCGGGTACACTTTTCTGACTATCTCGACCCTTCCGGACGCGTTGGCGCACTCAAAACGACCATATGAACAACTTATAAAATATTTACTTTTATATCTCAATAATTAGTTCCGATGCGACACGGGCGCGTCCCGACTAAAATTCTCAAAATTGACATTTCATTCACTTGTGACCTTTAATATAACCCATACCATATATTACTATGCTCATTAGTAATATTCGATAATTTTTATATAATTACTAACTCACGTCACGTTAATAATTATAACATAATTAATTTCCGGATTTTTATTAAATAATTCACTCTCATTAAATTTAACAAAACCCCCAAATTACTATAGCATAAAAATACGGGGTATTACAGTTCCCTAGTCACACATTTACGTCTGCTCCAGCTGACGTTGAGGTTGATGATGATGATGATGATGATGGTGAAAGTGAAGTTGACATCTCTGAGGCGGACGAGTACGAGAGCACAGTCACTGAGGTGGATCTATTGCACTTCAGATACTTATACTCCATCAGTCCCTCAATCAAATTGGGGAGACCTCTGAGGGAAGAGAGGGCCTACCACGGCCGAGATGGAGAAATCTTCTTATATGAGCAGATGTTTAAGTTAGGGTTTCGTCTACCCATTCACCCTGTCATTAGGTTCATTCTTTCCTTCATCAACTTGTCCCCCTCACAGCTCTCTCCCAATGCTTGGAGAGTTATTATAGGGGCCATCATCTTGTGGAGGGAAGTCCACCACTCTGACCTCCCGGTTCAGGTCTTTGATGGTTGTTACATCCCTACCTCGGCCAAAAATCATCCGAGTTACTATCACATAGTGGCTCGGAGGCCTGAGAAGAAGATGCTCCTGGTCACTCAGACCTCGAATCACAATTGGAAACCCCGGTATTTTTTCGCCTCAGGGCCATGGGAATTTGGCTCATCTGTTCCCTCTTACACTTTTGAGCCGAGGGTACCCCTCAGATGGGGTAAGGTTACTATGTCTGCCAGGGCCAATCCTGGCCTAAGTCTTCAGAACGGCAAAAAGGTCAAGGCCCTGCAAGACCAAGGGGCACATGGTCTGTTCGTAAAGTTCGAACATCTGCTGACCCCCAAGTATCTCTCGGGGACCAGCCTAGGTGGAAGTCCCCTTGTTGACTTTGGCAAGGATTTTTCTCTTTTCAAGTCTAACCTCTCACCTCATTCGTATCTGGTCTTTCATGTTTGATTTCTGACTTGTCTTTTCCCTTTTTGCAGAGAGACCACCAGGCGTCCCAGACGAGTTGTGGGAGATGGCAGCTCCGAGTTTGGCTAGACTTGCCAAGAAGACTGGTTTGAATGCTCCTCCACCTACTCCCTCAACATCCAAATCCAAGAAGAGGTCCCCTGAGGTCCCGACCTCTGAGGATCAGAGGCCGACCTCCAGGCAAAAGAAGACTTCAGACGCTGCGATCCCTATCATAACCGATACCTTGTCGGCTCGTCTAAACCAGCTAAAACTTACCGATAGCGTGGTCCGCCACAGCCGACAGGCCATGGACGCCCTTGCCAACATGATGACCGAGGCTGACAAGCGTTTTTACAGGGCCATGGACACTTCCATGCTTGTTGAGTTCGGCCTCCACAGGGCCGCCCAAGTATGACTTGTTCCTTTTGTCCATAATTTTTCAAGTGCAACGTCTGATATTACCCCCATCTAACCTCTTCATTATCTGCGTAGGGTGTCACTGCCATGTACCAGCTATCTAACTGGGCCATGAGGAAACTGCCTCTCATTCAGAAGGGGCAGGAGGCTGAGAAGGTTGAGAGCACCCTGAAGGCCGAGGTTGACCGTCTGATGTCAGAGTTGCAGAATGCCGAGACCAAGGCCGAGAACTCTGAAAATAAGGCCAAGGGCCTGGAAAAAGATATCTCTGCACTCGTCCAAAGCCACGCCAAGGCCCTGAAGGATAAGGACGATGCCCTGCAGAGGAAGGTCAATGCTGCTGTGAAGGCCGCCCTTGCAGATGCCTCAGATAAAATAATTGCTGATTACAAAGTCTCTGAGGAGTTCGTAGGTTTTGGTTTTGAATACCTAGAAAGAGGTATCAAAGCCACCACCAAATGGGCCGAGGTCAGGGAGAAGGAGGTTGGCACTATAAAGGCCTCCGACTTTATGGGCCTCGGCTTCGCCGACCCTCAGTTTGCCCAGGCCCTGCAAGAGATAGAAGACGAGGCTACTGCCCCTGGTCAGACTGCTACTCTGGAAGGGACTGATCTCGGAGGAACTGACCCTGCTGATGATGTGGCTGAGGTGACCAATGCTGAACAGGTCAACCCAGCCGAGACTTCGAATGTTCCTCCCTCAGATGTTTAACTTGGCCTTGTATTTTGTATTTTTTGACTTGTAATTCTGAACTTGTAATTTATCAGACATCTGAATGTTATGTAATCTCTTCTTTTATTGAATGCCAATTTCTTCCTTTATCTTGACCTCTGAATGTATTTGAATGCTATATGATCTCTGAAGTCATTACTTAATATGATGTTGTCATAACCATATCACCAAATTACTGATGTTAAGGGTCTGAGGTTATCTAACCCAGGTGTCTGAGCTCAGACCTCGTCACCATCGAGTTATGTTATGAGGGTCTGAGGTCATCACCGAAGAGGTTAGCCTCATAATAAATGTCACCAAATTAATGATGTTAAGGGTCTGAGGTTATCTAACCCAGGTGTCTGAGCTTAGACCTCGTCACCACCGAGTGATGTTATGGGGGTCTGAGGTCATCACCTAAGAGGTTAGCCTCATAATAAATATCACCAAATTAATGATGTTAAGGGTCTGAGGTCATCTAACCCAGGTGTCTGAGCTAAGACCTCGTCACCACCGAGTGATGTTATGAGGGTCTGAGGTCATCACCTAAGAGGTTAGCCTCATAATAAGTGTCATCAAATTAATGATGTTAAGGGTCTGAGGTCATCTAACCCAGGTGTCTGGGCTCAGACCTCGTCACCACCGAGTGATGTTATGAGGGTCTGAGGTCATCACCTAAGAGGTTAGCCTCATGATAAGTGTCACCAAATTAATGATGTTAAGGGTCTGAGGTCATCTAACCCAGGTGTCTGAGCTCAGACCTCGTCACCACCGAGTGATGTTATGAGGGTCTGAGGTCATCACCTAAGAGGTTAGCCTCATGATAAGTGTCACCAAATTAATGATGTTAAGGGTCTGAGGTCATCTAACCCTTGTGTCTGAGCTCAGACCTCGTCACCACCGAGTGATGTTATGAGGGTCTGAGGTCATCACCTAAGAGGTTAGCCTCATAATAAATATCACCAAATTAATGATGTTAAGGGTCTGAGGTCATCTAACCCAGGTGTCTGAGCTCAGACCTCGTCACCACCGAGTGATGTTATGAGGGTCTGAGGTCATCACCTAAGAGGTTAGCCTCATGATAAACTTATGGACTTAAAGAACGAAACAAGAACTTGATACGGAGACTGATCTTTATTAATAACCTCCTCTTAGTAAGATAGTACATTTTCATAAAACTCTATACATCATATGTAATATCTCTTGAGATGGTCAGCATTCCACGGGTTAGTGAAAGGTTCTCCTTCTAGGTTTTCTAGCCTGTAAGTGCCAGGCACAACCTCTTCCGTTACCTTGTAGGGGCCATGCCAGTTTGGGTGTAGCTTGTTTGCCTTCTGTAGTGTTTTCTTTAGAACTAGGTCTCCTACTACAATGGGTATTGACTTCACCCTCTGGTTGTAGAATTTTGCTGCCCTCTGCTGGTAGGCTGCTTTTCTGACCTCTGCGTCTTCCCTTCTTTCTTCGATGAGATCCGGGTCTAGCCTTCTCTTCTCCCCATTACTGTCGGGGTCGTAGGTCTGAATCCGATGAGTTGGCAGTCCTACCTCCGTTGGTATGACTGCCTGTGAGCCATGTGCCAGCATGAATGGGGTTTCTCTTGTGGGTGTCCTTGCCGTAGTTTTGTAAGCCCATAGCACGGCGTAGACATCTTCTATCCATATCCCATTCGCGTCTTCAAACCTCTTCTTGATTCCATCCAAGATGGTTCTGTTCGTGACCTCGGTCTGGCCATTTGCTTGAGGTCGACCAGGAGATGAGAAGAACTGTCTGATCCCCACACTTTGGTAATACTTCTCCAAGGAGGCATTCTTGAACTGGGTCTCGTTGTCCGAGATGAGCGTGTTCGGGAGGCCATATCTACATATGATGTTCTTCCAGATGAACTGGAAGGTCTTCTGTTCTGTAATGGTTATCATCGGCTCTGCCTCTACCCATTTTGAAAAGTAGTCAATGGCAACTATCAAGAATCTATAGTTGTTGACTGCTCTTGGCAGAGGTCCTACTAGGTCAATTCCCCATACCGCAAACGGACATGGAGAAGAGATTGACGTCATAGGCTGATGGGGTTGATGAGGGATAGTGGCGAACCTCTGACATTTGTCGCACCTCTTCACATAATCAGCAGCGTCCCTAGACAAGGTGGGCCACCAGTATCCCTGATGTGATGATCCTTTTGGCTAAGGTCCTTCCCCCTATGTGGCTAGAGCAAGAGCCTTCATGAACCTCCTGTAAGATCCGGGGTACCTCCATGGGATGCACACATCTGAGGAGGGACAAGAGAAACCCCTTTTTATACAAGACATCTCCTACTAATGAGAACTTGGTGGCCCGGTATCTCAACTTTTTTCTTTCTATCTTGGACTCAGGTAGCTCCCCCTCTCTTAGGTATCTGACAAGAGGGTCAATCCACGAGTCTCCCAGGTTTACATTGTGATAAGGGTTACATACCTCATCCTCCTCAATACTTGCCTTTCCTAAGACTTCAATTGGGATAGTTCTTCCCAAGTCTGTCTTCATTGCTGAGGCCAGCCTTGCCAATGCATCAGCGTGATTATTGCTCAGTCTAGGCACTCTCTTCAGTTTGGCCTCTTCAAAGTACTCTAGCAACCCTCTGACCTTCTTCAGGTATTTGACCATCCTTTCGTCTTTGGCCTCGTATGCCCCCAGCACTTGATTGATAACCAACCTCGAGTCGCTGTGGAGTAGGAGCCGTTTTACTCGAAAAGTTGTTGCTAATAAGAGACCTGCTATCATGGCCTCATTCTCAGACTCGTTATTGGAGGCCTTGAAGTTGAATCTCAAGGCGTACTCAATGTTGGCGCCATCTGGAGCCGAGAGTACTAGCCCCGCGCCGCTTCCATTGTCACAAGAAGAGACATCAACGAAGAGGCTCCATACGTCTGTATCTGATGAGAAGACCCCTTCTCTCATAACCCCATTTTCGAAGAGGTACCGATCCTCTTCATTTTCTTCTACTCTGCTTTGAGCTTGGCCTGGGACAACCTCTTCTCGACCTCGGAAGACGTACGGGACAGTCTCTTCTGACTCTCGGAAGACATTTCGGTTCATCTCTTCGCCACCATATAAGCCCTTCTCTGTCTCGGTCTCTTCCCAGTGAATTATGTGACAAAGTCAGCCAGGGCCTGCCCCTTGATGACTGTTCTGGGCTGGTAGGTAAGATCATACTCTCCTAGCTCGATGGCCCAGGTCATCAATCTTTCGGACTTCTCAGGCTTGTGCAGAACCTGCCGTAGTGGTGAGTCGGTGAGGACTACCATGGAGTGAGCTTGGAAGTAAGGCTTCATCTTCCTAGGGGCGTGTATCAGGGCATAAGCCAACTTCTCCATGCGGGGATAGTTTTGTTCAGACCCCTGAAGGGCCTTACTATTGAAGTACTCAGGTCTCTGAACCCCATCCTCTTCCCGTATGATGGTCGCGCTAATGGATGACTCAGAGACTGCCAGGTACACAAACAACCTCTCCCCTGCGATGGGCCGGGACAGCAGGAAGGGAGACCCCAAGTAGGACTTCAGTTGATCAAAGGCTTTTTCACACTCTTCGTCCCACTGGAAGGCCTTTCTCAGAACTTTAAAGAACGGAAGACACTTGTCCGTGGCTCTGGAAACAAACCTGTTCAGGGCCGCCACCCTTCCAGTGAGTCTCTGAACATCCTTGATACTCCTAGGAGTCTTCATGTCGAGTAATGCCTTGATTTTCTTCGGGTTTGCTTCAATCCCCCTCTGATTAACGATGAACCCCAGGAAATTCCCGGCTCCTACCCCGAAGACACATTTCGCTGGGTTGAGCTTCATTCTGTAGGAGTCCATGACATCAAAGGTCTTCTCAAGGTCCGCTACGTGAGTACATGCTTTCAGGCTCTTCGTTAGCATATCGTCCACATACACCTCCATGGTCTTACCTATCTGCTCCTAGAACATCTTATTGACAAGATGTTGATACGTTGCCCCCGTATTTTTCAGACCAAAGGGCATCACCTTATAACAGTACGTCCCCTTGTCCGTAATGAAGGCTGTCTTCTCAGAGTCTTCGGTATCCATGAAGATTTGGTTATAGCCTGAATAAGCATCCATGAAACTCATAAGCTCGTGCCCTACCGTTGCATCCACCATCTGGTCTATCCTGGGTAAGGGATAGCTGTTTTTCGGGCAAGACCTATTCAGGTATGTGAAATCTACACACATTCGCCACTTTCCATTGGCCTTAGGCACGATAACTGCATTCGAGAGCCACTCTGGATAAGTAAGCTCTCTTATGAACTCGGCCTCTTCCAACTTCTTCACCTCTTCCCGGATGACCTCATACTTCTCTCTGGAGTAGATCCTTCGCCTCTGTTTAATAGGCCTAGCATCTCCGTCCACGTTGAGATTGTGGGTCATGATCTCAGGGTCGATACCAGGCATGTCTGCATGACTCCAAGCGAAGACGCTCTGCCTCCTCCTAAGGAAGTCTATCAGCTCTTCCTTGATCCCTTGCTCCAGGGCTTTGCCAACCTGGACGGTTTTTTCTGGCTCGTCCTGATTGAGGACGATGGATTCTACCTCTTCCGCGGGCTCACCCTTCTTCAATTTTGTTTCGTCTATGGGATCAAGAGTGTTAATGATGTAAGTGGCAGTTGCTCTCTTATGGGCCTCTCGCTCTTCGACCGAGTTGAAATAACACTCCCGCGCCGTGGTCTGGTCCCCTTGCACTTCCCCTACCCCATAAGGAGTCGGGAATTTTAGCATCTGGTGGACCGTTGACGGCACGGCTTCAAACTCTCTGAGGGCCTCTCTTCCGATGATGAGGTTGTAGGCCGAGAAGACATTTTCGTCCATAACAAAAAAGTTTATCTTCTTGGTCAGCCTCTTAGGCCACTCATCTCCCATCCGCACATCCATTTCATACATGCCCAATGGGTGTACCTTCTCACCATTGAAGCCTATCAATGGGTGATGGTAGGGCACCAGCCTTGCCCTGCTAAGACCCAAGCTCTTGAAACAAGGCCAGAACATCACATCTGCTGAACTTCCCCCATCTATGAGGATCCTCCCTACATCGCACCCATGCACCCTTGTTGTTATGACTAAAGGGTCATCATGGGGGGCTAAGATTCCCTTGAAGTTGAGTCTGGAGAACCCCACTACGAGGGTGTCCATGTCCACCTTCTTCGTCTTCTGCACTGCGTCAGAAGACGTTAGATTCACAACCTCAGGTTTGACCACTGACTTGGCCTCCGCTACATGAGCTTTCCTGTCGGCTACCTCAGAGCCACCTCCTGCGAATCCCCCACATACGGTGCTAACACCAAAGGAGATCATCCCTACCCTCTTCACTGGGGTGTTGTCATCCTTAGGTGGGAGATCCGGGTCATCTCCATCATCACCCTCTGAATCATCATGCCTTCTAGCCGGGACATCGCCATGGCACCTGTCATTTCTTCTCTTCTTAGGGTCTTCTCTGCCACCCTTTGGGGCCTTTCCATCCACATACTTTCTCAGCTTCCCGGATTTCAGCATCTTCTCAATCTCATCCTTCAGAGCGAAGCATCTATCTGTGACATGGCCGTGATCCTGATGGAACTCACACCAGAGGTTTTTATTCCTCTTATGTGGTGGGGCCTTCAATTTCTCTGGCCACCTCAGAGCCCGGTCAGCCTTGATCTCATTAAGGATGTGCTCACAGCTCACAGTCAGAGGAGTGTAATGAGCGAACTTGTCATCTGCTGACCTCTTCTTTCCCCAATATATGTTGGGTCAACAAAATTGGGTGAACTCACTATAGTGAGGGGATTGTGTGTGGTGTAAAACATTCGGCCTGCCGATAATATGTGAAGGACCCGGGTGAGAGTGAACTGTCTATACTGGTGTGACATAAATAAAATGACATGGATTAATTAAATTTAATTATAAAAGTTAGTAAAATATTGTAACATGGTGACTAGATTTAAATAATGGGGTAGCCTAGTTTTGGGTAGATATTGTAAGGTAGTTTTATTCGCATGTTAATATTTATATCACGTTTAAATTTAAATACTCTATTGTGATGTTTATCATGTATAATGCTACTGACTAGGTTCACAGAACCTAATTAGGGAGAGTAACTAGTATTCATGCGGTGGGATCTGACCCATTACACTGACTTACATTTCAAGTATAGTACTGAAGTAGCTGCATAAGAGTGATTGGAGATATTTTTGGAAATGCGGCTGGAGATTTATTTTAGATGTCTTAGTAGTTAGGATTGCTTTCTATTTCCATCACTTTTATTACGAAAATTTTATTTATGGATTTGTTAGGCCAATCGATTCCACAATAGTTTACGGTTTTTGTCAGATATTCATAGTTGGATTATTTCATTGAGATTTTTATTTATTTGGAGTTTGATTTAATTTTGGATATTATCATGGTGATGGATTTAATATTACTTGAATGTTAATATATATTGGATCAATTTGATTATCATCATGTTATAATTTTTTATATATCTCAAATATCTATCACATGCTAAGAATGATAACTTATTTAGTGGCGCCTGCGTAGTTTGGCGACAGCGACTGGCCACCTCACTTGCCAGATTGCACAGGGTGTTACAAAAAAAGGGAAAGAATAAACGTGTTGGCTCGAATAAAAAAACCATAGAGGTGTGGATAACCCTTGGAAGTCTTGGGGTAGAGTGGTTAATAGGCTTATTTAATAAAAGTTTAAGAGCAGGAAACATGTCAGATGATAGGAGGACAAACTACATAATACCTTTGTATAAAAATAAAGGGGATATACAAAAGTGAGAAAATTTTGGAGGAATCAAATTGATGAATCACACTATGAAATTATGGGAGAAGGTTGTAGAACAAAGATTAAGAAATTAGTCAACTATTTCGAACAATTTACTTATTAAGATATATAATGGAGAAATGGAGAAGTAAGAACAAAAATTTATATATGATCTATATATATTTAGAAAAGGCTTATGATAGAGTACCTAGGGATATAATTTGTGGGCTTTATGTAGGAAAAGAATACATATGAGTTCTATTAAAATTATTGAATATATATATATGATAACGCAAAGACTAGAGTAAGGACCATATGTGGAGAAGCTAATGACTTTACAATTAAAATGGGTTTACACCAAGGATCGACCTTAAGTTCTTATATATTTGTGGTAGTTTTGGATGAGATTACTAAGTACATATAAGAAGATGTCCCATGGTATATGTTGTTTGCGAATGATATAGTTTTAGTAGAAACTTGAAAGGAAGGCTTAGCAATGAGAGTAGATACTTGGAGAAAAACCTTAGAGTCTAAGGGACTAAAAATCAATAAAAATAAAATAGAATTGATGGAATGTAAATTTAATAATGAGGCATCAAGTAACATAATTTTAAAGATTAAATAAAAAGTGGTAAACCAAACTAATAAATTTGGTTATCTAGGTTGAATGTTACAAAGTAATGGGGAAATTGATGAGGATGTTACGAGTATCATATAAACTGGTTAGATGAAATGGAGATAAGAGAATGGGGTGTTATGCGATAAGAGGATAACTAATAAATTAAAATAAATTATAGAACAATTGTTAGTCCAACGACCCTGTATGGAGTGGAGTGTTGGGAATTAATGAAAAAATATGAACAAAGTATCCATGTTAGTGAGATGAGGATGCTCCGGTGGTTGATAGGAAGTAATAGAAGGATAAACATAAAAACCAATACAAGAGAGAAAAGTTAGGAGTAGCTCAAATTAGCGATAAATTAAGAGAAAGTAGCCTTAGGTGGTACGGACATGTGTTGCATAGACCAATAGATTCCCCTATAACAAGAGGAAGATTATTGGAAATAGAGGGTACAAGAGAAACAGGTCGCCCTAAGCTATTGTGAGAAGAAATTATTAGGAGACACCTTAAGGAATTAAACTTAAATGATAATATTGCATATAATAGATTAGAATACAAAGGAAGAATCCATGTGGTCGACCCCATATGATGGGATTAAGGAAATGATGATGATAATGATAATGATTTAAGTCATTTAATACAAGATTAAACTATCTAAATTGCTCCGAACACTTTGTTGAAGAAACTCTTTTCTCAAAACAAATTTTTAAACACAAGATGTGTAAATAAGTTATGAACGAGTAATTTTAGTTTTAGGTTAACCAGTTTTGAAAAACAAAACTTTAAGAAAAAGAAACAACCACAACCTCAAGAAAGGGATGAGAGTAAAAGAAAGTGTACATAAGAAATTTTTACGTGGTAAAACCACACCCAATTGGGGAAACATCCACGGTGACCTCTACGCCACAAAATCAAAAAGTCCACTAAAAATGAGTAACAGTTTACAAGATATATAACAATCAAGACACATAAACAAACCTAATCTAAGTTCAGAAATGTACCATCTCCTCTGGCATGTTTTGACTTCTCCTAAGGTTCTGATTATTACTGATGTTCTACCAGCTTCTTATCTTTACTCCTTTTAGCTTTATGTCGACTCTAGCAGTCCAGTATCTCAACACATACACGTTTCAATGTAGTAGTGTGAAGGTGTATGTGATGTAGTTCTCTAAACTCATGCATGAAACACACACACACACACACACACACACACACACACACACACACAAACACACTCTTAATTATAGATAATATGAGTTATCAAATTACAAACAGATATCCTAGATGCAAGGGTTTTTAAAATCAACTTAGTCAAATAAGTCAGACTTTAGATCATCCAAATAATCTGCAGATCAAGAAGGAATGTTGCTATACAAACTAGCCAAGATCCTATGCACTTTCTTTGTTTTAAAAATAGTAATTGGAAGTGAAAACCCCAATCAATATCTCAAAACTAGATCTAAGTCTGACAGTTTGAGTAAGATGAAATCAGATGGGTATTATTAGTTCAGGGTTTGAAAATAACATTTATTTTGAAAATAACCAACAAACAAACGAAACAAGAAATCAGATCTAGCAAATAACTAAGTGATCATTATCATAAAGATCAAATCTTAGATTTCTATATGAAGAAATATGGACTTAATGAATGTGGTTAAGTTGGCAAAGAGATATAAGAATGTCGAGGAAAAACTTCTCAAATCATGAACTATAAACACTCATAAAAAGGTTTTCTGGTTTGGATTTGGTTTGGAGTTTGAGTTAGGCTTTGGAAAAACTTTTCAAACTCCCTATCTCTCTCTAACTTTTTCTCTCTCTACTCTCTATTCTCTCTCTTTTCTCTCAGAGGAAATAAATGACCAAAAGTTAAAAAATTAAAGACGAAGTCTCCTTTTATATTGAGAGAAGAAGGCTCTAGAAGATCGAAGTGAAATAAACGATCAGGAATGATTCGAAGTAAATCTAAGGTTTGCCAAGCTACCACATTTAAAATGGATTAGATTGGTTGAAAATAAAACACGGGGATTATAAGAAGACACATGCAGATTGTTGATTACAAAATCCAATGGTGAATAGTGATTCAAGAGAATGTGAGTATAAGAAAACACATATCACGACGATATAAGAGCAACACATTTAAGGTTGCGATGTAATGATAAACACATGTTTTTGAAGATTTAGAAATACAAATTGTATCCCCAATATTCTTAATCACTTTCGGATTCTACCCAACCATAATTTATTCCATAAAAATAATTTATAAATCTAACCCCAAAGGTTTTTAATCAATAATTTTAATTAAAAAAATCGTTTTAAATTCTTAAAAATTATTTAAAAATTCCCAAAAATTGTATAAAATCAATTTCATGGGAATTAACTCACACACAACCCAATATAGCATGATATGATGTATGTATGCAATCCTAGTGTGTGGTGTTGTTGAGCTGCCTTTAAGAATTTATAGAGGAATTAAATAAAGAGTCTGAGGTTCTTTGTTAACTAAGGATGGGACTCAAATTTTGTCACAATTTTCAAACTAGATGAGCATCTATATAGTATAGACTTAAGTAAGTCAAGGAAATAGGGTGCTTCAATCTTCCCCTTTTTTAATATGAGACAAATTCTCCTTTGAGTCAACGGGGACTCGAAGGGATACAAAAGAAATAAGAAAATCATATTCCTGTACAAAATTTTTGTCTTCCCAATATCCTAGAAAGATAAAATTACATAACTCAACTATATACAAATCAAAACCCTAACAAATTCTATTGTAACCGATGGTACTAATTCCTGAAAGTAAAGATAACTAAGATCAAGCTTTTTAGTTCAGAATGTACAATAATGTCCAAGAAGACTGAAATTTCTCCCCCATTTTTTCTCAAATAGATAAAGGGTAAAGAAAAATAGTCATAAAATATTTAACATCACTCTACAAAAATCATGCCTATCGACTTGCGTAAAGATTCAAAATGCACATTATCTAAGGGTTTAGTGAATAATTCAGATAATTGTAATTCAGTAGGAAGATAATTAATTTCTAATTCCTTAGATTCAACTAGCTCACGTATGAAATGATATCTGATTTTAATATGTTGAGTACGAGAGTGTTGAACAGGATTTTTATAAATATTAAACACCCTTTGATTGTCACAATAGAGATGTAACTTATCTTCAGTGATACCATAATATTTTAGCATTTGTTTCAGCTAAAGTAATTAAGAGCAACAACTTCCTGCAATAATATATTCGGATTCTGCAGTAGACAAGGAAGTGCAGTTTTGTTTCTTACTACTCAATCCTAATATGTTGTTACCGATTCAGTAACAGGCTCCTGAAGTACTCTTACTATCATTAATACAACTGGCCCAATCAGCATCGGTGTAACCTACTATATTACTATAGGTGTCTTTAATCTACCAAAGTCCTAAGTTTAAAGTGCCTTTGATGTATTTAATAATTATTCTAACGCATAGAAGGTGACTTTCTTTAGGATTATTTTGATATCGAGCACACACACAGAGATAGTACATTATGTCAGGATGAGAGGCAGTAAGATGAAGTAAGCTTCCTATCATACTACGGTACAAAGTGGTATTAATGGATTTTCCATTCTTATCTTTAGAGAGTTTGATAGTGGTACTCATAGGAGTCCTAGTGTCTTTAGCTGTTTATAGGCCAAACTTTTTAACAATCTCTGAAGCATATTTAGATTGCGATAGAAATAATCCTTCTGAATTCTGTTTAACTTGGAGTCCCAAGAAGAATGGTAACTCCCCCATAAGTGACATCTGGAATTCTTTGTGCATAATGCCAGAGAAGGCTTTAACTTCTGAAGTGGAAGTATAACCCAAAATGATATCGTCAAGATATACATGAGAAATTGTAATGCTGTTGTCAAAATGTTTGACAAACAAGGTTTGGTCATTTCCTCCTCTCCTAAACCCATTATTTAAAAGAAAGGTGGGTAGAAGCTCATACCAAGCTCTAGGATCTTGTTTTAACCCATAAAGATCTTTCATAAGACGATAAACATAATTTGGGCGATGATGGTCAATGAACCCTTTGGGTTTTTCTACATAGGTCTCCCCAGTTAAAATTTCGTTAAGGAAGGCTGAGTTAACATCCATTCGATATAAAGTGAAATTCAAATGACAAGCTATGTCAAAAAGTAAACGAACAGATTCGAGGCGAGTGACAGGAAAAAAAGTTTCCTCGAAATATATTCCTTCAATCTGAGAGTAGCCCTAGGCAACTAATCTAGCTTTATTCCTAATAATCATCCCATACTCATTAGTCTTATTTTTAAAAATCCAATGTGTGCCAATAACCCTTTTATTTCCAGGCTTGGGTACAAGAAACCAAACATTATGAATGAAAAATTGAAGAAGTTCCTCCTGCATAACACTTATCCATAAGTTGTCATTCAAGGATTCATTTACATTTTTGGGCTCAATAAGAGACACAAAACATTCAAAATGAGGAATGTTACGAAGTTGAGATCTTGTACGAACAGGCCCAATAGGATTACGAACTACACTATTTAAAGGAGGATCTTTGGAAACCCAGTTAAGTACATCAGGGATCTTAGTTGGTAAAGATTCAACAATTTCTGGAGAGTCATAATTTAAAATGTTTTCGGACTCATCCACAATAATTGATTCTTTGGTTTTACTTTCTAAATTAGTGTCACTTACAACTACATTAATGGATTCCATAATGGTTTTGGTACAAAGATTTTAGACAGGATAGTCTCTACTATTTGGAGAATATCCTAAAAAGATGGCTTTGTCACCTCTGGTTTTGAATTTAGATAAATGCTCTTTGTCCTTACAGACATAATAGGTACTACCAAAGGTTCTAAAGTATTTTAGGTTAGGTTTATTTCCATACCAAAGCTCATAGGATGTTTGTTTTGTATTCTTCCTTAAATAAACGAGATTGATTATATGACAGGCAGTTCAAATGGATTGTACCCAAAAATATTTTGGTAGGTGTTTTGCATGAATCATTACACGGGACATCTCTTGAAGAGCAAAATTTTTATGCTCAGCTATCCCATTTTATTGAGGTGTCTTAGGAGCACTAAATTCATATTTGTAACCATTATAGTCACAATATTCTATGATACCTGAATCTACGAACTCTCTCCTCTATCACTATGAATTCTATCTACTTGGGTGTCCTCATCGTTTTCTATACGAAATAGAATTTTCAAAACCTTTTGAAAAGTTTTTGATTTATTCTTTAGGAAGGCAACCCAGGTAAATCGAGTGAAATCATCAACCATAACAAGAATGTAACTGTTACCACAAAAACTAATAGTAAAATAAGTACCCATTAGATCCATATGGATGAGTTCTAGTGGTTTAGTGGATAGAACTTCTTTACCTTTCTTATAGGGAGCCTTGACAATTTTCCCTTCTTAACATGGACCACAAACAATGTTTAAAATTTGTTTAATTTTGGGAAGACCTCTAACTATCTCTTGAGATCATAATTTTCCAAGATTATCATAGTTGATGTGACCCAACCTATTATCCCACATCTCATTATCATCTATTCTGGAAATGTTACAAACCTCTGTACTTGGAATGATTGTGTAACAATTATCTGGAGTACGGACTCCTATAATAATGCAGTCACCATTTTTATTTAAAATTTTACAATTTTTCTTTGAAAAAGTGACAGTATGGTTGGAGTCACAGAACTGTGATATACTCAGTAAATTTCCTTTAAGTCCTTTTACCAAGAGAACATTCTCAAGAATGGGCAATCCTTCTTCATGGAGTGTTCCTTTTTCTAATGATCTGGGATGATAGGCCATCTCCAAACAAGGCTTTTCCTCCAAAGAAGTTAGTTTTGTTTGAGATTTTGGAATTATCCCCGGTCATATATTTGGAACATCCTGAGTTTAAATACCATCCAGTTGAAGTATGTTCATCTCTAAAAGTGTTGATAATTATGTTATATTTTAACTGGGGTAATAGATCATCTTTGCTAACCCAAATTTCTCTAGTCTTTAATTCGCGCTTATTAGCTCATTTTTTATAAAACTTGTGACCTTCAGCCTTTTCTTTAAAAGATTTTTGTACAATTTTATTATTGTTATAAACAGTTAGAGCAATTGGTCTAGAGTAGATTCTAGGATTCCTTCTTATAGATTATCTTTTAGTATTAGTCCTCTTTCTTCTATTATGATAGTTAGAGTTCTTGTCTGGCTATCTAGGGAGGACATAATTATTTTGGCTTCTCCTAGAATAGTTGAAGTTATGGTAAATAGGAGATGTATAGACTGGATTATATAGACATTTGGAATAGCAACAATCTAAGGAGTATCACAATAGGAGCAGTAAAGATGGCATGTTGAACTTATGACCTTGGGAAAGGTATTACTCAAGGGTTTGTCTAGGTTTTGAGCTCTAGTCTTATTCTTAGATGGCAAGGGATGAAACATTCAACTTGCCTGTCGAATAGGAGGGCAAATATATTTGGTATTTTGTTCAACATTATGCTTAAAGTAGCTTGGTTCACCAATGTCTAACTTTAGTTGATTTTTGTCAAAATCATTTTTTAAACCCAGAAAATCAGGACAAATTTCAACATGCCTTTTTCCACTAGACATAAACTTTATGGTTTCAAAGTTTTTGGTTTGTGTCTTAGAGTTGGGATAAAATTCTATTCCAGTTCGGTCATCAGAATTGGTTTTTCTTTCATCTACACAATCTTCAAAACACATAAAATTATTTTCAAACTTAGAAAACTTTTTGAAGACTGTGGAGGTCTTTTCTTTTGTTTGTTTCAATTCTAACAATGTTCCTTTGTATTTCCTTACCAAAATTTCATTAGAGTTAGACAACTCTTTCATCTTTTGTTCAAAATTTTTTGTTTCATTCTCATGAGTTAGACATTGGGTAGTATACTCTTTAGCATTTTTTTAATCATCAGACTTAAGGTCTCTATCTTCTGGTTAAGATGCTTGACAGTTTTTTCAAGCCTAGTGCTTTTCTTTAGAGTTTTTGTGTACAATGTGTGAATATCAGGAAGGTCATCATTTTCAGAGTCACTAAGAGTGCAGTGTGCACTGTCCCCTGGCGGTTCATTTTGAGGACTCACATACCCATTGACATCAGCAATAGCATGTTCCCTTTGACTCACACACACAATGTTTGAGTCATTTTCAACATTCTCAAGTAATAAAGAAGATAAAGTAGTAGGCATACTATCAGTCGTGGTATGATCAGGTTCCTAATCATCATTGCAGATTATCTTAGCAAAGAATGACATACAAGGGTCAAAAGTTTTAGATGACTCAGGTTCATCATTTTCAGAATCACTTGAGTCATCCCAAGTCTTGCTTAACTGAGCCAATTATGTTTGTGAATTTTGTCTAAGTTAAGTCTACACTCAGTAGCCATGTGTCGTACCTTTCCACATCTATATCATTCAACATTCTTAAGGTCTTTCTCAGGTCTCTTGTGATTGTCAGACTCGTGGTTTTCTTGTCTTCTCTCACGAGGCCTGTTGGTAGATTGATTTGGATAAGTAGGCTTGCCTTGTCTTTTTTCTATTTTATTTTAAAAACTCACAATTTTCTTAATATGTTTAGACATTAAGGCAATCTGATTATCCAAAGTATCTAAATTACGGTCCTCATCAGAGTCTAAGTCAATGTTAGGTATGCTAAATACAGGTGTGGTCAACTTAGATGAAAAGATAAGATTGGAGGCGGACTGTCTCTTTTGGGACTGGCATAATTGTTTCTTAAATTCTAATTCTATTTCCACAGTTCTTAATTATCTACTGAGGAGTTCAGGTGTAAGATTTTTGTCATCCATATCTTCAATTTCATATCTCTTATTATCAATTTTTTGTGAAAGTGATCTTAGTATTTTAGATACAATTTCCTTTCTATCATAAACCATCACATTTGCATGCAATTTGGTCACAATGTCTGTCAGTCTAATATAATAGTCATCAAGTAACTCAGTCTAAATCATGATCAATGAGTTATACAACTGTATTAACATTTGAGTTTTAACATCTTTAACTCTAGTATCACCCTCATGTGCAGTCACTAGGGTGTCCCAAGCTTCTTTAGAGGTAGAAGATAATGATATTATCTTAAATTCGTGTTCATTTATAGACATGAATATAGCATTTTTTCCTTTATTGTTATTAAGTGAAACTTATTTCTCTTCTTTAGTAAATTCACTTAGTAACTTTCTAATCCTCACATTACTTCCTTTAGTGGATAGTTTAGTAGGAAAAGTGTAATCATTTTAAATAACTTCCCACACATCATCTCCCAAAGTACCTTGGATGAATGCCACCATCCTTACCTTCCAGTAAGGGAAGTTGGTTCCATCAAAGAGAGGGGGTCTGGACAAGTTACCTAGTCTCTCAAATTTCTCGTCCATAATTTTTTTTGAGAAAACAATTTCAGAAACACAAGATCTAAAGAATTTTGAGAAACCAAACCTCTGATACCATTTGAAAAACTACCACTTAAGTCGTTTAATACAAGATTAAACTATCTAAATCGCTCTTAACAGTTTGTTGAAGAAACTCTTTTCTTAAAACAAATCTTTAAACACAAGATGTATAAAATAGTTATGAACGAGTAATTTCAATTTTGAAAAACAAAATTGTAAGAAAAATAAACCAACACAACCTCAAGAAAGGGATGAGAGTAAAAGGAAGTGTACACAAGCAATTTTAACGTGGTAAAACCCCACCCAATTGGGGAAACATCCACGGTGACCTCTACGCCAAAAAAGTAAAAAGTCCACTAAAAATGAGTAACAAATTACAAGCTACATAACAATCAAAACACACAAACAAACCTAATATAAGTTCATAAATGTTCCAACTCCTCTGGCGTGGTCTGACTTCTCCAAAGGTTTTGATTATTGCTGATGTTCTCCCAAATTCTTATATTTACTCCTTTTAGCTTTACGTCGACTCTAACAGTCTAGTATCTCAACATCAACACGTTTCAGTGTAGTAGTGTGAAGGTGTATGTGGTTTAGTTCTCTAAACTCATGCATGTAACACACACACACACACACACACACACACACACACACTTAGTTAATTACAAAAAATATGAATTATCAAATTACAAACCGATCTTCGAGATTCAAGGTTTTCTAAAATCAGCTTAGTCAAATAAGTCAGACTTCGGATCTTTCAGATAATCTGCAGATCAAGAAGGAATATTGCTATACAAACTAGCAAAGAACCTATGCACTTTCTTTGTTTTGAAAATTATAATTGAAAGTGTAAACCCTAATCAAGATCTCAAAACTAGATCTAAGTCTGACAGTTTGAGTAAGATGAAATCAGAAATGGTATTGTTGGTTCAGGGTTTGAAAACAACATTTATTTTGAAAATAACCAACAAATAATAGAATTCCCAAAACAAGAAATCAGATCTAGAAAATAACTAAGTGATCTGTATCACATAGATCAAATCTCATATTTCTATATGAAGAAATATAGACTTAATCAACATGTTTAAGTTGACAAAGAGATATAAGAATGTAGAGGAAAAAATTCTCAAATCGCGAACTATAAACACTCAGAAAAAGGTTTTCTGGTTTGGATTTGGTTTGAAGTTTGAGTTAGGGTTCGTAAAAAAAAATTGAACTCTCTATCTCTCTCTCTCTCTCTCTTTTCTCTTAGAGGAAACAAATTAACAAAAGTTACAGAATTTAAGACAAAGTCTTCTTTTATACTGAGAGAAGAAGGCTCTGGAAGATCGAAGCGAAATAAACGATCAGGATTGATTCGAAGTTAATCTAAGGGCCACCAAGCCACCGCATTTAAAATGGATTATATTGGTTGAAAATCAAACACTGGGATTATAAGAAGACACATGAAGAACGTTGATAAAAAAATCAAATGGTGCACAGTGATTCTAGAGAATGTGAGTATAAGAAAACACATATCCGGCCGATATAAGAGCTATGCAGCGATGTAATGAAAAATGCGTGTTTTTGAAGATTTAGAAATACAAATTGTACCCATAATATTCTCAAGCACTTTCAGATTCCACCCAACTAGAATTTATGCCATAAATTTTTTTATAAATTTAACCCCAAAGGTTTTTAATCCAAAATTTTAATTAAAAAAAAAAAGCATTTTAAATTCTTACAAAATTATTTAAAAATTCCCAAACATAGTAGAAAATAAATTTCAAGGTAATTAATTCACGCACAACCAAATATAGCATGATATAATGTATGTATGCAATCCTAGAGTGTGGTATTAGTGAGATACCTTTAAGAACTTATAGAGGATTTAAGTGAAGAGTCTGAAGATCTTTGGTAACTAAGGACGGGACTCAAATTTTGTCACAATTTTCAAACTAGATGAGCACCTATATAGTATAGACTTTAGTAAATCAAGGATATATCGTGCTTCAGATGATCATGATTCAAAATTTCATTAAACCACAGCATATAAAGAAATTGTGAACTAAACCACAAAAAGACCTAAAATTACATAGAATTTGGAAAAGATAGAGGATACTATTAAATCTACAAACCCATGAAACAAATCATGACATCCTTACAACGATGATGATACGAGAAATCGCCCATAAGTCATTCTCATATCAGCAAGTCAAGTAAAGAATATAAATAAGACAAGTAAAGAGACGTAAACACAAAATATAGAGTGGTTCGGCTATGAAAGAGCCTACGTCCACTTTGGCGCCTCCCTCTCATTATATTCATATCGTTGTTGTATAAGTTTATAATGAAATAATGGGAGTAGAAGATACTAAGAGATAAGAATACATGATTGTAGAATTTTCGAGAGTGCAAGAGATATGAATACGATGTAGGTGAGTAGCCCCCAAGCTGTATGTTGAGGTTGTGTAGAGAGAATTTAGCAAGGCTTCGCCAGGTATTGTAGTCTATGAACCCCGATCCCCCATCTCGAGGTGTGAACCTTTATTTATAGGAGGATCATGTACTATTACTACTTTGGGTTTACGACCTGCTAGTGAACATAATAGGGCTGCACCCTGTAATATGTAATGGGAGGCCGCATACCGTAATGTATACTGTGGGTGTCGTACCCTGTTCTGAGTAGAGTCGTGGCCTATAAGCTTATGCACTTACCATTGTATACATTCCCCGACAAGGTACAATATTTTCCATATCAAATGACATAATTTTTTTCCAAATATGCTTACCATATATCTTATTGGGAATTTTTAACAGGGCTACAATATATGTGGATGAGTCGTGCATTGTGGATCAATTATGAATCATGTTGTGTCATGACATATTTTAAATGGGTTGTTTTTGTATCATATTAAAAAAATAATGTTGTGTTGTGACATGTTTATGATTTAATACGACTCAAAATAAATATTTATCACCCTACACCGGGCCTATAAGCCTATTATGCTATTGAACATAGCAATAAGCCCCCAAGTCGTAGTGCCAAGAGATTACGATTGGGGTTGTGATTGAATAGTCAATCCCTCTTAAGGTTCTGCGGGACTTTCAAGGCGACGCGTTATCTTCCCGTGCCCTCTTATATAAATTTTTCCGGTCGTGGACTTCATTACGTTTTCCAAATCTTTGAGAGAATATCAAAAGAAAATATTTTTTTATACTTCGTCTTGAGTTTTTCACTGACCTTTAGCAACTGCGAGTGGTGGTTTTGAGGTAGATGAAGGTGTTTTAAGGTTGAGAACCGTTGGTTTCTCTATTTCCAGGTAATTTTTTCAATTACCAACCTCTTTAATAGCTTTTTTAGTTCGTAATTTCCAATTCATGTTTGATAAACTTCTAAATTTCTGCAAAACTTTCCTGTTCATGTTTGCTTCTTGAATATATTTGTGTCTCCCAATAAATCAAACTCATTTGAATTCACACAGCTGTTTGGGTTTGAACTAGGTAACCGATCTTCTATTGAATCGATTCTTCAATGTTGACCCAATAAATGAGTTTCATTGGTTTGGGTTAGACTTTAGGATTTGAACTAGGTAACCCATTATGTTCTTGACGTTCTTCAGAGGAAATCTTTGTATTCTATGATTTTTGATCATCGGATTTACCAAATCCAAATACTAACCTGTTTGAATGAGTTGCCGCGGAGTGACAAAATCCCTTAGTAAATTAGGGCTGCTCCGAGTGAATATAACCTTCCAATAGTTTTATAAACATTTGCGGCATGTAGTTAATAAGGTTTACTGCTTGTTTTAAATAAAAGTTGCGTTCTATAGCAACTCTTTTCTTGGGTTCTCAGATTAGAGTCCGCGGCATTTTAGCCCATAGTTTAGTGATTACGTCATATAAGAAAATAACACCTTCCCCGAAAATAATATACCGCGGTGCCAATTAACTTCTAGGGTTTTTAGAACCCAACTCTTCTACTTAGCCAATATTTCTAGCATTTCTATTTAGGTCATTTTCTCTTGTCGCGGCCTCTGAGGGGCCTTAATACCATACTGGCTAATGCACCTAACTGAGGACTCTCTACCTTTCAAGTACTGCTGCAACCATATGAACTTTGACCCAGACGAATTTTTGAGAGGATTGTGGGAAAAACATTTTAGGGCCTCTCCTCCTGAACTTCCTTCAGTGCCTCCTTTGAAGTTATTAAGGCCTTGACAACTGAAGGATTGCCCCAACTGTCTGTTACTAGACTCTGATTCTGATTCTGATTCTGTAGTTATGGAGGAAGAGGCCAATTCTAATAACCAACCAATGGACGTAGATAGTAACGCCGCGATAAGGGGTGCATTTAATGTTAGGGATGAACCTGCTGGCACATCTGGGAGGGCTAAGGGATGGTGATCTTAGCATTCGCAACACGATGACCCAAGAATGGGTTGATCAAGTAGCTGAGGCCTTTAAATTTCCATAGAGCTTAATGTGCTCATCACCTATCATGGACTAAAGACCATGCACGACACTTGCTAACGCTGGGGCCTGCTTCCCCCTACATGCTTTCATTTACGGGCTGCAGCTGCCTGTCCATGTTCCCATTAGGAGAATTTTGCAAACAATAAGGCTAGCCCCAGCCCAACTAGATGCCAATGGCTGGAGGGACATTCTTGCAGATGTTGTACTATGGGAGAATCAATTCAAGAGGGACATTACTCTCATGGAGTTTTTCCACTTCTACCGCCCCAAGGAAAACTGTATAAAGTTTGCGGGGTACTACTACTTCTCAGTCCACAGCAGGGATGAAACTCTTTACTCTGGGAGGCCTACCAGTGTAAAGAAATGGAAGGGAAAATACCTTTACATATCTGGATAAGGTGGGAGATTCACCCTGAAGAGAGTGAGAGGGAGAGATCATTTAGGATGTTGCAACAATGGGGGTGTCCCTCCAACCTATGTACTTTTTCAATTATAGCCGCGTCCACTCTCTATAGTTATTCTCCACTTTGATTTAGTACTAACCTTTGTCTTTTTCTGTACTTCTTGACAATTTGCAATTAAGAAAGCGGTAAGAGAAAAGAGTTGCCAAGGCTACGACAGTTCCTGTTGAGGAGAAGAAGTTCAACATACTTGTAACTTCTGCCTCTATATTTGAAGCGGGCTATTTCCCCAACAAATATATTCCAAAAGAGATGGATGCAGAGGGTAATAAATCTATCAACAATTTGTTTTGCGGTAATTAATTTAAGATCAACTTTTTTACTATTTCTTTTTTTCTTTCAGGTGATGAAGTTTATAGGGAGCTCTTGACTTCCTAACTGGCAGAGATGGATGAGGACACAATTGTCTTCAACAAAACTTCTAGGCAGAGGAAGAGGTCCAAGCCAAAGGAACCTGCCGCGATCCCTTCAAGTGACCAAAATCTGGCTGTGGAACAAATGACCCCTATCGCGCCCTAAGTTGAGAAGGGTTCTCACGAGAGGCCCGAAGGTACTTTTGATGATGACATTAGAGCCAATTTATCCGCGGCAAGGTTGATGTCAGCATCTGATGCCCTTATCCTTTTAAACTCTCCCCCTCTGACCAATTATAGTGATTAATGCCAATATTGTGCCTCCTCAGTGTCGCGCCAATGTTGGCATCTGCAGCCCCAACTTATGCAGCCCAACCCTGAATCCTCTTGGAACATAACTGTGAGGGTTGCCTGTGAGATGAAGAGGGTCCCAGACACCGCGGGGCTTAATAGACTCGTGGATGAAGACCATGGCGACTTGGAGGATTATGGTGTCCACAGTCTGCTAAGGGTAATTTTAAGTACCTTTTCATCTTTATTTTCAAATTCTATATTTTTTAAAATCCAAGTTTCTTTGCAGATCGTGGACATCATGATTTCTCAAAAGTGGAAGTATGAGGCTCTGTACAAGCTAAAAGAGGTCGTGGATAGAGTTCATTCCTTTGACTTGGAGAATCTCGGGTAGCTTCATTTTAAGCTGGAAAGAAGTCTTCTACCACGACCCTTGAGTTGTGCAAGATGAACGTGGATGTCTCCCTCAAGGCTGCGGATCAGGCCAGGCAAGATGCTGAAGAAAATTTCAGGCAAGCTGTGAAGTCTCTTAAGGTTTACCAATCTTGGACTGTGGAAGTTTCCAAGGCCGCAGAGTTTACTAACAACAAACTTGAACTTTTACAGAAGAAGTATGAGGAATTGGAAGCCAAGGTTGGCAAGGATGTTGAAGCTCATGTTGCGGTTGTCAAGAAGATGTGAGAGTATCATGATGCAACCCTTCAATTGGCTATTGACAGCACGGTGGAGTCATTCAAGGGGTCCCAAAACTTCTTCATTATCAATGATAGAGCCTACCTCCGCGACTACCAAGAGCTCCAGAATAGAGTCATAAAAACTTCCCCAATTCTAAAGAGACGATTCTTGCTTGGGGACTTGGTGATGCTGAGCATCAGTAGTGCATGGCTGAGATCAAGGCCATGGTAGAAGAAAGAGTCAGGTTGAGGGAAGAGGCTGAGGCCCCGGAAGCAGAGCAGGAGACTGAGACCGCAACTGAAGGAGATTTAGAAGATAATGCAGCCAACTAGTCTTCTTTCTTATCATTGGGTCATGTCCCCCTTTTTTAACTGATCCTGATATATATATATATATATATATATATATAAGGCTATGACCTTTTTGTTTGTATAATCTTAACATTAATTTATGTAGGTATTTTTGGCTTCCAACTTAATTATCAAGGCTGCAGTCACTTTTGGAAATCAATTGTTTATTTATCTTATTTGCAAATTTTATATTTCCAATACTTCAAAACTTAACTTCTTGTTTCAACTGATAGATTAAGGCCACGGCATGTTCTCTTCACCTTAGCCTTTCCACTCTTCTTAAACAAGGACGCAACACCTTTGAATTATATCTGAATTTGTGTTCGAATGCCCTCTGATGGAGCTTTATAATTGGATCCTAATCCAAATGTCTTTTTTCTTGAATAGGGTCGCGGCAGGTAAACAATCATGCCTGCCTTTATCTACCGCGTCTTTTGAATGAATTCACCTAATTCCTGCAGCCATACTGATAAGGTTGCGTCTCCTTTCTAGCAGTTTAAGAAATTGAGCCCAATCTTATGTAATTTTGGCATGCTTCATGATCACAGTAACACGGCCTCCTTTAGTCGCTTCGATTGCCTTTCATGGCCTTCCTTTAGTCTCTTCGATTGGGTTATTTTCAGTTCCTCCCGAGCTAGGTATTATGAAGTTTCCCTAAGCTAATACGAGATCATCAAGTTAATGATGTTTAGTCTCTATACACCAAGTTGATGATGTTTTTGGGTTGAGATCACCAACTAAATGATGTTTAGGCTCGTATCCACCAAGTTAATGATGTTTTAATCCACCAAGTTAGTGATGTTTTCCAAGGGAGTAACCTCCCCGGGCTAATGATGCATCCCGAAAGCTAAAAGAAGCCACTTGAGGTCCCCGTGGCTGATAATGCTTTCTGATAATTGCTTTCGAGAATGTAGTTATTATATGCTGGGATATAGTCTTTTATGAGTTATTGTTGCAAACCAATTCCGATAGCTGCTCTTAATAGTTACTTTCGCTATTTTAAATTATCATTGGCTTTCAGACAGTCAAGCGTCTTAACGGGCGATGTGGGTCCATTTAGATATTATCATTCTCGATATAACATATTGTCTCGATTCGAGATCCGTTTAAGACAAAATGGTCTTTTATAAGTTAACATTTCATGGAAATGAGAATAAAAATATGGCACTATAAAGTGAACTTGATTTCATATATATATATATATATATATATATATATATATATATTACTTTGTAACGACAATACAAAGTTTAATTTAAAACAATGTAAGAAGATTTTCATTACAAAATAGAAATAAATGAAATGTAAAACATAAGCATGAAAAATGGGCATACGGTCTGTCAGACTAGGTTGCATCCCCTAAACATCCCTGAAGAACCTCTACAGCATCCCTTGTCTAATCAGCCTTTCAATTTTATCCTTCGGTGAATAGCATTGATAAGTGTCATGGTCATGGTCCTGATGGAATCTGCACCAACTAGCTTTGTTCCTCTTGTGGGTTAGAGCCCTCAGCTTTTCTGGCCACCTCAACAGCTTGTCCTCTTTGATGAACTCAAAGATGTCTTCAATCGGGAAGGCCAACGGAGTGTACGCCTCGGATCTCTCTAACTTCTCCCCTCTCCTTTTTTAGCTCCTGTTGGCTATTTTCGTGGACGAAACTTCTAGGACAGAGGCAACAATGATCCTGGGTGACTCACCCACATTGGATGAGGTTGTGGCCTTAAGCATGAGGACCCTTTGAGTCAAATAGTTGACTTGGGTCTGGAGTGAAGCTCTCTTAAACTGTCATAGAGACGATTTAGGTGATTATACAATTGCACCTAAACTGTCATAGAGACGGTTTAGGTGATTGTACAATTGCACAATCTCATCTTTGACTTATGTGTTATGGTTGGATTCTCCTTCCATTTTTTGCTTTGTTAGTCTTTATAAAATATATAATTTGAGACAAAACTAGAAGAAGTGAGTAATCAGAAAAATATTGAATTAACCAAGTATGAAGTTGGGATAGAGCATTTGCACTGCTGCATGCAATTATTGTTGAGGCAATTATTGCTGACGTCGCGGCCAGTGAGGCACATAGGTGGACTACCATGGTCTTTGTATGAAATTCACCAAGATTGAGCTAGAGACCACCTGATTCCGTTCCTTGATGTTTTAAAGCTTCTGTAATGCAGCCGTACTAGTAGAGGATGCGGCCAGAAAGGCATTTGAACTGTCGGGCCGCATCCCCTTCTAAGCAGCAAAGGGAATTATCCCAAGATTGAAACCCAGGAATTGAGTTTTTCTCCAAAAACATATCGAGAGCGATCTTATTAGGGTATATTACCGAGAGAATACCCTTACGTTGCACGAAACGGCACAGTTCCAATGATAAACCCTAGATCATAGGTCAATAACAACGAAAAGAGAGTAAATACAATCCTTCCCTAACCATTCATCTTTTTGGGGCTAAAGCCCATCATGCTTTTCAGCATTATCTAGATAAAATGATATCACAGGGGTATGTAAAATAGATCTAAGGTCATACAATGAATACCCAAGAACAGATCTGAATATATGAAATACCCATTTAAGGTTGTAAATATATGACAGAGCTTAACAACCCAAATTTACTCATGAGACGATGATCGAAATGATCCCTATGAATAAAATAAGGTGTTTAAGAACTCAAAACATAGATAAAAAAGATTAAAATATCTCGTGTTCCCACAGACGATGCCAAATTAATGATACGATAAATCCCCCATAAGTCGTTCTCATATCTGCAATTCAAGTATAGAATAGAAATAAAATAAGTAAAGAGACGTGAACACAAAATATAGAGTGGTTCGGCTATAATAGAGCCTACGTCCACTTTGGTGCATCCCTCTCATTGTATTCATATCGTTGTTGTACAAGTTTACAATGCCACAATGGGCGTAAAAGATAATGAGAGAGAAGATTACATGACTGTAACAATTCCGGGAGTGCCAGAGATATGACTACGATGTAGTTGAGTAGCCCCCAAGCTGTATGTTAACGTTATGTGGAGAGAATTTTGAAAGGCTTTTCCAGGTATTGCAGAATCTGAACCTTGATCCCCAATCTCGAGGTGTGGAACTCTATTTATAGCAGGATCATGTACTGTTGTTACTTTGGGGCTGCGGCCTGTTAGTGAATAGAATAGGGACATACCCTGTAATATGTAAAGGGAGGCAGCATCCCGTAATGTATACTGTGGGTACCGCCCCTTGTGCTGAGTAGGGTACACCCTCTGCTGAGTAGGGTCGCGGCCTATAAGCTTCTGCAGTTGCCATTGTTTACATTCTGCGGCAAGGTACTATATTTGCCATATCAAATGACATAATTTTTTTCCAAATATGCTTAGAATATATCTTATTGGGAATTTTTAACAGGGGCACAATATATGTGGATGAGTCGTGCATTATGTCTCAATTATGAATCATGTTATGTCATGACATATTTTAAATGGGTTATTTTTGTATCGTGTCGTGACATGTCTATGTCTTAACACGACTCAAAACAAATATTTCCCACCCTACTCCGGGCCTATAAGCCTATTTACTATTGAACTTTGGCCAAAAGTGCAACAAATAATATGTGCCTCTCATAACTATGTATTAATTCACTGATTTAAAGAATCACTACAACCATAACAACTATTCCAACATAATTACCTGTATGTACCTTCAAATTTTACTACGTTTTCCCCCTATAATAAATGTTATCAAAGTCGAAGTGAAAATTCAAAGAGGGAATTTTCTTTTTTCATTGTTCTTTCCCTATCACTTTATTTCTACATGTATACAAATTTGTGTCATGTATATCTTATTGTATTGAGTCTATACTCTTATTCATCTAAGTTATATGAGAATATGTTTGTAGAAACTCATTTTTGGCATATGCAATTAGCGTGACCAATAGATTTGAAATTCTTCAAGGATCCTTTTAATGAAATTCATTTATTTGGCCATCTCATTGCGAGGTATCTCCCAATTTTAGGACCAATTATTAAATTAGCAGTATCTTTTGTGTTTCTTAGTTTTTATTGTTCAGGTGTGTGTCATTCTTAGTTCTTGTATGGTATTGTGTCTTTATATTCTATGGTAACTATGAATCCATGTCAAGCTTATAAGAAAAAGAGGATTTGGTCATCAATAATAGAGAATCACAATCAATAAAACATTTACCTATGCATAATAAATGAATAATCAATAATATGCATGGGGAAATGAATTTACTAACTAATTATTTTATCATACAAATCTTTAATAATGAAGATAGAATTAAAAAAAGGAAAAAAATTCAAATAAAAATGAGCAACGAGATACAATTTCTTTTAAAATAAGTAAAATCTATAAATATAAAACTAGCAAACCCAATTATAAAGTTAAGAAATGAAGTGAGAGAATTAGAGAGAACAAATCATTATGATCGTATTTGGTATCGATGGTATGTTGCTAGGAGTATGTTGGAGTGTCTAACCATATATATATATATATATATATATATATATATATATATATATATATATGTATATATATATATATATATATATACTAGAAAATCTTTACAAAAATTTTAGTCGATGAGCTAACCGTGTACGAACCCTTCAGAATGCAATCAATGTTGTACTGCTTCGCCATTATGGACCAATTATTAGATTTTCCTAGAAGTTGATGTTGTACTATATCTTAGAATATAGATTGCTCAAAACCCAAATATATAACATAATTAAACAAGAATATGAAACAAAAGGTTTACATTGCTTTTCTTTGGAAGAGATTTAATTGAGTTCAATTTATTAATGGAATAGTTTAGAAGTTCTATGAGGAAGATGAAAGGAAAAGGAGATGGGGTTGGAGAGAGAAAGGTGGAAAAAATGAATAACTAGTGGTGAGTTGTGAGTGAAGGATTGAGAAAAAGTAATTGGGAGAGTTAAATAAAAAGGCAAAGAGGATATAGTTTTTTCAATGTGTAAATGGATAAGTAATTATTGACATATAGAGGGGTATTTACGTCCAAATGGAAACATTGTGTTTTAGGGACATTTATGTTAATATAGATAAAGACATATGTTTATACTATCAATTATCACTCAATAAAGAAATCATTTGGACTAAAAGGTTGAAAATGAAGTGAATCCATTAGCCATCAAATCCTCCAACTCAAAATCTTCCAACAACGAAAGCACTAAAGGAATTAACGAGGAAGAATCATCCGACCTTGAGAAAATGGGGATGGATGTTTGCATGATCTGTGTCGAATACAAGGTATCAAACCCTACTAAGAAGAAATTTCTATTGTCAAGCATCTATGTAATTGGTGGAGCATCTTGGCTTTCCTGGCCATACCAACTAACAACCCTATACCACTTACCAACTTGAGACCGTACATGTTCTCTAATATTATATTTCTAACCTTGGTCTAAATGAAACCTCCTTTAAACATGTTCTTAAAGTTTTTCAATAAGATGAACATGATATCTATTATCTTGTTGGCCTTATATTTATTTCATTGATTCTATTAATCATAAAGTTGATGCAGATAATTAAAGAATGAACAATTCTTAACAGTTTCCACAAAGGAAAATATTAAACAACATAATTGCATTCAAAGTAATGATGAGTAAACTATTGTCATCACTATTGGTTCTACTAGTAATCCTCGCGAGATCAAAATATGACCAACTTTTAGAGAG
This sequence comes from Sambucus nigra, assembly GCA_949130495.1. Lineage (NCBI taxonomy): Eukaryota > Viridiplantae > Streptophyta > Magnoliopsida > Dipsacales > Adoxaceae > Sambucus > Sambucus nigra. The sequence goes on along the minus strand of OX422212.1, from coordinate 627,776,116 downwards.
ATAATGGCCATGATTAGAGGATCTTCTAAAAGTGTTTGTTGATGTCTTTACATGGTCTTACAATGACATAATAGACATTGATTTTGGGATCGTACAACACTAGATATATATGTATCTTGAGTGTGTAACACCTCGCGTAATTCTGGCATTGGCCACCACCATAACTACGTCGGGTGTCACTAAATAAAATATCACTCTTAGCATGTGGCAGGTATGAGACGTATAAAATTTATTCCACAAGATAATAATTAAATTAATACCAATAAATAATAACCATTCATGCAATAAAAATCCATCACCATGCTAATATCTAATTTAATCCAATCTCTAATAAATAAAAAACTAAATAAAATGATTCAAGTACAACTATTTGAATAAAACCATAAACAACCGTGGAACCGATTGGCCCATCATATCCATAATAAGAGTCTCCTAATAAAATGTGACAAAAAGGAAATAAATCTAACTACTAAATCATCTAAAATAAATCACTCTAGCTGGACCTCCAAGATGTACCTCTAAACACTCTTATGTAGTTACTCCAGTACTAATACCTGAAAAATGTTAGTCAACTCACAAGGTCAGAGCCTCGAGCATGAATACACCCTACTCCCATCAATTAGGATCCATAAACCCAGATAGTAGCATTTTGCATGCTAAATATCACAATACAATATTTTAAATTTAAATGAGATGATTAATAACGATGGAAGTAAAAAAGTGACATATGTTAAAATAGGCAACTATGCTACACCAAAGTCTAAGTTTGATTATCCATTTTATCGAAAGCAACCCATCTAATTTAATTCAATTCGCCTCATTAGTAATTTTCTTCACTAATATCAGTTACGAGACTCCTGCTTAAAGTTTCTTCATTCAAATTAATTTATCACGTTATTATTATTGCGGTGTCTTCATTACTAGCAGACCCTACTGTATGTCTTGGACTTATTCAGGCCCATCTTAAGTTTTACACCATACACATTCCCCCACAATAGCCAGCCATGATAGGACACAAGGTCCCTAAATTTTAAATACTGATAATTAATGTGATGGTTCAAGTCAATTCCAAATGCAATATTTCTTTTCAAATTATAATAAACACAAGTTTCAAATTTTAATTTCTTCGAAATTAAAATTAAACTAAACTAGAAGTGAAATAAAAACTACTCGAGCATTAATTTTCAATTAAAAAAATTAATTCAATGCAAGTCCTAAAATTTGCCTAACAGTAATCAATTCAGTTTCGATATAGGCCAAACCAAATTTTATCAAATTAAATTGTGCCGACTTGAATTAAATTAACTTAAAATTACTCAAACATATTTTAGCACCAAATTAAAGTAAGATTGCAAATTAAACCCAATTTTATCTTTTTAACCTAAGCAAGCGTTCTAGGCGAGTTAAACAAGATAAAAGAAACAATCTCACTACACGGCGATGTACGAGAAAAACCTACAATAGGAAAAACCTCGGACGACCCTAGCCTAACAAATCCACTAGACACGGTTTTACAATTACAAGACAAAAAGACTTACTACACTCAACTTGACTCCCTTCAAGCCCCGACGCTTCGTCTTGCAAATACTTCTATCTAGTTGATAACCACGACGTCCATAGTAGTCTTAGAGTCCACCAATGGAGGCACAACCCACCGCCAACCACACATAGTGCCTCTCACCATGTGAGAAATTCGCAGCAAAACAAATCATCTCCTTTATGGGTAAATAATGAGCCCAAACTTCTCTTTTGGTTGGTGTAGAGAAACCCTGATGCCAAACAAACACTCCGAAAAAAATATATATATGTATGAACTTGGAAGTAAACAAACTATGGGTGTAATTTGTTTTTTCAAGATTTTAATCCATGAAAATAAAAAAACACAAAATAAGAACTTTTGATAGAGGAAATATTTTCTCTCAAAGTGTAGAATAAAGTGAGTCAAAAGTTATCATGGAAAAGCTTGTTCCCGCACTAAAGTAACGCTGGTAAAATTAGCGGGACAAGTGGGGAACATGGGTGGTTAAAAGAAAATTTTCCAAAAAAAAAATCATTTCCCGCCCAGGTCATTCGAACGAGTTTCTAGGTCGTTCGAACGACATCGTTCGAATGTCTTCTAATGAGAATTCAGAGAATTGGAGGCAGATCTTGTTTGATATCTCGTTCGAACAAGTTCGTTGGAATGACATCGTTTGAACGAGTTTTTAACGACAATTCAGAGATATATAGCTAACACTCGTTTGAAAACTCGTTCATGTTCTCGTTCGAAGAACAATATCATTCGAACAACTATTCGAACGAAAATTGAGAAACTTTGATTTTTCAATTTTAAGCGCAAAAACTTTTGAAAAAAGTTCTAAAGAGATTTTCTAGAAAATAAAAGTTCATAAAAAATATTTTATGAAAAACACCCCATATAATATCCAAGCTCATATATATATATATATATATATATATATATATATATATATATATATATATATATATTATTCATACCTTTACAGCCTTGGAATCCAATTGTTGTTGACGTAGAAATATGGCACTAAACTCGGCAAGGACGACACAATAAATCTGGGCTGCTACATCTTCAACTTCTTCGAAACACGTCATAGGCTTGATAGGGAAAAACTTATATCATATGACTCAAATGTTTTTGTCCAAAATTAAGCCAATACTACATATGGACTCAATTGGAAATTTTTGACCTAACAAATCTCCCCCTTTGGCTTTTCCGGGACAAAACCTAACCAAAAATCCTAAAGGGCCATCAAGCTCGTTTAGACACCACATCCCCCTTTGGTTTTGATGATCGTGTTGTTCCCATTCCCCCCACACATATGAGAGAGCCACACAGGAATGTTAGAAAAGTTCCACATATAGGTCACTTTTCATACCATCGCTACACCTGCAGATTTTGTGGTAGGAAAGGTCACCTTAGAAAGTTTTTCTATGGCCTTAGAAATGCTCCTCAAAAGTTTAGAAAGTTTAGGAATAAAGTTACCCCGATCTCCCCCCCCCCCCCCCCCCCCCCAAAAAAAAAAACCCCCATGCGTCATTATATGCTTACTTGGGTTAGGAATTCGGATTTGGTAGCTTTAGGAAGAAAACTTCATGGTTCTCATTTGGTTTCACTTGATTATTCCCATGCTAAATCTAAAGGTTGAGTGTGTTACCATGTTTATCATTTTGCATTATATTTTTCATTGCATTTTATTTGAGAAAAAAAAATACAAAAAGACTTTTTGTTTTGAAATTTTTATTTGAAAAACACAAAAATATTTTCTTTTATTTGAGTCAAAATATGTTGAAAAAGCCAAAAAGATTTTCGATTTTTATTTTTTGAGTCAAGAGTTAACATGATTGATATGGCATACCGGTGTGCTTGGACCCCCCTTCCTTCCATTATCCAAGTGACTAGGACATTTGGTCATTATTATCAATGCCTAGATTGATCTTAACCATTGTATTATGGGGTTGTTTCAAAGTTGATATGCGTTTTAATTCGACTTTGTATATATGCCATTTTTGCAAAATTGCACGCGTTTATATGGATGTTACGCTACTCTTGCATATTTGAGTTTGGTGAGACATTCTTATCTCAATTTTGTCATCTATGCGTAAGTAGATATATGGAGGAAGTTTGCATGTAATAATCTTTTACCCGTGAGCTTTTTAATTGAAAATATGATGAGTGTACGGGAAAGGGCTGTGAGAGTGTAAAATTGACTCGTCGTGAAAGTCACCGTTTAAAAGAGACCGAAAAAATCATAAGTCTTATGCCAAAAATGGGTCAAATTAGCTTAGTTCATTCAAAAGTTAATATGATATGTATTTGAGGGAGTTCGGATGGATTAAAAATTTAAACGGGTTTGCACAAAGAATCCCATGGTTGAAAATTCGTGTCATGACGCTATTATTTATAGAATCATCAAAATTTCGAATACATGTTCATGAAGTTTGTTTAGTTCATTAAGCTCATACTATAATTGTCACATATGGCTATGATAAAGTTTGATGATAGATTTCTATCAATTAGAGCTTCTTGAGCGTTTCGATGTGTTGGAATTGTGATGCAATTGTTTTAGTTCATGCACATACACTCCATGATCATGTTTACACACGTCGATACTATGATGGCATGTTACTCATATTTGTTTTGTTTTTGAATATTCTATCTTTTACTCCTGTTTTGCAGTTTTAAGCCCCTTCCAGTCAGTATTTTACAGAAAGTTTTTCACTGGGCAACACTATTTAATTATCTGGAGAGACTCTGAAAATTTGTCAATGTCGTTCTAATGACATACTGTTTCGCTCGAGCGACAACCCTGGCTCGTTCGAACGACAGCTCTAGTTGACCAATTTGACTTTTGCTAGTTGCTTTCTATTTCAGTACCCTATTTCATATTGATTCATATTTTTTGGTCTTGGGTTTCTTTTTATGCAGTCTAGTATGATCATTGGCATATTTTGCTTCATTTGATTCGTTTATCACACCTGCTTAGCCTGATATATTTTTGTGTGATTCATTATTTGTTAGTTACAGATTTGACATTGATTAATCATTTTTAGCTAGTGGTTTCATATTTATCTAGCATACTATGCGTTAATTCATATTGATCTCAAATTGGTATATCATGCTAGAATTGTTTATCTTTTCATTGGATTGTTTATTCGAGATAAAAAGAGGGAGAGATGTCTGTGATGTAGAGGGAGAGTTTTGTGAGTTTTATGTTGTTTTGTGTACACATATTAGTATTATGTTTACTCACATAACTAATGATTCGGATTTAAACCTTCATATTAATTTATATCATTTGTTCCTCCACACTTCACTAGGTATTTGTTTGTCTCATGTGCGTAAGTATGCTTAAAGATACTCGAGATTTCAAGTCTACATCACATTCAGACATTCGAGACACTTTCATGCCTGTCGGTCTAGTGCTGAAGAATTTTATCCTATACCGATGATGTATTTTTCATTTTGGGTTTTATGGGATGGGACGTAGACGTCATACAGCTTGATAGCCCGATTTAGGCATTTCACTATTGGTTTTGTCCCGGTATAGTCAAAAGAGGAGATTCGTAAGGACAAAATTTTCAATTGAGTCTTAATTTAGTTTTGACTTAGTCTTGGAACAAAACATGTTTGAGTCATGGATAGACTTTTATTGTCTAATCCCACGAGTCTATGACGTACTGAAGATTTATTGAAGACGTTGCGGAAAATCTACAAAGATTCAATCATATCGAAGTTTAATTGGTAAAATTTCTCATCTTCAAGGTTTAAGTGCATTCCGAGATCACACACGTATGAATGCATAATGTTAATGTATCTCGAAATTCATTTTATAAAATAAGGATGTTATTTTTTTAAAGGAAAATATTTTTAAAAGATGTTTAATTATTTACACTTCGTTTATGTCAGATACGAACGGATGAGAATTGGATAAGAGATGGTTTTAATCAAAACTCTGTTTAAATTAAAAAATCTATCTGACGATGTCGTTCAAACAAAATTTGATGTCGTTCGAACGATATCCACTATCATTTGATCGACGTGGCATATCGTTAGAATGAGATTCTGACACCGCCTTAAATTTATTATAAATAGAGGTGTTCAGTTTCCTCGAATGTGTGCATTCCGAAAAAATAGTTTTACGATCCAGAAACCTATTTGCAGATGTTTTCTAAGGTTTAAAGGCTTAAACACGTCCTTAGAGTTTGCAAAGATCCGAGATTTCATTAGCATAATGTTTATGTGATCCTTTCTACACCAAGTTGAGTTTTGTTCATCATTGAACACTTGTGATTGCTGGTTTTGCAATGGAGAAGCGACGGACATCGTGTTCAACATCGTAGACGTATCAAGTCGTATCAGTGGACACTAAGACATTCGTGGAGTCGAGTGTTGTGGATGAGAATCTTGAAAGATAAAATTTTTACGTGGGCACTTTTGAAAACCGGTAGAAGATCAGAAGGAGCGTCAAGACCCGTGGGGATCGAGTCATTGAGTAAGGCTAATTTGTCTTTGTAAAATCTTTGTTCATAGTGATTGTCTGGATTGGGTCGTCCGAGGTTTTTGCCCTTTTGGGTTTTTCATCGTACATCTAGCGTTGTGAGTATCTTTACTTGCTTTAATCACTAGATGCATGTTTAGGATTAATCAAGATATAATATGGTTAAGTTAATTTGTTTCATAACTTGGTTTGATAAAATTGAAAAAGAGTTTTCAAAAAGAGAAAGTTGTTTTGCAATCATCCTTGACTTAATTCCTCGAAGCAATATTTTGGGGACCTACACAACTAATCCATGCAAGCATGACAAAGAACATGTTAAGGATTGACAATCTTAACCAAAAGTTCAGGCCACATGGAAGCAGAAAGGGAAATGATTCAAACATAAGTATATGCCACATAGAGTGTGTTAAACCAAAAATAAACAAAAAAAAATCTTTTTGAGTTTTTCAAAAATTTCCCCCCCAAAAAAAATTATCTCAAAAGAAAAGTAAAGCAAATCGTTTTGTATTTTTATCAATAAGATGCCATTTGTTAATACATAAACAAATAAAAATAAATACAAAAGATATACATAAATCATAATTCTAACATGTGATTAATCATGGATCAAGTAATAGAAAATGACAAACATACATACAACTAGCATAGACTTATCATGAAGCACAAAAACACTAGAGCATATAAACAAAACTAACACATTTTACCTTTTGATTTAGCATGTGAGGTTTCACGTGATAGCAAATGAGAATAAAAAATCCTATCTTGTAAAGTCCCCAAATCAGATTTCCTAACCTAAACTAGTGAAATATGATTCTCTCGGGATTTGAGAACCTTGGTGACTCTACCCTTGGAATTCCTAGTATCCTTTTTAAGATCAAAACAATATTTCCTAAGATGACATTTTTACCACGCTGTGAGGAAGTAAAGACTCGGCGAAAAGTAGTACCTAAGAATTGACCTTTAGAAATGTTCCTGGGTGATTCTCTCAAAATAGTTGTTTTACCTTTATTGGCGGAAGCATTATAAGAATCGAATCCTATACCACGAGTGTCAGTTTTTTTTTGGACCGTGCCTAAGATTTTATCTAGTTTTTCGAACCTACACTCAAAATCAAATTTGACACGACTTAAGTCTCTTAACTTTTCTTCCAACTCTAAAATGTGTGACTCGAGCAAACACTGACTCTCTTCAAACATGAGAAGCTATTTCTTCATTGTTTCCATCAAAGCTCTAAGGATATCTCTCTCACCTTTAACATATTCAAGCTTCTCACAAAGAGCTCTCTCACGTTTCCTAAGGTCTTCCACTAAAGCACTCTCATCATTGACCTTGGCACGCTCACTTAAACTAGCTTCTAGCTTCAAATTAGACCTTTTTAAATTAATAGATTCTTCATATAACTCTCTAAAGGCAATTTGAAGTTCACTCTCATGAACCTCTTCTTCACTCTCAGTCTCTCTCTCTTCTCCACTCTCTAAATCCTCAAAAACATAGGATTCAAAAACTTTGTCCTTGGAAGCGTCATGTATTATAATGTCATCATCGGATGATTTATCACTATCACTTACATGACTTTCCATGAACGTGGTAAAGTTGCGCTCAATGGGGAATTTGGGTCCCTCCTCCTTATCACTATCACTAAGGGTAGCATTGTATAAAATATGTTTCTTGCCGTCTTTCCTTAGTTTAGTGGGACATTCAAAAGCCCTATGGTTATAACCTTTACAACTAAAACAACCATTTGACTTGTCCCTATTTAGATCTTCATTTTGCCTTTTAGCAAATATAGCCATATATTCCAAGTCAAAATCACTCTCATCATCCGAAACTTGTTTTTCCTCTTTTCGGGCTTTCAAAGCGATGCCCTTATCTTTCTTCTTTTCGGTCTTAGAGGAAAACATGTCAAGTTCATAGGTTTGTAAATCCCCTACGAGCTCTTATAGTTTCGTAGAGGCTAAAGTGGGTAAAGAATTTAACACGACCACCTTAGGAACAAATCTATCGGGTCGGTACCTTAAAATTATCTTTACTACTCGGTCATCAGGTATCTTTTCTCCCAAATTAAAATATGAATCTACAATATTGGAAGGTCTAGCATAAAATTCATCAAAAGCTCCATTTTCAAGCTTTTTTATGGTCTCGAATTGGGTAGTGAGGTTTTGGAGCTTTGAATCTTTTACGACACTAGTTTCCTCATGGGTGAGTTGCAAAATATCCCAAGCTTCTTTAGCATTTTCACATGTCATGATACGTCGGAATTCATTCGGTGTGATCGCACTATACAAAGCATTCAAGCCTCAGGAATTAAAATTTGTTAATTCCGTTCATTTTCAGTCCATCTCTCTACGGGTTCGAAAACACGCTCATTTTTTACTAAACATGTAGGTGGGGACCACCCAGTAACGACGGGCATCCGAACCCTCTCATCTATGAACTATAGTGTTGATTTCATACGTGCTTTCCAGTAGGCATAATTAGAACCATCAAAAATTGAAAATTTTAAAAATGGGGAAAATTTTATTTTTAAAGCTAGACACCAAAAAGGACCTAAACGTAATAACATAGCGCTTCTAACTCTGATACCACTCTGATGAGACACAAGTTCCCTAAATTTTAAATACTGACAATTAATGTGATGGTTCAAGTCAATTCCAAATGCAACATTTCTTTTCAAATTATAATAAACACAAACTTCAAATTTTAATTTCTTCTAAATTAAAATTAAACTAAACTAAAAGTGAAATAAAAAACTACTCAAGCATTAATTTTCACTAAAACATAATTAATTCAACCCAAGTCCTGAAAATTTCCTAACAATAATTAATTAATTTTCGATATAGGTCAAACAACAGTTTTTCAAATTAAATTGTGCCGACTTGAATTAAATTAACATAAATTTACCCAAACATATTTTAGCACCAAATTAAAGAAAGATTGCAAATTAAAAATAAATTTATCTTTTTAACTTAAGCATGCATTCTAGGTGAGTTAAACGAGATAAAAGAAACAATTTCACTACACGACGATGTACGAGGAAAGCCCATAACGGGAAAAACTTCGGACGACCCTGGACTAACAAATCCACTAGATACAGTTTTACAATTACAAGACAAAAAGACTTAATACACTCGAATTGACTCCCTTCAAGACCCGAAGCTTCTTCTTGCAAATACATCTGTTTAGCTGATAACCACAAAGTCCGTCGCAGTCTTGGAGTCCACCAATGGAGGCAGACATATAGTGCCTTTCACCATGTGAGAAAGTTGCAACAAAAGAAATCTTCTCCTTTATGGGTAGAGAATGAACCCAAACTTCTCTTCTTGATGGTGTATGTAAGGACAAAAGTATCCGATTAAGTCTTAATGTAGTGTTGTCTCAATTCCGGACAAAAAATTTATGTTATAGGATAGTGATAGCGGCCAAGATTATAAAGCTTCATCAAATGTCGAGTTTGTTGTGCCTCGTTTCTACGTCAACAACATCAGTTCCAATGCTCCTACAGTATGAATACATTTTAAATATATATAGGAGTTTGGAACAAATTTATTGGGTGTAATTTTTATATTAAACTGATGTTTATTTTCAGAATGTTTCTTTAAAACTTTAAAATAAAGTTTCTGGGCTAAAAATCGAATTTTAAGCATTCTAGAACCTCGTTCGATATTGTCATTCGAACGATTTTTTCGTTCGAATGAGAATGTCGTTCGAACGAATTTGCCAATGAATTTTCCTATTGGCCACTGGAACTTCGTTAGAAGTGTCATTCGAACGAGACTTCATTAGAACGAAAATCTCATTCGAACGAGATTTCTGGCGGGAAATTTTTTGGCAGTTTTAATCAATTTTTCCCCATGTTCCCACTTACTTTTACCCACTAACTCTTGACAGAAGTTATAGGTGCGGGAACCATGTTTGTAAAACTAACTTTTGACATTTTCTAAACACCTTTTTGAGAGAGAAAATTTCTTAGTTCAAAAGTTCATGTTTTAAGTGTTTGCATTTTCAAGAACATTATTCTAAAACACTTTTGTTTACACCCGTAGTTTGTTTATTCCAAGTTACTTAATATATATACTTTTCTTGGAGTGTTTGGTACCGGTTTATCTCCACACCTTCAAGAAGAGAAGTTTGGGTTTACTTCTACATCCCACAAAGAAGAAGACTTGTTTGTTGCCACGGCATTGTCATACGGTGAAAGGCACCGTGTGTGGTTGATGGGTTCCTAAAAGTACGATCGGTGGATTTCGAGACCGTGGTGGACCTCCGTAGTTATACGCTAGGCGGAGGTGTGTACAAGAAGAAGCGTCGGGGCTTGGACGGAGCCAAGTCGAGTGTTTGTAAGTCTTAATATCTTGTACTCGTAAAATCGTACTTAGTGGATTTGAGGCTAGGGTCGTCCGATGTTTTTTTTCGTTGTGTGTTTTTCCTCGTACATCGCGGCGTAGTGGTTATTTGTTTATTTTATCTTTTGCAAAATTCACATTGGATGCATGGTTAGGTAAAAAGATAAAATTGGTTTAACTCACTACTCATGCTTAAGTTGGTGCTAAAATTAATTTGGGTAATATTTAATTAATTTAGTTCAAGTCATTAATTTTATTGGATAAAATTTGGTTTGGCCTAATTTGCAAAATTGAATTAATTAATTATTAGGCAAATTTCTAGGACTTGGATTGAATTAAGTTGTTTAAGTGAAAATTAATTTGTTGTTTAATTTAATGTCACTATGTGTTTGTCTCATTCTAATTTGAAAGAAATTAAAATTTGGTTTTTGTGTGTGTTGTGTTGAACCATCTCTATTCCGCATCTAAAAGGAAATTACTTTTTGTAAAATCTAAAAATTGGGGGTCCTATCGTTTTCAGTGTAGAGAAAAGATGGTGCCAAACAAACACTCCAAGAAATATATATATTTTTATGAGCTTAGAAGTAAACAAACTATGGGTGTAATTTTTTTTTTCAAGATTTTAATCCATGAAAATAAAAAACACAAAAACAAGAACTTTTGATAGAGAAAATATTTTCTCTCCAAGTGTAGAAGAAGTGTATAAAAAAGTATCATGAAAAAGCTTGTTCCAGCATTAAAGTAAGGCTGGTAAAGTTAGTGGGACATGTGGAGAACATGGGTGGTTAAAAGCAAAACTTCCACACAAAAAAATCATTTCCCACCCGGGTCGTTCGATGGCTTCATTCGAGAATTCAGAGAATTGGAGGCAAATCTAGTTTGATACCTCGTTCGAACGAGTTCGTTGGAACGACATCGTTCGAACGAATTTCTAATGATAATTCAGATATTTATAGCAAGCACTCTTTATAAAACTCGTTTGTATTCTCATTCGAACGACAATTTGAATGAAAATTCAGAAACTTTGATTTTTCAATTTTAAGCCTAAAAAATTGAAAAAAGTTCTAAAGAAATTTTCTGAAAATAAAAGTTTATAAAAAGTATTTTATGAAAAACACCCAATATAATATCCAAGATCCTATATATATATATATAAAGCATTCAAACCTTTGGAGCCTTGGAATCTAGTGGTTGTTGACGTAGAAACATGGAAATAAACTCGGGAAGGACGAAACAATAAATCTAGGCCGCTACGTCTTCAACTTCTTCAAAACATGTCATCGGATTGATGGGGAAAAACTTATATCCTATGAATCAAATAGTTTTGTCAGGAATTAAGCCAATACTACATATGGATTCAATTAGGAATTTGTGTCCCAACAAGTTAGCCAGTATTCCGTCATCCCTACACTTATTTCTAAGGTTCCACACACGATGTGTCATGATAGTTAGCCAGTCCATTTAACGGTCATCCCTGCACTTATTACGCCGTCACCCACCCAAATTTTGTAATTGCCAGCCAACCCATTTAACTTCCAGTCCTACACTTTTTAATGATGACAATTCATTTTAATACCCGTTTATTATCTTAGGCATTAATTCCCAATTTCTTATTTTCTCCTCATATCAATTTCTCTTTATTTTATTTTATTCCCACCCTATTATAGAGTATAAACCTTAAACCTACCCCTAGTCCCATACCTCGACGTATTTGTGCCTAGACATGTCCAAAACACAAACACGTCTTACCCTATGTTATAGGATGAACTCTTATTATCTATCTCTTCCTAGTCTCATTCCTAGACTATCCAAATCAACAGATGGACACCAAAATAAGCCCCACCTCGGAATATTCCATCTGAAAATATCTACACTAACTAGTCCCATAAATAGAAATTGTTAACCGCAACTAAGGCATACCCACTAGTCTCATACCTAACAAGTATTCCTAAAATATTGGTGAGAGCATAGCTACCCAAAATCCCGTTGTCCTCGTAATAGCAATTATGATTTAAAACAACAAGTCACAAAATCCAATTTGTCAACAAGTACACAATTTACATACGACCACAATTTAATTTAATTCGAATCGTCTGATCCGTAGTCGTAGTTAAAACAATTTATTTCAATCAGCAATTATAATTTCAACATCATGCGAGTTTATGGACACATAATAACAATCCAATTTTATAATAACTACATAATTTATGAGCTTGTATGCCCCCCGATTTTAATTAAATAAACTCTGTAAAATTTTACATGTGATTCTGCACCCATTATGGCCAAAACCCAATACTCTCTCCTATATACCCAAGGGTTTCCAATCTTAGCTCATATTAAAAAAATTCATAAAAACAATACCAAATTAGTTTTTACTTTTCCTAATTAAGGTTGATAATTTATTTTAAGAAAAACATGTAGTCATATGTTTATACGACACATAAAAGGCATAATACTAAAGAAAGAGAATTGAGTATCCATGCCTGAGTAAAAGTTGAATGAAAATTCTATTTAGACACGTGAAATCTTCTCGAAGTATTATGAACGATCGGTTCTTGAACAATCTTGAGAAAACAGGATTTATCATGACAAATCTTGATATGAAACTTGTGTAAAATGGGGCTAGGGTTTGTAGGAGGAAGAAAATGAAAATTATAAGGGTTTACTTCTCTTAGAGGATGAGAAAATATGTTTGAAAAGTCCTAACCCCGTAATAATTTAAGTGGAGAAAGATTAAATAATTTAATTGGCATTAGAATCCTATTAAATCTAAAATTGTTCGCCTGTTAGTCACACTCCAGAATCGTGGCAAACAGTTAGTCACAGTTTATGACCGTGATAAATCTCTGAAGCGGGATTTTTATTTTGGCCCAATTTTTTTTGCCTAGAGAGTTTTATGTTTTGAGGACTCTTCTAAATGACCCAAGACATATACGACTCATATTAGGAGTCTTTTAAGTTAGCTTTACAAATTCTAAATTAATTTAATCAATTACCAGATAAGACTACGGGTTGTTATAGAGTGCAAGTCTATCAAGAAAAAAATTAGGAAACTTCGACCAGAATGGTCTCTCAAGGATGAGGAGGAAATATTCAAATAATTGAATGTGGGTTTTATTCGTGTGTTCGAATATTCAAACGGGCTCGCCAATATAGTCCATTAATCAAATGTAGATATATAATTATTTATTTTCTTGGCTTAGAAATGTATTGTTATGTTCCAAATTTTCAAATGGTTGAAAATGTAATAGAGGATCCAAAAAAAAGATATATCATATTGGATGCAAATTTAAGACCTCAAAATATTTAGCGTACCTATTATTTGTTTAAATTTCGCCAATATTGCTAGCTTATATGACTCTTAAGCTAGTTTCTCGAATGTATTGTTATTGAAACTGGTCATTATTCCCATGGCTTTACTTGAGATTCAGATTTCAAGGTGAACCTGCTTTAAAGCCTTAAAGATGTAGATCGTGTGAGTCTCAACTGATTTCTTGGACCTCTTCTGTTTCTTATCATCTGAGGCTCCCTTAGACTTCTTCTCGGCCTTGGATTTGTTCTCTGCTGGGGCTTTCTCTACCTTGGATGCTATTGTAGAGAGAGAGAGAGAGAGAGAGAGAGAGATGATAACGAGGCAAAGATATGAAAGGGGCTGGGATTTAAAAAGTGATGATGGTGAAAAAGTTAAATCATATTAGTTATACAAGGGTTCACTACGCGAAAACATGTTTTTAGTAACAGACTACTTTTACAATAACTAACAGTATTCTGTCGTTACTATTTGTTTCTTTAAATTACTGTTAGTAATCTAATATAAACATTAGTAATTTTTTAGTTTAATAATTAAAAATGAAATTAACAAAAAGTCAGAACTCTCGACTTACTTCCCAAAATGAACAAAGAATGACAAGAGATCGAAAACCCAAGCTTGATCTTCCATGGCTTGATCATATGCCCTAGTATGCTCAAAACCTAACCAACAGCTTGATCTTCCACAGGTTAGGGTTTTCATATCTTACATTAGAAAACACTAGCTTTAAATTCTTCGTATATCCATTCTCTATTGTGTTAATAGTTGCTTCAAACATGAAATCTGACTCATAAACACATTATTATATTTTGAATCTTCTACATATTCGGTCCATGTTATGGTTTTCTCACGTAATTCTGCAAATTTTTAGACTCGGGATGGAATTTTCCCAGAAAATGATGGGTCGTGCATGACCTATTCTTGGTGTTCTATTTTGTTCTCATGGTATATGGAGTTGATGAGGTTCATCTTTTATGTAAGATGTGAAAAAATGTCCTCCATTCTAAGAAATTCTCTTCGAAGCCCTCAAAACTCACGGGTAAGTGCTGACAACAGGACCTAATTGGGAGATTTTGGTCATGAAAGGGGTAAGGTTTCAACCATAGTTGATATCATTGATGCATTTTTTTCAAATAAAAAATTATTTTATCTTCCTCTTAAATTTTTTTAGATCCACTTAATGCACGGACACACATGTGCATGTACCATTTAGGTATATAGACCTTCCATGTTTGTATTATTTTGGTATATAAATCTGCTTTTATGTATTGTATGTGTTTGTTATAAATTTGATCAATGCATGGGGATTGCATCAAAATAATCTTATATTTTCATATGGGAAATCCTTTTTTAAATATAGTTTTTTTACGGATTTTAATGATTGACATATTTGGGTTGAATACATGAAAGTTTCAAGTTCATTTACTACATACAACATCTTTGATGTTCAATAATTTATAACTTACCTATCACACATTTCCAGGCCATTCCAAATTTTCTTTTATGATATCAAATGGAAGATCAAAGTAAATAAAGTTCTTGTTTTGCCATCTATACTATAAATTTTATTAATATTGATATAAATTGTTATTTCTTAAGGAGAACTCATAAGTATTTTAAATATTTGATCTTTATGCTTTGGCTAAAGTACACCAACCGTTTGGTTATATTCAAATGAAGACAAGTGAAAAATTTGTTGCTGGGGGATTATTATATATTGTAGTTATCATGGTTGGAACAAATTTCATTCGAGTTTTTGAATTACAACTGTTTAGAAAATTAACAGAACGTATGATTGACATTTTTTCCTTTTCAAACTGATTTTTTTATTTATTGAAAATGTAATAAAATTGATGCCATATTTATATTTATTCTCAATATGGGGTTGTGGGTTTTGCCCATGGAGTATTTGATATGTTACCCGATTCAGTTCGGGACACTGTGACTTGAAATAGTATGATTTATCAGTATTTACAGAATCATTGTTGTGATTAGATCTTTTTCTATTAGCTTCATATATACATTTATAATTGCGTATTTGTCCCTTCCATTTTGATATGTGATCACATATACAGAGCTGTCCACGTATTAAAAATGTTGATAGATCAGCAGCCGCCCAAGTGCTAGGCAGATTACAACTTGAATCCTTTGGAAGGGTGACTTGATAGTGGTATGATAGAGTGTCTTCTCTGGCTACCTCTTGTAAGTCCACCTAACGCTTCTTTTGAACTGCAAGATCATGCAACTTTTTCACAAAATTGTACTTCATGGCATTTTAGGCTGGTATGTATTTAGATAGAGAAATTCTGGACTCAGATCAGACGGACGATCATGGCCTAATCGAACATTATCAGACGATTTAGGAACATCGAAAACTCATCACTCGCATCATTGAATCCGATGAGACTTGAAGATCCTTAAAGAAATTTATTGGCCTCATCTCCAGTCTTATTATCATCTGTCTTTCTTGAACTAAATTATGTTTTGATATTCTACTTTTCAATTTGAGGAAATCCAATTTCTCTTAACAGCTTTTCAGATAACTTATTAGAAGAGGAATAGTCTCCTGCTTTTGCTCTAAACCTCTCTCTTAATTCTAAAACTCTTCCAAGCATTCGAATATTCATGAATCTGGAAGAAGCTTTTCGTAGATTGGTTTTCTAAAAATCTTAATCAATAGCAAGCATGTGTTTTACAACCAATTTTTTTCATTAGTTTAGAGGTGTTACCACAAATCCACCACTTTTAAGGAAAGCACGGACATAGCCTCGTTGTGGTGAACACTTTTTATGGAACACAAATTGATATAGAATCACATATGTTCCATCATCCTCCCTTCTTTAGTAATGTCACAACATTAGATCTCTTTGTTTCATTCCCCAATCTTTATATAGTTGCATGTGAACTATTTATGTATGACCATTAATGTTTTCAACCACACTGTCGTGGTAAAAATAGAAGTCCCACTCTAATCTTGAAAGAACATTCAATCTAAAAGTCTTCCATTTTCTATCACAAAATTATTTACTGGCATTAATGCAGTATCCTTTAAATAATGAATCCATCTATCAACTTCTACCAAAATACTTGCTCCCAAATTAATTTTATCGTTGTGATTAGAAGTATGATATAGGGTGAAAATGAAGAATACTTTTATGTGATAGCCTTCTCTTCCATTTTCTGCCACTCGAATGCGGGAGTCTATTACTTAACTTCTAATTGACTCCTTTGTGTTTGAAGTGGGTATTCATTTTAAGCTCTTGAGACAAAGTGATATTTTATACGGATTGAACATTAATGAACAGAATGCAATATGCCTAATCATTTGCTTCTATTTTCATTCTTATATTTTTATTCTTTAAGATTCAAATTAATCAATTTATAAAAAGTTATGTTCAATGAACATAATGGTTCTCTCTAGGAATTAAGAGTTGTCATCAATTCTGCTTCTGATGTAAATTTCTTTTTGATAGGCAACTTCTTTAGGGCTTGTTTTATGTTAAAAATAAATAAATAAGTGTTTGGATTTTTTACCGGATCTTTCTCTCCCATTTTAGCCCTTTGCTTCTGTTGACAGTAGGGATAGTATACCTTATCTTTTCGATTTGGTTTTAGGGTTTGGTTCATGATCATACTCGTAAATTCACCCCTGAGGAAAAAATTAAAGTTTTGCACCCAATATTTTTTCCCCAAACACTAATCTACATTTTCTTCAGATCAAAAGCTCATTCTTTTATTGAAATCTTGCAATGAGACCTCTGAAATCACTCAAATCCATGGATCAATGGTAAAGATTTATATTGGCCTTGTACCTTTCAAATTTATCAAGCTTCTTTCATCTTCTATTATAGACACGGGATATGCAGCCTCTATATATAGACATATACAAAACCCAAATCATTTTATGTTCAACACCATGCTTAGATGTTATTCAAATAAGGATGACCAAAAACAAGCTCTTGTTCTTTTTAATTACATGAGGGTACTAAATATTTTATGGACGCAACCCCGCTTTTGATCATAGACAAGTTTATAGCTTGCAATTATGAAGAGGTTTATATTCCTTCTTGAATTAAATATTGTGGTGATTAGTCCAAGGGTTGCAATTAAATGCAGATCCAACTAATGTTGTTGTGATATTTAATAAGAGATTGTGTTGGGTTTGCTTGAAGGAAGGAAGTCGTGTTTCATATGATGATGAGGCTTGTATTATGCTTAGGCCTGACTGGTCAAAATTTGGTTTAAATATCTAATTTTGTGCTGTTGTCAACAGTACAATGAAGGTGATGATGGAGAATTTAACGGCGAAGCCCGTCTTCAATTCGATTGCAACAAGTGGAACTACAAATCAAAGGTTTTTTTGGGGAAAAATATTATTCTTAGCATGCTTAACCTCGAAACCAAATCCAAAAGCTAAGGTGGACTTTCTTAACTATAAGTATCTCATTAGTTACATTTTATGTTGCACATAGATTAATTTTTCACATATTGTTAAGGAAAACACATTATATAAACTAAATTAAGATTTATGTTATGAGGTTGTTCTATAGTTTATTTGAGCAATCATATCTATATTTGGGAGCTATTGGTTGTAGTTCATTGTTGTGAGTTTTGGGATATTTGCTTTTGTTGGATTATTGGCTTAAATATGTTTAATTTATGCTATGAACTTTGTTTGAGCTATATATATATATATGTGTGTGGACTTAATTTGGATTATGTTTTTTGTTGGGAACTTTGTTTGAGCTATCTATATTTGGAATTGATTTTCAATATGTTTTGATGCGAACTTTGTTTGAGATATCTATATTTGATTTGGACTTTATTTGCACTATTTTTTTTTATTGTAAAATCCCTTTTAACTCCGCCAATGCTAATATTAGCATTGTCAGTCCCAAGCCCGGATAAAGTAGGAGGGAAAGGTAAGCATATATTTATTGTTGAGTTCTCATTCTTAATTTTGTTCATTCAATGGATATTGTTATTGATTCGTATGGATAATTCCGATGAAACAGTGATGCTATTTGCCTTTTGTTTTGAGAGAAAAATAGACTTAACTTTGTTACTTCCTATTCTAATTTGGTTGATCTTTCTTATGGGAGGCTATAGAACGTGTTCATACAAAGTGTGATAAGCCTAGTTCGTTGCGTCAACAATAGTTGATCCGTAACTGCCCTATTTTATCTAACATTGAGCCAAAACAAATAAAAGTCTGGTTCCAAAATCCCAGGCAACATATGGTTTTTGTTACTTTCTTTGAGGACCTTGAATTGCTTAAAAAAATGTTTTTTGCTTTCCATGGAGGTGTAGATTGAAGCCAAAAGTGGATTCTTCTAGACTCCAGACTGTTAGTAGAAAATTGAGTGCTATGAATAAACTTTTGATGGAAGAAAATGATCGCCTGTAAAAGCAGGTTTCTCATATGGTATGTGAGAATGGGTATATGCAGCAACACATACAAGGTTTATGTTTATTATTTGCTTCTGTTGATTCTTACTTCAATCCTCCTTCAAGAGGACCCTTTTTACAACACGCTACTCGCTCCGGTAAAATCTCTCTCCATAAAAAAAAATTCGAAGTTCAATTTTGACTTGCGATATTTTTCACATTTTTAACAAACTATTTCCTTTGTTGTGCATTTAAATATCTTAAACATTCGCTTTGCTAAATTGACAGCCTAAAATCCTAAAGTTCTTATATTTGTAAGTCATGACCTGGAATTAGTATGTTTTTATGTAGATTTGCTAATATCTTAACAATTGAATAATTTTGTTGGCTGATTTTCAGCCAAAGTACAAAATATCGGGTGGCAAAATATTCAAGTTATAAGTGACCGGATTCTTGAGACCATGTTAAGATACTTTAACAATTAAAAGAAGAGTACCGATATAGGATACTTATTGCTTCAATCATGGAGGAGTATGACAAAGCTGCTTGGCAGGAACTTGTTGACCTAGTCAAGCAAACTGGAATTATAAGCCATCCACCTTCTCATTGCTCAAGTTTCTATTAAACTTAAAATATCAAAGTTACGACTTTACTTGATATATCTTCTCTAGGTGTTTTCACCATCTAATGGTTCTAAAATCGGCGATGAAGCTGGACAAGATTGTGCACTGCTGCAAGAGATTTGTGGATGGATTAATGCAAAAGCTACTATTAATGTTTGGGATAAGATGACTCCAAACATCACTGACATCACTGAAGTATGCTTATCATCTAGAGAAGGTCGCATATTGTCGATACTTGATGATTGATGTTCCGAGGCTCTCTTAATTACTTAGATCATTCATCTGATTATGTGGCCATATTAATTCAACCACACACACACACACACACACACACACACACACACAGTGTGTGTGTGTGTGTGTGTGTGTGTTGAAACTGTTATGGTCTAGGCCCTTAAGGGTGATATTGGCTCCCTACCCACATTATTAAGATAAATTTATCTCCCATGCTTAATCACTTGGAAGGAAGTAGACAGGAGTTTGTTTTTATGTTACAAAATTTCTTTATTCCTTGGGGTATGTTTGAATTGCATTAAATTTTTTTCATTGGAGCATCTTTCTTACTCATTTTTTCACTTTTGTTGTAAGGCCGTAAAACATGATTAGGAATGTTAATTATATGATTAAGTGTAAGTTATGAGTTATAAGTTTGTGATGGGTGTTAAATATGTTAATTATCATGTTTAGGGGATGCATACTGATGTGAAATATGTGTTACTTACATTAGATGCTAATCGAGCTTATGATATGGGATAACATGTTTAGAGCATATGATTAGTTATGTAACTAAAAGCATTATGAAGTATGTTTTTAATGCATCATTATGTTTATAAAAGTAAATTAGGGTGTTGGTGCGAAATGGGCAATGTTTGGTTATCAAATGTGAAAGTTTCGAGATTTTTGATAAATTACTACTTTCTTGTTCGAGCCCAAATTAGGCATACTAATTCTATGATTTTGGGAAACATAAAATTGAAAGTTGTAGATATATACATTATCTACACATAGACGCAAAATTGGAGTAAATCGGGGTCCATAATAGGTAGTTATGGTGATTTTATAAAGGCGGGAGAAATCTGTCATTTGTGGAATTATTGGATTAGACCTTTAGTCCAACCAATTACGTATCACCACGAGGTAAATTGCTATTAGACCCCTTTAAAACATATTTATGATCTTAAAACAAATGTATGGCTTCTTCCTCATAAGAAATAACAAGTTTGGAAATATTTGCCTAAGGAGAGAGAAAGGAAGTTTAAGAAAGAAAAATCTTCGGAAAATTACCATAAATCAAGGAGATCTTATAAGGTAATTACCACTTTATTAAAGTTGGTCACAAGGACGATTTTTACACTTTGTATTTTTTTTCTTGACTTTGATAAATATTTATAAATACCCATATCGCCAAATTGTGTTAAAATAAGGATGGCTTAAGGACAAATGTAAGAACGCATGTTAGGATCATAATTGCTAACATTAAAATCCTAGATTCGAATCATTTTCTTGTGGATCTTTTGAATTAGGAAATTCATGTATGCGATGTGTGTATGTACAAAAACATGTTTAGAATGTGTTTCCATGATTGATAACCGAGGTGGAGGTTGTGTATGCTTAAAAATGTAAAGTTGTGCTTTAATGTCCTATTCCGACCTAGTTGTGCTAAAAATGGCACAAATCATGGAATAATGATTGAAATCAAGTGATTCCAATTGAAGAGGTTAGAGAACATATATGAGTATAACATACTCGAAGATGAGAATAAAATATCTTCTTGTTTGGCTTGGGGGTCATGTTTACGTTGAAGTTCTGTTACTGTTTTTCTTGAGAAATAATTTAGAAAAGGTTATACCATAATGGACATAACTTTGTCTAAAGAATTCACAATTTATGTATTTAAATTGTGTTAGAACCCTAATTAATAGGGTGTTATAGAAATGTTAATCTTCATATTTAATTAACTTTCAGTTATTTTTTATTGACCAACTGATGCGATGTGTTACGAAGTTTAATGTTATTTGGTGTATTCAAATACTAATGATGTCGAATTGGTAGGTACAAAAATTGATAATACTACCATACAAAGGAAGTAGATTTTGTTGTTGATTTTATTACCCACTTCAAGGTGAGTGACGTGCCCTATGAAATATAGATGCTTATATTTTCATAAGAAAATGTGTAGTTGAATACATGTGTTAGAATGCTTTATGGAGTGATGTGGTATTTATGAAATATATTCATATGATTAAAAATGTTAAGCGAAGTTATTTAATATTATGGCCTGTGTCCGGTCCTTTATCTAATGTTAAGGACTGTGGTGGGTCTTACGAGATGTGACAGTCCTGCTAATCCAACTTAAAGGTTTGTGGACTCGGGCCTAATAAAGGGATGAGGTGGTCCCCAATAATTGTGCTGGGTTAATTGGGTTGTGGTCGGTCCAGACTTGCGAGAGTTTCACAATTCTTGTTGGGTTATTGATAAGCACCCAAAAGTGTATATTTTATACCCCGAATTGACGCATTTTAGTTGCTAATTCTTGACAAATTGGGTCTTATATGCTTAATCATTTAATGTGCAGGCTTGATCGCGGTTTGCAGAGTTCAAATGCTTATATCAAGAAAAATGTGCGATTTGTGGAGCTAATTTCCCAGTCATGTACCTTACCCAAGCCTAACCTAGCCTAAACCTACCCCGAACCCGATGTGTATTGAGTTTGTATTTTTATTATTTTTTTAGAATTTTTATTTGAGTCGTTTTAATTTTTAGGATTTTTTTATTTAGAGTTTTTAGGATTTTTTTTCTATTTTTATATATTTCTTTTTATTTAGTATAATTTTTGTTTTTACTTTTATTAGTTTTTATTTTATTTTATTTTATTTTATTTTGTCTTATTAGGATCAGTTTTTAGGAATTTATTTTTCTAGTTTTATTAGATTGTTATTTTTAGGATTTTAGTTTTTATTTCTTTTATTTTATTATTTGAGATTTTATATAGATTAGGATTTAATTTCTTTTAGTTGATTTTATCTTTGTTAAATAGTTTTATTTTTGGATCAGGTACAAATTAAATACACACGCCACATAACCCCTACACTCACCTATAACCAAACAACACACTCATTCACACCCAATTATCCTTACGCCTACTCACACCAGAACAAATCCCCACATACACCCTAACTATCCTATACCTCCACACACACAAACCCCACTCCCTCCATCTTTAACCTCACAGTCTCTCCTTTCACCTCCATTTTTAAACTTCCATTAACATACCCACTAATCCTAAACCTTTAACCTCTCAACTAAAACCACATAACACCCACACTATCCAACCCTCCTACAAACCTGGATCTATCCAAACCCGTTTTCCCACTAAACTCCATACCTGGAATCCCCTGAAACCCACAATCCATACCTCTCGACCCGGGCGTGACCCACCTCATCACCAGATTAGCCCTTGCCTTAACTCGAAATCAGGGACGCACTTCCTCTCTCACCTAACGACCCCATCTCCGGCCAAACCAACTCCGGCGAGATCAAAACTGATCCCTTACCCAGACGACCTCCATCGCCCAAACCCAAAAATGATACCCCAACCATCCAGAGCCCGGACCCGGCCTGGAGTGCCCTGATTCAATCCAACTCGGTTGTTATCCCTTGACCCAAACCACATACATTCAAACTTCACAATACCCACGATTTCTACCCGCTTAAGACCAAGACAAGCCAAAACCAAAACTAAAACCCACATGTGTTTAAAACAATCTTTTTCCTAATTCCAAAAATTCCCTCAAACCCCCTCACACTCTCATGACCTCGCACAATCCATGCACATTTGTGCATTTTTCCCATTTTAACTCCAACTTATCCTCACATACCTCATGTCCATTTAATACCCTACCAAATTTACCCTTGGCTCCATGTGCTACTATAAAATCATGAGAAGACCCATTTGAAAAGCGGGGGACTTGGAGAAGAAGAGAGATAGTTTAGAGTAGAAAATAAATTAGGGAGAAAAATATTTTGTAAATAGTTTTTATCTTTTTTTTTAGATTTGATGAGATTTAATTGTGAGTGATTTAATTGTATTGAAGAAGATAGAGTTCAAATTTCCAATTTCAAGGAGACTTGTTGAAGATTTGTTCTGTTTCTCTACTCTTTTATTTTATATGCCTTTGATTATTTGTTCATCATGTTTAATATAATGTTAGGCTAAATCCCCTTTCAAGGGGTGGGATGATCCCATTATTTGATGTTAATCCATTTTAATTAGTTTATTTACATTAAAATTCCCTTTGATAATTAACTTTGCACTCTTACTTTCTATTTACGCCTCGAACGAGGGTAAATGATTTTCGAGAGAAAATCGAAATTCGATCTATAATACTCATTTTAGAATCGAACTAGAGATAAGGGTTTCTCAAGTGGAGTATTATTCCTTGAATTTCAATTCTAAATTTATTTTCTCTGATTTACACTAGTTTAATCGATCGATCCTAGCGAGTGATTTGTTAAATGATGTTTGGATCTACTTTTTAAGAGTTGTAGGAATGTTAAAATTAATTTTCTAAAATGTTATTATTAAAATAAACTTGCAACTAGAGTTAATTTATAATTTTGATACTAAATTGGGACGTTTAATTTGAATGAATTAATTAAATAGACCAACTAGAATAATTGGTGTAATTTCAACCCTTGTTAGCTTTCACTTTTATTTTCTCACTCATCTCGTATTTTATATTTTTATTTAGTTACATTCACTTAGTATCTTCCCATACTTTTATTTACATTTTTGATTTAGTAGACTTATTTCACCTTAATCTTAAAAATTGTTTTAATATTGAAAAAGCTAAAAAAAAATAGAAAAAGTAAAAAGTCTAAAAAGAAAATAAACAAATGAATTGCATGCTTGTCTTGTATGTTTCACCCTTAAATTTGGATTGATACCTCACTTACCACTATTCTCTAGTTTTGTTATATTTTTGGAGGTAATTGAGATTTTTGATTAGAGGAGCTTTCAAAAACGACAATACCAAAAAGTTCACTCTATCAAATGACGACGTAGCCAATCTTTGGAGCTCGAAGCACTTGAGAGGATTTCATATTTGTGATTCATTTGTATTGCACTTTTCATTTTTCGTACCATTTTTCATTTGTTTTAGAAGGCTTGTATTAGGATTTTTATTCCTGGCTTGTTTTGCGGTGCTTGGAGACACCTTTATTTTTTTTTCATTTTAAAAATTATAATAATTGAAGACAAGTGTGATAGGGAAAGAAAATAGGGTAGAGAGAGGGCATCCAAGGCAAGGAAAAGAAGGCTCTCTACCTTGGGTCGGTAGGACTCTCGGGGCCGACTGAGATAGGCATGATCTCCCCCCGATCGACTCAAATCGTTCATCACGCCATGATGTAAAAATTGTGGGAGTTACATTTCTAAATCCCTCGCGCATATCTTGTTAGTGAGTCAATTTTTGTGTGTGACTACGTGCTCTTACTAGGTTTTTATTCTCGCATTTAATTTTTGAATGTGTGTGATGAATTAATCAATTAAGACCTACACCCGGTCATTCATGAGAAGGGATTTCATCACCCGACTCACTCCCTTACCAATTGTGTGCTACCTAGATATCCTTAAATATAAAACCAATCCACTAGGTAGCCCAATAGGAGAACATTTCTGCAAAGGCGGTCACAAAGATAAATTTCGTGATTTTTATCCCCCACGGACTTAATTAAAATTTGACTATCCCTTTTACTAATTTTGAAGATAAAAATTGGCTATGTGCTAGTTAGGATTTACCCTTCACTTGTGTGTGTTCAATTTAATTTTCCAGTAGTTGGGTTTTAGTGTGTTCGTTCAAAATTTAAGAGTCCAACTATTTTCCCACTATTTTCTTCCAAAAATCCAAAAATATTTTCTTGCATCATTTTCTTTTTTAAAAAAATCCAAAAAAATATTTTCTTTCCTTCATTTTCTAAAAAAAAAAACAGTTTTTTTTCCTTTTGAAAAAATTAAAAAAAATATATAAAAAAAATATTTTTCTCGTCATGGCCGACGAACGTCCCTTAAGGGAATATTTTGGCCATTTTCCATTCTCTATAAGCATGTTTGAAGTTGAGCCAGATTCGAATCTTCACACTTTACTTAGTGGTTTCAACTCCCAAACGCACGCCGTTGATACTCATGTGTCGCCCATGCCCGCATCTCACATTTCATCGCCTACGATGACGAGTATCACCGCGTGAAATGTTTTGTTGTGCAGATCGTGTTTTCTAGCCAATCACTTGCCCAGTGAGTGCTCGTACATTCCTTATCCTTCCGAACTCATCATGGACCAAGTGTATCCTTAACCCACCTCGATCAATTATCATGACAAATCCAATCCCGAGTGGTGTGAGTACACGAGCTATTCGTGGAGGCCTGATCACCCTTCCACGTAATATAAATCTCAACCCGATGTTGTGGATCCTCACACGTTCCAACAGTTGTCATGGCAACCAAGTGCACCTTATCTCGATCACTCCCCTCACTATGCACCCCATGACTATTAGCCTTTTGTCTCTCACGGAGATGCTTCTCCCGTGTATGACACACTTGACCCCGACCCCCACAGTTCATATGAGTATTATCCATTTTCACATGTCAATAGCGAGTTGTGTCCACCTCAACCACCGCCACCACCCATCGCTTCACCGCCATCATCCACCTTCGCTCTCGAAAGCCACTTGCAAAAGTTCATCGTCTAGCAAGATCGAGCCACTCAAATTCAAAATCCAGCCCTTCAAAGGCTCGAACAACTCCTTAATGAATTTGAGTGTGAGAGAGAGTCGGACTTCCCCCCAAGTCACCCACTGTTTCCCCCACATCGAGTGACGATGTTTCGTCTTGTGCCACTGACTTTGAGTGTGACCAACCCTATCCTCCCTAGAATCTCGAAGTTGAAACTATTCCATGACCGGGGCCTCAAGTTGACACTTGTGTTGATTTATCCATCTATAGTGAGCCTGATCACATCCCGCTATGTATAAAAGAACCTACTATTGAAGTTCACCTTCCTTTTTCCCTTTTAATCCAAAACAGTGCCCGAGTCTACACCTATCGAGATCACTGTGTGTGTTCCCGAGGAACCACTTCACCTTAGGTTATCTCCGGCTACGAGTGCTCACCAATGTCCTGAGATAGCATTAGAGATGTTTCCCACCTCTCTTTATATTGATCATGTTCCACCATGCTTGATTCAATTTGGGTCATATATTAATTTTAATTATTATCTCTCATATTTGGATGCCTCGTTTGAACCACCCACCACATTACTTGGTGATAGTCTTGTCCAGAAGTTAACCACTCCATCTTTAGATACCACACTCTCTAGTGAGTATTCCTTTACTCCTCTCGATGATTGTGTGTCTTCCACACTTGAGTTAGATCATCTTCCGTTGCCATTTATCCCACCCGACCCTCCCATTACCCCTTCCCTCCCATCACCGAGTTTGGATCTAGATCTTGTACATTGCATATTCCCAACCATATATTTGGCTCCTCGCCTGAACCCAACCTCCACCTTCCATGAGAGTATATGTGGTGCTACTCTCCACTTTCGTGACACCAATATTGTTACTATATGCCCGCCACTCTCTTGTGGTGTTTATTTTTCTTTCCATTAGCTCCCTGGCGTGTCACGACGCGACCATTATAATCGCCCGTTCATAGAACGGTTGCGCGATTTCTATGAGGCCCACCCCATCACTATTGCAAAACCATATTTCCTTGATCACCACCTAGAGCATCATGCTTATAGGGCCCTTGTTGCCCTCACCTTCTGGCTCAATAAGGCTCGAGACCGATGTCACTTCACCCTTACCCTAATTCCCACCCGCCCATGCTCCACCGAGGATTTTTGCATAATGTGATGCATTTTTCCATACAAGTGCATTGACCCTTTTAGCATGTATCCAACAAGATTGACGCTTCAATATTGTTTAGGGGTGATTCTCATCACACATTTTTTCTGTCGCCCTGTGCTTTCATTGATCTTATCTTTACCGTGAGAATGGTTCAGTCTGGATGAATACGTTAAACTTAGTGCTACCGGGAGGCAGCCCGTGATTTCTGAGTATGAGTCTCATCCTATTTAGGGGTGGTGTTTCACATCACCCCATGTTTTGCCATGCTTATCGACTTGTACACACTTTTATCTTATCATTTCTTCATATTTTATCTTGCATTCATCTGTCCACTTCATTAGCGGTTGATTTTGGTAATATCTTTCCTCCCTATGCTCTCAATTTTAAAAATCATTTTACTTAACATCGAGGATGATGTTCCTTTTTATTTGCAGGTGAGGAATTTTATCAAAATCGTACCTCTTTCGAAAATTTTCGATTTTTAAACCTGATTTTTAAAATTTCGTGCATCTCATTCATTGACGTGAATTTTCAATCATCCATCTTTTTAAATCTAGGAATCAAGCTAGATGATTTTTTTTTCTAAATAGCTTATGTAATACATAACAAGGCATGTTGCACCATGAATTTCTAGACTCAACAAAATTTGTGCACTAATCATGTCACTACGGTTTAAGAGTTGGGGAGTGCTAAGATTCTCAAGAAAACCTTTAGGATCACTAATAGGGACTTTAGCTTGCGATATTTGTGCCTTTTCACCTTTCAGCGAGTGTTTTACGCAATCTCCGAGTCACAAGTTCATTCAACATTCTTTGGAACTGCACTTAAATCGTTGTATGATCTCATTATTCTTCACAAAATTTTGGCTTGATCACTGAGAACGACATCACTTTCGAGTTGTAAGAAATATGTGTCTTGAAATTTTTCCCGATCAAAAGATTTTCACCCATGTACTTCACCCATTACATTACCACATTCTTCCATATTTCTACATATTCCCACACCCCCATTTATCATCTCCATTCATATATCATCCTTCATTTTTGGAAAAAAAAAGAGATTGTTTTTAAATGTAAAATGTCTTCAGAGTTTAGAGTATAAAAGAAATGAGAACAAAAATAAAAAAATAAAAAAAATGAAAAAAAAATGAAAAAAATAAAAAATAAAAAAAAGAGAGAGTTTGTATTTAGTTCTTGTGTAATAAAGAAATTTGTTCTTCAAGTGCTATTAACTCTTCTCACACATTCTTTACACATCCATCATCTATTATACATCCATCATACTTCACCCCATACCATCCTTCCCATATCATTTTCCCTCACCCATAAACATTTATATTTTTCCCTAGGTGTTCGAGCAAATGAAAGTCAACGTGGTGAATAACTCGACGTTCTCACTATAGTGATTAACATTCTTTCATGAGATCATTTTTCTTTCTAAATTTTCGTTCTTTCTTATATGTGTGTGAGACGTTTGAACTTGCTTCACTTACTCACCTCCTCACGCACAAGAGCGATACACTAACCCAAATCTCAAGAGTTTATTTGAGAGAGCTATATCCCGTGAGATTTTGAAGTTGAAGCATTGATTCCGAAAAGGCTATTTAGGAACCATTCTATTGATGCTCGACCCGTTTTGACTGATTCACACCACACACGTTGAGTTCTAGGAAGGATGTGCATTGAGTATTTACTTAGCTAAGCTTTTTACACGCTTCTAGCTTGTATTTCTGAAAATATTTCTTTCATGATGTATTTTGTGATTATTCTACGTCTAATAAGAGATTGACGGTCATTGCAAATAAATAATTTTGTGGGTAAATTCCCTGCAAACCCTCACGAGACACAACTTGTCCTGTAGATCAATCTATAGGTTTAAAGGCTTGTTGCACATGCTAAGTGCAATCGCAGGTGCCCGCGAAAGTGGTACACTTTTGGTTTCTTATCTTTCTCTCTATCTTTTTGCTCGAAGACTTGCAATGTTCTGTTTAGGGGTGGTGTGATAAGAACCCCAAAGTGTATATTTTATACCCCGAATAGACGCATTTTAATTGCTAATTCTCAGCAAATTGGGTCTTATATGCTTAATCGTGTAATGTTCAGGCTTGATCGCCGTTTACGAAGTTCAAATGCTTATTTCAAGGAAAATGTGTGATTTATGGAGCTAATTCCCCAGTTTCGTACCTTACCCAAGCCTAACCTAGCCTAAACCTACCCCAAACCCAATGTGTGTTGAGTTTGAATTTTTATTATTTTTTCTGATTTTTTATTTGAGTCGTTTTAATTTTTAGGTTTTATTTTTGATTTATTTTCTATTTTTGTATATTTCTTTTTATTTAGCATAATTTTATTTTTTTTACTTTTATTAGTTTTTACTTTTATTTTATTTTATTTTATCTTACTAGGATAAGTTTTAGGATTTTATTTTTTAAGTTTTATTAGATTGTTTTTTTTAGGATTTTAGTTCTTATTAGATTTTTAGTTTTTATTTCTTTTATTTTATTATTTGAGTTTTTATACAGATTAGGATTTTATATTTTTTTCTAGTTGATTTTATCTTTGTTAAATAGTTTTATTTTTAGATTAGGTACAAATTAAACATAAACACACCACATAACCCCTACACTCACCTACAACCAAACAACACACTCACTCACACCCAATTATCCATACGCCTTACTCACACCATAACACATCCCCACCCACACCCTAACTATCCTATACCTCCACACACACAAACCCCACTCTCTCCATCTTCAACCTCACAACACTCGCTCTCCTCTCACCTCCATTTTTAAACTTCCATTAACATACCTGACGCGACCACAAATATGTCTAGTGTGTGTGCTATTTAGGATCAAGTGCAAGCATGTTGCTCAAGTAATAATCCGATAAGTCAGGTATCGATCATTAGGGAAACAGGACGACAGAAGTCGTGACGACGTTGAAAAGATGAAGAAATCCTAGCTTTGACTCATAGAAGAACGAAAAGGTGATTTTGGGAGACGAACAACTACAACTAAATGCAATTTTGAGAATGATTAACTACCAAAATTAGAATGAATAAAATGCAACTATGCTAATTTAAACTAAAAGATGATGACAAAAGTTTTTTACGAGCTAAATATGAAATGAGAACAATAGGTCGGGTTACAATCCCCCATACCCTAGTAACTCACTTCGTAGGATACTAGATTCGGAATTAGAACGTTAATTGAATTCGGTCTTTAGTACTCCTAAGTAGTACACATATGAGGGATCGTATCCCGCACAGTATGTAAGAAAAGGTCGTTGTAACAACCCAAGACTTTCGGAACAGTAATTATTTTATTTTGGGAAAAATAAATAATATTTTATCGGAGAATAATCAAATTGGCAATTAAAGTCAAAATTTGGAGTTGTTAGAAAGTGTGTCGAATATAAATTCTGAGGGTACCATCGTTTCCGGAAGGGTCGAGAAAGTCGAAATGACTGTACTTGGGGTCTATTTGGGTTCCGAAATAAATTAGGAACGTTTGACTCGAATTAAAGTCACCGAGTCATTTAAAGTGTGTATTATCATTTAAAGATGTGTACATTGGGAGACAAGGCTTAAAAAGCCTACGGGAGACATTTCTCCAAAATAGAGAAAGAAAGAAAGAGAGAAAGAAATAGAGAAGAAGAAAGAAGAAGAAAAGGAAGGAGAAGAGAGGGAGAAAGAGGATTTTTCAGCGGATTCAGACCCTACGAACCCGAGGCAAGTGATTAAACTTGCTAAATAATTGTTGTGTACATTTATTGCATGATTTGTGGATTGATATTTTGGGTTTTAGGTTAAATTTGTTAAAACCTAACTTTTTGGAAAAATCTTAGATTTGTATTGTATAAATGGATTTAAGGTTAGAAATTAGTTTATATGTATTCTAGGATGAATATTGATGATATATTTGTGATTGGGATGGATCAAAATGGTTGGAAAATGATTAAAATGAATTTTAGAATTTTGGAGAAGATGATGAATAGTGATTCAGCGTCACTTCCGAATCGATTCGGCCATGATGCGAATCGATTCGGCTCTTGGTCAAAAAATGAAAATTGTAGATCTTTTCGATACGGTCGCGTGAGCGCCGACTGGGTATTTTCTGATTATTTTTGGATTTTTAATGATTTTTCTACGTAAAGCTGTCCAAGATCGAAATCGTTAGTCAGAAATTAAGGTTAAAATTATTTGGAGATAAATATTAGTGGGTTCCCAAATAGGGTGTTAGCACATCTAAAGAACTCGAGGAGATGGGAAAACTTTGGGTTCGTAGAAATAAAATCCGAGTTATAATTTAAATGAATTTTGGGATTTTTGGCTTACTTAAAAAGTAGCCATTTTCGAGGTTCAGCAGGGCCGAATCGATTCGGCCCCCTAGCCGAATCGATTCGGAATTATGCAGGTGCCCAGGTCTGAGTGACCGAATCGATTCGGACTCCAGCCGAATCGATTCGGCCTGAGACAGAGTCCCAGGTCTGATGACCCGAATCGATTCGCCTTCCTGGTCGAATCGATTTGCTGGGCCGAATCGATTCGGAATTGGCCCGAATCGATTCGGAAACCGGGCTTTTGTGGGATTATTTTTCTAAGGAGAATTTCAGCCCGTTTTGTTCGAAGTTATCGAAGGGGGGTCTCTATAGGAGACATTTGAAGTATGTTTTCGAGACATTTAGTGAGTTTACCTTATAAGAAATTATTGGAGTCGTATAGACTAAATTTGAGGAATACCGATTAGAAATTATGGTGTATACTAAGTAGGGAAGATGTGTGAGTTTTAGCGATTAGTGTATCAAGAGAGAGATATACTAAAACTAAACAATGACACAAATTCAATTGCGCCTAAGAGCGTATAATGAAAATGAATATATTGTTGCAGGTATACCTTATATAATGGTATATCTTTATTATGTGGGATGTATGTATACCTTATATGATGGTGTATATACATGTTAGGCATACCCTCTCCTTGCTATCATTGGGAAGTTTCGTGCGTAGTGGGTGAGCATCCTGACTCGAAAAGCAGGATGTGGATATTCCCCAGGTCATAGTCGTCCATGGTGGTCATCATATGACATATATATATATTTATTATTTTGGGGGTGAGAGGTCGTGGGTATGTGTCGCTCTCACCTGCCAGTTAGGAGCTATGACCGCTTCCCGGACGTTGTGTGCGTGAGTTGATCACGAGGTGGGTGTCGTTGAACCCCACCAAGTGGCCCCAGTTTGCTACGTTTATGGGCTGCTAGAAGATGATAGCATGTGAGCATGCGTCCTTCGAGTTATAGCTCGGTTGGATGGTTATTATTGCTTGTGCTTGTACTTTGGGTGTCAAGGGCATAATGGACCTCAACGACCTACATTTCCAGGATTAGTGTATCGGGGGGGTTCCTTGTTTGGATTTCGCCTCGGCGAGACGTCCCACACATGAACCGCAGTGTAATGTTGGAACTCGGGGATAAGTTTATTCCTTAATGCTCATACTTAGACTTATATATATATATATATATATATATATATATATATATATATATATATATATATATATATATATATATATATATATATATATATATATATATATATATATATCACCTATCCCGACAATCGACAGTGCCAGGAGTAGTGTAACGGGGGGGTTCCTTGTTTGGATTTCGCTTCGGCGAGACGTCCCACGCATGAAACGCCGTGTACTGTTGAGAATTGGGAATATTAATTAATTAAAATTGGAAATAAATTTGGGTTACATGCATCTTGCATTGAGAGCATAATGAGCCTCGAGGATTAATTCGGTCAGGAGTAGTGTAACGGGGGGGTTCCTTGTTTGGATTTCGCCTCGGCGAGACGTCCCACGCACGAAACGCAGTGCCGTGTTGAGAATCGAGAGGAGTTTAGTCCTTAACTCTTGATGCTAATAACTCATCTATAATAATTATATATATGTGGTTTTATGCCTTATATGGGCATCACTAGAATATAAATTCTAGTAATTGAGATTGATGGTGTATGATTGATGATGTGGACATGATTGGATCATGTAACTTTATATGTTCCACAAATGAACGTTATAAAGATAACTATAACAATTGCATTAAAGATAATGTATATAACTTAAAGTATAGAAAGAAATGTAGAATTGGGAGATAGGTTAAATGGTTTCACTTAAATACTTTATTTGGGTTTAAGTTAGAATCCTCTTACCTAATTAGAATCGGACATCCTTTTGGAGACACGTGCATACGCTTAGTGCGCGCTTTAGATGAGAGGTGAGTTGGATTTTGTTGGAGTGTTCGATTCCAACTAAATCATGTAATAATGCATTTATAATTATTATGCATTTTAATACACTTGCTATAAACTGTTTTTCAAACTCGGGTTCTGACCCGTTTATATTTTCCTCCTCCATGTATATATTGTTTTACTTCAGGTGTTCCTCCGCTAGGACGCCTTTGATATTCCTCCATTCAGGATTTGTGGAGCTGTGGAAGTAGCGGACTGTTGCGGCACTTTGCTTTAGCCGATTCCTATCTATTGTACATCTAGATTAGGATTCAGTTGTATTGAGTTAGTATTCAAGTGTTGTAGATTAACACTTTCATATTTTACTTATCAGGTTATTGTATTGTCTGTTGCCCTACAGCATATTCGGGTATTTCATTGTTGAGATTTTTATTGTACAATGTATTGTACTCTTTCATTATTGGAGCATGCACAGTTCACTCATCATAGTTAGATATATATTGTTGGTTGTGTGCATTATTAGTTTTGCTGTTGTTGTTAAAAATAAAAGTTTCAAATTTTTGGCAATTCGCACTTTATGATTTCCGGTAGTTAGCCTTATATTATAGTGTTCAGTTGTTGATGTTGAGACTGTACCATCTGAGATACCTGATTTATGTAGTATAGGGCTGGCCACCCGTTATTATTTGGAGCGGGTTGTCACAGGTGGTATCAGAGCATCAGGTTCTAGTGTCTTTAGGATCTGTGTGCGTTACTACGGTCTTCCGTAAGCGTTCTTGATGTAGAGCCTTATTGTTAGGACGATTATATTCATACGTCCATATCTTTCTGTGATTCAAAAATGTTTGAAAGGCGTTCTGATACAATTGTTCTTGTTTCAGATGCCACCGAAGGGAGGTCGTTCAGTCAGGGCAAATAAAGGGAATGTGCAACCCCAAATGCCTCAAAGGAACATGACTACGGATGATGTTGCCAATATAGTGGCACAAGCGGTCACTGCTGCCGTTTCTACAATGGCTCAGCAATCAGCCGCACGGGCAGCCCCACCCCATTTAGGATTGTCTTTATGGGAGAGAGTGAAGGAAGATTTTAGTAAGGGGCATCCTCCCGAGTTTGCAGGGGGAGTGGATGCAATGGCTGCAAGTCAATGGAAGAATAGTATGCAGAGGCATCTTCGTATGGTTGAGTGTAGTGAGGTGCAGAAACAATTTTTAGTCACCTTTAAGTTATCGGGTGCAGCTCTTCAATGGTGGGAGTCTGTCACCACATCTGAACAGAGATATACTTTACCTATAAAAGAATTTTGGGAACTTTTTGATCGAAGGTATTTGCCTTCCCCTACTCAGGATATGGGGATTTTTCAAGGGGATAGGACAGTGGCAGAATATGAAGAAGATTTTTCTCTATGGGCGAGATTAGTACCTAATGAGGTAATTACGGAAGAGAAACGTATATCGAAGTTTGTTCGAGGTTTAGATTGGAAAATCCAACTACATTTGTTAGAAGGTCCTAAGTTAATGACTTTCGTTGAGGTAGTAAAAGCGGCACTATTAAAGTGTCAAGAATATCGTTTTCGTTCTCAAGAGAGTAAGAACTTTGGAGATTCGAGTTCATCAGGTAAGTTTGGCAAAGAGAGTGCCAGTAATGCGAGAGCGCATAAAGGATTTGCGGGTAAGTGTTTCTTTTGTAAAGAAATAGGTCATAAAAAGAGAGATTGTCCTAATAGAGGTAAAGGACCGCAATTTGATGAGATTTTGGAAGTGCAACCCCTACAGCAGATTCGAGGTCGCTTTAGACCGGGGGACTATGTTTGGGAGCCCATTGATGAGGATGGGCAATCGGACTAGAGATGGATGATGTAAGTTAATTTTCCTTTATAAATAGGATTATTAAGATGTATGGTTTTGGAAATAGCATATGGGAGATATGTGTAAATTGGGTAGTGCTTTAGCCCTTTTTGTTTATGTATGGTATGTAACGACCCTAAAGGGGGAATTTTGAGCAAGATAGGCTCTTATTTTACTATTTTGTAAAAAGGTAAGATGATTTTGCAAGGTGCTCAAAATAGCTTTAAACCTTGTAGTTAATGTAAGAATGGTTTTGGTGATGAGTAGAAATGATAAAAGCTACTTCTTTTATATAGTCATGATAGACTATTACAATTGTTGTATTCCAGATATGGAATTGCCTTATATATGGCAGTATATTGAGATGATGTAAGACGTTGTTTATGTTTGAAGTGATTGTGGTTTGATGGGACGCAGGTAAAATTTTATCTCCTGATTATGATAATATTTGTGAGCTATATGTTATGCATATGATGATTTAAAAGACCTTGTGTTGGACATAAGGCATTTTATATTAGATTATATATAAACTGTTTTCAAAATAAACTATTTTCAATATAAAACTTTTATCGGCCTTCGGGCCCTTTCAAAAAAAACAAAATAAGCTTCCCACTAAAAATGTTTTCAAACTCTAGTCCGGATTTAACAAACTCTCAATCCCCGACGTCGCCACACAGTAGTGTATTGGGAGGGTTCCTTGTTTGGATTTCGCTTTTGCGAGACGTCCCCCACACGAAATTGGCGATTGTCAGGAATTGAGAGGAGTTATTTCTTTGGACCATTCAAATTTTTCTCTATTAAAATTTTTGTATTATTCATATAATTGGAAAAATGGAACTTTCGAGGCAAATAAAGCCTCATTATGATGGTTGTGAGCACAAAGCTCAAATTTAAAGGGTGTATGGGCGCCCTTGTTATGGAAATTGGTTTTGTTTAATTCATAATCTACTTAAAAATAAAATAAATTAAATAAATTCGTCGTGGGAGGTTAGAAGTTTGGAGATAAGATTAGTTGATGGGTAGATTAGAAATAGTTGAGCTTTGGGAGACTTAGGCTTAGCTGAATTTCGAGGAAGAAATTCTTGTAAGTGGGGAATTTTGTAACAACCCAAGACTTTCGGAACAGTAATTATTTTATTTTGGGAAAAATAAATAATATTTTATCGGAGAATAATCAAATTGGCAATTAAAGTCAAAATTTGGAGTTGTTAGAAAGTGTGTCGAATATAAATTCCGAGGTAACCATCGTTTCCGGAAGGGTCGAGAAAGTCGAAATGACTGTACTTGGGGTCTATTTGGGTTCCGAAATAAATTAGGACCGTTTGACTCGAATTAAAGTCACCGAGTCATTTAAAGTGTGTATTATCATTTAAAGATGTGTACATTGGG
Organism: Sambucus nigra; assembly: GCA_949130495.1. Lineage (NCBI taxonomy): Eukaryota > Viridiplantae > Streptophyta > Magnoliopsida > Dipsacales > Adoxaceae > Sambucus > Sambucus nigra. The sequence continues at coordinate 627,739,039 of OX422212.1, read as the reverse complement.
AGACAAGGCTTAAAAAGCCTACGGGAGACATTTCTCCAAAATAGAGAAAGAAAGAAAGAGAGAAAGAAAGAGAGAAGAAGAAAGAAGAAGAAAAGGAAGGAGAAGAGAGGGAGAAAGAGGATTTTCCGGCGGATTCAGACCCTACGAACCCGAGGCAAGTGATTAAACTTGCTAAATAATTGTTGTGTACATTTATTGCATGATTTGTGGATTGATATTTTGGGTTTTAGGTTAAATTTGTTAAAACCTAACTTTTGGGAAAAATCTTAGATTTGTATTGTATAAATGGATTTAAGGTTAGAAATTAGTTTATATGTATTCTAGGATGAATATTGATGATATATTTGTGATTGGGATGGATCAAAATGGTTGGAAAATGATTAAAATGAATTTTAGAATTTTGGAGAAGATGATGAATAGTGATTCAGCGTCACTTCAGAATCGATTCGGCCATGATGCGAATCGATTCGGCTCTTGGTCAAAAAATGAAAATTGTGGATCTTTTCGATAGGGTCGCGTGAGCGGCAACTGGGTATTTTTCATATTATTTTTGGATTTTTAATGATTTTTCTACGAAAAGCTGTCCAAGATCGAAATCGTTAGTCAGAAATTAAGGTTAAAATTATTTGGAGATAAATATTAGTGGGTTCCCAAATAGGGTGTTAGCACATCTAAAGAACTCGAGGAGATGGGAAAACTTTGGGTTCGTAGAAATAAAATCCGAGTTATAATTTAAATGAATTTTGGGATTTTTGGCTTACTTAAAAAGTAGCCATTTTCGAGGTTCAGCAGGGCCGAATCGATTCGGAATTATGCAGGTGCCCAGGTCTCAGTGACCGAATCGATTCGGACTCCAGCCGAATCGATTCAGCCTGAGACAGAGTCCCAGGTCTGATGACTCGAATCGATTCGCCTTCCTGGTCGAATCGATTCGCTGGGCCGAATCGATTCGGAATTGGCCCTAATCGATTCGGAAACAGGGCTTTTGTGGGATTGTTTTTCTAAGGAGAATTTCAGCCCGTTTTGTTCGAGGTTATCGAAGGGGGATCTCTATAGGAGACATTTGAAGTATGTTTTCGAGACATTTAGTGAGTTTACCTTATAAGAAATTATTGGAGTCGTATAGACTAAATTTGAGGAATACCGATTAGAAATTATGGTGTATACTAAGTAGGGAAGATGTGTGAGTTTTAGCGATTAGTGTATCAGGAGAGAGATATACTAAAACTAAACAATGACACAAATTCAATTGCGCCTAAGAGCGTATAATGAAAATGAATATATTGTTGCAGGTATACCTTATATAATGGTATATCTTTATTATGTGGGATGTATGTATACCTTATATGATGGTGTATATACATGTTAGGCATACCCTCTCCTTGCTATCATTGGGAAGTTTCGTGCGTAGTGGGTGAGCATCCTGACTCGAAAAGAAGGATGTGGATATTCCCCAGGTCATAGTCGTCCATGGTGGTCATCATATGACATATATATATATTTATTATTTTGGGGGTGAGAGGTTGTGGGTATGTGTCGCTCTCACCTGCCGGTTAGGAGCTATGACCGCTTCCCGGACGTTGTGTGCGTGAGGTGATCACGAGGTGGGTGTCGTTGAACCCCACCAGGTGGCCCCAGTTTGCTACGTTTATGGGCTGCTGGAAGATGATAGCATGTGAGCCTGCGTCCTTCGAGTTATAGCTCGGTTGGATGGTTATTATTGCTTGTGCTTGTACTTTGGGTGTCAAGGGCATAATGGACCTCAACGACCTACATTTCCCGGACTAGTGTATCGGGGGGATTCCTTGTTTGGATTTCGCCTCGGCGAGACGTCCCACGCACGAACCGCAGTGTGATGTTGGAACTCGGGGATAAGTTTAGTCCTTAATGCTCATACTTAGACTTATATATATATATATATATATATATATATATCACCTATCCCGACAATCGACAGTGCCAGGAGTAGTGTAACGGGGGGGTTCCTTGTTTGGATTTCGCTTCAGCGAGACGTCCCACGCATGAAACGCTGTGTACTGTTGAGAATTGGGAATATTAATTAATTAAAATTGGAAATAAATTTGGGTTACATGCATCTTGCATTGAGGGCATAATGAGCCTCGAGGATTAATACGGTCAGGAGTAGTGTAACGGGGGGGTTCCTTGTTTGGATTTCGCCTCGGCGAGACGTCCCACGCACGAAACGCAGTGCCGTGTTGAGAATCGAGAGGAGTTTAGTCCTTAACTCTTGATGCTAATAACTCATCTATAATAATTATATATATGTGGTTTTATGCCTTATATGGGCATCACTAGAATATAAATTCTAGTAATTGAGATTGATGGTGTATGATTGATGATGTGGACATGATTGGATCATGTAACTTTATATGTTCCACAAATGAACGTTATAAAGATAACTATAACAATTGCATTAAAGATAATGTATATAACTTAAAGTATAGAAAGAAATGTAGAATTGGGAGATAGGTTAGATGGTTTCACTTAAATACTTTATTTGGGTTTAAGTTAGAATCCTCTTACCTAATTAGAATCGGACATCCCTTTGGAGACACGTGCATACGCTTAGTGCGCGCTTTAGATGAGAGGTGAGTTGGATTTTGTTGGAGTGTTCAATTCCAACTAAATCATGTAATAATGCATTTATAATTATTATGCATTTTAATACACTTGCTATAAACTGTTTTTCAAACTCGGGTTCTGACCCGTTTATATTTTCCTCCTCCATGTATATATTGTTTTACTTCAGGTGTTCCTCCGCTAGGACGCCTTTGATATTCCTCCATTCAGGATTTGTGGAGCTGTGGCAGTAGCGGACTGTTGCGGCACTTTGCTTTAGCCGATTCCTATCTATTGTACATCTAGATTAGGATTCAGTTGTATTGAGTTAGTATTCAAGTGTTGTAGATTAACACTTTCATATTTTACTTATCAGGTTATTGTATTGTTTGTTGCCCGACTGCATATTCGGGTATTTCATTGTTGAGATTTTTATTGTACAATGTATTGTACTCTTTCATTATTGGAGCATGCACAGTTCACTCATCATAGTTAGATGTATATTGTTGGTTGTGTGCATTATTGGTTTTGTTGTTGTTGTTAAAAATAAAAGTTTCAAATTTATGGCAATTCGCACTTTATGATTTCGGGTAGTTAGCCTTATATTATAGTGTTTAGTTGTTGATGTTGAGATTGTACCATCTGAGATACCTGATTTATGTAGTATAGGGCTGGCCACCCGTTATTATTTGGAGCGGGTTGTCACAGACGTGTAGCATTAATCAGTACTCGCGTCTCACTCTTAAGCATCCCGGTTACCTAGGGCAAACGAGATCAAAAGTCCTACAACGGTTGCATCGATTATACAACATGATTCATCTCAGATTTTAATTCAAGCATCTATTTCCGCTATCGTGAATTACATCGGGTGGGGTTCATGTACCCCAACCCTTAGAAACTTAGTCGAACATAATTGAATTAAAAGAAAGCATGGATTGAAAAGAAGAATGCATTATAATAAATATAAACTTAGAATTGAAGAGGTATATGATTAATAATTAATTAACTAAGGCAATTATGAAAGAAGGAATGGACATAAATTACCTATATTGCAGAATCCAACTTGAAATCCTTACAACAAAACTCTTATTGATAAACTAGGGTTTTTTTCTACAAAAAACCTCTACTCCTAATTAGCTAACCTAAAAATCGAACTCTTTTTTTTGTCTAACAATAATACATCACAAAAACTACAGAGTTGTATCTGAATCAAACTCTCAAATTGGAATAAGAAAATCAAGTTTATCCTCGGCGGACCGGTCCGTGCGTCCCGGAGCGGATCGGTCCAGGTCCAAATTCAGACCAGTCCTTTTTATTTAGAAAATGGATTGGTCCTAAAGTTGATTTTACACAGTAAGTTTTTAGGGTCTGGACCGATCCTATTTTTTTATAAAAATGGACCGGTCCTATTTTCTCATCCAATTTCTCTTCATTATCTCGCATCTTCGAATGACCATAACTTCTGCACTGTAGCTCGGATTGAGGTGCCATTATTTCCAGTATTCTTGTAATTGGAAGCTCATCCACTTTTTAGTTGGCCCCACCTCTAGACTAAGGCTAAAAAATTAAGAAAATACCCTTGAACTCCCCATTTCTTGCTTTCTTTCACTGTTTTGAGTTCTCGTTAGCACTAACTTGCATGAAATACATGTAAAGCACATGAGAAATACACAAAACACGAAATACTTGCCAAAAGGGGTTAGTAGCATAAATATGATACAAATTGAAGCTATTTACAATGCACGAGATCATAAAAATAATAAAATTAAGGGGATAAATATGAAGAATTTATGCGTAATCAAACCCCCTAACTTAGAACTTTGCACGTCTCGAGCAATGTAAAAGAATTCAACTACGGCTCAACTCGTGAAGATCATTTTATTAGGATAGAGTACCACTTTTGCGGGCAAGCGATTGCATTTAGCATATGCAACAAGCCTTTAAACCCCTTAGTTCCCCTAGTAGGACGAGTGGTGTCTCGTGAGGGTTTGCAGTGAATACACCCACAAAATTCATTTTTCTAGACTCAAAGAAATTCAAAATACTTAAAATTATTCAATGTAAATTTCCTAGAAAATAATCACCCTATATTTGTATTCGTAAGTCTCAATTTGCCGTGCGTGTGTGCGAAGCCAAAAGATAATTGTAGATTTTCACCGATTGTTTATTCTATTACTTTCCGAGAAGTTGCTTTGATTCAATTTCTCTCTAGATACGCTCGCAAAGGAATCACTCGGAATGTGGCTATTTCTCTTGGTGTGTGTTATTTATAAGAGTAAATGTAATGGAACACAAGTTCACGCACACCATTATGAAAGACAGACTATTTGGGGTGGGAAGGATCTCGTCATTAGAGTACGATTATAGGGAAACGGGAAACATTATCTCTAATTCACACATTTAATATCTTTTATTATCTTTTGTGCTGTAACTCTCCACGCGGTAACCAATTTCGCAATTTGGACTCGGTTAGGACTTTTTGGGGGTTTTAAGGTGCATTGGGTAAAAGGGAAATGGTGGGGACTTCGGAATTGGGGAATTCATCTATGATGTCCATTTGTGCTTTTTTTTCGGGCTATTGCTCATTTTCTCTTCTTTTTCTATTTTTTTCTTGCTCTTTTTGTTGAGCATTTTTCTATTTTTCTTTTCTTGCCCCTTTTTATGCACTTTTCGAACTTTATTTATGAATTTTCTCTTTTCACAATTTCGGGCCAACTAGGATTTTTCGTGCTATAAACAAAAAAGGAAAGATTTATTCGGCTCAAATTGGGTTTTAAAGGGATTTTTTTTACAATTTGTTATGGCTAATATTTTTGGGTGACAAACGAGGGCCTACTACATTGTCGAAATTGCCCATTACATTACCATATGCGTTTTGAGATTAATTAAGTTTAGAGATATTTTCAGCGCGTTTTTCAAGACAACATTCCATTTTCCATAACCGATCAATGTTAACGAATTAAGATCCCCGACAACTTATTTTAACCGCTAAAATGAACTTGGAGTTAGTCATTAACTCGGATTGATTTTAAAAACTCAGAAAAGTGGATAGGCTCGACATCTCATCAGGTTAATAATCTCCATACTTATTCGTTAGGTCATTAATTCACGCTCAATTTCTATCTTTACTCAATTTTGTATTTGGATTGTTACGAATTTGATACTTTAATTAAAATTTCGGTGATATTTTTGAAAAATTTAAATTCTAATTTTTATTTATTTTGAAGAAAGAAAAAAAATATTTTTTTGCTTTTCTGAACTTTTTTCAATTTTTTTTAAAATTTTTTTGGGCATTTTGAAAATTTGTGAAGTTTTAGAAATACACACTTGTCACCCCCCTAACTTAGACTTTTGCATTGTCCTCAATCAAAAGGACTAAAAATCTAAAGAAGAGCAAATAACAAGTGTGACAAATAAAACAAGCGAATTTTTAAAATGCAAAATGACACTAACACATGACGCAATAATATAATAAAAATCACCCCATAAGCGTCGAGGGTGCGACGACCTCTCATCTCTCCACAAACTCACCCGACCCCTTGCACGGGGAGTGATGCTCTTCTTATCTTGCTCGTCTTCCTCACATCGTAAACCAAAAGTCGAAACAATTGGGAGTCGACCCAATAGAAAAAATGAACACCTCGAGGCATATGATGAATGAGGTGAGTGAAGTCAACGAGGTGCTCAATCACCTTGTAGCACAAATGGCCCGACTTGGAGAGAATATCAAAGTGAAGTTTGGAATGGCCTAGATTGCCCCTAAACTTGATAATGCATGGATCGAGCTCTAAATTGGGCGATACTCAAACCATGGCCTTGATTGCATCCAAGAACTCCAGTGGCATTGGAGGATGGTCACAAAGAAGGAAATCATCCATCCTATCTTTCCATGCGCTATCTTCTAAGTGACAAAATGAGTCCAATAGAGATTGGACTTCGATAGTGAAGCTCTCATCCACCGGCCCAAATTCGTTCTCAAAGTCCTCTAGGCTCCTATCTCCCAACGCTCTTTCTTGCTCATTATCCGAATACTCTCTCTCATTCTCCTCCGATGGCTTCTGTGATGTGGAGAGATGGTTACTACGAAGGAATTCATCTATTATATCTTTCCATTCTCTCTCATCTAGCATCTCCCCCGTAATACTCATCATTTTTTATTTTTTTTGGATTTTGGATTTTGGATTTTGGATTTTTTTTGTCTAAGTTTTAGATTGACTCGATCTAACCTAAGTCTACCTAATTCCTCGGCAACGGTGCCAAAAACTCGACGCAACCACAAATGTATCTAATGTGTGTGCTATTTAGGATCAAATGCAAGCATATCGCTCAAGTAATAATCCCATAAGTCAGGTACCGATCCTTAGGGAAATCGGATGACAGAAGTCGTGACGACATTGAAAAGATGAAGAAATCCTAGCTTTGACTCTTAGAAGAACGAAAAGGTGATTTTGGGAAACGCACAACTACAAGTAAATGAAATTTTGAGAATGATTAACTACAAAAATTAGAATGAATAAAATGCAACTACGCTAATTTAAACTAAAAGATGATGACAAAAGTTTTTTACGATCTAAATATGAAATGAGAAACATAGGTCGGGTTACAATCCCCCACACCATAGTAACTTACTTCGTAGGATAATAGATTCGGAATTAGAACGTTAAATGAACCTGGCCTTTAGTAATCCAAAGTATTACATATATGAGGGATCATAGCCCACACAGTATGTAAGCAAAGGACGAGTAAAGCGGTTTAGCATTAACCAGTACTTGCGTCGCACTCTTAACATTCCAGTTACCTAGGTTAAACGAGATCAAAATTCCTACGAAAGTTGCACATGTTATACAACATGATTCATCAAAGATTTTAATTCAATCATCTAGTTCCACTATCGTGAATTACATCGGGTGGGGTTCATGCACCCCAACCCTTAGAAACTTCGCCGGACATAATTAAATTCAAAAGAAAGCATGGATCGAAAAGAAGAATGCATCGTAATAAATAGAAACTTGGAATTCAAGAGGTGTAGGATTAATAATTAATTAACTAAGGAAATTATGAAAGAAGTAATGGACATAAATTACTTGTATTGCAGAATCAAACTTGAAATCCTCACAACAAAACTCTTATTGAAAAACAAGGGTTTTTTTCTACAAAAACCCTCTACTCCTAATTAGCTAACCTAAAAATCGAACTCTTTTTTTTCGTCTAACAATAATTGGAGATTAAATATATCACAAAAAATCCAGAGTTATAGATGAATCAAATTCTAAACTTGGAACAAGAAAATCAAGTTTATCCTCGGCGGACTGGTCCGTGCGTCCAGGAGCAGATCGATCCAGGTCCAAATTCGGATCGGTCCGTGCGTCGAGGAGCGGATTGGTCCACCTCCAAATTCGGACCAATCCTTTTTATTTAGAAAATGGATTGGTCCTAAAGTTGATTTTAGACAATAAGTTTTTAGGGTCTGGACCGATCCTATTTTTTTATAAAACGGACCGGTCATATTTTTTGATCCAATTTCTCTTCGTTATCTCGCATCTTCGAATGACCATAACTTCTTCACCGTAGCTCGAATTGAGGTGCCGTTTTTTCTAGTGTTCTTGTAATTTTAAGCTCTTCAACTTTTCAGTTGGCTCCACCTCCAGGCTAAGGCTTCAATATTATGAAAATACCCTTGAACTCCCAATTTCTTACTTTCTTTCACTGTTTTGAGTTCTCTTTTGCACTAACTTGCATGAAATACTTGTAAAACAGATGAGAAATTTACAAAACATGAAACACTTGCCAAAAGGTGTGAGTAGCATAAATATGAGACAAATCCAAGATATTTACAATGCACGAAATCATAAAAATACCGAAATTAAGGGGATAAATATGAAGAATTTATACCTAATCAATACTCACTAATCCTAAAGCTTAAACCTCTCTACTAAAACCACATAATACCCGCACTATCCAACCCTCCTACGAACCCGGATCTGTCCAAACCCACTTTTCCCACTAAGATCCATACCTGAAATCCCTTGAAACCCACGATCCATACATCTCGACCCGAGCGCGACCCACCTTGTCACTATCTTAGCCCCTGCCTTAACCCGAAATCGGCGACCCACTTCCTATCTCACCTAACGACCCCAGCTCCGGCCATACCGATGAAGATGAGCTCAAAGTTGATTCCTTACCTGGATGGCCTCCATTGCCCAAACCCAGAAATGCGACCCCAACCATCCGGAGCCCGAACTCGACCTGTAGTGCCCCAATTCAATCCAACCTAGTTGTTATCCCTTGACCCAAACCACATCCATTCAACCTTCACAATACCCATGATTTGTGTCTGCTTAAAACCAAGACAAGCCAAAACCAAAACTAAAACCCACATGCGTTTAAAACTATGTTTTTCCCAATTTCAAAAATACCCCCAAACCCCCTCACACTCACATGACCTCACAGAATCCATGAGCATTTGTGCAATTTCCCATTTTAACCCCAAATTATCCTCACACCCCTCATATCTATTTAATCACTACCCAATTTACCCTTAGCTCCATGTTCTATAATAAAATCATGAGAAGAACCATTTGAAAAGAGGAGAGACTTGGAGAAGAATAGAGATAGTTTAAAGTAGACAATAAATTAGGGAGAAAAACATTTTGTAAATAGTTTTATTAATTTATTTTGGAGATTTGGTGAGATTTAATTGTGAGTGATTGAATTGTATTGAAGAATATAGAGTTCAAATTACCAATTTCAAGGAGACTTGTAGACGATTTGTTCTCTTTCTTTAGTCTTTTATTTTATATGCCTTTGATTATGTGTTCATCATGTTTAATATAATGTTAGGCTAAATCCCCTTTCAAGGGGTGGGATGATCCCATTATTTGATGTGAATCCATTTTAATTAGTTTATTTACATTAAAATTCCCTTTGATAATTAACTTTGCACTCTTACTTTCTATTTACACCTCGAGGGAGGGTAAATGATTTTCGAGAGAAAATCGAAATTCGAGCTATAATACACCTTTTAGAATCGAACTCGAGACAGGGGTTTTTCAAGTGTGGTATTATTCCTTGAATTTCAACTCTAAATTTATTTTCTATGATTTGCACTAGTTTAATCGATCAATCCTACCGGGAGATTTGTTAAATGATGCCTGGATCTACTTTTTAAGAGTTGTAGGAGTGTTAAATTAATTTTCTAAAATGTTATTTTTAAAATTACATTTGCAACGAGAGTTGATTTATAATTTTGATATTAACTTGGGATGTTTGAATGAATTAATTAAATATTATTAAAATTGCATTTGAATGAATAAATTTAAATAGATCAACTAGAATAATTGTTGTAATTCCATCCCTTATTAGATCTCACTTTTATTTTCTCACTCATCTCATATTTTAGATTTTTATTTGGTTAGATTTACTTAGTAGCTTCACTTACTTCTATTGACATCTTTGATTTAGTAGTTGTATTTTATCTTAATCTGAAAAATTGTTTTGATATTGAAAAACCTAAAACAAATAGAAAAAGTAAAAAGTCCAAAAAGAAAATAAGGTAATTGAGATTTTTGATTAGAGGAGCTTTCAACAACGACAATACTGAAAAGTTCACTCTATCAGTTATAGAAGTAGAACGAAATAAAATTGGTTATTCAAATTGGTTATATGTGTGGTATATGGTCATTCACCAGGCCTTTATTTCTCGTACTCTTATAATGTTTTGTTTCAGGTATGCTTATCGTTTGGAGTTCACTACCAAGTTAGGACCTTAAAATGGGGGAGTGACGAATATCTAATATGGGTTCAATATCAACAAGGTTTTTGTGTCAATGTTAAACAAAGGAACTTGTATATGTAAAGTTGTTTAGTACTTGTAAGTTATATTTATGTGTAGTTACGTTTTCATCTAAACATTCCTTTGAAAAAAGAAAAGAAAAAATCTTCTGCTATTTTTCGAGAGATTTAAAGTAAAGTGTTGTTTAACGGAATTTATTTCTAAATAAAAGGATGATTTTAACCTAATTAAGCCGGGGCACGACAACTTGGTATCAGATCATGGTTATTAGGTTCTGGACAGGGTGTGAGGGTTTAGATTGGCAATGGACAATAGAAAGTGAGTTTTTTTTTGTCAGGATTTTGACTAATAATGTTAATGTTAAAATGTTGCTATTGTATTATGTTTAAGTTATTTATATTACAATGAGTGATGGATCCACACGAGTTGCATAATAGAGCAGAGGGTGAGGCATCCTATGTACCTAATAGTCAGCAAGGACAAGGACATATTGAAGTGGATGAACTAAAGGTGCAACAACAAGCTATTGATGATGTGGGAAGAATATTATGTGTTGTGGCACAACTTGTGGAATAAGCAAGAGTTGGAGAACACGGTGGGGATGGGGGTAAATTGCATGAGAGGTTCATGAAGTTAAATTTGCCAGCATTTACTGGGACTACTGATCTATTAGTGGCAGAGGGGTATATTAGACATATGGAAATGATATTCAAGGTGATGCAAGTACGAGATGAACAAAAGGTTTTGGTAGAAACCTTTAGGTTAGAAGTTGATGCAAAGTTATGGTGGATGCTACATAAAGGTTAGTTACTACAATTGGGGGAGTGGTATCAATGAAATCTCGACAAATTACATGGGAGAAGTTTGTGAATGTGTTCTTTGATAAATATTTTCCAAGGCTGTATAGGAAGGAGAAAGAAGAGGAATTTATCATGCTAAAATAGGGGAACCGAACAGTGAGAGAGTATGAAATTTTTTATATCTTTATCCAGATTTGCACCTGATTTGGCGAGGATAGAAGAAAGTAAATGTGATCGGTTTCAAACTGGGTTGAATGTCGACATAAAAAACATGGTTGATAATATGAAGATCACATATTACATGGACTTGGTGGATAGAGCTATGGTTTCAGAAAAGTCAAAGAAAGAAATGCAAGACGAACATTCGAAGAAAGCTAGACACGATTGCACAAAATCATATGGATGGGAGATGGGAACCTCAACTCAAAGTGTACCACGAGGAGTACCTAAGGGCCAGGGATTTAAAAACAACAAAAATGCACCTGGAAGATTTCAAGCTCGAAGTGGAAGGACAGGAATGAGTCGATCAAAAAATGCATCCGTGTTGGGATCGATGGCCATATTTTGTTATAGATGTGGTGGTTAATGGAACATGTCTCGGGAGTGTACAATAGCTGAGACGACACCTTTATGTTTCCAATGTCATCAAACAGGGCACTTACAAAAGAATTATCCAATGATAGGAGCTACAACATCAATTGGTAGTGTGGTAGTAGGAGGTAGGAGTTCTACATAGAATGTACCCAGGGGAGGTAGAGGAGGTATATCACAAAGTCAAGGTCAAGGAAAAGTGTTTGCACTGACACAATAAGATTCACAAGCTATGCCTAATGTAGTGACAGGTACACTTCCTACTGGTGATAAAGATGCTTATGTGCTGATAGATCCTAGTTCTACACATTCTTTTATTTATTTTCTTTATCTATTGCATCTTAATAAACCATTATCATCATTATATTCTAGTTTAACTATTGTTACTCCAATGGGGGGGTTGACTTTTTTTGAGAGGGTATATAGGGAGTGTGTGGTGCGAGTGGGTGAATAAGAATTATTGGTTCACTTGTTACTTCTCGATATGCATGACTTTGATGTGATACTAGGTATGGATTGGTTTTCCTCATATCATGTATGTTTAGATTTCTTTAGATAGGAGGTAGTATTTCGATTACTGGGTGAACCTGAATTTAAATTTGTTGGGGAACGAAATGTCACTCCAACATGTTTGATTTCTGTTACAAAATCTTATGAATTTTTTAGGAAAGGGTGTCAGGGTTATCTCGCCCATATGGTGGACACATGACAAGAGGCTAGAAAACTATCAGATATACCAGTAGTTAATGAGTTTGCAGATGTCTTCCCAAAATAACTCCCGGGATTAGCACCATATCGTGAGGTAGAATTTACGATTAAGTTAGTACTAGGCACCGCACCGATATCTATTGCACCATATCGTATGGCACCTGCAAAATAAAAGGAGATAAAAATACAGTTTTAAGATTTGTTAGATCTTGGTTTTATAAGGCCTAGCGTATCACCGTGGGGAGCCCCAGTATTGTTCACCGTGGGGAGCCCCAGTATTATTTGTAAAGAAAGATGGAACCATGAGACTGTGCATCGATTATCGTCAATTGAATAAGGTGACGATCCGTAATAAATACCAACTACCTCGCATTGATGACTTATTTGATCAGTTACAAGGAACCAAAGTATTTTCAAAGATTGATCTCAGATCAGGATATCTTCATTTCAAAGTAAGAGAATGTGACATTTCTAAAACTGCTTCTCGTTCCAGGTATGGACATTATAAATTTCTGGTCATGCCATTTGGGTTAACAAATGCACCAGCCGTATTCATGGACTTGATGAACCGCATATTTCATCCCATATGTGGATTCTTTTGTTATCATCTTCATTGATGAAATTTTGATATATTCTCATAGTAAGGAGGAGCATGAGCATCATCTGCATATAATTTTAAAGATCTTACGAGAGAAGCAATTATATGCTAAATTTTATAAATGTGAATTTTGGCTAGAAAAAGTAGTATTTTGGGGGCATGTTATTTCTACTGATGGCATTAGTGTTGATCGTAAGAAGGTGGAAGCCGTAATGAATTGGAAAAGACCAACTAGTGTGACAAAAGTACATAGTTTTTTTGGATTGGCTGGAAATTATAGGAGATTAATACTAGGGTTTTCTTCTATTGCATTGACATTGACTAAGCTTACCAAAAAGGAAAAAAGTTTGTGTGGAGTAATGATTATGAGAAAATCTTTGAAAATTTGAAGGGTAAATTGACGTCAGCTACAATATTGACTATTCCAATCGGTACATAGTGATGCCTCATATCAAGGACTCGATTGTGTGTTAATGCAGCATGGAAAGGTAATTGATTTTGCTTCTCGACAATTAAAGATACATGAACGCAACTACCCTCTACATGATCTTGAGTTGGCCGTGGTAGTTTTTGCATTAAAGATTTGGAGGCACTACTTATATGGTGTTAGCTGTGAAATTTTTACTGACCATCAAAGTTTAAAATACTTGTTTACTCCAAAAGACTTGAACTTGAGGCAAAGGAGGTGGATGGACCTTATAAAGGATTATGAATGCACAATACATCACCATTCAGGTAAGGCTAATGTTGTTGTCGATGCTTTGAGTAGAAAATTTCTAGGTAGAGTATCTTTTATTTATTGTATTCGAGTTGGCCTGCTGAGAGAGTTAGCTTTAATGGGGGTGGAATTAACTTTGAATTGGTCTTGTGGATTACTAGCACATTTAAATGTTAGACCTACATTGAAATACATGATAAAACAAGCACAAGGAGGAGATATAGAATTGGATAAAGTTAGAGACAATATAAAAAAGGGCAAAGAAAATGAATTTTCTATTCGTGATGATGACATTATTATGTACGATAAGCATTTGTGTCTTCCTAGTGTGCCTGATTTGAGGAGAACAATTTTAGAAGAAGTCCATTGTTCTTTGTATGCTATGCATCCAGGAAGCATAAAACTTTATAAAGATTTGAAGCAATGTTATTAGTGGCCATGAATGAAACACGATATTGAAAATTTTGTTGCTAAATGTCTCGCTTGCCAATAGGTGAAGGTGGAGCATCAGAATCCAAGTGGTTTAATATAGTCACTACATATTCCTGAAGGGAAATGGGAGCATGTTACTACAGATTTTGTTATAGGTTTACCAAAATTATCATGAGGGATTGATTATATTTAGGTTATCATTGATAAATTGACTAAGTCTGCACATTTTCTTCCTGTTAAAATAACTCACTCCATGGATAGATTTGCCAAAATATATGTGGATGAGATTATGAGATTGCATGGTGCACCTATTTCTATTATTTTTGATCGAGATCCTAAGTTTACTTCGCACTTTTGGCTTAGTTTACAACAAGCCTTGGGGAGTAAATTGAAATTTAGTATTGATTTTCATCCTCAAACTGATGGGCAGTCAGAAAGAACGATCTAGACACTCGAAGGCATGTTACAAACTTGTGTATTAGAGTTCAAGGGAAGTTAGTATGAACACTTGCCACTAATAGAGTTTGCTTATAATAATAGCTATCATTAGAGTATTGATATGTCTCCTTATGAAGCTTTGTATGGGAGAAAATGCAGAACTCCAGTGTGTTGGACTGAAGTAGGAGAACGAAAACTATTTGGGCTAGAAATTGTGTAGCAGACTACTAAAAAGATAAATCTTATCTATAATCACTTCAAGGTGGCGCAAAGCAGACAAAAAAGTTATGATGACAACCGAAGTAAATAATTGAAAGTTGAGGGAGGTGATTGAGTATTCCTACATGTTGCTCCTTGGAAAGGGGTTATAAGATTTGGGAATAAGGGAAAATTGAGTCCTAGGTACATTGGCCCTTATGAGATAGTGAAACGAGTTGGCGCTATGGCTTATAAGTTTCAATTACCACAAAAATTATCTCGAATACATGATGTTTTCAATATATCGATGTTACAAAAGTATGTACCAAATCCTTTACATGTGTTTACTTCACAACCGATAGAGCTTCAAGATGACTTCACATATGTGGAGGAAACAATAGCTATTTCAGATCCAAAAGAGAAGGTATTACATAATAAAACTATTCCACTCGTTAATGTAATGTGGAGAAGTCAAAACGTGGTTTATACCATCTGGGAAGGAGAGGATAACATGAGGAAGCAATATCCCCATCTGTTTGGTAAATTTCGTATGCGTTAAATTTTGAGCACAAATTTTTTATAAAAGGGGTAAAATTGTAACGCCCTAAAACATGATTAGGAATGTTAATTATATGATTATGTAGAAGTTATGAGTTATAAGTTTGTGATGGGTGTTAAATTTGTTAATTATCATGTTTAGGGGATGCATACTCATGTGATATATGTGTTACTTACATTAAATGCTAATCGAGCTTATGATCGAGAATAACATGTTTGGAGCATATGATTAGTTATATGTCTAAATGAATTATGAAGTATTTTTTTAATTCATCATTATGTTTATAAAAGTAAATTAGGGTGTTGGTGCGAAATGGGAAATGTTTAGTTTCCAAATGTGAAAGTTTTGAGATTGTTGGTAAATTGCTACTTTCCTTTTCGAGCCCAAATTAGGCATACTAATTATATGGTTTTTGGAAAACATAAAATATGAAAGTTGTAGATATATAAGTTATCTACACATAGACGCAAAATTAGAGTAAATCGGGGTCCGATAGGTGGTTATGGTGATTTTACAAATGCGGGACAAATCTGTCATTAATGGAATTGTTTGATTGGACCTTTAGTCCAACCAATCACATATCACCACAAGGTTAATGTCTATTAGACCCCTTTAAAACGTATTTCTGATCTTAAAACATATGTATAGCATCTTCCTCATAAGAAATAACATGTTTGGAACGATTTTCCTAAGAAGAGAGAAATGAAGTTTAAGGAAGAGAAATCTTCGAAAAATTACCATAAATCGAGGAGATCTTATAAGGTAATTACCTCTTTATTAAATTTGGTCACAAGGATGAGTTTTACATTTCAAATTTTTTGTTTCTGAATTTGATAAATATTCATAGATACCCATATTTCCAAATTGTGTTAAAATAAGGATGGCTTAAGAACATATGTAAGAACATATGTAAGAACGTATGTTAGGATCATAAATGCTAACTTTAAAATCCTAGATACGAATCACCTTGTTGTGGAGATTTTAAATTAGGAAATTAATGTATATGATGTGTATATGTACTAAAACATGTTTAGTATGTTTTTTCACGATTGATAACCGAGGTGGAGGTTATGTATGCTTAAAAATGTTAAGTTATGCTTTAATGTTCTATTCCTACCGAGTTGTCCTAAAAATGGTATAAATTGAGGAATAATGGTTGAAAAAAAGTGATTACAATTGGAGAGGTTAAAGAACATATATGAGTATGATATACTCGAATATGAGAATAAAATACCTTCTGGTTTGGCTTGGGGGTCATGTTGAAGTTGAAGTTTTGTTGTTCTTTTTCTTAAGAACTAATTTAAAAAAGGTTATAAAAGAATGGACATAACTTTGTCTAGAGAATTCGTAATTTACTTATGTAAATTGTGTTAGAACACTAATTAATAGGGTGTTATAAGCTTCATATTTAATTTCTTTTCAGTTATTTCTGATTGAACAACTGATGTGATGTGCTACGAAGTTTAATATTATTTGGTGTATTCAAATACTAATGATGTCGAATTAATTGGTACGGAAACAGATAATACTACCATACTAAGGAAGTAGATTTTGGTGTTGATTTTATTACCTACTTCAAGGTGAGTGACCTGCCCTATGAAATATAAATGATTATATTTAGATACAAAAATGTGTAGTTGAATACATGTGTTAGAATGCTTATGGAGTGATGTGGTATCTATTAAACATATGCAATCGATTAAAAATGTTAAGTGATGTTATTTAATGTTATGGACTGTGGCGGGTCCTTTATCTAATGTTGAGGACTGTGGTGGGTCCTATGGTATGTGGACGTCCTATTAATATAAATTAAATGTTTGTGTACTCGGGCCTAATAAAGGGACGTGGTGGTCCCCAATAAATGCGGTGGGTTAATTAGACTGTGGTGGGTCCAGGCTTGCCAGAGTTTCACAATTCCTGTTGGGTTATAGCATTATAAAAAAATAAAAATGGTTATTCAAATTGGTTATATGTGTGGTATATGGTCATTCACTAAGCCTTTTATAAATTACACTCCTATAATGTTTTGCTTAAGATATGCTTATCGTTTGGAGTTCACTGCCAAGTTAGGACCTTAAAACGAGGGAGTGAATATCTAATATGGGTTGAATATCAACAAAGTTTTCGTGTCAATGTTAAAAAAAGGAACTTGTATATGTAAAGTTGTTTAGTACTTGTAAGTTATATGTACATGTAGTTATGTTTTCCTCTAAACATGCCTTTGAAAAAGGAAAAAAAAAATTGTGCTATTTTTCAAGAGATTTAAAATAAAGTATTGTTTAAGGGAATTTATTTCTAAATAGAAGGATGATTTTAGCCAAATTAAGTACGGGCGCGACATTTGTTGTGCTCGATTAATATATTTTATATAAGAATAACAGTCTTATATGTGACACTTGCTCCATCTTTACATCATTTTCTTTGAAAACATTTCTTACCCATCCCCCAAATTCCATGGAAAACAGGAAAAGTAATAGAACATCTCACCAAGCCACTCTTCACCCTTTTCACTACTTTCCCAACTTCTAAAAAAAATGAAATAATATCTATTCCTTTCTAACGTTATAATTAATGAAACCTTGTTTTTTTATTTATATTTTTATGTCTTTGAATGTAATTGTCTTGTGCATCACCCATTGTTATGTGCCACTATCTCACTAAATGGATAACTTTCTCACTCCCAAGTAGTATTAACTTCTCTTTTATTATATCCAACTCTGGTGACTCTAGGATTAGGATGTCAGGGCTTATATTCTATCATCATAATCATGAGTGTGATGGGAATCAATCTCAATACTTTACATCCCGAACCTTATGTTGAGGGGTTAGTATTTGCCACATTGAACGATATGATGTTTTAGCAATTAAGTTATTTATAGCTTTTCACAGAAATTTATTCTCAGATACTCAACTCCCGGGAGATATTGTACCAAAGAAGTCCAACCCATTTCACTTGCAAAATTCATGAGCATTACAGAAATGATGAAGTCGAAATTTAATGATAAGGACTATTCCCTTTCTTCTACTAGATGCATTGAAACATGTGGGATGCTGCTGAATTCATTCTCCTTGGAGAAAAAACTGTTCTGGTTAGACTAAATTTTTGTTCTCTTTAATAATAAAAGTTTCTCATCTTCTTAAACTTGTTGACTTGTGGCATATAAATTTTTACAATAGTGACCTAATCTTTTTTTAAGGTTTGATTCACCATTTGAGTTGCTTTAACTCTCCAATGGGAAATAAGGATGTTCGGGTGTTCTCCTACCTCTTATTTTATCATCTCTAGGTCTCGATGAGCGATCTATAACCCTTTATTATAATTTTATTATTTTATAAATTTTGTACAGTTGCCACTCTATGTCATGGTTATTCCATTGTGTATTGATAAGAACCATTTAAGGGAGACCCTAGTATATCTTGAGAAATTGATTTTGTGAAATTCTTATATTGAGTTGTGAGTTTTTTTAACATTCATCAACATGAGGAATGTGATTAAAAAGAAGGAACCGAGCTCTTGGATATCATCGTTGAAAAAGTATGATTTCTTTCCTCTGTTTATTCTAATTTTATGCAAGTTTTTTCTTCTTTTAAGTGAATCTGAAGTTTGAATTGAAATTTTTAACCTGAAGAAATTGTTTGTCAAATATGATGTTTTGAAAAATATTTATTTTGAATGGGATTTAGAGATAGACTCTTAGGGTGTGTTTGGGAACTCTAATTCCATGGTTTCAATTTATAATTGAAAATTTTTCATATAATTTTTTTTAAACTACATTTTCCATGGCATCATAACTATTTGAAAATGTTGACATCTAACCCTATTACGCTTATGATGAATGTTTACAGGAGAATTAGCCTTAGAACTCACCATCAAACCATGGGCACGTCGAGAATTAACAATTTTTTTGGGTCTTACTTCACCCTTTTTTTGACAGAGTGTTGTGCAATTTTTTTATAGTGTTTGTGCAATTAATTTTGCTGGTGGATGATATTTTGAACTAAATTAATTTTGTATTACTAAATGTTGATATTATAACTAATATGATACTTTTATTTTCTTTGACATAATGCCATTTTTGGATCCTCATCACGTTTCCAGCGTTGCAGGCTGCAATATTGAAGGCGATGATAGCAGAACGGATGTGATAACAACAATGGACTTCTTTTATATATTTTGTTTGATTTTTGTAATATAAAAACATTTCATTTCGGGATAATTGAATTAGGATGTTATATTGGATGAATTTATGAAAATATTTGTAACTTTCGGGGTGATTGTATTACCATGTTTCGGTTGTTTGACTTAAGTTTCTTTTGTAAATAAAGAGTGGAGGCATATATAAAATGTAAATGTTGAATATAATGCCCTTGTTTATGTGGAATATTTTTGTAGATGTTATTAGGATTTGAATAGTATGGTAAGAATAATTAAGTTTGTTTATATTCAAAATATTGGATCTTAAAAAATATATTTTTTTAATCATGTATTAATATTACCAACGGACCTTTACCATTACAAATCAGAAAAAAGTGTTATAAAAAGGATGTAACAAGGTTACAATTGTAACACAAAAGTTCATTACTAAATCAAAATTAGTAACGGTACAATACTATTAATACAAGCAGAAATAGTGACATAATTTTACCGTTACTATTAGTAACGGTAAAATTCGGTTACTAATTTTTGTTCCCCGTGCCTTTTTCCTTAGGGAAATTTTTTGTTACTAATATTTTAGTAACGATAAAATACCATGACTAAAGGCACATTTTGATGTAGTGGTTGGTGTTGTGTTTGTGATTGGTTATGTTTGAGTGGCTCGGATCATGGATATTGACCGTTGAGTACATGATAAGAGATGAAACAGTGGATGTTTGATGAGATGAAATGTTTTTTTATTTGATTTTTGTGGTAGCTTGGATTTATATTTACCATATAATGATCAGAGTTCAACAAGGGTTGATTAAAAAAACTTAGAGCCAAAGCAATCGATTTAAATTATTTTTCATTTTTTAAATCTTTTTGGTTAATATTGTGTTTTAGGGGCATTAAGTGCATCCTGTTGATTTGGGACTATTTGGAGAATTGGAAATGGATAGAAATTTTAATGAACTATGTATCTTTTTTCAGTTGTCAAGTAAATGTTGTTGCAATATTTTGACGAAAAAAATGTGATTATATGTATATGGAGCGGATCCAATGCAGACTAACTTAATGATCGCTCCATATGGAGCAGTTTTTTTTTTTAAATACCCCAAAAATTATTTTTTAGTAAGATTTTTTTGGTGTTTGAACATCTCAGGGTACCCCTAAAACAAATCAGGTCAAAATGAATGTGACACCCTGCCTAATTAAATACCGGGTGATCAGGCCTTTATTAAACTAAAATGGGATTTATAACAAAATTCATTCTTAGAATCACCATATAAAGCCAAATTAATTACAAATCACCTATCAGTTAATTAAGCCGGTGTCAAATTTTATCCAGCACTAAAAACAATAATTAATAAATGTAAACAAAATAACTTAAACCATCCATAACATATAGAATCCAAACCATAGTGAGATATAATAATTAAATGCCATGCCGATATAATCATTGACCATAACAAAATTTCAAAGTCAACTGATAATCCAAAAATGAAAACGAACTAACGTTTAAACTGGAACTGATGTAATATTGAAAAAAAACATGTCCATAATGAAATACTAAACTGACATCCTACACTCGATAAGAATAGATATGTAAGCGTCTAATCAAAGTCCTATGAACATCCACTTGTGTCGCAATTGCGTCTCCCTGGAACAGAGTATCAAGTCTGGTTCCCCTATGGCTGAAGACCTAAAAGGTTTTTAAAAATGTTTTATAGCTTGGAGTTAAAACTCAAAACATTTTGAAAATATTGCAAGAGTTTATAACAGTACAAAAATCAGTTATTGTTTACACATGTTAAGTTAGCGTACACTCTATTGAGTTTTCCTCACCTCTCAACTACTGTCCATGCGTAACGTTTTTACTTGGCCCACCTAGCCATACTACCCAAGCTAACTCGACATAAGTATATAACCGAACTATTGACACATCTAAGTCCCCATACCGCCCATACAGGATGCTGATTGGTTTAACATCTCACGTATGTTATAATCATAATAAGTAACGTTTCCCACATGCCATATTTTTTTAGAATTTAATTAAGTCACTCGACTTAATACGCTACTCAGATACATATCCTCTAATGGTCTAAAATTGCACACAAGTAGATTATTGGCAAGGTATATATTTCACACACAAGATATATACTATAAATGAATACTTTGCTATAATGTCCTCGTATGACACATTAAGGACTTGTAGTTCGTAATGTCCCCTCGAACTTTGTTCGGAATGTCTCATCGAGCATGGTTTGGTATGTCTCATCCAACTTGGTTCGAATGACTTATTGAACTTGGTTTTAGAATGTCTCATCGAACTTGGTTAGGAATGTTTCATCGAACTTATCAAACAAGTATATAATAGGTATTCACTCCACCTATAATTAAATCAATAGGTATACACACAACTTAATTATCCAAGCTTGTACATAGTATATTTCTCTTGAATACTCACTGTACAAATTTGTAAAATATGACTATGTGATACTTGATTAAATTTGAAAATTTCTACTTTGGCACACTTATTTAATTAGAGTCTAATTTTAAACCAAATTAATTTAGCACCTAAACAAGCAATTCCGTGTGTGCGTGTGTCAACCCATAAATAAATAAAGCATGCGACACAAATTTCAGGAAAAATCCCCGAAGGGAAAAACCTTTTATTTCTATAACTCTGACAAGTTTACAAGACTAGTGACTTACATACCATATTTCTTCCATCCACAAGAGTAACACACGGTGTCTTCGTCAAACCTTCAAAACAACGGCTAGAAATCAGCAGTGGTTCACACGCTGCTATACCACAAGGACCGCATCCCAAAAAACTCCATAGAGAATCCCTCCACAATAGCACACAACTCTCGGTTGTAGAGATCTCCCCACAAAGGATGAATAAAAGAAAATAAGTGTTCTTGAACACCAAAACAATTCACCAAAGCATATGGGATTTTTTGGAATTGAAAACAAAAAGGGATTAAACCCTAAAATAATAAGTCAAAAGGATTTTGCAGTTTCGCAGTTTTCTGTCTTTTAAAACGCTGGGACTTCTTCAAGATAACAAAACCATTTAATGAGTATTTATACAAAATTGCACCGCCTCGGTATACGAGATCGTTCGAACGAGAAACAGATCTCGCGCGAACGACATACGCGTGACGTTTGAATGACATCGCGCGATAATGCAATGTCGTTCGAACGACAAAGCAAAGTCGTTTGAGTGACTGTTACATCAGAAAATATTATTTTATTGTCCAGTCCAATACTTAGAAAAAATACTCATTCTCAAATTTTGATGAAAAAGTCCGCTCCAACACTTAGAAAATATTTTGTAAAAATATCCCAAAAGCTCTAAGTGGAAAGTTAAGGTATTTAAAACATAACCTTACCAAACTAAACTTCACAGAGTCTTTTTGATGAAGAACTTGATATTCGGATCCGTCTTTGATGCTTGAATGTTCTTGAACTTCTTCGACGGTTTTAACGGTATACGACATACTAAATTGATAATAGACTTATAAAATAATGTCCTTACAAATCCCCCATATGTCTATGCTGGTACATACATAAAAACATCCGAATTATCAAATACAAAAATGCCTATACAAATCTATCCTCCCTTGAATAAATTTGCAAGATCTCAAACTGTTCTTCAAAAATCTTCATCAAATTTCAAAGCTTTTCTCATCAGGGTGTGGAACATAATGATCGTCAATATTTGTACCTACACACATGAGATAAAGAAAAAACCTTTGTGACACATCGAGTTTGAAATGATATAAGAATAAGTCAATAATAAATCAAATTTCCACCATAATATAAAAACTCCCCCATAACAATAACATGATAATTCTTTCTCCCCCTTTTTATGATGTCCCCAAATAGATAGATAAGAAGAAATAATCAAAACATGGAGTGTCACGATAAAATGCATAGCAACTAGGATCAATCGACGTGCATGCCAAGGAATATCTCAAAAGATTTCACAAACTATTTTTGATTTTTCAAATTTTTCATACAAAAATAAGATACCAAAAATCACACACCATGGATTTAAACTAAAACAACCAAGTCATGGAAATGGAATAATTGGGTGTGAGCACATTCGATAGGTAAATAAACTCAATCAATCATATGTGCATGATGCATACGTGTACCCCTAACGAATGAACATAAAAAATATCCTTAGGTGTAAAATTGTTGAATTTATATGACATCGTCTTATGCAAATCAACAAATCAAAGTCAAAGTGATTTCCACACCAATAACGTTCAAAACTATTTAACACTTTTTCAAGACTTTCAAGGACGTGCAAACCCATTTTAATTCTCCATCCAAACTCCCTCATATATATTTTCTTTTAGAGGTGTATAAACTAAATTCTCAAACTTTGGAGAATTGGTGCAAAAACCTAAATGTCCCAAATTCGGCATGTATTTCTTTTTATTTCCTTTCAAATCTTTTTGTTCTCTTTTAAACCTCTTTGGACCTCAGATAATAAAATTTCTCGATTTTCTAGGTCCAATTTAATAGGTGGCTTAGTATTCGGAAAGGCCAAATGAACCTT
Source organism: Sambucus nigra (assembly GCA_949130495.1). NCBI lineage: Eukaryota > Viridiplantae > Streptophyta > Magnoliopsida > Dipsacales > Adoxaceae > Sambucus > Sambucus nigra. The sequence goes on along the minus strand of OX422212.1, from coordinate 627,714,908 downwards.
TCCCGTTTAAAAAAAAATAAACAAACTCATAAACGGCTCTTACATGCACAACTTTTATTATCTTTTTTTATCGCATTTGGTTTGTTTTCATAGAAAAAATTGTGATGGAAACACGCAACCAACATGTGATTTCACAAGAACAATAATCAAAATAAATTTGTGCTCGTGTGCTTCAAAGGACAAAGTGAGTCAATCATGTAGGTAATAACATTTAATTACATCTTAAATACTCCAAACAGTATAAAGCACAAAGATGACATGATATATTGTTTCAAAACACTATCAAATAGTCACATGAAAAATAGAATGATATTGTGACTCGGTCATCCTAAGTGTCTATCCATAAATGGTGCAAACAAAATACAAAAATCTTATTGGATTTTTCAAAAATTTTATCAAAATAAAATCTTTTTGTATTTTTCAAAATTTTTAAAAACAAAAATTTATACAAAAAGTACATGTCACAACACTAGCAAACATAAATATCATGAAACAAAAACTAGCGTATGATAAACATGTGAACATAATCATATATATGATATGGCAAGAGAAGAATCATGTGCAAGAAAACAAGAATCAACTAGTCTAAAATCTAGCGTATCCAAAAGTGATCTCCTAACCCAAATAGATGTGACACGTCGACATAGGGTTTTGGGAACCAACAAAGCACTAGACCTCGACTTCCTAGGACCTCTTCCAAAATCAAAACAAAATATCCTAAGGTGACCTTTCCTACCATAATGTGAACATGTGCAAAAGGGAGGAATGTTACCTAAAGTGTGATCTTTTCTAACATCCTTGGGACTTTAAAACAAAAAATGGTTTTCGCTTTAGCACTAAAAGCATGAGAACAAGATGAGCCATTACCTTCACTATCAAACCTACTTGAATCGTGTAAATCATTTTGTAACTTCAAAATATTTGATTCAAGCAAAGAATTAGACTCTTCCAATTTAAGGGACGCCTTTTTCAAATCATCAACAATTCCTAAAAGGGTATCTCTCTCTCCCTCAATTAAAGCAAACTTTTCCCTAAGAGTCTCTTCATGTGCCACAAACTCATTGACTAAAATATTTTTATACTCTTTGGCACAAACACAAACCATCGAATTTTTAAGATCCTCTAATTCTTCTTCTAAAAGTAGGACCTTATCATCATTTTCCTTCTTGGACAATGTTAAAGGAACAAAGTCATGTCCAAGGCAACAAATTTTTCACGATAAAAATCTCTTCGATTTTGAACCGTTTGCAAAAGATCCATCACGGATTTAAAACAAGAATTTGTTTTTCCAAAAAATCAATTCTTTTAGCAAACGTCAACTTCAAATGATTTATATCATCAAAACTCTGACTTGTGTCAATAGGAGGGGGTATCAAACTAAACAAGTTCTCCTTGAAAATTGCGATTTTTCACAAAACGGATTTTTAAAAAAAAATCAATACCACACAAATTTTGTAGAAAATAGGAATACCCAATAAAATAGTGTAACCTGCTCTGATACCAATTTGATGACATGAGAAGTCAAATTGTATAAAAAAATCCTTGAAAAATTAGGATCACGCAATAAATTAGCGTAACCCACTCTAATACCAATTTGTAAAATATGATTGTGTGATAATTGATTAAATTCACAAATTTCTACTTTGGCACACTTATTTAATAAGAGTCTATTTTTAAACCAAATTAATTCAACACCTAAACACGCAAGTACGTGGGTGCGTGTGTCAACCCATAAATAAATAAAGCATGCGACACAAATTTCAGGAAAAATCACCGAAGGAAAAAACCTTTTATTTCTAGAACTCTGACAAGTTTCCAATACCCTTGAATTACATACCATCTTGCTTTCGCCCACAAGAGTAATGCATGGTGTCTTTGTCAAACCTTCAAAGCAACGGCTAGAAATCAGCAGTGGTTCACACGCAGCTATACCATAAGGATCGCAACCCAAAAAACTCCGTAGAGATTCCCTCCACAATAGTACGCAGCTCTCGATTGTAGAGATCTCCCCACAAAGGATGAACAAGAGCAAAGAAGTGTTCTTGAACACCAAAACAGTTCACCAAAGAATATAGAATTTTTGTGAATTGAAAAGAAAAAGGGATTAAACCCTAAAATAAGAAGTCAAAAGGATTCTGCAGTTTCCAGTTTTCTGACTTTCAAAACGTTGGGACTTGTTAAAGTGTACCAAACCATTTAATGAGTATTTATACAAAATCATGCTGCCTCGGTATACGAGCTCATTTGAACCAGAAATAGATCCTGCGCGAACGACATACGCATGTCGTTTGAATGACATCACACGATAATGCAATGTTGTTCGAACAACATAGCAAAGCCGTTTGAGCGACTGTTACGTGAAAAAACATTATTTTAATGTCCGCTCCAATACTTAGAAAAAATACTCATTCTAAAATTTTGACTAAAAAGTCCACTCCATCACATAGAAAATATTTTGTAAACATATCCCAAAAGCTCGAAGTGGAAAGTTAAGGTATTTAAAACATAACCTTTCCAAAGTAAACTTCACGGAGTCTTTTTGATGAAAACTTGATATTCGGATCCGCCTTTGATGCTTGAATGTTCTTGAACTTCTTCGACGATTGTAATGATATACGACATACTAAATTGATAACGGACTTATAAAATAATGTCCTAACAAAATTACTTTAAAATTTACCTCACTATTTTATTTATTTGAGTACTATTCTATACTCTATGGGCCCTAGTTACCCCATGGTTTATTTCAGTAGTTAAGTCTTCCTTACTTTACTGGTCTATCCAATTAAGCTCACACATGTTTTCCCATAATTGCATTCTCATCTTCTCAAATTAAATACCATACCATAAATTCCTCTTAATTATTGTCTTAATTCTCTTAATAAGACTAAATCCTAGAACACCTTCACGGCCTACAACACTATAATAAGTGCCTTATTATATTTTAACAATGTCTCAAAAATTTGCCCGAAAATAATTTAGGAGTTCTAGGTTTATAAAGGATAATTCTCATTTTTCAAACGACCGGACTGGTCCGCACTTTGTCTGCAACTCGTCTTCTACACATACGCATCGACGTTTTTTTACCATTGTCACATATGTGTTCTACATGATTATTCACCAAAATCACAACCAACTATACCAAACCTTTTCTACATGTCTTAGGAAGGTTTCTAACGTAAATCTCACATCAAAGCATTACAATTCATGATCAAGAATATATTAAATCATCAAATCATCAAAAGCCCTAGGTTTTCATGTTTTTCCTCTATATGTCAACATAAGCCTGAATTTATTTCGTAGAGATAATCATATGTCTACTGATTTGGAAACCTCTACAAGAATCAAATTAAACTACATCGAAATCCTACCCTTAACATGAGTTTAATCCATTATTTCCTTTCAAGATCATCAATTCATCAAAAATCAATCAAACCCTAGATACGTGGGTATTATAACTTCAAGAAATCTATATATAAACACTTGCCTTAACAAATGTGATCTGATTTCGTGGTGGTGGTGATGTATTAATGTTCTTATCTTACAATCCTCACTCCTCAGATGATTAGGATGTAAGAACAAGGTCCAATTCTTCAAGATACCACCTTAAGCTTTGAGAATGGTCTCCCCTCCTCATCTAATGGACTCCCTTAGATTTTTGTGTTATTAAACCTAACCCCAATCTCTAATCATCATATATAGGATTCTAAATTTCGTAGGTCCCTTAACCTTTATATTTTAAATGACTAAAATGCCCTCCTTAAGTGTCGGTTTGGTCTAAAATTGACCCGGGACACAAACTATACCGCCGGATATACTATTCAAGCTATTTCGACCCTTTAGGAATCATTCATGACCTCTAAATCATCATCCGAGTCACCTAAAATATATTTCCTATCTTGACCTCAATTTAGTCTATGCGTGACTCGCGGTTGAGATATAATCAAATAACTCCATATCCCTCGCTATGACGTAACTAAATACTCATTAATTATTTTATTTTCACACTTTGTAAATTTCATCTCATAATATTGATCAGTATCTATCTCTCGATTAATATTTACAAATCACATTTATTATTTATTCATATTAAATTACGACACACGTGTAATTTAACTCAAACGATTTTTCCCAATTAATTTCCTAATTAATTAAATTTCAAATACACAGAAATATGGGGTATTACAATGAATTGTTTTGTTATTTTAAACAAGTTGTTCAAAATATGACACAATTTGCGATTCTTACAATGTTATGCCTTTTGGGCTTAAGAACGCTGGGGCAACATACCAAAGGTTGGTGAACAAAGTGTTTGAAGAGCAGACGTCAGGAACACGGGGGTATACGCCAACGACATGCTCACCAAGAGCAAGATGGCCACTGGCCATGTTAGATACTTGGGTAAACATTTGACCAATTATAAAAACACAAATGAAGCTACACTCAACAAAATTTGTATGAGAAGGAATGTTCCTTGGCTTTATATTAAACAAAATAAGTATTGAAGAAAATCCAGACAAATTACAAGAGCCAATTAACATGCAGTCTTCAACAAATAAGAAAGACACGCAAAAGTTACCAAGAAGGGTAGCAACGCTAACTTGGTTTATTTATCGAGCCAACAACAGATGCCTTCTTTTCTTTAAAGTACTGCGTAAGTCATTTGAATGGAATGAGAAATGTGAAGTCACCTTATTGGATTTAAAAAAATATAAAGGATCCTCACCCTTGCTCTCAAAAATTGTCATGGGAGAGAAACTATATTTATACTTAGTTATATCTGAATCAGTAGTTAGCTTGACATTAGTCCGATTAAAAAATATGGCCCAAAATCCCATTTACTATATGTGCAAAGTTTATCGAGTAGAAGAGTTTAGATATCTAAGGCTGGAGAAACTAGATTTATCCCTAATTTAGGTTCCCAAAGAATGAAGCCATATTTCCAAGTTCACACCATTTTAGTCTATACAAACCTTCCACTATGACAAGTCATTCATAAACTTAAGAAACCGGGAAGATTGATGGTTTGGAATGTAGAATTAGGAGAGTATGACATATAATATGAGAAAATAATGGTAATAAAAGGACAATCCGTAGAACATTACCTAGAAAAAAGGCTTTGTGTAGATCGATCTTAAGGAAGCCAAGAGACTCCGATACATAAAAATGAGGTGTCCTATATGGACTACTCTTATACAATAGAGGGCTCATCAATTTTTTACTCATATGTGTCCATTCAGATGAGGTTCACAACTAGATAAAGGAGATACACGAATATTATTCTGGAATGCATTTAGTAGGAAAGTCATTGGTCAAGAAAGTAGCTACACAAGGCTACTACTGGCCTGCCATGAAAGAACATTGTGAAGACTATGAAAGATGATATGATAAGTGTAAAAAATATATCATAATCCATGGAATATAAGGGACTGAACTCACACCGATTGCATACCCTTGGCCCTTTGACTTCTGGGGCATTAACTTGGTCGGCCCCTATTAAAAACGAGAGCAAGGTTAAAATGTCCAAACCTCTAATGGAAATGCTATAAGAAAATGTATTCAATTTCATTTAAAAGAACATCATTTGTTGTTATGGGATGCTATATGACATCGTCACTGATCACGACACGTAGTTTGATTACGAGGAATTTGAACATTATTGTGTTCTCTCCAAAATTCAAAAACTACATGTCGTACCTGATTATCCATAGCGGAATGGGAAAACAAAAGAAATAAATAATACTCTGCTCGACCAAATAAAAAAATATTGGATGATGCCAGAGGAAACTAGATCCATGAACTCCAAAGCGTACTCTGGGAATACATGACAATGCCAATAAAGGCTACCGATGATACTCCCTACATGTTGGCCTTCTAGACAAAAGGAGTGGTCCAATAGAAATTAGTTTGGCAAGTCACCAGATGCTTAATTTTGACTCGTCGAATACCAAACTTATTAGGAGGTTAGATTTGGAACAAGTAGAAGAGGCCAGAGTACACACAACACTTCAAGTGGAAACTTATCAACAAAGGACCTCTCTGTTTTACAACAGAAGGGTGAAGTCGAGCGATATGAAAGAGGGAGACTACGTGCTTAAGAATGTACTGCATAAAGAAAAGAAGGTAGAACCCAATTGGCATGGTCCATATCGAATTTATGCCATTGTTCGACCAGGGATCTACATAATTCAAACACTATAAGGGGAACGATCCAATAACCCTTGCAACACAGAACATTTGAGGAAGTAATATCAATAATTACATGAAACGTAATTTCTTTTTCATAGATCAATAAAGATTGTTAGTTTCCCAATAAGCATTGTTTCTATTTTTATATTTTTTTTCATTGGATTGGGAGATGTGCCAAAAATTCAAAAGTAATTAAAAGACATCATAACCACACAAACTAATAAAGAACTAAAACATCATATATGACCTCATAAGGTTAATAACAAGAAGATGTAAAAACTAAAACTCCTTTTATGACCCCACAAGGTAAAAAACGAGAAGTTTTACCAATCTAAATTAAGGAATCCTTGTGCAGTTAGTCATCTGGACAACAAAGATCAAGTGCAACTGGCTAAAAGAAAGGATCAATCCTGTCACATTTGGTCACAACCGCTATCTAACTTTAGTAATTGGTCAAATGATAAGATCCATTTACATGACCAATAATCTAACTCCGTGTTAGTAGAATCTAAGGAAGAACAACCTTGGTTCGTCCAACATTGGTCACTACTAAGGTAGATTACTCGGTCAACTACCAATAACATAATTGTATGACTAAACTACTAGTAGACATTTTCTAAACAGCTAATAGCCAATATGTTGGTTCAGATATAAGTTCTTAATAATTATAAAGAATTATTACAATGCCAACAAAATGAATATACAATGAGATATCAAGTGGGATGAAATTTCTCGGTTGATTACTCCTCAAAACCAATTAGAGGAACATCCAAAGAATAAGGAGTAACAGTAGTACTCAGATCTCTATGCCTTGTTTGGCTGCTAGAACTTATCGTTTTTGTTAAATGCAAAGGTCAGCTAAGTTTTCCATCACGGTGCAAACCATAATCACGAGATATTTTCTAATCAAACTCACCAGAACAACATCTAAAGGAATCCATGAAACATCCAGCTTGAACGGAGGACTAGGGTGCTCCAGACATAATGAGTCATGCTAATACCATAGTTTACTGTCTTTTGGCACTTTCATTACAGTCAGAGAATTTAGCCAACCACCTTTATAGCCACCGCTTTGGTTATGGTCAAGTTCTTCTCACATATGTGTGAGAGACACATCATAACCATCTATCAAGATAGTACAAGGTTGCTTATGGAACTGAAAAGTAAGATGATCAACTTTTTCATTCAACCTTTTAATGGTCGATGACTGATTCTTTATGATTGTGTCTTGGTTAGACAAAGTCCTCTTAGTTCGTTCTTCCTCCACCGACTGAGGGACCCTAACCAATTGTTAAAATGATTGACCTTTACTGTAACAATCACCATTTTCTCACGTAAAGGCTGGTCAGCCATGATACAGCGAAGATTGCGCTTGTTTGTTAATTAATACTATTCTTATCATTAACATAATTTAAGTCATAGATTAAAGGTCGATGATTTGGTTTAAATCAACCTTTTAATAATAAAAAATCCAATCCGAGATCAAGTGTATGATAAGTCTAACATAACTATAAAAAACCTACACAAACATAAATTAAATGAATCTTGGGCTTATGCCCATAAAATAATCCCAACTAAAAATAAGTACTGAAGCTGAAAAAGCACCTAAGCTAGATTCAACCGATCTGAAATGCCTGAGGAGCAAAATGAGAATGCATGTCTGCCTCGCTAATAGTCTCACTATCTATGTCAATGAGAACCTAGGGGGAGAAAACATTAAAATTTTGGACAGAGCCCTAGATATGCAAGAATTAGCTTATTCAAGTTAAATTGCAATAAATACAGTTGATGCTGTAGGAGGGTAGTGAGACTGGGGTCTATGAATAACTAGAAAGGGTGAGGCATGACCCACTACAATGGACATTGTCTTCAAGGTTCTCAAGAACTTCTGGAGTAGCTTCTGATAAAACCTTCTCCTTTTTGTAAAAATAGAGCTCAAGTTGGAACTCCCTCCCTACAAGAAGATGAACTTCCACAAAAATAATAGTAATTTTCTCAAGAGGATCTCCTGAGAATGATGGATATCAGTGAGGAGTGAAAGAACAAGGCACTTTTCACTAGGGAGAGAGCAGAGAGAGAATACTAGGAAGTCTAGTGTGATTTTTGCAGAGTAACAGTGCTATTGAGTTTTTTTCTCTATCTCTTTTGACCTTGCCCAGGGGTCCTATTTATACTTGGGCACTAGGAATGGGTTGGCACTTTTGGCACCAAAACTTAGAGGGTTGGTGAGGGACAAGGTCTATAGTGTACCATTTGTCCCTACATGTGTGTAGCAGTATGTCCCCTCAGATAGGTGCCACCTGGTGCAAGCCAAATTCAAAAAGCAAATATGTCTCCTAATAGGGACAAAATATCTGATTTGGTAAATATCTTTTGAAACGGTAACTTGTGGTGAAAAACTTTTGCAAATCTTGAGAGGTGGGGCCTTAAGGACCCCTCTCCTCTAAAATCCTTATTTTTTCTTGAAAGGGACCTTGAGGACCCCCTCTTGTGAGAAAGTCATTTTTTTGTAAAGAGTTTATTCCTTGTGAGCAGCCAGCTCTTTGGCTTCCCACTTCACTTATGACCAAGTGTACGGTGTGTGTAGTCCCTTCTACATCTGGGTCTTCCTACTAGCATTCTCTCAATCCTATAATGCTAAGTGGTTGAGCTTTCTCAACATACCTTATCCCTCAGCCACCAAGCCAAAACTCCCAAGAGATTCCAACTGGCCTACTTGAGCCCTTCTTGCTCAACTATGCAAGCTGTACAAGAAAATAAGTGTTAGTACTTCTGCTCTTTTTTCATAATGAGGGGTTGCTTATGGTAGACACCCCATTATCCTAACTTGGTTTTCTGGGAGATGAGAGGGAAGGACCTTGTGGGTCACTCCTCCCATGTAAGTTTCTTCTGTTGAGGAACCCTAGTGGGGGTTCCTTTTTAATCATCATTTTTGCTATTGAGGAAGCCTTGGGGGGTTCCTTCTCAAATGTCATTTCTGCAGGGACCCTGGAGGATTCCTTCTCAACCTGGATTTCTGCCTCCATCTAAGCTATTTTGGTTGGTCTCCTCTCATCGTGAGTTTCCACGAAGACCTTGGGAAGTCCCTCTTAATAATGGTTCCTTCTCAACTTGAGTTCTTGCAGGGACCCTTACGGGGGCCCTCTCAGCTTGGGCTTCTGCAGGGACCCTTGCGATGGCCCTTCTTGACTTGAGATTATTCAGGGACCCTTGCGGTGGCCCTTCTCAACTTGGGCTTCTACATGGACCTTTGCGGTGGACCTTCTCAACTTATGTTTCTGTAGGGACCCTTGCGGTGGCCCTTCTCAACATGGACTTCTGCAGGGACCCCTTGCGGTAGCCCTTCTGACCTTGAGTTTCTGCAGGGACCTTTGTGGTGGCCCTTATCAACTTGGACTTCTACAGCGACCCTTGCGGTGGCCCTTCTCAACTTGAGTTTCTGCAGGGACCCTTGTGATGTCCCTTGTCAACTTGGGCTTCTACAGGGACCCTTGTGATGTCCCTTCTCAACTTGGACTTCTGCAGGGACCCTTGTGGTGGCCCTTCTCAATTTGAGTTTTTGCAGGGACCCTTGCGGTGGCCCTTCATAACTTGGACTTCTGCAAGGACCTATCCTTCTTCTTGATGAATAAAACTAGATCACCCTACGACGAAGTACTCCTCCTGATAAACTCCTACCCCAACAACTACTTAATCTAATAGCATAACTCCCTCATTTCTAGAGGAGCCATTTGATATCGTGTACATGCAATGAGTCTGGTTCCTGCAATTATGTCAATCATGAAGTCTATCTCTTGACTAGGTGGGAACTCTAGGATCTCCCCAAAAACATTTGAAAACTCACTCACCACCGGGATGGAATCTAGCGTCATCACAATCTTTTAAGAAGTATCCTTCTCGATATAGTATAAATGCATTCTAGACCCAACTCCAGGGTGAGACATCATAACCAGGTACATCTCCTACCCCGGAATGGCGAAGACGATGGAACTACCATAACAATCCACACATTCCATGTAAGTAACTAGTCAGTCCATCCCCAAAATAATATCATACTTCTGATATCAAGTACTAATTAGTCAGTTACAAAAGTGAGTCATCCTATCTCAATCCTAATACCCTGACACACTTAGCATATGGGTGCCCCTATACTCACCGGTGAATTTATGTGTAGTAAAATATTAGAAGCGTAGTGTACCATCTCAGTCTCTTGTGCAAAACTTGTTTTAACAAAAGAGTTCGTGTCGAATAAAATGGGACCTGCATGACCAAAAATAGGTAACATACAATTTACTTCCTGTGTTGGAGTTAGCCCGTCTACTGAAGCAATATGATAAACCCGTCCATACTATAGTGGCTGTTGTCCTTATGGAGGGGCAACGACTACTGGAGTGGCTGGAGCAGTAACTCCCAGAGCTGGTAACTGTGGGTATTGCCCCTATGGCGCCTAATGTCCCCTCTGATCTCCCTCTTCTCGAGTTTTCTGGTTACCCCAAGGACACCTCCTCGATGTATGACCCCTCTCTCCATATGTAAAATAATTTATGTGGAATGGGTGTCGCTCTGTCTGTCGAACTTACTGGCCTCGACAATATTGTCGTTTGCCCTGATGGCCTCTATGCTGCCAGCCCTGACTCGACTTCCCCTGACCCTAGTAACCCTGTCCGTTTGGATCATCGAAACCCTTAAACTTCTTATTCTGATCTACGAATGAAGTATCCCTAAACTACTGGGACCCGAATTTTCCACCCCCCACTCGTCTTGACCTACTGGCTCGATGACTCTACTCTTTGCCATTTCTTTCCCTTTCTATTCTGGAAAGCCATGTGGCCCCAAGAGTGGATAAATGTCGCATTGAACAATTGATTATACATGAAAAAGGTCGGATTCCCCAAAAGATCCTTCTTAATGTGCCAGGCTGATCCAGCTATTAACATGTCCATCCTCCTATGCTTGGTATTAACATCCTCCTTTGTTAAGTATGACAAGGAAGCAAACTCCTCTTCATACTCGACCATGGTACTCCCCTATTTATTAGGCTCCATAAATATAATCCTCATCTCAGACTACATGGCTTGGGGGAAGTACTTCCTTTCAAATCTCTCCCAAAACTAATCGATCATCAGGTTATCCATCTCTGCAATCAACATAATAGACTCCCACCACTGGAGCGTGGCCCCCACCAATTTAAATGTAGCTAACATATTCTTTTCCACTGGTGTGCACTCTACTATACGTAAGTGTCTTTATATGTCCTTCCTCCAATTGCTTACCACGAGCATGTATGGACTTCCCGAGAGCTATGGAGGTTGGCCCTTAATGAAGGCCTCCCTAGACCTTTCCCAAATCAAACCCGATGCCATGAGATGGTGCCCCACTAGCACTACTACCCCCGGCCCTGCCCTGCTGGCTGGACTCTCCTGCTCTCTTGCTTCCCTGCAGATGGAAGCAGTGATCCTCGAAATTAAGTAACACAACATTGAGTACATCAGTGAAAGTACTCAGAGACAAATTCCCTATAAGGTGCTGACGGAACCTCCAAGCTAACCTGTCCACAAACAGCATAATCTTTTTGCCCTCAGTGGGTTCCTCATCTGGCACTATGGTGAGAAGTCTCATGAACTCCTACTCATACTCAGCAACGGTAGAATTTTCCTGTTTCAAATTCAGTAGTTTCCGCCTCATCTCAGTCTGCACGGCGGGTGGAAAGTACTTGCGGTCAAACCTCTCCCAAAATGACTGAATCGGGATCGTGTCCCTCTCCTCCAAGGTGGTGGTGGACTCTCACCACTGCAAAGCTGCCCCCACTAGCTTAAAGGAAGCCAACAACTATTTTTGCACGTCGGTGCACTCATACATACGAAGATGCCACTGGATGTCTTTCTTCCATTGGCTGACTGTGATGATATCTGAACTAGTAGAGAACTCAGGGAGATGCGCCTTCTGAAAGGCATCCCTAACTCTCTCCCATGCAGTTGGAAGTTGTGTAGGTACTGGCGCCATTGCCTGAATCTGGGGTGGAGCCTGCTGAACCACCGCTAGCGCGGCATTCACCGCCTGAGCAACAATGGAGGCTACCTCATTAGCATTCATAGTACCCTGTGTCGGAGCTGCTGGCTGCTCGGCCTGGGCACGGTTATCCTTTGGTGCACGTCTCGGAGGCATCTGAAACGTGAGAAAATTTATTAGTCTGCAGTTATTATCAAATCTCAAATAGCTGAAGACGTAATGTAAAAGCAAGAGTACAACAATCCTAAAATAAGGCTCTATAACAAAAATGTTAAGCTGAAAGAGAAATAAGCCGTACAGATCCTATGGACACTAGAACCTGATGCTCTGATACCACCTGTGACACCCCGCCTAATTAAATACCGGGCGATCACTCCTTTATTAAATTAAAATCAAGGTGAACAGTTGGTTCATTCTTAGCATCACTGTCGTAAAAATAACTTTTCCATTTTAAACACCCTAATTAATTAAGCTAAGTGTCAAAACCATTTTAAACATTACCTTTCAAATTTTATTTTGAAAACAAGATTTAATTATTTACAACAATTTAATATATAACGAATCACACCACAATAATCCAGGAACATATAATCCAAATAATTTAAACATTCAACATTTTAATTCCAACATTAAAATTTAAAGTAAAACATCCAAACCATAATAAATCCCAAAGTATCAAGACTACAATAACTGAATCACAATGTCCAAATACAACAGCTAAATAAAGGAAAGGGCGACACATGCCCCACTAAATGAAAGTGCTAGGAAGGGAATCAAGTAAATGAAATCGTCTAAGCAAATGGCCTGCAACTCCCACATAAGCTGCAGCACGTTCCTTCCAAAGGATACTAAGCCAGACGCCCCTGTGGCTGGGCACCTGTAATACATACATATATATACAAGAGAGAAAAAGAAATAGAAACGGGTCAGAGCTCGATAGTGTATATGATTTAAAATTCGTTTAGCAAGTATTTAAATTGATTACAGGCCAATGCAACAACATATTAGTGCGACATTCTCTTGAGAAATTCTCACCTCTCTTCTAATGTGCACACCTATCGCACTACCCTTCCAAACTGTTTATCTTATCATATGTCGCACTAATCTTCCCAATGATTTAACTTATCTTAGGTTACTCGTAAGATTTTAAAACTGAACAACATAATGGTTTTAAAGGATAATTTCATTTAGTAACAAAACTCTCATTTTAACTTTATTAATTTATAAAGTTTTCCAGTGTCATATTACACTTTTCAAACAAATATTCCCGATTTAGAGTCAAGATTCATTTATCACTTACCATAACACAGTAATCAGTTCCAAATTTTAGAATTTCATATATATATATATATATATATATATATATATATATATATATTAAATACTCATATAATATATATATTCTAAGAGCACCCCACATAAAAATTATGGTGCGTGCATACTCTGCTATCCAATCCCCGTATCTCTCGTACTAAGGGAAATACAAGTTCGGAATCACTCTCGAACTGTATTAACACATACACAAATAATATTGAGGCGAAGCATAGATTCCAAGTCTCTAAGAGGATAGTACATGCCCCCACGTCTCTTAGGACGGTCTGAATTATCAATTCGATAGCCTGTACCAAGGATATCTATCTTCTAGGGTACAAGTCAATATCCCCCATAAATGTCCCATCGAGATAAGACTGTCCCAACGCGGTAACCTCAGGGATAGCAAGTAGCGCGGGCACGATTTCCACACAATGATAGTATATGTATACCCAATCATATAACTATACTGATATTACCATATCAATTTTGGGTACATCTCAAACCCCATAGTTACGACATTTATCCTTATATTTCCTTATTAGTTATCACATATAACAGTTCGTCTCTAACCTTAATTCGAGGTATTATTCCAACTTACCACATAACACTCATGGACTCTATCCTCCCAATTATAAAAATTCATTAGGTATTCATCTGTTCTCTTATCATAATTATTTTACGTAATCTCTCACTTTAATACGTAGTTTCATCGTTTCTTATATTCAATATCCCAAAAATACACTCTCGTTTTTCATTAAAAGTCCCAAAATTATTCATATACCCTACTGGTCTTCTTTATCTCCCAAAACATACTTATAAGGGTGTCCAAGAATTATTTCTCATTAAAGTAAATTTCAACTAATTTAAGAAGGGAAAAATATGAGTCTGCCAGGAGGGGTCGATCGATCAAGTCTGGGGCTCGATCGATCGAACCTTCGATCGATCGAAGCTCTTGGCTCCATCGATTGATCAAGCAGGTATGCGAATTCTGTAGTTTTTCAGTTACGGGTTTCATCTTCTAACCTCAACCAATTCCATATTTTTCATTCCCAATCATCCCAGAATTTATACTACTAACATTATATCATCATATTATGTATTTCCTACGTAAAGCATGTAAATTTTTGTCACTAAACATGGATTAACAGCCCAAAATTCATATAAATATCAAGAACCCTAGAAATCTCTTAAACATGGTTCTAACAAATCTTTTCTAGAGTTTTCTTCTTCTAATCATCAAAATTTCATGGTTTAATACCCTACATGACAAAGGGTTTCCAGTATATCATTTAAATCATCACTACATGTAATTTCCTATCTCAAATTGGGTTTTTCTTCCATACAACTCATTCTAATCATTCCTAAACTAATATTAATGATGCATCAACGAAATAAGAAAGATAAACACTTGCCTAGGATTTTCGGTGTTCTGATTTGCGGATGATTTTGGTGTGGTTGTGTTCCCCGTCGCGCGATCTAAGCGTTGGTGGTGGTGGCGTTGCAAACGGATGGGTTTTGAGCCTTGGATTGCCTTGGGAGCTCTCTCCTTTCCTCTCCTACGGACGTCACTTGTCTTTGGTTGTTCTAACCCTAGAAGACAACCTTAGAAATCTGATATATCCCTTTAATTTTCGTGGGTTTAATTACCCAAAAATGTAAAATGTCTAAGATGCCCTCTCGGGGTACTAATTAGGCCTAAAAACACCCCGAGACCAAAACTAAACCCCCGGGTACACTTTTCTGACTATCTCGACCCTTCCGGACGCGTTGGCGCACTCAAAACTACCATACAAACAACTTATAAAATATTCACTTTTATTTATCGATAGTTAGTCCCGACTCAAATTTTTAAAATTGTCATTTTATTCACTCGTGACATTTAATATAATCACTATTATATATTACTTTGCTCATTAGTAACTTTCAACAAATGTTCCCATAATTACTAACTCTCATCACGTTAATAATTATACATAATTAATTTTTGGATTTTTATTAAATAATTAATTCACATTAAATTTAATAAATCCCCAAATTAATATAGCATAAAAATACGGGGTATTACAATATGTACAATCATATGAATACAATGAACTCTAAGCATAGGATCTACATATCAAAAGAAGAAACGTAGAACCTAATGAATGCAACACAGATCTGAAGGACACTAGAATCTAAATGCCCTATTACCAATAGTAACAACCCCTATTTTCTCATGTACAGGTTAGCCAGGCATGATACGATGAAGATGGGGCTCTCTTGTCAATTAATACCATTATTAGCATCAACATAATATAAGTAAAAAATTAAAGTCCAATAATTTGGTTTAAATCAACCTTTCAATAATAACAAATCCAATCCAACATCAAGTTAATGATAAGTCTGACATGACTGTAAATAACCAACACCAACATAAAGTAAATGAATCTCGAGCTTATTCCCATAAAATAGTCCCAAATAAAAATAAGTATTGAAGCTGAAAAGCATCAATTCCAGAGTCAACTAATTTGAAATGCCTGAGGAGCATTGAGAATGCAAGGCTACCAAGTCAATAATCCTTCTATCCCTATCTATGAGAACCTTGGGGAGAAAACAATTAAATTTGGGTCAGAGTCTTAGATGTGAAAGAATAACTTATTGAATTTAAATTGCAATAAATATAGCTCATTCAAAGTAAATATACCCCACCAGCACTCCCATGCGATTAACATCTCACCCCTCATTTAAGTGCAATATTTCCTGCATCCTAATAAGTCCCGATATAATAAATATGACCACCGTGCCAAAATTAATATTAATTGGATTAACTATAATCAATTGCTATACTTGAGCCAACTATATTTAATTAGCCAATCTCAAGGTATCCATATCTTATATATATCTCATAAAAATGGTATAAACATCTATTATGCACCATAGTAAGGGTCTGTGATTTATGTCTACATTTATAGACTATTTAATTGATCCCTTTTAATCCTGGTAATTTATATAGATATTTCCTTTCATATATTTTACACACAAAGGCATATACCATTGGTGTCTCGTTTCTTCTTTATTAGCAAGTCCGGAGGAATCTCTTATCCGATTCGGACATCAGAAAACACACATAAATGGGACGGTCCCTACATAGTATACTAGTTCACGACCCATACCAATGGTGATTAAGTATCCAAGCATCAATACATACCTCTCCTAGATGGCGCTGCTACGTAGTACCTAAATGACCTATATAACGCCTAGCCAACCTGTGCCGACATGTGCTATGGCCCCGAATGTGTGAAACCCTAAACCTATAGGGCCGTCCACGAACATTGGTATATCCACACAAATACACATAAGTACATATTATTATTCCCATATAATATGTGTAGGTAACTACTCTATAATTACCTAAATTTCCCACATGATATCCACAATTGTTCATCAATTAATAATTGACCATCTAGTTAATTATTAATTCCATCTTCTATAAAAATTTATTTAACCATATAGTTAAATATATTATCCCAATTGACATATGTGCCACGTTTACATTTTTATTAAATTCCATGTTGGCCTAAACACCGTCCTACAAACTCGTTCGAACTTTTAAATTTTTTCCTGAACTAACTAACCATGGCCCTAGCTTACTCAACCCCCAAGTCCAAATCGATTCGGTTCTTGGTCGAATCGGTTCAATCCAAGGGCGAATAGATTCGGCATGTGGCAGTGGCCCAGATCTGCTTGTTTTCTAAAATACGAACTTTATTATTTCTTCTGAACGATTCATTCCAATCATGATTTCATTTGTATAAACACGTGAATGAGTACTTAATATCTAATTATGCATCATATAACCATTTATTCCATATAATCACATTAATTTTTACCCCCCAAACCCATAATTCATATGAGTATTTAAGATCTTTAAATACCATATTTGTTCTAGAATGACTTCTAAGTGTAGGTCAGAGTATGGGTCAACATGTATCAATCTCCCCTCCTTGTGGATTTAAGATTCTCCAAAATTACTCTAAGAACCCTAAGCCATCTATTTTTAAATTTCAAGAATTCGATTCTTAGGTTTCTAGATTTCTACTCTATGTTGAATTTTATCCTCTACATGCATAGGGTTAATTCTTACCATCAAATCATCAATATGGGGTCATTACAATGCATCAAGAAGCAAATTGGAATTGAAATTGAAATTGAGTAAGAAAATTCTTGCATGTGTATATAGTTGAAAAAGTCCATTCGAATTCCCCTTCAATTCCTTGTTTATTCTCCTCTTTGGTTCTTATCATTTTCTCTATTGAGGTGTAGTAGTTAGGTTAAGATTTTTATTCAGTAATGTGGAGTTATTACTCTTGACCTTCAACATATATTAACCCCAATTCCCAAGTTGGGTTCAAATCCCAAATTTTTGCCCCCCAAATGGACCCGAACTTTCTTGATTCGATACCAGTCGTGATTCACTACCCCCCCCCCCCACCCCCACTACTAAATAAAGCGAGGTGCCCACTTCTTCTCATATTGTTTTGACCCCATAAATGGGACCACCACCCAATAGCATGTTGCCGCCAGAAGAAGAACCCCGTATTTCTTCTTGATAATCTCGTAATTGTTCGAGAGAAACTAGAAAGTGATTCTTTAACCAGAAAGAACTCGGTTCAGATGTAGGATACCTATCTAGAAGGATATTTGAGATTTTTTGCTTATATGAGTTTTTTGAGTACTTCCATGTTAGGATTAGTTACTAGTTCTAATTTAATACAAATTTATATTTTTTGGGAATTAGTTGGAATGTGTTCCTATCTATTAATAGGGTTTTGGTTTACACGACTTGTTGCGGCAAATGCTTGTTAAAAAGAATTTGTAACTAATCGTGTCGGAGATTTTGTTTTATTATTAGGAATTTTATGTTTTTATTGGGTAACAGGTAGTTTCGAATTTCGGTATTTATTCAAAATATTCAATAACTTGATTTCGAATAATGAGGTGAATTTTTTATTTGTTATTTTGTATGTCATTCTATTATTTGCCGGTGCAGTTGCTAAATCTGTTATCCAAAGTAGCCCAAAAGTTTCTTAACATATATACCTATAACTAGGACCATTTTTAAAGGTTTGAAACACGTAAACGATCCCGTATACTCCTAAAAATACATCCCAGTTATTTTATCCCAACATTATATTCTATAATTGTGTCACACTTCATTTCTGAATTTTTTACCACACATGCAACTATTATAAATATTAACATAATACAAATCCATCACACATAATTACAAAATAACAACAATTTATTTGTTCAAAAATAATAATTTTAATACACCAATTTAATCCAATTTCCATAGATTTTTTTATTTTATACCAAAAATATAGTTTTATTATTTATCTTAGAAAAATACGGGGTATTACATTTTCTCTAAGAATTTTTCTATTACTCTAACTCTGTCATCAAACGGGCATTCTCTTGTTCTATAAAAGAGGCACCTTCATTCTGGTCGGCAGACACTGAATTCCTAAGACCCTCAAGTTCAATGCATAATTAAGTGTTTTTGTGCTTAAGAAACTTAGTAATTTTCCTAGAGCTTTTTAACTCTAAGATGGAGACAAATTCTTTCTTAGAATAATCCCAAGACAAAGATAAAAGTTTCTGATCAAACCCAGTGCTATTTTTCCAGTCGCCAAGCTTCTTCTGATAGTGAGCATACAGAATTTACTTGTGACTCTGTTGAAGGTTGAGTAATATTTCATGATAAGCCGCATTATTTTCCACTACCTCATGAAATAGCCGACTCATATTTTGAACTGCTCCCTTGGATTAAGCAGACACATCTAGGCCAAGCAATTCCTCGAGCTCCTCTTCATCAATATCTTCATAACCAACGTCGAATAGCTCGTTATAACTTTTTTGAAGGTCATTCTAAGTGGCGACCAAATAAGCCATCATGGTGTTAAAATAAAAAATTAATGATTGTATATAAGTAGAAGCCAAATAAAGGAGAAGATACAATAATTTAACCAAGATAATAATAAGGAGAATAAAATTTCATTTTATTGAAATATAATGAGAGTTACATCAGGATGTTACATTCATAGAGAAAAAGTTCATAAAGAAAATGGAAAGTAAAAGTATCAAACTCCTAAGGGTATTGAAACACATTCCACCCCTCTGTTTTTCCACAATAACATCATCCTCCATTTTCTCGATGACCACCAGCTAATCCTTGTCCACCACAGGCTCACCAACTTCCTCATCATCATCAGCCTCCTCCTCTATCTGAGAAGAGGTGATAGGATTATGAAGAATAAGAATAAGAAGAAGGAGATTTGGTCCCTTTTCAGTACCAACCTTAGCGAGGGTAGCATCCCAACCTTCCTTAAAGGAAGATTTACTCAAACATTCAATATGTATAGATGCTTTGGAGAATTCCTTATCCCAACCCCTAGTAAAGTTATCCTCCCTATCCTTAGTAGCATTAGCCTTTGCCTCTTCCACTTGAGTTTTTGCTTGATCAGCATCTCTCATAACACCATTAGACACATTTTTATTAGTGGTCACAGCTTTATTTTTCGTGATCTTGTGCTACTCCAAAAACTTAACCTTCTCCTCTAATTTCTTTTTCTCATCCCCATGGGCCTGACTAGCAGCTTATAGCGATGCATGCATCCTTATGAAGGCAGCCTCCAAATAAAGAAAAATACTCTTTTTTGTTTTTGGTTCCTCCTCAGAAGCTAGTCATGGTCGATTAAGAACTGCAATATGAACATTCAAAAAAGGAAGTTAGCAAAAAATGGAAACAAGTATATAGTGGAAAATACACTTAGAAGGGTCAGATTGTGATTTGCCCTATCAACTAGCCTTGAGTAAGGGAGAGAAGATGAAGCCACTTCATCAACATAATGAACTATAGCTCTAATTAGACCGTGAGCGAGCTCAGGATTGGCTACTACAAACTGAGTTGTACCATTGCCCTTGTCCCCGATCTCCTTTCCATCTATCTCTATGGATAGAGCCAGACCCTTCCTTATTCCCCTATACTAAGGCTCATGATCCTTAGATGGGTATGTGTCCAAGATGATGGTATGGCTAGATCCCCCAACTTCAGTTTTTTTCCTTGCTTGAGGAAGAGACTTGGTCTCGACGAGGAGATCGGGGATCTTTTTTTCACCATTTTTGAAGGACTGCTACAAGGTACTAAAAATACATTTAGGTCTCAAAGGATGACAAAGTCTCTCTACCGATAAATTCCCCTCTACTCGATGGGAGGACTATGAACTAGATCTCCAGGTATGAGAAGGTGAAGAGGAAGGATCGTCCAAGATAATGGGGGCTTAAGTTATCTCCTCAATTGGTTTGTTCAAAAAGGAAGTGATTGAACTCTGGTAGCCGAACAATAAAGAAGACGAGCAGAGTTAATATTCTACACCAATCCTCTACTGAATATACCAAAATATATCCAAATTAGCAAAATTAACTTAAAAAAATACGAGGAATATCTTTCTTACTCGCCTTTGTAAAACAAAAAACATAGATAAATAGTTACCTACAAAATAAAAGTAAGAGATAAAAAAAATGTCCAAGTTGTGTGTGCATGTGTCGACATTTTCCTTAGCCCTCCTAAGGGAACCTGGTGCCATTGTACACCTCACTATTAGTAAAAGGAAAAAATTATCAATACTTTACTATTAGATTAAGTTCCTAATAGTATTTACTAGAATTAGGTAGATTCGTGACTAGATGCCCATTAGATTGTCTTGTCTTCAAATAATAAATGTTCTCGTCGGTGGTACCCTAATAATAGTATTACATGAACTCTTTTATTCTATAATTTGACATATATTGTTTATTAAGGTGGTAAACCCCATTAATAAACCTCTAAATATTTGGGGCAACATGGGCGGGAACTATATAAAAAATGCTAGCAAAATTCCAGAAATAAGCGACTTGCGAAAAGCAACCCCACATTCTGTAATAAACATAGTGGGTAACCAGTGGCCCTTCACAAAAGCTCATAGGTCAAAGGGACTAGCCAATACCTCATTTTTTACCCAGGGAGGGATTCTATGAGTGGACCTCAAAATCTCTAGTGAACTCTTGTGACACCTCGTATTTCGGAGTATCTAAATATTTAATTAATTCAAAAAAAATTAAATTACAAGTTTGTCGTAATTAAATTGAATTAATTATTATGTGTTTATTTAAATATTAATATGTAGAGTTAATATTTAATATTTATGGAAAATAATTACTAAGTGAATAGTAATAATTAAATTACGTCATAACGAGTGATAGTGATGTGGTATTATTTTATCTCAACTGGGATTCGAATATAGACTATCTTAAGGTCGAGATAGGGATTTTTAGTAAAATAACTCGAATGATGATTCTGAGTGCAAGACTGATTTCGGATAGGCCGAGATAGTCGAAAAAGAATATATTGGGGGTAGTAAATGTGTCTCAGGGAATTTTTAGGCATAACCGAGTGCATACGGTGGTGTTTGGGTCATTTTAGCTTAGCTCATAAGCTTAATTTCAGGATTAACAATATAAAACCTAAATTAGAGAGTTTGTGGCAGACACAGAAGAAAAGAGAGAGAAATTGGGGAATCTTCTGGAAGCCAAATAAAAACGAATTAGACATGTTCTTCGTCAATCCACCTTCTGCCTCAAAGGATGTCAGACCCTATGAATCAGTACAGGCAAGTGGTTAACTTTCTTTCATTTAATTTGCAATTATTTGATTCATATCATAGTGGGTGTGATAAAAATCGATCTTGGGGAGGGTTATTACATAAAAATGGGTTTTGAGGATTTATTTGTGATGTGTAGATTTTACACTAACTAGATGACAAGGAATCATGTATTACTGTTAGAAATAAAGTTCTAGTTTAAAAGTTAGTAGTAATTGAATTTATGGATATGTGTAGAATCATATTGAGATGGAAGATTGATTTAATTGGTGAAAAACACAAATCATAAATTAATTATTAGAGGTAGAAAATTATTAATGATTAATAATGTTTAAAGATTTAATTTGTGACTTAAATCTATTGGAGGAAGTGTTGAATGTTAAATGTTTGGGCTAGTTCTGGGTTGAATCTATTAGGAACTCATCCATGGCGAACATTGTAGCAGGAGGACGAAGTGGCAAAAAACCCATCTAGTCGCTCGAACGACTTGGGGCGTCGTTCGAACGACGCTGGATATCCCTTAACAGTTCACCCTTTTTTTTGGACTTTTGTGGAGTATAAAGATATATGTAGTGAAATTTTTATGTCTCTCCTACTTAGGGACTTAAGGGGTGAATAAAAATAATAGTGAAGGAAAATAAAAGTGTGAAATTTATTGACAGAATTTGGAGTGATAAATTTTAAAAAGGTTTAAAATTACGGGCCGAGTAAATATGTCTGGGTATTATAGTTGAGTGGCACGACTTTAATAAATTAATTAACTTAAGAGTCGGGGATTTTACTCAGATATTTTTAGGCTAGTGCTACGAGAGTTAGGGATGGGTTAGCCGGTTTAATCTATTGTGTGTGTATATATATATATATATATATATATATATATATATATACACACACACACACACACACACACACTAGCGAATACTCGTACCTAATGGCATGGCGAAAATTTTCAAAATTCGTAATATCTGTATTTTTTTAAACAATGTACATGTATGGTGAAATTGAGCCACCAACAAAATCATGTGTTAATTAATTACAGAAGCTTGCTTTTCACATCAATTTCAAACATAATTACTTTTTAACACCCAAAGAAAGGTTTTAGCAAATTCCTAACTTCTCAAATTTAGCGCATACTTGACACTTTTATTAATTGACTATATTAGTCATGTAATACTATCAAAATTATATAATTATGGAAAATTAGTGTATAAAATTTTTGATTTATAGTGCTAAAACGCAATGCCATAATCAAAAGTAGCAATATATGCCATGTTTAATTTCCGCACACTCTAAATATAACTCCTCCTTAGTTATATGTCATAACTAACAATAATTTCAATAAAAATAAGAAATAAAAATGAAAAATGGATCCTAATCAATATACCCAAATGCAACTTTGTTGAATTGTGAACTGAATATTAGAAAATCAATTGCCATAAATTACTTACTACAAATTTGTACATACTAACCAAACCAAATGTTATACTCACTTACTATACAGATAGTGGATGTAAAAAATGCTTCCATAACAATATCCGAACATTAACATACTATTGACTTAAAAAAGGAATTGTATAGATTAAATATTAAAAAAAATACAATTACTGTTAAAGCATCCAGTTACAATTCATGCAAAGAAAGAAATCTAGATTTTACAACTCCAAACAAAGAACATATGCATTCAACCATATCTACAGAAGAAATAATGAAATGGAAATAAGCTCTAGTAATTGTACAATTAAGTCTTTTTGCACATTGAAGAGTTTTTAGCAAGACGTTGAACTAAATATGCTCTAAGTGTTTCATTATGCACTGTAATTCAATGCCATTAATCTAGTCCCAAATGTAAAAATGGTCTTTGTCTCTTATGATTCTTTTATCATACATGCCCCGGGTCTCAAATGTAAAAATGGTTACAGTTTGACCATTTCTCATGATCATCTACACAGGTGTTTGCCCAACTTTACCACATAACATGCAAAAAGAAAAATTAAAAACTATGAGTGAGGGATGTGGGAGAAAATGATAGAATGCAAAGAGAATTTGTTGAAACTGTAAGAGGGAGTGAAATGAACATAAAGGTCACTGCATCAAATTACAAACATGGTTAAAAATGATTTGATGTAAGTAAAAAGGCCTCTGCGCTGAGGCTCATAAACTGGAGGCTCGTAAACTTATTTCATTACCTTGCAAAGATGTCTTTTAACTTGCTCAGAAACTAAAAAAATGTTCATACAATAAACCTATTAGATTCCAGCTGGAAAAAAAAAATACATAGACAGTCAAATTATGACCACTGTATAAAAGATTCATATACTTCTAAGATAAACAAACCATGTAAAAAATATTTTAAAAAATCTTACTTGGAAGGACAATGACACAATGTCACCACATTATTGTTTCTGTTATTAGCCATCTAGCATGTCTCAATGGGAGCATACAAATGAATATATGACATTAGTTAAATTGTTTTCCTAGTATAATTGCTTTGTGTAGGCCTTAAATTAGTGGGGATCCATAAGGCAGCACCCACCCCCACCCACCCACCCAAAAAAATCATGTCCTTAAAAAATAAAAGAAAAAAAAAACTAAAACTCCTAAGAATTTCATAAACCCCAATATAAAATATCTTCCATTAAACATCAAAAACACCACGATTAAATTAAAAGTGGAAATCAAATTATTCAATACCAAAAAACTAAAATATGAAGTTCAAACTTAGATTACTTTATCAATCTCCCGAACATCATCATTCCAAAACTTTCAGTTCAACCCTGAAACAAAAATGAAAATAGATATTTAATGAAAGATTATATAGAATATAAAGACGTTTATGAGGTTTTAATTTCAAAGACGGAAGAGGGACTGGGAAGTTTGTTGTGTAGGCTTTCGAGCATTAGAAGTTGAAGCAGAGGAGTCAGGGGAATCAGAGCAATGGTTGCCAGCACATAGCTTCTTCACAAAGTTTTACTTCATCCATAAATCTGCATCATCCATTTTTTGAGTTAGACAAAGGTCATCCTAAAGCTCTGTCATTCTAACACAACCTATCCCATTATCATCGCGCTAAAGAAATGGATTACCATATCCAATGTTGGATCAAAGTTGGTCTTGTAAACCCATGGTTAGATAGTGTAAATCCACAACAAAAGCCTGTGAATATAATACCGGGAATTGCATAAGGAACCTCTTCTAAAAGAAACATAACAGATGACCATTCCTTGTTTCTTAGCAGTGCAACTCTTTCAAAAGTTTCTTGTGAAAATAAATGTGCACTTATTCTAATAGAACTTGGATCAGCTGGGGAAGTTTCTTAGTCCAAAGTGACTTTACATACTCAGAACAAATGTGTTTTGAACATGTCCATTGTTGGACATAAAGCATGCCCCACGTGTCTTCAGCATGTCCAGCATTGGGCCTAAGGCATGACCCATGCTCGAGACAATATACACATGCTCCATCTGCACAAATTAAGAGTAATGAACAACCAAATCTTCAAAAATGCATCTAAAAAAAATAGGGAATTGATGAATTTAATGCAGGAAACAAATTTGATAAAATTATAGCACTAAAATCTTCCTCCGTTTCCTAACATCATGAATAATATAAAATATAGAACTATAGGAATCAACAAATTAATTAATTTAGACACTAACCCTAAACTTTATGATAATTTGTAACATGTGAACTCACCATCATCTCCACCACATTCCTAATTAAGATCTAGAACTACAACAAAAAGAAGTTTCCAAAAATAAAACAAAATAAAATAAATGACTTTTACAGATCAATGATGTGGTAAACATACATCGAAGAGTAAAGACTTGCGAAACATAAAAACTGATTAGATCTGGAAAAACAAAAAACAAAAACATATTAATTTGATACTAAAAAGTATAAACCTTTAAGCCTTTACAAAGAACAAAAATTTACCTGAACTCACATAGAACATGCACAATTATAGATTAAACCCCACTCGCAACCATACAATTACTAAATAGACATCCACTTACCAAGTCCTTTGGAGAACAACGCAACATGTCTTGCTTGATTCAGAGCATTGAGTGAAAAAAGTATAGCTTGTATGTATGGACTACTCATTGTCTAACCACAATCTTCATCAATATAAAAACCAATAACCAACACCAAAAAATATCCGGCATAAACAAATATAGCATATACAAAGATTAATAGAGAATAAAAATGCCAAAAATAATGTCTAAGAAATAAATACATGAAAAAACATTACTCACATAACTTGTAATAAAAGTTTTGAAACAAACATATATCACATTTTCAAAAAATGAAAATAGAACCTTGACTACTTCTATTATCAAGCACAAAACCACTGATTATAATAAAACACAAATAATCACTCAAACTACTTAACTCAATAAAGTGTTGGTCATAAACTAATCAAAACAATTCCTTAAACGTCTTAAAGTTTGTTAAAAAGTAGCATACCTTTATAAGTATGATCATGAATATATCTATTCTAGCGAAAAAAAACAATCGACATGGAACACTATAACAAAAATTTTGCTTACAAACTATGATTCCAGCAGAAATATTGTGTAACCAATGTCTGAAAAGGAAAAAAAATGGTCTAAAAGTATTAGATGGGATTGAATGATATATGCAATGCAATGCTAAATTGGAGGCTTAAATTCTAAATGCTATTTCTATCATTTTAGTATTTAAAATTCCTAAAAATTAAAGTCTCAAGTAATATTCCATAACCAAATCAATAAATGCTTAAATGTTAAATGATTTCAAACTGATTTCACACCCGAATGATTAAGTACCATGTTGAATTGTAATCACAACTTACCCCCAAACATAAACTTAAGAAAAAATATTCCCTTCAAACATCAAAATAGGTACATTTAAAAACTACAACCCAAATCACACCACCCCCAAAAATAAAAACCTATTTGAAAAACCAAGCTAAACTAAAATCAGCCCTGTTTGGGTACACCAAGATTTTGTGGAATGAATTTCTTACCAAATAAGGAATTTGAACCCATGATTTAAAAGAAATATAAACATTAAAATGTGAAGTTTTCCTTATCAATTTATCAACCTTTTTTTCATAACTGATCAACCTATCAATCTCCATTTCATAACACGAAATGTAAAAAAAAAATCAGCTTAAGGCGTGATTTTAAATATCGGGAGATACCATTTACGTACTAAATAAAGGTTTTGAACTTACCGAACCCGTTACGTAACTCCATTAAGATTTTTTCAACCAATAAAAGTTTACTCATGTCCAATAATCCTAATAATATTAGGCCGTTATAATTTTCATTGCGTATCCCCAAACCAAAATTTAAAACCGTGGTTATATGATAATGAAGATAACCAAGTGAGATGCAATAAAATGAGTTCAAAAATCCTAGGAACATATGATACCAAAAAATCCTAGGAGTATGATAAAACCCAGTGTAAAGTAGCATCAAAATCCTAGTGTAAAAAGGCATCAAAATCAAAGATTCTACGTAGTGTATCCGTAAATGTTTATTCAATCAAAGAAAAAACTATTAGATCTAACACATAATAAAAACAAAACCCTAAATACATGGTGTTACTCACATAAAGACGTTAATAAATCAAATCACGAACTCCATAATTTATGAAAATTCACAAAATACACTACACAACAACACCGAGTATGCTCAGTGTGAATGAGGGTAAATAAGACCACACAAACCCATGAAAGAAATAGTGAGAGGGGGGGAGGAAGACATAAAGGGAAGAATGGGTATACATCCGATTCGATATGTAAAAATAAGTTACATCTGCAAAATAGAAAAATCATTTCAACAAAATAATAGGAAAATAGTTAATTCTGTAAAATTGCCAAAAAATATCAAGTTTTTAAATCGTTAAAACCCACATCCTTGATTGTAGCAGTAAAAAAACATAATTCAGACAAAAAAAATTAATGGAGGGAAGAGGAAGATCAAGGGACGGAGAGAGAGACATGGGTGGTGGGGGAATGGTCATGGACGAGAAGAGAGAATATGTGTTCAGAGATGGAGTTCGAGGAAGGGATAGTGATAGAAAAGAGCGCGTGTCTGGTAACATTTTGGGAAAAGAGAAAAAATGGGTATTTGAAATAAAGTGAAATGGCTTTGTTCTCTTTGGGCGGGATAATTGATTTTGAGAGTTAATTAGAACCTTTGATTTGATATGGGAAGATGAGGCAAAATCTGGAGCAATATTGTGCTTTTACATTTTTGGATTTCAAAACGCATGTGTGTGTATATATATATATATATATATATAAAATAAAGTAGAAAACTTATGTATGTCATAAGATTAAAACATGATGTCATCTTAATGAGTTTTTCCTGCACTTCCTATTTTACCCTTAACAATTTTGGTTTCCCACTCTTTTGACACACTCTAATTTTCTTTTCAAAATTTAAATTGAGGGTTATGTTTGTAAACACATAAACCCTACCATACACTCTCACAACAAACCCTCACCGATTTCTCATTCCCTTACTCTCACTTTACCCCGTCTCCCTCTCTCTCGGTCGTGATCAAGTACACCTGAGCAAACCCTTGCTCATCCAACCACCTCTCAAACCCCAAGCTGCCACCTCTCCCTTGCCGCCGCCCTCTCTCCCTTATCGTCGCGCCAAGGTTACCTTTTCCCCCAATCTCTTACACACACTCACACACTCACGCACATAGGGTTATTCCCAGATCTGACACTTCCACTTCAACATGCACACGATTTGTTTATTTTCTAGGTTTTTTTTACATGGGGTTTGTCTCTAATCTCAGTGTGTAAACCACACATATTGTATTTGTTTGGTGGATTTTAGATTATTATACGAGTCTTGATTGTTCTCATGGATGTTCATTTCTTATCTCTGTTGATTTGTTCTATGTTGTTTACATTTTGTGTACAACGGAGGTTTTTATTCTTCAATAAATTTTCATTATATTGTGTACAACTGACATTTTAATTATTTACATTTTGTGTACAAAATTTGTTTTCTATTGCCTAAAAATCACATTTCCTTATTTTTAGAACTGTGTTCTCTGTTGCAGATTTTTATTGTTTAATGGGTTTTAATTATATAACTAACTCATATATGATTTGTTTGTAGGCACTTCTTTTGAATTTAAAGTGCTGTTGATTTTCAATTGTAGTCTCATTCTGATGGCATTTATGTTGAAATCTATAAGCAAATGAGGTGTTTGATAGAATGGTTTTGTGAAGTCTAACACTTATCTTATACTGTACCGGCCCTGTTTTGTTCTTTGACACTTCTCTTATACTGTACAGGCCATATTTTGTGTAAGATACTAAGGTTCTTCAAAGACTTGGAATCCTTAAGCAAGTGGAGATCTAAGGCCAGTAAAGTTTTATGTTGTGTGTTTGAAAAAATGTTAAAGAGAGAGTTTCACTTTATTTTGAGATACTTTGCTAATATTTTAACGGTTAAATGTACTATCCCAGTGAAAACAACTGGTATTTTATATTTTTTTTAGTTTCAATATATTGGTTTAATTTGGGATTTGAATCTCCTGGGTAATTTGTGTATTTATTTTATAATTTTTTTTATTGTATTTGAAATGTTCATACCTGATTGCAGAGTTCTTCTCAAGAGCAAAATTCCTAAGTCAGTGGTCTATTGTCAAGTTAGGTAGGGCAAACAGTGTTTGCTCAATTATTTTTACACGCAAATTGGGAGGAAAGAGGGTAAGCAACTGGATGTTGTTCTTTCATTTATGTTAAGATTTTATCATAATCAATCATTGTTTTGTCTAATTTGGCAGGTGTTACGATGGTTTGAGGTTTGTTCGATTAGAACTCATGAAAAAAATTACGAAAAAACTTCACTCCAGATGTTGCAAATAGGTAAGGTTTATCCTTTATATTGTTACTGTTTTGATTTTGTGATTAGTTTCTCTTAAGCTAAGATATTCAAGTATACTCAAGTTCAATTCGTGGTTATTTACAATCACGTTGATGAATGAGTCGAGCTTACTCAAAACTTGATCTTGAGTATGTGGTGCATGCATTGTGCTTTAATCTCATTTACTTCCATCTCTCATTTGGTAGGTTTTCAAAAAAAGGAGAATTGAAGAACTTGATGGAGGAAGAGAGATGCATAAGATGATAGTTTTGTTCAAGCGTCCTTTGTGGTAATAATTCTCCGATTCTACCAATGATCCCTCTACGCTTTGTTTTTATTTACTTCAAATGTTTGCACTATATTTTGTTTCAAATTTAAGATTTTGTTTTAAGGTTTTCATATTCAGGGAGCACAACAAGGTTCCAATAGAAGTAGTTGTTGATGCGAACCTAAACTCACGGCAAGTACACTGTAGTGTATGTTCATTATTCCAACAGATGTTCCCAAGTTGGAGATCATGGTTCAGACGATGTATTTGAGTTTAATTAGTTTCATTACTCGCCAATCCAAAACCTAGACTTGCCGAATTTGTTACTTAAACAGCTAAACAATCGTCAAAACCCCAAGTTCTATAATTTTTGTTTTAAATTTGTTTATGCTTTAAAATAATGAGAACTATTTATAATGGATATATCTATGTATTTTGGTTTATATCTCATAAATAACTATGTTACTTAATTTTTGGTCTTAAATTAATGGATGAATCATGATGTAGATTAACGTTATATTTTTTTTTTAGTTCCTTGGAGAACATTTTAGTTGTAAATCCAACTTTATATGTGCTTTAATGCTTCAAAATTAGGTGTACTGATAACAAACATCTATTGTTGAATTTGAATTCCTTTGAGCTCTGATTTTTATTATACTCAGTTCAAACTTAACGAAATACTCTCTTTAACGTTTGTTACGGTTCATATGGGTTTTTGTTTGTGGTCCAATTGGCGAAGGAAGCTTTAAAAACTTTAGAGTCAAATATATGGGGTTTTAAGGTGGTGGGCCTTCCATTTTCACGTTTATGGGAAGTAGTCAGAGAAATTGGACAAACGCTGGTGGTTTTGTTGCTGCTGATAAAGCCACGAGACAGAGGAAAGATCTACACTGGTCCAACATTTTAGTGATGTGTTCGTAAAAGTTACCAGATAAAGTAAAGAATGAGGCGCTTAGAGGCGCAAGTAACCTTCTCAAAGAGGGCGTTTGTGCTTTCGATTCATTATGACACCCAGGTGACAAGTAACCTATTTTGTAGTTTGTTTTTCTACTTTTTCCCATTTCATGATTTTTTAATTGGTTGTAGCTCCAAAAATTAATCATTTCCAAATCGTTTTATGTGACAAATCCCCCTCATCTTGATATTTTCCTTATTTTCATTTTATGTATGCATTGAGATCTTGATATATTAGTTGATGCAGCTCGAATGGTGACTCAGGTACGTGGTGAAGCTCATAAGTTTAAGGATTTATGTCCCATTATAACTATCCACGTTTGAAAGTCCACGCGGTGATCTCTGTCCCATTGTAACAGTCCACGTAGTGCTATAATTCCACGTGGTGACTAAATTTCTCTGTCCCATCGTAACTGTCCACGAATTTCTATACACACTTTCTAATACATACCCCCCTCTCTCTCTCTCACTGCAACGAGCCACCACCATTAATGTTAGCCCACTGTCATTCTTTACCATCGTTGTGTCTTCTAACTTGACTGTTCAATACACATTTTTGGTTCAAATTAACGTTTTGAAAAAACTTTGAAGGTTCATTAAGAGGGTATGATGTATTGGGAAAATATTGCGTTTTGGTATAATGTTCTATCAAAATTTCTGGGACGATGTTAAAAAAAATGGGTAAATTGAGCTATCATCCTGGCCTGCTTTTGTTATCTTATTAAACAACGCTTTTAGAGTCTCACTACCCAAACTGTTTGTAGTTGATTTTATTTCTATTGATTGTTTTTGTGAAGGTAAACGAGGAATGTTTCCATAAATTATGACATCAGATGAGAAAAATTCATGTGTTTTTAGTGCAACTGGGTAGAAAAAGGTGAAGTAATATCAGATTTGTCCATGTGTGAGGTAGGATTTTATTCTTCAATCAATTTTAAGTGGGATATAATTTTTTGGTATTCAATCAATGCCCTATGCTCCGTGCACAACAGAAAGGGTATGTGAATTTCTCTTATTTGGAGGAGTGCCATTCATAACATCCCCAACTAATGAGGTAATAAATGTGATCTTTTCCTAACATCTTATTTTATTACCCTTATCTAATGATGTAATTTTAAAAGGGGGAAAGTGGTAATTTTATTGTTGCTCTTCGAAATCTTTTCACACCAGATTATACAGGTTGTATTTCTTACAACTTGGGAATTGGTCGTGGTACATATGTGCTTGAAATGGTGGTTGGAATTGAGAAAGCATCTAGGAATAAATTCCCTCTTGAACTATGCTAAAAAAGATGAGAAGATGCCACAATTGTTTATGCGTCAACACAGAAAGCTGAGAAAGAACTTGGGTGGAAGGCAAAATATGGCATAGATGAGATGTGAAGGGACCAGTGGAAATGGGCAAGCCAGAATCCATGGTGGTACCAGTCCAAGCTTGAATAGCACACTGATGAAATTGATACTCAGGATCTTAGATAAGCATCAAGTTACAAAATTTCTCCCAAATTCCATCATACATTTATGAAAGTTCTAATAGGATTTTCTTATGTTTTATGTACAAGTTGGGGCCAAATTTTGTACTTGGAAAAATGCATAATGTTAGTGATACTAAACCATGTTTTATGCTTTCTCCAACAATAAATAAGTCATCAAATAGGTGTATCTTCCTTCTGTAACCGATGACTAAGTCATGTAATTATGTGAGTTATCATTGTGTCCATACATCAGTCTTTGGAAAGTTCATTGTGTATACTATGGATTATATGTTATTCTATGGACAATATTCCTATTTTACTGTATAATATGTTCTGCAGATGTAGCAGTCTTAATATCTTTTTTGTATTTTGTTCTGCACAGGACGCAGTCTTTGGCTTAAACAGGTAGGAGTCTTTTGAAAAAATATTTTGATGCCTTCAATTTGTTTGCTTCATGTTTATCAGATAGCGGGTTGCAACTACAAATGCCATAGGTCGACAAAGGTCACTTGCCATAGATTTTACCATCCCAGCTATGGCAAGCTCGGAGGTTGAAAATCAACTTGCGGATTAGGCCTGCTTGGGTTTCTTCATCATGCCAGATAGGATAAGATTTATGAACCCGCTCGACCAATTTGTTTGTATTTGTTGATTTCTCTCTTTTGCAATTACTATTTTTGGCTCAATCTGGTATATATTCCGATGAAGATGGCCTCAATTAGGCCTCAATCAGGTATCTATGCCATATATAATCGTGATGAACATAAAGCCGCTGAATTAAAATGTGATTATCATTTCTTTTCAGTTAATAATTGATATTGCAACTAATCACTTTGTTCTATAAATGTTATGAACAAAAAGTGAATTTTTGGCAGTTCATTCTTTGGACGTTGCAATCAGCCACCATGTTTGACATTCCCCTCCCAGAAGTTATGGCCATGGACTCCTAAAGCCTAATTGCTGCCTCGAGAATTCGCCACACCTGCTTATGTGCTAGCCGTCAATATCTTACTTCTTCTCCCATAGCTTCCTCATTTCATCCTTCCTGGGGTCATCTTTTGGTGTAAGGGCAAGGGGAACTGCCTTTCTAACTATGATGATTGATTAATAATTATGTTTGAGATATATAATGTGAAGCTTATATAGTTGTCTAATATAATTTTAGATACTAAATTTCTAATTATGTTTGAGATATATAATGTGAAGCTTATGTAATTGATTTATTAGATCCTTATACTTATTTTAGTTTTTTGTTATGTATATTACAGGTATATACTCGAACTGATCTCGAATTTTTCTTTAGTGTACGAATCGAACTGATATTAGTTCAACCTCTACAGAAATTCTAGAGCCTACAACCTGCTATTTTGATCGTCGACCGATCTGATATCAGTTGAAATAAAAAAAATGAGTTTGATTGAATTGGTATCAGTCTACAACCTGCTACTTTGACCGTCGACCGACCATTACAATCCAGAGCTTTCAACCGAACTTCACAATCCAGAGCTTTCGAGGTTTGTTTTTCATCACCGCCGCTACCTGTTATTTTGACTATTATATATTTGAAGTTCTATTAATTTTAATTTAAAATTTCATTGAAAGTTTTGGGAAATGTTGACATTAACTAATTTGTTTTTGTTTTTGCAAGTTTTGTGCTCAAAACTTATAAAAATGTTGTGCTAAGTATATCTTCTGTATTGGGTCAAAGTGGTCAGCCCGAGCCCGAGACTATTGCAGAAGCTTTGTTCTCAAGCTTTTAGACACATGGGTGGCGCGAAATTTGGTTTGGGGGCAATGCTTTAGTTTGCCTGCTTTGTGATCTGCAGAGGCTGATTAAGGCTGCTGGGAGAGAGGAACTGACCTG
Source organism: Sambucus nigra (assembly GCA_949130495.1). Lineage (NCBI taxonomy): Eukaryota > Viridiplantae > Streptophyta > Magnoliopsida > Dipsacales > Adoxaceae > Sambucus > Sambucus nigra. The sequence goes on along the minus strand of OX422212.1, from coordinate 627,680,278 downwards.
TGCTAAACAGGGATCGAACTATACGGGAACTGACATGTGTTGAATAGGGATCAAACTGTACAAGAACTAACCTGTGTTGACCAGTAAACTAAGGCACATATGGCAATTCAGAGGTGACAATTATGCTGTCCCTTCATCGTCCAGCAATTTCATTTTTTTAGAGCGAGATGTTAGTAAGAATAGGGCACTAAATGCGCGATCAAGGGACACTAGCGAGAACGAGCTAATAAGCACAAGCTATGTTATATTGGACTAATTTACGAACTAACACCTTTACTTTACTTGCTCCCTTATTTACGACCACATCGTAATTTAATTTGCAATCACATTTTAAGAATGAAATGATGCAGCAGGAGCTGCAGCAGTTGTAGGAAACGTGACATTTGTTACCCGTCAACTGGTACTTCTACAACCCTATATGCTTTATGCTTCATTATTTCATTTCATTTTATTTTATTTTATTTTTAAGAGTTTCTATAGTTTCGCTGAGGCGACACTGACTTTCCCTGATGATTCTTTGACGTAGGTTTGTATTTGGCCATTAAAAATGATCGATTGCAAAGTATGCTACAATATTTCGAAGAAAAAAATGCCGACACGTACCAAACGATTGAGGTTCAGGCTCTCTCTCACGCTGCAAAAAAAAAACTGAAAACCACACCACGGACACTACATTTTGGGGGTTTAATATACTTGCCAATGGGCAAAGATGTGTGATTTTAATCACCATTGCTCTTAATATTCTGTGGGTAGAGAATTATAGATTTAGAGATTTTTTAGAATTATAGATTGTTAGTACTTGGTTTTTATTTAGATTCTATGTTTATCAGTTTGTGATGTGGGGGTGACGTTGGCTAGAAATTATGGGAGTCTTGATTTGAATTCGATTAAATGTTCAGTTTTTATGTGACTTTTATTTTTATTGTTGTTGTTGTTGTTGGGATTACTTAATTTTTAAAAGGGGATAGTCCTATAAACAAAGGGGACTTTGTCCAAAATTTCTAAAATTTTTATATGGTGTTATATCTATGTAAATATGATGTATGGTCAAATCAATGGCATACATTTTCAAAAAAATTATCAGCGTGCCTTCAGGCACGGGCAAACCCTAGTATGTATGTATATATATATATATATATATATATATATATATATATGTGTGTGTGTGTGTGTGTGTGTGTGTGTGTGTGTGACAACCCTCCTACTAAAATAATAGGTGGCCAACCCAATACTCTAATAATCACAAGAATCATAGATGGTCCATTCTCAGCATCACTGTCAATTAAAATAACAGTACGAGATAACCACCAATCATTTTAGAAAATGGACTGAAAAATTTAAAAATTTAGTAAGTAAAAGAAAAACCCTTAGACAATCCCATTTGCAAAAAAGATGGATATAAAAAATTAATGAATAAAGAATGACAATATAATAAACAATCACCGAATAAGCTGTCGGTGAACAGACCAATACAAATAGTAACACCGAGTATTAAAATTCAAATATTACACTATAATAAATGAGATCAACACTTGGGAAACACGCCCGAATAAATAAACTGAACACAACTAGAGTACAATGGAAAGAAACGTCTAATACAAATAACCTACAACATCCGCAATATGCTGTAGCTCCATGACAACCACAATGGAAATATAAATACGGGTGTCCATGCGGTAGAGCACCTGTATGACAAGGAGTGTATGCCAACACATAGAAATATAGACGGGTCAGGGCCCGGTTTGATATGATTCCCATGTGACTAAAATGCATGATAGTTAAGTGCGTAATTCTCTCGCAGTTAATAATAATATTTCTCACCTCTCAATCTAAAATAAACCTAGCACAATATCAATGATGATGATCTAGGGTAACCCAAGTACTAAGGACTAACTTCTCCCCATTCTCAACACTATGCCCTATTCGTGCGTGAGGTGTCTCGCAAAGCGAAATCCAAATAAGGAACCCCCCCGATACACTACTAATAGGCAAGGTTGATCGTCAAGATCCATTAGAGCCTAAGTACAATATTGATGTATATAGTTATCTAATTTAATTTCCCCTTAACATAGTACTAAGGGATAAAATTCTCCCCAGTCTCAACACTCTGCCAAGTTCGTGCGTGGGGTGTCTCTGAAAGCGAAATCCAAACAAGGAACCCCCCCTGATACACTACTACTAGGTAAGGTCGATCATCGAGATACATTAAACCCTTAGCACAGAACTAATGTATACATAAATGCGAAATCATCTACAGCTACTCAAGGAAACATAAATAAATCCATTCACCATCTAAGAGCATAATTCCTAATTCTTTCTTTATGAATATATATAAATGGTAAGACACTTTATCAAATGTTTACCAATCAATTTCATTTCATAACTTTCTTTACCAATTTTATTTCCTTTCTTCCATCCAGGAAAACTACATATTTTAAAGCAAGTTTTATTATCATAAAAGTGTTTTACCTTGACATTTCATAACTTTTCATTTTCCTTCTTCCATCCGGAAAATATATATAATTTAAAGCAAGTTTTATTATCATAAAAATGATTTAACCTTTCATATCATATCATCAATTTTTCTTCTTCCATTCGGAAAATGTAATTAACATCCCATTTCCCTTCTTCCATCCGGAAAATGTAAATTAAAGCCATTTCATTATCATAAAATGCTTTAATAACAATAATGTCCCACATTATTGAACATAGTTATATATATCATTTTAAATAGCGCATTCTAAGACCGCGCCTCCGAGTTTCCCCACTGGGCGCGCCCCTAAATGATCATCATCTTCCAGGGCCTATCAATTAAGACACTTGGGCCTCTACAATGCAAGACGTCGGGAAGCGGCCATATTCCTATGGGCTAGTCATAACCACACCCGGAATTACCTAACCAGCACAAAAACATACCATAAATGCTCATATGCCCTAGGACTATATCCAGCCTGCATTCGCTAGCCAGGGGGATTCACCTCAGTCGTGAACTTCCCTTATGATGTCATTTAGAGAGGGTGTGTATCCATACATTATTTACCATTTATGAAAATAATTTTCCTTTTCGTTTGAAAACATCCATTTTTACATTCTCAAAATCATTTGTACTTATTTATTAGTGAGACATTTTATAATATGCATTTCTTATTCTTAGAGTCATATTTTATTGATTACCTAAGACCCGAAGTGCCATTATCCTCAAACTAGCTTCCAAGAGTTCATACATTTCATAAACCCTCAAAGTAAGCCTCCCTTAAGGATTATCTCCCAAAAGTCACAACATTTACATTTTATCTCCAATTTATCTTTCGGTTAACTTCCTAAATCGTTCGAATATTAACCTACACAAACTAGCCCTCGGGGTAAGCCTAATTATCCCATATTATCCTAGGACATTAGTCTACCCAAAACCACCCTCTAGGACTCCCCGTTACTTCCCAAAGGAAGGTACCTAAACCTTGGACCTAAAATAAAAAAGGCTAGAAATCAAACTCGAAAAAATCCGACAAAAACAGGGCAACCGAATATATTCGACCCTTGGGCCTAATCGATTCGCCCTTGTGGATCGATTTGCCTAAAAGACGAATCGATTCGGTGAGCCAAACTTGACATTCTGTAATAGCCAAATCGAGTCGGTCCCAACCCGAATCGATTCGGTTTGCCCAGACCTGTATCCTTCCCCTTATCCAAATCGATTCGCCCCTAGCGCCGAATCAATTCGGCCCTGCAGTTTTGCCCAATTTGTGCTACGAGTTTAAGAACCCTAATTTTTCAAAAAACCTCAAATCCTTAGTTTTATCCAACATCAACAACAACTAATTCTTCCAAATTGTTTCTACACAATTTATAACAAATAATTTATCCTCAAATTAAATCAAAACTAAGATTTAAGGGTTAAATCCTCAAAATCAACAAAGAACCCATTTAGGGTTTAAATCTCCAAAATTTAACTATAGATGCAATTTATCACATTAAATCAGAATCTAGCAAGTAAGAAACTTGCCTCGAGGTTGTAGTCCCGGATCCTCCCCCGGTGGCAACGATTTCCAGCCTCAAATCTCCATTTCTCTCTCTTTTCTCCATTTTCTCCCAACTCTCTCTTCTCTCTCTCTCTCTCCTTTGACTTCTAACACAAATGAAGAAAGAAAAGGGGTGGGGAAACTTAAACGGTTCTTAAAACATAGATGCCCCTCTTTTTATTGCTAATACACATTAAAATAACTCGTATTCACTTAATTGAGTCATAACACCCCAAAAGTACAACTTGGCACTTATTTCGACTATCTCGACTATTCTAAAAACAACCGCACCCCCTATTTTGGCATTCGGGATAACGTGAACAAATTTTATGTTCTAAATTCATTTTACTTCATAAATTTTACTCTAATTTAAATATGAGTCATAACCGTCGTTTTACATATAACGACGCAATAAAACACAATATAGCGCTATTTACCTTCTCATACGGTAAATAAACAAAACATAGTAAATATTATCCCTTAATATCATGGGGAACAATATTTACTCCAACATCCCCTATTTTATAAAATTAGCCCATCGGGAAAAATAATATAAAATAGTAGCTCAAAAAACTGGGTTGTTACATACTCCCCCCTTAAAAGAGAATTTTGCCTTCAAAATTCAGGCATACAATATAACCGAATAAAGGTAGACTATATTAAATTATCATTCTATCATTCTTATCAAACCCCCTGGCAGTGCGGCATCCACATTGGACTTGAACTAAGGTCATCACTATTCAATCTCAGTCTACATTCTCCGTGCTCTAACATAGAACCAAACCGTTCGTCATGAACTATCGATCTTACCTTTCTAATACGAAAGGAGATACCTACACACCTCGGTACAAATTTCCTTTCTTCCCGAATTACGTTACACCCTCGCCAGGGAATAACTACACCAGGCCACACTCATGGAACCATCCTTATAGAAAATGATCCGAACTATCCGAAAACGTCATATAACGACTGTGTGATATTAATTTAAATAAATTTCCCAAGTTTCCAACTAACCCTTATTTAATTAGAGTCTACTTTTAAATCAAATAAATACAGCCCTAAACATGCATCTAAATGTGTGCGTGTGTCAAACCATAAACAGATAAATCATGCGACACAAGTTTAACGAAAAATCCCCGCAGGCCAAAACCTTTATTTCACTATGAATATACAAATCGCAACTTATAATTACATAGAGAAATCTGCAATGGATCAACGCGCAGACAACCCACAAAGACACGCAGTCTTGAACTCAGCAAGAGAATACACACAGCACCCCCCAAGGACTGGTATCCCAAACAACAAAGGAAGAACCGCAACACTCCTCAATGACATACAGTCATAACACTTTGTAGAGACTCCCTCAGCAATGACACGCAGCCCTCGGTTGCAAAGATCTCTCCACAAAGGTTTGAACAAACACAAGGATGTGTTATTGGGTTACCAAAAAGATTCACAAAGGTTTGGAAATTGTGTGAATCAAAACATGAGTCTTGGGACACAAAAATATGAAGACTAGAGGTATTTGGACTCTCAAAAATGTCTTCCAAAGTCTTGCAAAACAGCTCCCCCGAAGTTGGCTTTTATAAGGAAACCAAAAAAAATTTAAAACTTGGGGACTCTTGCAGCGTCAGGTACCCCGAACAGGTTCCCCCCCGAACTGGTTCTCAATACGATTTGGGCTACCTCTCTGGTTTGGGGATAAAAAAAATCAACATTCTTTAAGGAATTTTCTCCATCTTCAAAAGGTCATAACTCCTTCACCGTAGCTCGGATTGAGGTACCGTTTCTTCCAATATCTTCGTTGCGGTGAGCTCTTAAACTTTACAGTTGACTAGACCTCCGGACTATGGCTGTAAAATTACGAAAATGCCCTTGAACTATCCTATCGTGTATTTTTTCACTGTTTTGACTTCTCTTGCGTACCACTTGAATTAAGTCCCTAAAATCGTGGAACGTGATGTCGTTGAGGCAGATGTGGACACATTAATGGAGATACTGAATGCTTGATTCCCGGAATTCGGATAGAGGCCGTCATGTGAGATCGTGAGGTGACATGACAAATGTAGCAGCGTTCGACATACACAAATGTAACATGTTGGACATGAGAAAAATGTCCTTACAAATCTCCCCCTATTTCTATGCCGGTACATATATCAAAAATCCGAATTATCAAATAACCAAATTGGCTATACAAATCTACCCTTCCACGAACCCAAAACTGGAAAAGGTACAAATGAATAGTCTCCATCGTTTGTTCTTAAAAGCATTAGGAGTCTCAAATATTTTCTCATCAGGGTGTGCAATTCAGTTTTCATCAATGTAGTACCTACACACATGAGAAAAAGAAAAAATACCAAGTGACGTATCGAGTTTGAAATGAGATAAACATAGATACCAATAAATGATAAGCATAAGTCAAATCTCAAAACTCCCCCAAAATTCAAACTCCCCCAACATAAGATAATTCTTTATCCACCTTTTTATGATGCCCCCAAATAGACAAATAAGAAGAATGAATCAAACAAGCAAAATCGGGGTGTCACGGTATTTAAAACAAGGGATCAATCAAATGGTAAACGAGCTCTTGCAAAGAGTTGCTCAAACAAACTTTTCAGAAACTATTTTTGATTTTTCAAATTTTTATACAAAAAAAAGTAAGTACCAATTTGAAAAAAAATAAAACATGATACAAAAATCACACCATGGATTTAAACTAAAACAACTAAGTCATGGAAATAGAATAAATGGGTGTGAACACATTCAATAGGTAAATCAACTCAATCAATCATATGTGCACGATGCATATGTGTACCCCTAACGAATGAACATCAAAGGTACCCTTAGGTGTAAAAATTTGTTGAATTTAGATGACATCGTCTTATGCAAATCAACAAATCAAAGTCAAATGATTTCCACACCAATAACGTCCAAAAATATTTAGCGCTTTTTCAAGATTTTCAAGGACGTGCAAATCCGTTATAAAATCTCCAACCAAACTCCCTCATATATATTTTCTTTTTAGAGGTAATCTAAATTCGCAAACATTGGAGAATTGGTGCAAAAACCTAAATGGTCCATAATTGGCATGAATTTCATTTTATTGCCTTTAAATTTTTTCGGGCTCTTTTAAACCTCTTTGGACCCCGGATAATAAAATTCCTCCATTTTTAGGTCCAATTTAACGGTGGCTTAGTATTCGCAAAGGCAAAATGAACCTTTCGCAGCCCTTCCCCTTTTTCAAACAAAGCACACAAACTCACAAAACGGTTCTTATGTGCACAATTTCCTTATCAAAAATTTATCGCGCTTGGATCGTTTTATGGAAAGAATTGAAGTGAAAACACCCAACCAACATGTGATAAGACAAGCACAATAATCAAATAAATCCGTGCATGTGTGCAATAAAGGAAACATGAGTCAAACATGTAGGAAGAAACACTCAATTACATCTTAATGACTCCAAACATTATTAAGTACAAGGATGAATTGGCCTATTGTCTCAAAACACTATCAAATAGTTACATGAAAAAAATGAAATGATTTTTTGACTCGGTCATTTAAAGTGTTCATCCATAAATGGTGCAAACAAAAAACAAAAATATTTTTGGATTTTTCAAAAAAATTATCAAAAATAAAATCTTTTTGTATTTTTCACGATTTTTCCAAAATAAAAAAATAAAACATACAAAAAGTACATGTCAACACACTAGCAAATATATAACATGAAACCTCAACTAGTGTATGAAAAACATGCAAACACAATCATCTATATGATATGGCAAGAGAAGAATCATGTGCAAGCAAATGAGAATCAACTTGTCTAAAATCTAGCGTATCCAAAAGTGATTTCCTAACCCAAATAGATGTGAAATGTCGTGTAGGGGATTTGGGAACCACTGGAACACTAGACATAAATTTCCTAGGACATTTTTCAAGATCAAAACAAAAACGCCTAAGGTGACCTTTCCGACCACAATATAAACATGTGTAAATGAGTGGAACGGCACCTATGGGTTGACCTTTTCTAACATCCTGAAAATTGGTTGACCCTCTAAAACAAATAATGGTTTTGGCTTTAGCATTAGAAGCATGAGAACAAGATGAGCCATTACCATCACTATCAAACCAACTTGAGTCTGTCAAATCATTTTTTAATTTCAAAATTTTTGACTCAAGCAAAGAATTAGACTCTTCTAATTTAAGGGACGCCTTTTTCAAGTTTTCAATAATTCCTAAACGCGTATCTCTCTCTCCATCAATTAAAGAATTTTTTTTCCTAAGAGTCTTTTCACGTGCCACAAACTCATTGACTAAAATATTTTTCTCCTCTTTGGCACAAACAAAAACCATCGAATTTTTAATGTCCTCCAATTCTTTCTTTAAAAATAGGACCCTATCATCACTCTCCTTCTTGGACAATTTTAAAGAAACAAAGTCATGGTCCAAGGAAACAAATTTTTCACGATAAAAATCTAGTTGATTTTGAACCGTTTCCAAAAGATCCATCGCGGATTTCAAATGAGAATTTTCTTTTTCCAAAACTTTAATTCTTTTGCAAAGTTTCAAATTCAAAATTTTAAAATTTTCAGCACGGTCGTGAATCTTTTCAAAAACAGGTTCCTTATTAAATGGGCGTTCCATTGAAAAATTGCGATTTTTCACAAAATTGATTTAAAAAAAATCAATATCACACAAATTTTGCAGAAAATAGGAATACCCAATAAATTAGCGTAACATGCTCTGATACCAATTTAACGATGTGAGAAGCCAAATTGTATCAGGAAAAAAAACATTAAAAATCAAGATCACTCGATCATTTAGAGTAACCCGCTCTGATACCAATTTGAAACGTCATATAACGACTGTGTGATATTGATTTAAATAAATTTTGCAAGTTTCCAACTAACTCTTATTTAATTAGAGTCTACTTTTAAATCAAATAAATACAACCCTAAACATGCATCTAAATGTGTGCGTGTGTCAAACCATAAACATATAAATCATGCGACACAAGTTTAACGAAAAATCCCCGCAGGGAAAAACCTTTATTTCACTATGAATATACAAATCGCAACTTACAATTACATAGAGAAATCTGCAATGGATCAACGCGCAGCCAACCCACAAAGACATGCAGTCTTGAACTCCGCAAGAGAATACACACAGCACCCTCCAAGGACTCGTAGCCCAAACAACAAAGGAAGAACCGCAGCACTCCTCAATGACACGTAGTCATAACACTTTGTAGAGACTCCCTCAGCAACGACACGAAGCCCTCGGTTGCAAAGATCTCTCCACAAAGGTTTAAGCAAACACAAGGATGTGTTCTTGGGTTACCAAAAAGATTCACAAAGGTTTGGCAATTGTGTAAATCAAAACATGAGTCTTGGGACTCAAAAATATGAAGACTAGAGGTATTTGGACTCTCAAAAACGTCTTCCAAAGTCTTGCAAAATAGCTCCCCCGAAGTTTGCTTTTATAAGGAAACCAAAAGAGTTTTAAAACTTGGGGACTCTTGCAGCGTCAGGTACCCCGAACCGGTTCTGGGGTACCCATGGTTTGGGGATAAAAAAAATTAGCATTCTTTAAGGAATTTTCTCCATCTTCAAAAGGTCATAACTCCTTCACCGTAGCTCGGATTGAGGTGTCGTTTCTTCCAGTATCTTTGTTGAGGAGAGCTATTCAACTTTACAGTTGAGCAGACCTCCGGAATATGGCTGTAAAATTACGAAAATGCCCTTGAACTCTCCTATCGTGCCTTTTTTCACTGTTTTGGCTTCTCTTGCGTACCACTTGCATTAAGTCCCTAAAATCATGGAACGTGAAGTCGTTGAGGCAGATGTGGGACACATTAATGGAGATGTTGACTGCTTGATTCCCGGAATTCGGATAGAGGCCGTCATGTGAGATCGTGAGGTGACGTGCCAAATGTAGAGGCGTACGACATACACAAATGTAACATGTTGCACATGAGAAAAACGTCCTTACAAATCTCCCCCTATTTCTATGCTGGTACATCTATAAAAAATCCGAATTATAAAATAACAAAATTGCCTATACACATCTACCCTTCCACGAACCCAAAACTGAAAAAGGTACAAAAGAATAGTCTCCATCGTTTGTTCTTCAAAGCATTAGGCATCTCAAATCTTTTCTCATCAGGGTGTGCAATTCAGTGATCATCAATGTAGTACCTACACACATGAGAAAAAGAAAAAATACCAAGTGACTTATCGAGTTTGAAATGAGATAAACATAGATACCAATAAATGATAAGCATAAGTCAAATCTCAAAAGTCCCCCAAAATTCAAACTCCCCTAACATAAGATAATTCTTTCTCCCCCTTTTTATGATGTCTCCAAATAGACAAATAAGACGAATGAATCAAACAAGAAAAATCGGGGTGTCACGGCATTTAAAACAAGGGATCAATCAAATGGTAAACACGCTCTTGCAAAGAGTTGCTCGAACAAACTTTTCAGAAACTATTTTTAATTTTTCAAATTTTTATACAAAAAAAAGTAAGTACCAATTTGAAAAAAAATAAAACAAGATACAAAAAACACACCATGGATTTAAACTAAAACAACCAAGTCATGGAAATAGAATGAATGGGTGTGAACACATTCGATTGGTAAATCAACTCAATCAATCATATGCGAACGATGCATATGTGTACCCCTAACGAATGAACATGAAAGGTATCCTTAGGTCTAAAAATTTGTTGAATTTAGATGACATCATCTTATGCAAATCAACAAATCAAAGTCAAATGATTTCCACACCAATAACGTCCAAAACTATTTAGCGTGTTTTCAATATTTTCAAGTACGTGCAAATCCGTTATAAAATCTCCAACCAAACTCCCTCATATCTATTTTCTTTTTAGAGGTAATCTAAATTCTCAAACATTGGAGAATTGGTGCAAAAACCTAAATGGTCCATAATTGCCATGAATTTCTTTTTATTGCCTTTAAATTTTTTTGGGCTCTTTTAAACCTCTTTGGACCCCGGATAATAAAATTCCTCCATTTTTTAGGTCCAATTTAACGGTGTCTTAGTATTCGCAAAGGCAAAATGAACCTTTCGCAACCTTTCCCCATTTTTAAACAAAGCACACATACTCACAAAACGGTTCTTATATGCACAATTTCCTTATAAAAAATTTATCGCGCTTGGTTCGTTTTAAGGACAGAATTAAAGTGAAAACACCCAACCAACATGTGATAAGACAAGCACAATAATCTAACAAATCCGTGCATGTGTGCAATAAAGGAAACATGAGTCAAACATGTAGGAAGAAACACTCAATTACATCTTAATGACTCCAAACATTATAAAGTAGAAGGATGATGTAATACCCCGTATTTTTATAGCTTTTAAAATTATGGGATTTATTAAATTTAATTGAGATAAATTAATTTAATTTTAATTCGGAATGTTGCTTTGAATATTTACTAGCGTGATGAGAGTTAGTAATTATTGGAAATTTGTTAATGGTTTCATATTACTGGATGAGTATATTAATATATGAGATTTATTTTTATAATGTTGTCATGAGTAAATTAAATGACGATTTCGAAAATTTAAGTCGGGACGTACCCGTGTCACGTCGGAACTAATTTTTGTTAAATAAAAAAAAATGATTATTTTATAAGTTGTTCGTATGGTCGTTTTGAGCGCACCAACGCGTCCGGAAGGGTCAAGATAGTCAGAAAAGTATACCCGGGGGTTTAGTTTGGGTCTCGGGGCATTTTTAGGCCTAATTGGTGCCCCGGGAGGGCATTTTAGTCATTTTACATAAGTGGGTAATTAAACCCACGAATTTCAGCCAACCTATATCAGCCATTAGGTCAGCCTGTTAGGGTTAGAACATTCACAAATCAAGTGACGGCCATTGGAGAAGAGAGGAGAGAGCTCCAAGGCAATTCAAGGACGAAAAGCCACCGGATTTCACCGCCACCACCACCACCGCGTAGAACGCGAGACAAGGAACGCAGCCATACCAAAATCATCCGGGAATCTGCATACCAAAAATCCCAGGCAAGTGTTTAACTTGCGTATTTTCGTTGATGCGATCTTCATGTTAGCTTAGGAATGAATTGTGATAAAAACTATGGAAGAAAACCCCATTTTTATAGGAGAACCCATGTAGTATTGATGTATATGTTGATTATGGAAACCCTTGCCATGTAGAGGTAATAATCCAGGAAATTTGGTGATCATAATAAAGAAATATTGGAGAAAGATTCATTAGAAATCTGTTTAAGAAAATTCTAGGGTTCTTGATAATTGGACATGATTTTAGGTTGAAAATCCATGTTTAATGATAGTTATACACATGCTTTACGTTATAAACACCTGCTATAATGTTATGATGATGATAGTAGGATTTTTGGGATGATTAGAATGGAAATACATTGTTTTGGATGAAGAAGTTTGATGAATCCCGTAACTGCATTCTGCAGAATTTTGCCCATACCTGCTTGATCGATCGATCGAAGGTTCGATCGATCGAGCCCCAAACTTCGATGGATCGACCCCTCCTGGAAGACTCCTATTTCTATTGTTTAATTAGTTAAATTAAGTTTATCGTGAATTAATTTTTGGGCAATCTAAATAAAATTATTTGGGAGACATTGTGGACCAGTAGGGTATACGTAATAATGTTGGAACCTTTAATATTCAACGAGAATGATATTTATGGGATATTTACCTTAGGTTGTTAGATTGATGAATTTAAAGGGTGAGGTGCATAAGAGAGTTACGTTGGAATCTAATAACGTCACTTACTGAATTTCAGATTTATGGGGATATAATCCACGAGTGTTAGGTAATAAGTGAGAAAACCCTTCGAGTTAAGGTTAGGAATAAGACCTTATACGTAATTCTATAACTGTGAAATTAAGGATAAATGGTATAATTACGGGTGATGAGAAGAACCTATATTAGTATGATAAAGTGGTATATTTATATGATTGTGTGTACATATATTATATGCATGTGAAAAATCATACCCACGCTACTTGCTATCCCTGAGGTTTCCGCGATGGGACAAGTCTTATCTCGATGGGACCTTTATGGGGGATATTGACTCGTACCCTAGAAGATAGATATCCTTGGTATAGGCTACCGATGTGATAGTTCAGACGGTCCTAAGAAACGCCGATATGTGCCATCCTCTTAGAGACTTGGAATCTATGCTTCGCCTCAATATTGTTTGTGTATTTATGTTAATACAATTTGAGAGGGATTCCGAATGTATTCCCCTTAATATGAGTGATATGAGGCTTTGGATAGTAGAGTATGTATGCACCATAGTTTTATTCGGGGTGCTGTTATATATATATATATATATATATATATATATTATACGAGTAGTTAATATATATATGAGATTATGAAATTTGAGACTGACTACTGTGATTTGATAAGTAGGACATGGTTGTTGACTCATATTATAAATACTTGTTTTGAGAAAGTATAAAATGTCACGGGTACTTTATAAATTTTTACGAAGTTAAAAATAGAGAACTTTGGCTACAAATTGGAACATCTTTTTAAATTGAAATCGTGTATTGTAAATCTTTCGAGTAATCTAAGTTAAGTTAAATCTTTTAGAAGGACTAGTATGATAAATGTTAAAACAAACCGTTGGGAAGGTTAGTGCGATAGGTGTGCACATTAGAAGAGAGGTGAGTATTTTCTCAAGAAAGGGACGTACTAATATGCTGTTGCATTGGCCTGTATCAATTTAAATACTTGCTAAACGTATTTTAAATCAAACACACTTTCGGGATCTGACCCGTTTCTTTTTCTCTCTCTCTCTTGTATATATATGTATATTTTTCAGGTGCCCAGCCACAGGGGCGTCTTGCTTAGGATCCCTTGAGAAGAACGAGCTGCAGCTTAGGTGGGAGTTGCAGGTCACTTGAGTAGACGGCTTCCGTTATTGACTCCACTCCTAGTACTCTCATTTATTGGGCACGTGTCGCCCCTTTTCATCATTTCATTTGTTGTTGGGACATTTATATTTCAGTTAATTCCAGTATTGTTCTATGGGATTTATTCAGAATGGATTTGTGATTCTAGTTTCATATGTTGGCATTCGATTGGCGAATGTATTATATTATTTGGTTTATCATGGTGTGATTCTTAATTGTAGAAATGTTGTTTTTAAATAAATAAATCTTTTTCGTTAATTAAAATTTGGAAAGTTTGTATGAAAATGTTTTTGACACTTAACTTAATTATTTAGGGTGTTAAATTGGAAAAAAAATTTTATCGACAGTGATGATGAGAATGAACCAACTGTTTACCTTGACTTAATTTAATAAAGGAGTGATCGCCCGGTATTTAATTAGGCGGGGTGTCACAGGTGGTATCAGAGCATCAGGTTCTAGTGTCCTTAGGATATGTACGGCTTATTATGCTTTCAGCGTTACTTTGTTTGTCATAGAGCCCTATGTTTAGGATTGTCGATTCCATTGGCGAGATTCCGTTCTCCTGCTATAATGTGTATGCATTAGTAAATTCAAATTTTGTTCGGATGTGTGCGTGTGCCGAGCGATGACGGATGTCAGAAGAAGATCGTTAAGCGTACATCAGGAGGCAGGGCTCAGTTGAGATTAGGAAATATATTCGAGGATGACGACCGTAGTCGAGGTCACCTCCATTATGGAACGAGAAGCCAAGACTTGAAAGGCGACTAAGGTGCAGCAATGATTTTCAAATGCTGTTATAGTCAAATGAGGTGCGGGGTGTCAAATGAGGTGCGGGGGTAAACTTACCCAACGTTTTACAAAAACGTGTAGAGACTATCAACGGGAAATTTTAGAAACACGAAAATTGTATGTGTCTTTACCAAAGGCGGTAAAGTATCCAAAGGCTTAAATGTAGAACGCAGTGTGGCAAACCGAAAGTGAAAATTTAGAGAAAATTTTTCATGACTTTCGGGACGAAATTAATGGTTGGAGACAACCACCAATTTTAGAAGTGGAATGCTATGCCTATAGGAGAACCTGAGGTACAGTGTTGACCGTATGTTCCTTCCTTAACTGTTCAGGATGAGAAGCAAATGTGGTTCTGAACTCTTCGAGGGAGGGCATATCAGGTGTCCATTCGTGATTTTGAATCTTAACTGTTAGCCAATTTTGTATCAGAAGATGTAGATACAAGTGGGGGAAAACGACTCCAAGTGGAAGACCAACTCGTAATAATAGTTGATAAAACTCGAGGAGGAAATTCTGGTGGACGAACGAACCAGAGGTTGACATTGTCATATTCTGTCAGAATAGATGATAACACTTCTTTGTGGAGGAAGTTAAAGAAATCGAAGAATTTAGTCGAGAATGAGACTGAATGCAACGGTGGTGATATAACACCCCAGAAGGATGTGGATACACATCAGGAAAACCATTTAAGTGCTTCAGACAGTTAAATTCTTACCAAGTGATGGTAAATTCAGTAAGTACTAGTATAGATAGTAACATAATCTTTATGGCCTAAGAAGGCTATGGAACAACCGAGATGGTTAACAGAAATTGAGTCTACTAATGTCCGAGGAAAGGACAATCCTAACCTGGTTAGTAGGACACGTGATAGGTGAATTATGTGTTGAGGTATTTTGTACGGAGTGAGATCGCTCACGATATTATGTTCCAAAGTAAGTATAAGGGCAAGAATACGGTGCCTAGTAAAAGGCAACGAGTAAAGTAATATTGTTTGGTTTGTGTAGACGTGTTACGGCCGGAAACCATTTGCACAGTCAAGACGATTGTCAAGGTAGTAGTGTATGTTGTATCCTCAGAGGATGAGGCATGTTTATGTGACACGAGCGAGTCACCATATTTTGATCATTTCTAGATTAGCATGTGAGACGACTTTAATGCATATCATTATAAATGTTACCATTATGTGAATATTTTCCTTAGTATAACGGGATTTTTCTTTGGTGCTATCCGCAGGGGATGGATGAGTATATTAACAGTGTTTTAAACTTTATTGGGGTTACTCGTTGTAGTGATGCGATACACGAGTATGATATTATCCTTGTTAAAACGTTATAGAAATGGGTAGTATGATAGTGGGCATTTATTGCGAGGCTATTGGAGTAGTTGCATTGGTGCAACATGTTCCATGTTTGTTTTGGCAAGGCTTACCTGTAAGAGAGTTGGACTCGCACTTATATTATCTATCCTAGAGACTTCGGAATAGATAGTGGGCTCGAGATATTCGATGCCAATGTATGTATAGATTTTGTTAGTATAATTCCGTATGTATCGGGATTTACCGTTGAGCGAAAAGATTTGACTCAGTATTATGTTTAGCACTCCGGACTTAGTGATAAGAAAAGTGCATTGCTATATTTATCCCTTACAGATGTGGGAGTTAATATTTATACCCTATTATTAGGGAAAGGGATTTCGAGAATTCCGAGTGTATGTATTCAAAGTTTTTAAATCCAATTACCATTAACCAATACGGGATGATAGTGAAATTGGTGAAACGTTCTTTGTTAAGCATAATTACGGAGAACTTGTAACTTTTCTGTCAAGGGACGGAATAAAGGGGTATATACTATGGACGGAGGACCTAACGGATTTCAATAACCGATAATGCTAGGTAGTAGTGTATCGGGGGGTTCCTTGTTTGGATTTCGCTTTGCGAGACATCCCACGCATGAAACTTAGCTTAAGGTTGGAAATAGGGAGACGTTTGGTCACTATTCCACGAGTTGGTACCCTGGTCGAAATGGGATCAAGTAATTATGTATGTAAGTTGGAAGTTGAATTTTGTTTTAAGGTTTTTGGAGCCGGATCTTGTGGTAGGAAAACATGAAAAGTTATCCCCACAAGTTGAGGGGTGGAACTATGATAAGGAGAATTTAAGAATTCTGATTTCTAGGGTGATTGAAGTACCCGAATATCATAACCGCGTACAGAACACAAAGTGAATAAAGAGTTGGAATGATTTTTAGCATGGATTATCTGGAAAGAACTTTATACTATACAAAAGAGATGACCTATAATTATTTTGATGAATAGAGCGTTAGTGATTTACTTTAGTTGTTGTACCTATTTGAGAAAATTGTTGTACTTATCTGAGAAAGGTTGAGAATTATTATTCCTCTTTTATTGTCACGGAATTTGAATGCCCTATTCCTTCTATTCCGTTGAATTTAGTTAGTTCTACAGATGAGTAGCACGCCGTTCGCTCTCCCAGGGCAGTCGGAGTGTTGCAAAAATGTGGGCATCTTGGTTAACTACAGTTAAAATGGTCCGAATCGGAGGGACGTGGAAATAGACGTATGAAATATATGTTTGTGGGAATAGTACGACGAAGTGGAAGTGATAGAGTGGATTAAACGTCACATGAGGAGCGATAATGCATACATAAGTGTGCAATTAGAATAGCACGCCCTAACTTGATTGGAAGGTTGTGGAAGCTGTTCAAGAATTGGTATTCCTTGAATAGAGTAGAATTTAATGATTATGAAGAACACCCGGAGCGGAGTTATTATTAGTCAAGTATGAGAGCGACTTGCGCATACAAAGAGTAAGGATGTTAGTATGGTATAAGAATTTCAGAAGTGCGCTTCGTGGAGAGAAGAGCACGGGTCGGAACTTTCGGCATTCTCCAAGGAGGAAGGGGAGTATTACGTGTCACTTAATGTGAGACATTTCAAGGGAAGAATCGATGTTTAGCGAGACGTAGTGAGTAGTCTCTACATGCACCGCCCGTAAGTAAGGTTTGGTTGAAAGCGGAGAATCAACCAAAGAATTTTGTGTTTATCGAAAATTCCTGAAATTGGAAGAGGTCGGATAAGTTGGTACAGCCCTTGGATGGGTTACCATCCTCAAAACAAGATCAAGGGTTTATCCCGAACTTGTGAATTGAGTCGCCGAGAAGGAAGTGATTGATATTCCTTTGGGCTAGCTTACAAGATTAACTAGTATGCCCAGACTTCCTTCGAAAGGAAGGATCGCGCCAGTGCATGGTCCAGCGCAGTATAAATTTCTGAATCAGGATGAGATTGGTGAATTCCACCTTTGAAATGGGATTTCAGGAACCAGCGGAGATAAGATTTCATCCGAGTAGGATGTATCACCCTTAGCCAGGGAATAAGCGCATGGTGATTAAAGATTAAGGGAGCTCGTGAAGGAGATTTTGGAATCTTGGTCAATGATTTCAAGCATGCTCGGTAGAAACACTCGTACCTGTTTGTCACGTACCAGGTACTTATTAAGGTTTTGTTATGGAAGAACCTCGACTATTCTCCTTCCGTATGATTAGAGGAGAGTAGGTAATCAGAATTTTTGGATCGGTCAAGAGAACTTCCGATAAATGTGGTAGAATTCCACGTCTGTATTAGGCGAGCAAGAGTGATCAAATGTTCGAAATATTTTCTCAGAATGGGAGTTTTGTATATGAATGATCCGAGTATTTGTCTATAGTAAGGTGCGGCCTCCTAATGTTAGTGAGATAATGAAATGTATAACGTATAAGCGTGACTTATGCGAATGTTGTCGGTTGGGAGCACAAGGTGAAGTATCTCTAATGAGAATGTAAAAAAATGTTGCTGTGAAGAAAGGGCTATAGTAATTGAGCGCCGTAATGTGTATTTAGTTTGTGTACGGAAAAGAATATCCAGAATTGTGCTATCGGATAGGCCTTATTTTCCGAATTTCGGGACGAAATTCAGTTATTAGGGGGGAAGTATGTAATGCCCCGTATTTTTATAGCTTTTAAAATTATGGGATTTATTAAATTTAATTGAGATAAATTAATTTAATTTTAATCCGGAATGTTGCTTTGAATATTTACTAGCGTGATGAGAGTTAGTAATTATTGGAAATTTGTTAGTGGTTGCATATTACTGGATGAGTATAGTACTATATGAGATTTATTTTTATAATGTTGTCATGAGTAAATTAAATGACGATTTCGGAAATTTAAGTCGGGACGTGCCTGTGTCACGTCGGAACTAATTTTTGTTAAATAAAAAAAAGGTTTATTATATAAGTTGTTCGTATGGTCGTTTTGAGCGCGCCGACGCGTCCAGAAGGGTTGATATAGTCAGAAAAGTATACCCGGGGGTCTAGTTTGGGTCTCGGGGCATTTTTAGGCCTAATTGGTGCCCCGGGAGGGCATTTTAGTCATTTTACATAAGTGGGTAATTAAACCCACGAATTTCAGCCAACCTATATCAGCCATTAGGTCAGCCTCTTAGGGTTAGAACATTCACAAATCAAGTGACGGCCATTGGAGAAGAGAGGAGAGAGCTCCAAGGCAATTCAAGGCCGAAAAGCCACCGGATTTCACCGCCACCACCACCACCGCGTAGATCGCGAGACAAGGAACGCAGCCATACCAAAATCATCCGGGAATCTGCATACCAAAAATCCCAGGCAAGTGTTTAACTTGCGTATTTTCATTGATGCAATCTTCATGTTATCTTAGGAATGAATTGTGATAAAAACTATGGAAGAAAACCCCATTTTTATAGGAGAACCCATGTAGTATTGATGTATATGTTGATTCTGGAAACCCTTGCCATGTAGAGGTAATAATCCACGAAATTTGGTGATCATAATAAAGAAATATTGGATAAAGATTCATTAGAAATCTGTTTAAGAAAATTCTAGGGTTCTTGATAATTGGACATGATTTTAGGTTGAAAATCCATGTTTAATGATAGTTATACACATGCTTTACGTTATAAACACCTGGTATAATGTTATCATGATGATGATGATAGTAGGATTTTTGGGACGATTAGAATGGAAAAACGTAGTTTTGGATGAAGAAGTTTGATGAATCCCGTAACTGCATTCTGCCGAATTTCGCCCAGACCTGCTTGATCGATCGATCGAGCCCCAAGCTTCGATCGATCGACCCCTCCAGGCAGACTCCTATTTCCCTTGTTTAATTAGTTAAATTAAGTTTATCGTGAAATAAATTTTGGGCAATCTAAATAAAATGATTTGGGAGACATTGAGGACCAGTAGGGTATATGTAATAATGTTGGAACCTTTAATATTCAACGAGAATGATATTTATGGGATATTTCCTTAGGTTGTTAGATTGATGAATTTAAAGGGTGAGGTGCATAAGAGAGTTACATTGGAATCTAATAAAGTCACTTACTGAATTTCAGATTTGTGGGGATATAATCCACGAGTGTTAGGTAATAAGTGAGAAAACCCTTCGAGTTAAGGTTAGGAATAAGACCTTATACGTAATTCTATAACTGTGAAATTAAGGATAAATGGTATAATTACGGGTGATGAGAAGAACCTATATTAATATGATAAAGTGGTATATTTATATGATTGTGTGTACATATATTATATGCATGTGAAAAATCATACCCACGCTACTTGCTATCCCTGAGGTTTCCGCGCTGGGACAAGTCTTATCTCGATGGGACCTTTATGGGGGATATTGACTTGTACCCTAGAAGATAGATATCCTTGGTACAGGCTATCGATGTGATAGTTCAGACGGTCCTAAGAGACGCCGGAATGTGCCATCCTCTTAGAGACTTGGAATCTATGCTTCGCCTCAATATTGTTTATGTATTTATGTTAATACATTTCGAGAGTGATTCCGAATGTATTCCCCTTAATATGAGTGATATGGGGCTTTGGATAGTAGAGTATGCACGCACCATAGTTTTATTCGGGGTGCTGTTATATATATATATTATACGAGTAGTTAATATATATATGAGATTATAAAATTTGAGACTGACTACTGTGATTTGATAAGTAGGACATGGTTGTTGACTCATATTATAAATACTTGTTTTGAGAAAGTATAAAATGTCACGGGTACTTTATAAATTCTTACGAAGTTAAAAATAGATAACTTTGGCTAGAAATTGGAACATCTTTTTAAATTGAAATCGTGTATTGTTAATCTTTCGAGTAATCTAAGTTAAGTTAAATCTTTTAGAAAGACTAGTATGATAAATGTTAAAACAAACCGTTGGGAAGGTTAGTGCGATAAGTGTGCACATTAGAAGAGAGGTGAGTATTTTCTCAAGAGAGGGACGTACTAATATGTTGTTGCATTGGCCTGTATCAATTTAAATACTTGCTAAACGTATTTTAATTCAAACACACTTTCGGGCTCTGACCCGTTTCTTTTTCTCTCTCTCTCTTGTATATATATGTATATTTTTCAGGTGCCCAGCCCTAGGGGCGTCTTGCTTAGGATCCCTTGAGAAGAACGAGCTGCAGCTTAGGTGGGAGTTGCAGGTCACTTGAGTAGACGGCTTCCGTTATTGACTCCACTCCTAGTACTCTCATTTATTGGGCACGTGTCGCCCCTTTTCATCATTTCATTTGTTGTTGGGACATTTATATTTCAGTTAATTCCAGTATTGTTCTATGGGATTTATTCAGAATGGATTTGTGATTCTAGTTTCATATGTTGGCATTCGATTGGCGAATGTATTATATTATTTGGTTTATCGTGGTGTGATTCTTAATTGTAGAAATGTTGTTTTTAAATAAATAAATCTTTTTCGTTAATTAAAATTTGGAAAGTTTGTATGAAAATGTTTTTGACACTTAGCTTAATTATTTAGGGTGTTAAATTGGATTTTTTTTTATCGACAGTGATGTTGAGAATGAACCAACTGTTTACCTTGATTTAATTTAATAAAGGAGTGATGGCCCGGTATTTAGTTAGGCGGGGTGTCATAGATGAATTGGCCTATTGTCTCAAAACACTATCAAATAGTCACATAAAAAAAAATGAATTGATGTTGTGACTCGGTCATCCATAGTGTTCATCCATAAATGGTGCAAACAAAAAACAAAAATAATTTTGGATTTTTCAAAAAATTTATCAAAAATAAAATCTTTTTGTATTTTTCACAATTTTTCCAAAAAAAAATAAAACATACAAAAAGTACATGTCAACACACTAGCAAATATATAACATGAAACCTCAACTAGTGTATGAAAAACATGCAAACTCAATCATCAATATGATATGGTAAGAGAAGAATCATGTGCAAGCAAATGAGAATCAACTTGTCTAAAATCTAGCGTATCCAAAAGTGATTTCCTAACCCAAATAGATGTGAAATGTCATGTAGGGGATTTGGGAACCACTGGAACACTAGACATAAATTTCCTAGGACATTTTCCAAGATCAAAACAAAAACGCCTAAGGTGACCTTTCCGACCACAATATGAACATGTGTAAATGGGTGGAACGGCACCTATGGGTTGGCCCTTTCTAACATCCCGAAAATTGGTTGACCCTCTAAAACAAATAATAGTTTTGGCTTTAGCATTAGAAGAATGAGAACAAGATGAGCCATTACCATCACTATCAAACCTACTTGAGTCTGTCAAATCATTTTTTAATTTCAAAATTTTTGACTCAAGCAAAGAGTTAGACTCTTCTAATTTAAGGGACGCCTTTTTCAAGTTTTCAATAATTCCTAAAAGCGTATCTCTCTCTCCCTCAATTAAAGAAAACTTTTTCCTAAGAGTCTTTTCACATGCCACAAACTCATTGACTAAAATATTTTTCTCCTCTTTGGCACAAACACAAACCATCGAATTTTTAAGGTCCTCCAATTAAGAAGAGTGTGCATGCGTTCAAATAAGGAAGTTATTTAATTAAACTCAGTTTTTATCAATTAAATCCTAAACATGCATCTATATGTGATTTGAACAAGATGATGAAACATGAAAGATCATTCAAACACACACATATGAGGAAAAATCCCCTAAAGGTGCAAAACCATTTATTTTCATTCTAATATTGTAATTGTACAATTTTGGATTACAACGAAAATACAAGTGACACAGAGTTACTCGCAGGTGTCGGATCTGTAGTCGGCGGCTGGAAATTTCCCTTTCCAGGAGGGCAGCAATGAAGAAGAAAAACGGTCTTCTCCACAAGGGTTGAGCAGATACACGGATGTGTTCTTGGGTTGCAAACTAATTCACAAAGGATTGGCAAATATGTGTGAATCAAAACATGAGTCTTGGGACTCAAAAAGGTTGAAGACTTGAGGTATTTGGACTCTCAAAACGTCTATCAAAGTCTCACAAAACAACTCCCCCGAAGTTGGTATTTATAGGAAAATAAATGAAGAGATCCACGTTCTTAAAACTCTAAAATTCTATCCAGCGTACAGGTACCCCGAACCGGTTCTGGGGTACCCCGAACCGGTTCCCCCCCGAACTGGTTCCCCATGTGGTTTGGGGTACCTCTCTGGTCTGGGGATTAAAAAAAATTCAGCATTCTTCAAGGAATTTTCTCCATCTTCAAAAGGTCATAACTCCTTCACCATAGCTCGGTTGAGGTGCCGTTTCTTCCAGTATCTTCGTTGCGGTGAGATATTCAAGTTTCCAGTTGACTAGACCTCCGGACTGTTGATATGAAATTACAAAAATGCCCTTGAACATTCATATCTTGTCTTTTTTTCACTGTTTTGACTTCTCTTGCGTACCACTTGCATTAAGTGCCTAAAATCATGGAACGTGAAGTCGTTGAGGCAGATGAGGGACACATGATAGAGATAATGAATGCTTGATTCTTGGAATTCGGATAGAGGCCATTGTGAGCGATCGTGTAGAGACGTGCTAAATGTAGCGGCGTACGACATAAATTAATGAAACATTTCGGACATGATAAAAATGTCCTTACAAATCTCCCCCTATGTCTATGCCGGTACATACATAAAAAATACGAATTATCAAATAACAAAATTTCCTATACAAATCTACCCTTCCATGAACCCAAAACTGGAAAAGCTACAAATGAATAGTCTCCATTGTTTGTTCTTCAAATCTTCAGGAATCTCAAATCTTTTCTCATCAAGGTGTGCAATTCATTGATCATCAATGTAGTACCTACACACATGAGATCAAGCAAATACCATGTGACATATCGAGTTTGAAATGAATAAGCTAAACATATATACCAATTTAAAATAGATCATTAAACTCAAAAACTCAAAACTCACTCCCCCATAGTATGATAATTCTTCTCCCCCTTTTTATGATGTCCCCAAATAGACAGATATGAGAAGCAGAAATAGATGTATATGGAGAATGTCACAAGGTAATAAACCACTATTTTTGAATTTTTTAAAATTTTTCATACAAAGAATATATACAAGAAAACACACCATGAACGATCACAAAAACAACCAAGTTGTTGATAGCGTAAAATGAAGAGGTGTGATCAAATTCGATAGGAAAATCAATGCATACAAGCATGACATATGTGCTCGATGGATATTGGATACTCCTAACGAATGAACTCAAAATCTTCCTTTGGTATAAAAAGGTGGTAATATAAGACATTGACTCAATCATATCAGCAAATCAAAGCTCAAAGTGATTTCCACACCAATAACGTCCAAAACTATTTCATGCTTTTTCAGGACTTTCAAGGAAGTGCAAACCCGTTTATATTCTCCAACCAAACTCCCTCAGATTTATATTTTGAATAGAGGCTTTCTAAATTCTCAAACTTTGGAGAATTAATGGTGAAACCTAAATGGCCCATGTGTGGCATGAATTTCTTTTTATTGCCTTTAAATTTTTTCGGGCTCTTTTAACCTCTTTGGACCCCGGATAATAAAATTCCTCCATTTTTAGATCCTTTTGAACGGTGTCTTTTGCGCAAAGAAGTGATAATTATCTTTCGCAGCCCCTCCCCGTTCTTAAATAAACACTCTCTCACAAAAAAAATGGTTTTTACATGCATTCCAATCTTGTCAAGTTTTATTGCATATTGTAAGTTGTATAGACAGAATTGAGATGGAAACACTCAAGCCAACATGTGATAGCCAAGTGCAATAATCAAATAAAGCCGTGCATGTATGCAATAAAGGAGATAGGAGTCAAACATGTAGGAAAATATCATTAATTACATCTCAAAGACTCCACACAATGTAAAGCACATGGATGAAATGATGTAGCATCTCAAATCTCTATCAAACAGTCACATGGATAAATGGAATGAATTTGTGACTTGGATATCTTAAATGTTCATCCATAAAAAGGTGAAAAAAAATACAAAAATCTTTTTGGATTTTTCAAAAATTTTAGCAAAATAAAATCTTTTTGTGCTTTTCTCAAATTTTTATATACAAAAACAAAAATCTGTTCGGATTTTTCAAAAGAATAAATAAATATCTGTACAACTGAATAATGATACATATAAAACAAACTAGCAATAGGAAGCATATGATATGAACATGAAAAAGCCTCCTATTCTAGACATGGACCAACCCCTCAGTCAACTGTGCAAATCCCCAAAGACTTTCTAAGACTCTCAAATCTAAGGGCATCTAAAGGTTTCGTGAAAATGTCAGCTAACTGATTGTCGGTAGGAAGAAAACTCAAGGATACGACTTTATCCTCAACTAGTTGTCGTATAAAGTGCTCACGTATCCTGATGTGCTTTGTGCGCGAATGCTGGACTGGTTTACGGGATATGTGTATCGCGCTCGTGTTATCACAGGAAATGGTCATGGTATCCTATGAAATCCCATAATCCTCTAGCATTTGCTTCATCCACAAGAGTTGCGTGCAAAAACTCCCGGCAGCTATGTACTCAGCCTCCGCAGTGGACAAAGAGATGGAATTTTGCTTCTTGCTCAGCCAGGAGACAAGAGCAGAACCAAAATAGAAACACCCACCAGAAGTGCTCCTACAACCATCTACATCCCCAGCCCAATCGGCATATGAATAGGCAGACAAACGGTCATCAGTATAAAAGAAATACCAAATACCGTATGAGAGAGTCCCACTCACGTATTTAATTATATGTTTTAGAGCAAGTAAATGTGACTCTTTCGAGGACGCCTGATATCGCGCACAGACTCCAACACTAAAGGCTATGTCGAGACGACTGGCAGTCAAGTAGAGAAGACTACCTATCATACTCTGATACAAGGTTTGCTCTACGTCCTTGCCTGTAGTGTCCTTACTAAGATTGGTAGTGGTACTCATAGGTGTACGTGCATGCTTAGCGGAGTCTAAACCAAATTTCTTCACTAGGTCTGTAGCATACTTGGATTGGGAGATGAACATCCTATCCTCTAGCTGACAAACCTGGAGACCAAGGAAGAAAGTAAGCTCACCAACTATGCTCATCTCAAACTCACTTTTCATCTCCTCTTCAAAGTGATGAGCATGTTGGGAGCATGTGGATCCAAAGACTATGTCGCCCATATAGACTTGGGCAACCAATATTTCACCATCATCTCTCCTGACGAACAACGTCATATCAACTCCCCCTCTCTTGAAGCAATGGGCTAAGAGATAAGAAGTAATCCTGCTTCAAACCATACAAGGCTTTCCTTAGATAGTAGACGTGCTCTGGGTGCAGCGGGCCTTCAAACCCTTTTGGTTGTTCCACGTAAACCTCCTCCTGTAGAATGTCATTCAGAAAGGCACTCTTGGCATCCATCTGATATAACTTGAAGCGCAGATGACATGCGATGGCGAGTAGAAGATGGACGGACTCTAGCCTCGTAACAGGAGCAAATGTCTCCCCAAAGTCTACACCCTCTATCTGTGTGTAGCCTTGAGCGACCAACCTAGCCTTATTTCTGATTATGGTACCATTTTCATCCATTTTATTCTTGAAAATCAACCGGTTACCTATCACATTAGTCTCACTATGTCACACCCTAAACCCATTAGGATATAATTAACTAGATAGTTTTCAAACCACAATTATAATTTATTTATTATTTAGGTAATACATATTTAAACAACTTCAAGGTTAAAATGCGTAATATTAAAAAATCCAATCGTTTTAAGGAGACATAATTTCAACATAACTCACATATCATTTAACTTAATTACAACTAGTGCAGATTATAAAACAAACTAATAAGACCCTACTTCTATGTACTTAACCTCCTAGACCTGGCAGTGGCAGCTGGAAAACCTGAAAATGTAAACATATAAAACCATGAGTTTAAAAACTCAGTGAATGTACTACAGCTATCTATAGTACAAGTACTATATTAACATATCAACATAATAATATATACATCTCTGTGCCAAATTAGTCCATATACATATCCGAAGTTAATAAACCCCACATCTCCTGCCCATAGGCAATGATCATATCCATAGGTTTTAAAAACCTAACATCTCTTGAATTGCATAGAAACTCAACATATCCTGACTTTTATAAAGCCATAACATCTCAACATCTCTTGGCTTTTAAATAAGCCATAACATCTCAACATCTCTTGGCTTTTAAATAAGCCATAACATATCAACATCTCATGACTTTTAAATAAGCCATATCATCTCAACATATGCTATATATATGTCATATCCAAAATCAACTCAGTAAGTACACTCACCTTGTGTTGTCAACTATGTATTCACGTTTCCCTCGGGTGGAGCTGAACTTGGTTGATTCGACCTTACACCTGTTAATCCAACGAAATCAGTATTGAAACTCAATCATAAGTATTATCTTAATATAAATATGTAACTTTAAATAAGTACACAACCACAATATGATTCTACTCAAGTCATATTCCATGAAACATATGTAAAGACGAAACGATGGTATATATGTTGATAAGGTCAGGAACATTCAACCCTAGAAACTACCTCGTAAGGAATTTATAACTAAACTCAAGTAAACATAAAAGTATACTTCTGAATATATATACACATGAAACATGTACTCCAAATACCCTTGGGAAGGAGTAGATACAAACATTCTTTCATGGGGTATCCAATATGGCGTAAAATCATTGTCCTCCATACTTAACCATCCCATATTCATAAATAGTACACATACAGGTGTTCAAGATTATCAATCTGGAAACACATCTGAATATACTTTCCGTTACAAGTGACGATGTAATTTTTCAAGCTTCCTAGGGCAAGTTATGGCCATTTCTTTACAACACAAGAAATCTTTCTTACGAACTCCTCTATTGTTCCTTTGACTTCCAAGAATTTTCATAATTTTTCTACACTATAGCTTTCCATGATTTTCAACACACTTTCCGTAGACATACTGAATAGTACATAATTAAAGTTTCATAATATTTGGACTTCATTTGCTATCTCAAAAGCTTGACCAAACTCAGGTCATACCGAAATGAAATATTCAAACACCAACTATATAGAAACTTGGAACTATCACTAAGACCTAACCATAAGGAGTTAAATTCTGATTTTCGTATATGATATGAATATATAAGTCTATTTTCATTTCCAATTGGAATTTCTGAATTCCAGTAAGTACACAAAGAGATATGCAAGTTTGAATACAAAAGGTTTCAATACAAAGCAATATGACCTATAACACCACTTATCTCACATATGAACCAATACATATTATCACAAAGGAGGATGGAATTTGGATCAATAATTCATGATTTATATACTTTGAAATAAGTATAATAGAAGATTAAAACAATATTAACACATAATATTACCTTGGAAACACCTTAAGGATTTTCTTGGAATTGTTTTCCTAGATTTTCCTTGTAACCCTTTCTTCCTTAACTTCTACCTCTTTTTCCTCAAGCTAATATCACCTCAAACTGAACCTAGGGACTTATTTGCTGAAGAAATAAGGTTAAGGGAGAGTTTTAAGTCGGCCAAGGCTGCCTCCCAATCCATCCAATCAAATTAAAACATTTGGTTTAATAAAAGAAAATTTACCACTTAAGGGAATTGATAGATTCGCCCCTTCTCGTAATTTCGACCTAACTTCTTAATCGAACATCCGTTTGATGTACCGTTTGTTGTGTTACAACCCTAACTCACATATCTACAACTATGTAGTTTTCACCTCAAGTCAATTGTAATTTTACAAGGGTCAAAACTAGTCTTAAACAGGAACATTTCTATCGAAAAATAACCAAATCTTGTGTTCGTAAATAATTCGACAATTCATTATTTATGAAAGTAGAATTATACTAACCATAATCACTTAACATTATATATAATAATAACACATTATTCATATCACATAGGATAATTATGATTTAAATATAATTTATCATAATCATATACGGGTTGTCACAACCTCCCCCCCTTAGAAAATTTCGTCCCCGAAATTTAATACAAATGACACTCACCAAACAAATGGGGATACTGTTTCTTCATGCTATCCTCCGTTTCCCAAGTTGCTTCTTTAATTCCATGGCTCATCCACATAACTTTAACTAAGGGGATAACCTTATTCCTCAATACTTGCTTCTTACGATCAAGAATTTCCACCGGTTCCTCGATGTACGATAAGTCTTCTTTCAGTTCAATAGGTTGGGTTTTCAGTTGATGAGATGGATCTGCCAAATATTTATGAAGCATTGATACATGGAACACATCATGTAAACGAGATAACTCTGGAGGTAATGCCAATCTATATGCCAGGGTCCCAATTCTTTCCAACACTTTATGTGGTCCAATGTATCTTGGACTTAGTTTCCCCTTCTTTCCAAATCTCATAATGCCTTTCCATGGTGAAATACGTAGGAATACAAAATCCCCCTTCTGAAATTCCAATGGATACTTCCTCTTATCTGCATAAAATTTTTGCCTGCTTTGCGCTATCTTTATCCATTCCCAAATCATTTTGATCTTCTCAGTTGTCATATCTATCAGTTCAGGACCCAAAACTTTCCTTTCACCCACTTCATCCCAACATAATGGCGTTTTACATCTCCTCCCATATAAAGCTTCATAAGGAGACATACCAATGGTGGACTGATAACTATTATTATATGCAAATTCCATCAATGGCAAATGATCATCCCAACTGCCCTTGAAGTCAAATACACAAGCTCGTAACATGTCTTCTAATATTTGAATCGTCCTCTCAGATTGCCCATCGGTTTGTGGATGAAATGCAGTGCTGAACTTCAAACTTGTGCCCATGGCATTCTGTAAATGAGGCCAAAACTTAGAAGTGAACGTTGGATCTCTATCTGATACAATTGACACTGGTGCCCCATGTCAACGGATAATCTCATCAACGTACATACGTGCATACTTGTCAACCGTGTAGGTGGTCTTAACTGGAAGAAATTGAGCTGACTTTGTCAATCAATCTACAATCACCCAAATAGAATCATGCCCCTTTGGTGATCGTGGCAATCCTACAACAAAATCCATCGTTATATGCTCCCACTTCCATTCTGAAATAGGCAATGACTGCAATAATCCTGCAGGCTTTTGATGCTCCGCTTTCACTTGTTGACATACTAAACATTTAGCTACAAATTCAGCAATCTCACGTTTCATATTGTTCCACCAGTAATACTCTTTCAAATCTCTGTACATTTTGGTACCTCTCGGATGCATAGAGTAAATAGAACTATGTGCCTCTTCTAATATATCCTTCTTTAAGGACGGATCATTCAGTACACAAATTCTATTTTTATAACACAATGATTCATCCTTCTTAATTTCAAAGTCACTCTCTTTACCATCCAGGATTTCCCGTTTCTTCTTTTCAAGGAATGGATCACTGACTTGCAAATTTCGTATGCGTTCTGCCAGTAAAGGTCTCACTTTAACATGTGCAAATAACGCCCCCATTTTAGATAAGTTCAACTCGACTCCCATCAGTCTTAATTCCATAATATTGCCAACCCGTGCACATTGAATACAAGATAACCTCCCCAATGACTTTCGACTCAGAGCATCTGCAACAACATTGGCCCTCCCGGGATGATGGTGAATGGTACAATCATAATCTTTAATTAACTCCATCCAACGTCTTTGTCTCAAATTCAAGTCCCTCTGTGTAAATAAATACTTCAAACTTTGATGGTCAGTGAAAATTTCACATGTCTCTCCATACAAATGATGTCTCCATAATTTCAAGGCAAAAACAATAGCCGCAAGTTCTAAATCATGTGTAGGATAATTACGTTCATGCGTCTTCAACTGTCTAGATGCATAAGAAATTACCTTTCCATGTTGCATGAAAACACAACCCAGGCCCTGATGTGAAGCGTCAGTATAAATCACAAAACCTTCTCCACTGGATGGAACAGTGAGAACTGGAGCTGATACTAGCCTATTTTTCAACATTTCAAAGCTGTGTTGGCATTCATCACTCCACACAAATTTCACTTCCTTTCGGGTCAATTTAGTCAACGGCAAGGCTATAGATGAAAACCCCTTTATGAATCTTCTATAATATCCAACCAATCCTAGGAAACTCCTTATCTTCGTTACATTCCTCGGTCTCTCCCATTGCACAATTGCCTCTACCTTTTTAGGGTCAACATAAATTCCATCTCCCGAAACAACATGCCCCAAAAATACTACCTCATTTAACCAAAACTCACATTTGCTAAACTTCGCAAATAATTGACTATCTCGCAAAACTTGCAAAACAACTCTTATATGCTTCTCATGTTCCTCTTGGCTAGGTGAGTATATCAAAACATCATCGATAAAGACAATCACGAACGAATCTATGAAAGGATGAAATACTCGATTCATTAAATCCATAAACACCGCAGGAGCATTCGTTAACCCAAATGGCATTACCAAAAGTTCATAATGACCATAGCGAGAACGAAAAGCTGTCTTAGAAATGTCACAATCTCTCACCCTTAATTGATGATAGCCCGATCTCAAATCAATTTTTGAAAACACTTTAGCACCCTGTAATTGATCAAACAAATCATCAATACGAGGCAATGGATATTTATTTCGAATAGTCACCTTGTTCAACTGTCGATAATCAATGCAGAGTCGCATGGTGCCATCTTTTTCTTCATAAATAATACTGGAGCGCCCCATGGTGATACACTGGGTCGAATAAAACCTCTATCTAGCAAATCTTGCAGTTGAACCTTTAACTCCTTTAGTTCAACAGGTGCCATTCTATATGGAGAAATAGAAACTGGAGCTGTACCAGGCACTAAATTGATAGCAAACTCTACCTCTCTGCTAGGTGGCAATCCTGGTAATTCATCTGGGAACACATCTGCAAAATCCTTAACGACTGGGATATCTTCTAATTTTTTCAATTCCCTATTTGTATCCACAATATATGCTAAAAAGCCTTGTCAACCCTTATTTAACAATTTCCTCGCCCGAAGGGCTAAAATAAGACAGTTCGAAACCACATTTCTTTCCCCAGTAAATTTTAATTCTTCCTCCCCCGTCATATTAAATGTAACCTCCTTACGAAAACAGTCAATTAATGCATGGTAGGAAGATAGCTAGTCCACACCCAAGATAATATCAAAATCTCGAATATCTAGGGGAATTAAATCAATGGTCCACTCCCTCTCCCCCATATATAATACACAATTTTTATACACATGCTCAACTAACATCACATCCCCCATAGGTGTAGAAATATATAAACCACAATCTAGATAAGAACATGGTCTACCCAAATGCATGGTAAATGACAGTGCTACAAATGAATGAGTAGAACCTGGATCAATAAGCACGTAAGCATGTTTGTTCATGATAGAAAATGTACTTGTCACCACCTCTGGAGTAGCCTGAGCATCCTGTAAAGTCATAGAAAATATCCTTCCCGGAGCCCTGGATCCACTAGCCTGTCCTCTACCTCCTCCTCTCCCTATGCCTCTGGTGATGAGCCTCGACTAGTAGTAGATGATTGAATCCCTCCCAGTAGCATAGGACAGTTCTTCTTGGTATGACCAATTTGATGATAGTGATAACACTCTACCCCCTTTAACTTGGGACAATCTGGACTGATATGACCCCCATCTTTGCAAAAATAGCATGCAACAGGCTTAGACTGCCCATTGTCATTATCCTGCTGTCTATTCTATTGGCCCATCGATCCTGCACCCCTAAAACTGCTTGGTGTCCTATTCTGAACAAAATTTCCAGACCCTCTACCGCGCTGAAATCTTTGACTCCCCTATTTCGAGTATTCTATATTGCCTTCCTTTTGCTGAGATGGATCAAATCTACTCTTTCCCCTTTGTTCCTTATTCTTTATTGCGTCGTTAACATCTCCTTCAACCATCATAGCTTTGTTAACTAAGGAAGAATAATCTACCATCTCAAGTGCAGTGAGTCTAGACTTGATAACCAAATTCAACCCATCCTGAAATCTGGTGCATTTATCCTCCTCATCAGGTAAGAAATGTAATGAAAATCGAGACAAAGATGTGAATTTAGTTTCATATTCCCTGACCGACATATTCCCCTGAGTCAATGATAAAAATTCTCTCTCCTTTTGCTTCTGGTACATGCGAGAAAAATACTTTTCATATAAGACTTTAATAAAGGAATCCCAAGTAATTACCTCACCTCCCTCCAGAGTAAGCAATAAATGTTTGGAAGACTCCCACCAAGATTTAGCTTATCCCTTTAACATGAAAGTAGCCAAAATCACCTTCTGTGCACCAGGTACATTCATCACCCCGAAGATAGTTTCGGTGTCTCTAACCCAAGCCTCAACTTATAAAGCATCTACAGAACCTGAGAATGCTGGAGGGTTCAATTTGATAAACTTCTCGTATAGAGTATTCTTCTCCTCTCGTTGTATTTCCCTTTCTCTTCTTGCCAAAGTGTGCTCCTCCAAGTACTTGGCTTGTTGTTCTACTATTTGCATTATAAACATGTTTTGTTGTTCTGCCATTAAAGTCATGGCACAAGCCATCTTCTGCATATCTGTAAGTTGTTCAGGAGCCCCCTCTACATTATTTGGATTTTGCTGGTTTACTGTATTTGAAGACTCCTCATCTACCCTCTCATGAACATTTTCTCCTTCCATAGCTTACTATCTGTCATAAACCACAATTATCGAAACAAGAATACAACATTTATTTCTAACATAATGGTTAGTATTTCTCAAAAAATAATATAAATGACCCACACAACGCTATTTCTGCCACTGCCATATCTAGACTCTCTAACCCCAGAATATAAAAACCTAAGGCCCTGATACTAAGTTGTCACACCCTAACCCATTAGGATATAATTAACTAGATAGTTTACAAACCACAATTATAATTTATTTATTATTTAGGTAATACATATTTAAATAACTTCAAGGTTAAAATGCGTAATATTAAAAAATCCAATAGTTTTAAGGAGACATAATTTCAACATAACTCACATATCATTTAACTTAATTACAACTAGTGCAGATTATAAAACAAACTAATAAGACCCTACTTCTATGTACTCAACCTCCTAGACCTGGCAGTGGCAGCTGGAAAACCTAAAAATGTAAACATATAAAACCATGAGTTTAAAAACTCAGTGAATGTACTACAGCTATCTATAGTAAAAGTACTATATTAACATATCAACATAATAATATATACATCTCTATGCCAAATTAGGCCATATACATATCCGGAGTTAATAAAACCCACATCTCATGCCCGAAGGCAATGATCATATCCATAGGTTTTAAAAACCTAACATCTCCTGAATTGCATAGCAACTCAACATATCCTGACTTTTATAAAGCCATAACATCTCAACATCTCTTGGCTTTTAAATAAGCCATAACATCTCAACAT
Source organism: Sambucus nigra (assembly GCA_949130495.1). NCBI lineage: Eukaryota > Viridiplantae > Streptophyta > Magnoliopsida > Dipsacales > Adoxaceae > Sambucus > Sambucus nigra. Next base: position 627,645,738 of record OX422212.1, on the reverse strand, counting down.
CTCTTGGATTTTAAATAAGACATAACATATCAACATCTCATGACTTTTAAATAATCCCTATCATCTCAACATATGCTATATATATGTCATATCCAAAATCAACTCAGTAAGTACACTCACCTTGTGTTGTCAACTATGTATTCACGTTTCCCTCGGGTGGAGATGAACTTGGTTGATTTGACCTTACACCTGTTAATCCAACTAAATCAGTATTGAAACTCAATCATAAGTATTATCTTAATATAATTATATAACTTTAAATAAGTACACAACCACAATATGATTCTACTCAAGTCATATTCCATAAAACATATGTAAAGACGAAACGATGGTATATATGTTGATAAGGTCATGAACATTCAACCCTAGAAACTACCTCGTAAGGAATTTATAACTAAACTCAAGTAAACATAAAAGTATACTTCTGAATATATATACACATGAAACATGTACTCCAAATACCCTTGGGAAGGAGTAGATACAAACATTCTTTCATGGGGTATCCAATATGGCGTCAAATCATTGTCCTCCATACTTAACCATCCCATATTCATAAATAGTACACATACAGGTATTCAAGATTATCAGTCTCGAAACACATCTGAATATACTTTCCGTTACAAGTGACGGTGTAATTTTTCAAGCTTCCTAGGGCAAGTTATGGCCATTTCTTTACAACACAAGAAATATGTCCTACAAACTCCTCTATTGTTCCTTTGACTTCCAAGAATTTTCATAATTTTTCTACAGTATAACATTCATGATTTTCGACAAACTTTCCGTAGACATACTGAATAGTACATAATTAAAGTTTCATAATATTTGGACTTCATTTGCTATCTCAAAAGCTTGACCAAACTCAGGTCATACCGAAATGAAATATTCAAACACCAACTATATACCAACTTGCAACTATCACTAAGACCTAACCATAAGGAGTTAAATTCTGATTTTCGTATATGATATGAATATATAAGTCTATTTTCATATCCAATTTGAATTTCTGAATTCCAGTAAGCATACAAAGAGATATGCAAGTTTGAATACAAAGGGTTTCAATACAAAGCAATATGACCTATAACACCACTTATCTCACATATGAACCAATACATATTATCACAAAGGAGGATGGAATTTCGATCAATAATTCACGATTTTTATACTTTGAAATAAGTATAATAGAAGATTAAAACAATATTAACACATAATATTACCTTGGAAACACCTTAAGGATTTTCTTGGAATTGTTTTCCTAGATTTTCCTTGTAACCCTTTCTTCCTTAACTTCTACCTCTCTTTCCTCAAGCTAATATCACCTCAAACTGAAACTAGGGACTTATTTGCTGAAGAAATAAGGTTAAGGGAGAGTTTTAAGTCGGCCAAGGCTGCCTCCCAATCCATCCAATCAAATTAAAACACTTGGTTTAATAAAAGACAATTTACCACTTAAGGGAATTGACAGATTCGCCCCTTCACGTAGTTTCGACCTAACTTCTTAATCGAACATCCGTTTGATGCACCGTTTGTTGTGTTACAACCCTAACTCACATATCTACAACTATGTATTTTTCAACTCAAGTCAATTGTAATTTTACAAGGGTCAAAACTAGTCTTAAACAGGAACATTTCTATCGAAAATAACCAAATCTTGTGTTCGTAAATAATTCGACAATTCATGATTTATGAAAGTAGAATTATACTAACCATAATCACTTAACATTAGATATACTAATAACACATTATTCATATCACATAGGATAATTATGATTTAAATATAATTTATCATAATCATATACGGGTTGTCACACACTAGGTCGGGGGACAAGTTCCCAGACATTATTCTTTTTAAACTGAAGCAACTCATCCTGCAGATATCCAGTGTTCATCCTTGAGTGCTTCTTTATGATTCTTGGGCTCAACTTTGGACGTGTAGCAAAGATGGCTAACAACGTTCTCTAGCTGAGCACGAGTCTTGACCCCTAGAGTAGGATCACCAACAATGGCATAAGGGTCATGACTCTTGCGAACCCAAGAGGGTGTGTTCCCTAGCACAGGAGTAGGCTCCACAGAGTGTGGGAGAGGAACAAGAAAATCACTTTCAGAACAATCCTCATCCTCACACTGAAGGTTAGGATCAATAGATGTCGGAGGTTCGTCATCTTGCACGGTGACGTTTATTGACTCCATAACCTTAGAGCTTTTAATATTAAAAACCCGGTATGCTCTACTCGTCGATGAATATCCTAGCAATATTCCCTCGTCGCTTCGGGAGTCAAACTTTCCTAATTGCTCTCTATCCCGTAGGATGTAGCATTTACTACCAAAACACGAAAATATGCCAGGTTGGATTTCTTGCCAGTCCACAATTTATAAGGCATTTTAAGAGTGTGTGGACGCAGGTAAACCCTATTCACCGTGTGGCATGCAGTAGACACTGCCTCTGCCCAAAATCTCCTAGAAACTTTATGACCTAGAAGCATGGATCTAGCCATCTCTTGGATCGTTCTATTCTTTCTCTCAACAATCCCATTTTTCTGAGGAGTCTTCACAGCAGAAAACTCATGTTTGATCCCAAGGCTATCAGAATAACGATCTACCTTTGCTTCCTTAAACTCAGTGCCGTTGTCACTACGTATCCTGTTAATAGTGACTCTGTGTTGATTTTGCAGGACACGGCACTTGGTCGTTAAAAAGTCTACAGCATCGGATTTCTCTCTCAGAAAACCTACAATGGAGTATCTGTAGAAATCATCGACCATCACAAGGATATACCTCTTACCACCCGAACTCTCAGTACGAGTTGGACCCATAAGATCCATGTGAATCAACTCAAGAACACGGGAGGTGGTAATGGAATGCAACTTCCTATGGGAACTACAAATTATTTTTCCCAACTGACAAGGTCCACAAACCGTTGAAGTTGACTTTCCAACAGATGGTAAGCCACGTACTAGGTCCTTTTTAGCTAAACGAGTCAAATCTCTAACGTTCACGTGACCTAAACATTGATGCCACAAATCCATAGGAGTGATCATGGCGCTGTTGCAGACAAGTGAGGATGTGGGCTCAGTCCCATAGCAAGTATTCACGGTCCTCACCCCTTGCATCAAAAGTTTACCGTCTTGATTGTAGACATTACACGCGTCCCGATCAAACTTTACTGCAAAGTTAGTGTCGCACAGCTGGCTAATGCTGAGAAGGTTCACTTTTAAACCTTTGACGTGCAACACATTTTCTAGCTTAGGAAATCCTGGTAACTTTACAGTACCTCGTCCTACAATGCTAGACTTTCTCCCATCTCCAAAGGTGACTCTGCCATCCTGATAATCCTCAAGAGATGTAAAAAATGAAGCATCACCTGCCATATGTCTGGAGCACCCACTGTCAAAATACCATTGTGAGGTATTATGTGCTTTGAGAGCAACATGAACAACAAAAGCCTTTTTATCTTTCTTAGGTACCCAAGAAGTGGTGACCTTTTGTTTGCCTTTGTTGTTGTTGGTTTTAGCAGGAATGTGAGAAGTATTCACTAACGGCAAAGACATCCGTCGGAATTCTTCCATCAAACTCTAAGATGTGGCAGCTAAGAACTCAACTCGCTCTCTCAGACTAGAAAACTCATCAGTATGACTTGGTGGAGCATTAGTACGTCGTGTCCGACCCATGCTATAACAAAACACCCTGAGGTGGCCTTTTCTTTTGCAATAAGTACAAAAGAACACAGTCAAAGGCGGACCTTGGCTTGCTTTTCTTGGTCGAACTCTCTTTCGATGTTTTTGACGATGTCCATAAGGATTCGTAGTAAACTCAGGAACTGGTCCAGGTGAAATTTGGGAGGTAGAGGCACCATTATAACCAATTCCCTGCCTATCACCAAAACCTAAAGCGGGGCCGAGGAGCATCTTTCCCATTTTGCCTGATCTGTCCTCGATCTGTACCTTGACTTCTTAGGAGGATATTTAAAAACTTTTTCATTTTTCCTTTCAAACTTATTTTTCTCAAATTTCTTTTTATCTTTAAAATTACCATTTTTCTTAAATTTGAGAATCCTTTTGAATTTTTTTGCAAAAAGGGCCAAATCATCTAAGTCAAAATCACAATCAGAATTTGATGTGTCAATCTCTCTCTTTCTAGATTACTCAACTCTCTTTCTAGCCGATCCCTCACTCTTTCTCTATTGGGCATTAAGTGCAATTCCCTTATCTTTAGACTTAGCAAGTTTAGGGAACATATCAATTTCATATGTTTGCAAATCTCCTACAAGTTCTTCCAATTTTAGCGTATTTAAATTACCCATAGAATTTAGCACAGTGACTTTAGGGATAAAACGCTTAGGCAAAGAACGATGAATCTTTTTAATAACTCTAGCATTAGGAATATGTTCACCCGGATTAAAGCTAGTATTAACAATGTCAGACAGTCTGGCATAAAAATCATCAAAACATTCAGTCTTCATGCATGTTGATTGTTTTAAATTGAGTTGTCAAATTTTGCAATTTAGACTCTTTCACAGCATTAGTTCCTTCATGGGTGAGTTGTAAAACATCCCATGCCTTTTTTGACGTGGTGCACGTCATTATCCGTTTAAACTCATCAGGTGTGACAGACCCAGAAATAGCACTCAGACCCTTAGAATAAAATGATGACCATTTAAACTCGTCTTCAGTCCAAGAAGTGATAGGTTTTAAACTGGTCACATTATCAATAGTAACAGAGGGAGGTGTCCACCCTCTTTCAACCAAAATCCAGACGCGTTCATAAATGGCTTTTAATACAGATCTCATACGGGCTTTCCAATATGCATAGTTTGTCCCGTCAAAAACTGACATTTTATTATATAACTTCTCCATAATGAACACACTCGTTTTCAAAAATCAATTTTCAGAGAATTGATATCTTAAAAAAAAATGCGGAAAATTACACGGTAAAATTGTGTAACTGGCTCTGATACCAATTTGAAGAAGAGTGCGCGTGCATTCAAATAAGGAAGTTATTTAATTAAACTCAGTTTTTATCAATTAAATCCTAAACATGCATCTATATGTGATTTGAACAAGATGATGAAACATGAAAGATCATTCAAACACACAGGTTTGAGGAAAAATCCCCCAAAGGGGCAAAACCATTTGTTTTCATTATAATATTGTAACTGTACAATTTCGGATTACAATGAAAATACAAGTGACACAGAGTTACCCGCAGGTGTTGGAGCTATAGTCGGTGGCTGGAAATTTCCCTTTCCAGGAGGGAAGCAATGAAGAAGAAGAACGGTCTTCTCCACAAGGGTTGAACAGATACACGAATGTGTTCTTGGGTTGCAAACTGATTCACAAAGGATTAGAAAAGATGTGTGAATCAAAACATGAGTCTTGGGACTCAAAAAGGTTGAAGACTTGAGGTATTTGGACTCTCAAAACGTCTATCAAAGTCTCACAAAACAACTCCCCCGAAGTTGGTATTTATAGGAAAACAAATGAAGAGATCCACGTTCTTAAAACTATAAAATTCTATCCAGCGTACAGGTACCCCGAACCGGTTCTGGGGTACCCCGAACCGGTTCCCCCCCCCCCCCCCCTGAACTGGTTCCCCATGCGGTTTGGGGTACCTCTCTGGTCTGGAGATTAAAAAAAATTCAGCATTCTTCAAGGAATTTTCTCCATCTTCAAAAGGTCATAACTCCTTCACCATAGCTCGGATTGAGGTGCCGTTTCTTCCAGTATCTTCGTTACGAAAATGCCCTTGAACTTTCATATCTTGCCTTTTTTTCGCTGTTTTGACTTCTCTTGCGTACCACTTGCATTAAGTGCCTAAAATCATGGAACGTGAAGTCGTTGAGGCAGATGAGGTACACATGATGGAGATAATGAATGCTTCATTCTTGGAATTCGGATAGAGGCCGTCGTGAGCGATCGTGTAGAGACGTGCTAAATGTAGCGGCATACGGCATAAATAAATGAAACATTTCGAACATGATAAAAATGTCCTTACATCCAATTCTTTCTCTAAAAATAGGACCCTATCATCACTGTCCTTCTTGGACAATTTTAAAGAAACAAAGTCATGGTCCAAGGAAACAAATTTTTCACAATAAAAATCTAGTTGATTTTGAACCGTTTGCAAAAGATCCATCGCGGATTTAAAACGAGAATTTTCTTTTTCCAAAACATTAATTCATTCGCAGAGTTTCAAATTCAAACTTTTTAAATTTTTAGCACGGTCGTGAATCTTTTCAAAAACAGGCTCCTTATTAAATGGGCGTTCCATTGAAAAATTGCGATTTTTCACAAAATTGATTTTTAAAAAAAATCAATATCACACAAATTTTGCAGAAAATAGGAATACCCAATAAATTAGCGTAACCTGCTCTAATACCAATTTAACGATGTGAGAAGTCAAATTGTATCAGGAAAAAAAACTTTAAAAATTAAGATCACTCGATAATTTAGAGTAACCCGCTCTGATACCAATTTGAAAACGTCATATAACGACTGTGTGATATTGATTTAAATAAATTTCGCAAGTTTCCAATTAACCCTTATTTAATTAGAGTCTACTTTTAAATCAAATAAATACATCCCTAAACATGCATCTAAATGTGTGCGTGTGTCAAACCATAAACAGATAAATCATGCGACACAAGTTTAACGAAAAATCCCCACAGGACAAAACCTTTATTTCACTATGAATATACAAATCGTAACTTTCAATTACATAGAGAAATCTGCAATGGATCAACGCGCAGCCAACCCACAAAGACACGCAGTCTTGAGCTCAACAAGAGAATACACGCAGCACCCTCCAAGGACTCGTAGCCCAAACAACAAAGGAAGAACCGCAGCACACCTCAATGACACGCAGTCATAACACTTTGTAGAGACTCCCTCAGCAATGACACGCAGCCCTCGGTTGCAAAGATCTCTCCACAAAGGTTTAAACAAACACAAGGATGTGTTCTTGGGTCACCAAAAAGATTCACAAAGGTTTGGCAATTGTGTGAATCAAAACATGAGTCTTGGGACTCAAAAATATGAAGACTAGAGGTATTTGGACTCTCAAAAACGTCTTCCAAAGTCTTGCAAAACAGCTCCCCCGAAGTTGGATTTTATAAGGAAACCAAAAGAGTTTTAAAACTTGGTGACTCTTGCAGCGTCAGGTACCCCGAACCGGTTCTGGGGTACCCCTGGTTTGGGGATAAAAAAAATTGGCATTCTTTAAGGAATTTTCTCCATCTTCAAAAGGTCATAACTCCTTCACCGTAGCTCGGATTGAGGTGTCATTTCTTCCAGTATATTCGTTGCGGCGAGCGCTTCAACTTTATAGTTGACCAGACCTCCGGACTATGGCTGTAAAATTATGAAAATTCCCTTGAACTCTCCTATCGTGCCTTTTTTCGCTGTTTTGACTTCTCTTACGTACCAATTGCATTAAGTCCCTAAAATCGTGGAACGTGAAGTCGTTGAGGCAGATGTGGGACACATTAATGGAGATGTTGAATGCTTGATTCCCGAAATTTGGATAGAGGCCGTCATGTGAGATCATGAGGTGACGTGCCAAATGTAGCGGCGTACGACATACACAAATGTAACATGTTCGACATGAGAAAAATGTCCTTATAAATCTCCCCCTATTTCTATACCGGTACATACATAAAAAATCCGAATTATCAAATAACAACATTGCCTATACAAATCTACCCTTCCACGAACCCAAAACTGGAAAAGGTACAAATGAATAGTCTCCATCGCTTGTTCTTCAAAGCATTAGGAATCTCAAATCTTTTCTCATCATGGTGTGAAATTCAGTGATCATCAATGTAGTACCTACACACATGAGAAAAAGAAAAAATACCAAGTGACGTAACGAGTTTGAAATGAGATAAACATAGATACCAATAAATGATAAGCATAAGTAAAATCTCAAAACTCCCCCAAAATTCAAACTCCCCCAACATAAGATAATTCTTTCTCCCCCTTTTTATGATGTCCCCAAATAGACAAATAAGAAGAATGAATCAAACAAGAAAAATCGGGGTGTCACGGTATTTAAAACAAGGGATCAATTAAATGGTAAACCCGCTCTTGCAAAGAGTTGCTCAAACAAACTTTTCAGAAACTATTTTTGATTTTTCAAATTTTTATACAAAAAAAAGTAAGTACCAATTTGAAAAAAAAATAAAACATGATACAAAAATTACACCATGGATTTAAACTAAAACGACCAAGTCATGGAAATAGAATGAATGGGTGTGATCACATTCGATAGGTAAATCAACTCAATCAATTATATGTGCACGATGCATATGTGTACCTCTAACGAATGAACATCAAAGGTATCCTTAGGTGTAAAATTTTTTTGAATTTAGATGACATCGTCTTATGAAAATAAAGAAATCAAAGTCAAATGATTTCCACACCAATAACGTCCAAAACTATTTAGCGCATTTTCAAGATTTTCAAGGACGTGCAAATCCGTTATAAAATATCCAACCAAACTCCCTCATATATATTTTCTTTTTAGAGGTAATCTAAATTCTCAAACATTGGAGAATTGGTGCAAAAACCTAAATGGTCAATAATTGGCATGAATTTCTTTTTATTTCCTTTAAATTTTTTCGGGCTCTTTTAAACCTCTTTGGACCCCGGATAATAAAACTCCTCCATTTTTTAGGTCTAATTTAACGGTGGCTTAGTATTCGCAAAGGCAAAATGAAACTTTCGCAACTCTTCCCCATTTTCAAACCTAGCACACAAACTCACAAAACGGTTCTTATATGAACAATTTCATGAACCCTCTTTACATGGTTATCAAATACCCTATTACACTCTACCATCCACTATTCATATTGTGAGAAATCCATTAAAGAGGTCTTCAAAATTTAATTCAATTATATAAATATGTTGAAATGAAGGTCATATTGCATATAAGAAATCTGAGTTGATAATTCAAGAAAATTCATTCAAACTAAGAATTCAATGAATCTAAAATAATAATAAACAAATGAATATGTCATTACAACTTTAAAAATTAAAACTATAAAAAATTATTATGGCAGTACATGTCCAAGGAAATAAAAATAATTTCAAACTTCTCCCAGAATATTAAAATAAAACATTATGCATTACACCATCTTCAACGACAAATAAATTGGCAAGGCCATAAATGTGTTCTGATGCTTGGAAAATGGACCACCCGTGTTGTCAATTAACACACCCATTTGTTTGTAATTTGGGTAGATTTTATCCACTAATATCTTAACCTCACCTTTTTGTAAAGAGTGACCATGCACACTTATTTCTAGAATTGTAGAAACAATCATGCATCGCCTAATGAACTTGGTATTGGCCACGCTCCTTATATATTGGAACTCATCATAGTCACCACAGTTGGAAGATGATGATTCTCCGAAATGGGGTGCATTAAGTGCATGTGCATCAGATGAGAATGTTGGAGGAGACATTTGGAAGGAGAAAATTTGAGGCATGGGAGTGAAGGTCCCATATAGAACACTCTTACGGTTAGGTTATTATAGTGTTTATCTATATAGACCTTCATCTAGTTGGACTAAAATTTTGACAAGATATTATATGTACTAATGATACAAAAAATGGTACCACTAGGTCACAATGATAATGAGCTCAAACAGGTATAACAACAGCAGCAAACAAGTAATATAACATTAAGAGAATGAGATAAGGCAAAGAGGGATTGAACACCATAATTAATTGATTTAGCCAAATTATGGCCTACGTCAACTGTGTAGTTTATGTAATTCACTAAATAAGGCTCTAATGTCCTGAATATAGAAACATTCAAACGTTCTCTCTCTTACAATGAGTTTGACAGAGTTTCTATTGGATTTTTCATTTGTGTCCGCTTTATATGAGGTAGAAGATAAGTATTTATATTGTTTAGGGGGTGTAACACACCCCCAAGCATGTTGTACGCGTGTGATGATGAAGGCTTCCAATAAGACAATGACAAATTTCCATGGCACATGTAACTAATGATGATGCAATATCCCCTCACGTGAGAGGATAATTTGGTTGTAACAGAATTGCTCACGTGGAACGCGTCACCTAGGAACTTTCTAATGCTCGTAAGGTATGGTGTCGTCTGCATAGGCCTCAACCTGGTCGAGTACGAGGTTACTCATATAGTTCTTGACTTTACACTAGAGTCTAGCAAATGTGGTCTTAGTCGAGGAGCTCGGGCTGAGGTGGAATAAGCATGCCATTTCCTGGTGTCGGGACGGGTATAGGATGAGAGATGTTCCTATTAATGAAATGTTTCCCTGAGGTCTCAGCCTATTAGATGCCGATGTTATGAGTACAAGGCTGACCTTGATCTCGATGAGTCTTGCAAACGACCTATTGGTTCCTTGTGGAAGCTCGTCTGTTAGTCTTAGAAGCTCTCATCCCCAGACGAGGTCATACTTGGCTATATGAATTACCCCTAGCCCTTAGTGATCTATATGAATAGGTGGATGGGGGATATGAGTCTATCTTGTCCTTTGATAAGACATTTCTAATGTGTCAATTGGATACAACTTGAGGGATAATAAAGTGTGACACATATCACAATTCTAGTTAGGTAGCATATGTTCCAAGACTGATTTGGTGGCTGAGCGCTTTGGAATTTGTGCCCCAATTGATGATCTATATTGGAAAATGTGCTTAGTCATTTTTTATGTTTAAAGTCTAAAACATTCTCCCTCTCCTGTTTACACCCAAAATCTTCACATATTCCTCTCTCTTTCTAGCTTTCTCAGTTTTTTGCAATTGCATAGCCTATTTCTCTTTTTTTCTCCAGTATCTAGCTTCTCAGCTAACCCTTCTTACCTTCTTCTTCTACTTCTTTTCATTAAAATCTTTTAGTTAGACTGTGTGTAGCTTTTTTGATGAGCTTTGAATTTTTTGATGAGAATTTGAGTGTGTTTGGCCTCATATAGGCCCTTCTTAAGGTGTTCTTAGGTGGCTGGTAGTGTTTGGGACATAATTGGATAGGCCTTTCCAACCATTTTAGGCCTTTTTTGGTGACCTCCTATTATTTTCTTCGACTAGCTTCAAGGCTATGTTCTTTAAGTTCTTTCTTGAAAATGTTTCAACTTCCTGTTTAATCTTTGGTCAACTGAAGTCAAAGTCGTGAGTTATTTGTTCCTTTTCTAATTTTCACCTAAGTTGAGTGTCATCCTTTTATGTTAAGACATCTGTATAAGTTACCTGAGGAGTTTCCCATCCTCAGAGAGAAGTGCTTTGAACAAATTAAAATGGTAGAGGCTGAGGAATTCGAGAGTCGTATGGCCGAGGCTTTCCTAAATTGTCATATTTATCCACGTCCACTAGCTATCATACCCCCCCAAGTTACTGAACCTTATGATCCGATGTCCAAGTCGTCCTCATCAGCTGACGACCCTATGTCTACATCTCAACCAACCGAGAGTGTTGATTTGTACGAAGAAGCCATGGCCTATTCTACATCCTAAGCCAAAGGGTCTGATATAGACAAGGCTTCTTCTCGTGTCTCGTCCTCAAAAATCAATGAGATGTCGAATAAATTTGACTCTGTTTAGATACTTGAACCTAGTGTGGCAGTTCCTCCTTCCCTAGAACCAATTCCTTTCTCGGTTGCAACTAGAGATGCGTTTACACAGAGGTTCCCTAGTGGTTACCCAAATAATCCTCAGGCTGAGGTTCCGAAAAAGCAATAGTGAGGAGAGTGAAGTTGATACATCTATTACAAAGGAAAAAGAGAGTAATAAATCGAAAGCCGACCTCTTGGTCTAGAGGCATTTACACGATATAGATTCTTCTATTTCGATGAGAAAGCCTCTTAAGGAGGAAAGAGGTTTTCATGGATGAGAGGGTAAAGTATGTTTCTATGAGAAGATGTTTAAGCTCAACTTTCGCCTGCCAATTCACCCTACAATCCTAGACATTCTGTCTCATCTAAAACTTTCCTCCTCTCAGCTTTTTCTGAATGCCTGGACAGTTATCCTTTGCTCTATTGTCCTTTGGAAGATAATTCATCAAACTGAACTTCTAGTTAGCATATTTCTTACCTATTAAAAACCTTCATCTCCCAAGACTCATCATGGTTACTACAATCTCATAGCCAGGAAGTCTGAGAAGAAGATCTTGTTGGTTACCCCTTCAAACCACAAGGGGGTTGAGAGTTTTGTCATAACCAATGTTGTGGGACCTCGGAGCCTAGGATCCCTCTGAAGTGGGGCAAAGTCTCTGCATCATCTAAACTCTATCTAGGGTTGAGCCCTAAGGCCTTTGAAAAGGTCACAAATCTTCATACATAAAGTGATAAGGGTTGTCTCGTGATGTTTGAGCATCTAATGACTCCGTACTATTTAGCTTAAACATGTCTGGGGGTTATCCCCCTTGCAAAGTTATGTAAGTAATTGAATTTTATAACTGTTGTCTCTTACTTCACATTCTTTTATAATTAATCTCTAAGGTTTATCTTTTACAGGTCGTCCAGAAGGCATATCAAACGAGCTTTGGAACATAGTGGCCCCCCAACTTGAGCAAGCTTGCCAACAAGCGTGGCCAAAGAACTAAACCCCATGCTACTCAGATAATAAAGTCAATTGTTGGTGGTCCCAATCAAGCCGATGAAGATGGTTATAAAAGAAAAAGGCAAGCCGACGAGACCATAATCACTCGTCCCTCAAATAAAAATCATCCTACTCAAGTCATTCCGATCTAGTTCGATAACGCACTAGATGCTCAATTATCGTAACTAAAAATTACTGATGAGAGAGTCATCGACCATGGCAAAAAGGACATAGATGGTATCGGCTCTCTTATCTCTGAGGCCGATAATCGTTTCCTCGAGTCATTGGATATATCTTTATTGACTCAATTTTTGCTTCATAGGGTTATTCAGGTATTTTTCAAAAACGTTTTGAATGTATTCTCTTCCTTACTTATATCTCATACTAACTTGTCCCCCTATTATTTGGCAGGGCGCATTATCTCTTCATTGTATGGGATATTGGATTAATAAGAGGCTACCCTTATTTCAAAAGGGGACAAATGCTGTCACCATGGAGAACAATCTGAGAGGTTAGCTGCAGACTGCACAAATAACCTTACAAGAGGCCACAAACTAAGTCTTAACTTTAAAGACTGATCCTGTAAAAGCTTTGAAGTCCTTAGCCGATAACAAGAAGATCGATATTGATGTTGATTTTAAGGATTCCTTGGACAATGCTAAAGCGCAAGCTATAGACGAGTTAAAGGAGTTTGAAGAGTTTGGAGACTATGCTTTTGAGTATCTAGAGAGAGGCATCAAGACAGCTGATCGATGGGCTATCATAAAACATATTCAGACTGGGAATATATCCTATGATGACTTATCAAGCCTTGATTTCAGTGACCCTCATCTCCAAACTGCCTTAGCCGATGTTGAGATCCGTGTCAACCCTATGGAGACCCACCTCCTTGAAGTCATGGAGACTAATAAAAATACAAACTATTTGGGCCTGAGTGATGATGGGGTCCGAGAACACAAATATTGGAGTTGATGGGGTAACTCGGGCAGGTGGAGATAGATCAACACTGACTGGTGATGATGGCAACTTTTAGCTTTAATCTCTTGTAGCTTTCATATTTTTTCTTCTTTGTAACGACAATCGACCTTTTCTGTCATTGTACTTCTGTAATCTCATTTTTGTGATGAATGAAATTTTTGTTTCTGTTAGTGTTATGCTTTCTCTGAACTTTTTATTAATAGCATTATTTGAATTGACACAAGTCTTGTCTATACTTTCTCTAACTTAATGATGTCTAAGGAATATGAATCACAATTTGAATCCACCAAATTATGGTGTTTAATCATAAGTCCCATCTCGTCATTTTGAGTGTGTATGGAGAGTGTCGTCTCATCCATGCACCGCCGTCTCGACTGAGAGAGCGTAACCACCAAATTAATTATGTTTAATAATAGAATACCCCTTGATGTCATTGGAAGTCCATGAATGAGGTCAACCCCATTTGGACTATCATATCACTAAGGGAAACTTAAGGCTACTTCACCATGAATGATGTTTTATATATTAAGATGGGTTGATAGAATCAACAACAAATATTCAAAGCAATATACAAATATGAGAGAACGCTTGATATTTTTATTGAATTTCGTTCATATTTAATTCATCATCTGAACCTCATATACAAGTATTACAATCGAAGAAGAGAAAACAAGAAAAATTGAAATCTTACTGGTAATACTTTTTGAGGTGGTTGGCATTCCATGGGTTAGAGAATGGATCTCTTTCCAAAATATCTAAATAATATGTCCTCGAGACCACCTCTTCAACTACTCAGTATTGACCATGCCAATTCGAATGAAGCTTGTTAGGCTTCTGCCATGTCTTCTTCAACATCAGGTCTCCTACCTTCAATGGGCGTGCCTTTACTATCTTATTTTAGAACTTCATTGTCCTTTGCTAGTGGGCATCTTGCCTAACCTCAACATCTTCTTTCCTCTCTTCCACAAGTTCCAAATCAAGTCTTTATTCAGTAATGTTCTCTTTCGGGTTATAGGTTTGAACCCTGTGGGTAGGAAGACCTACCGCTGTCAACGCTACTACCTCTGAACCATAAGCCAATATAAATGGAGTTCGCCCGATAAGGTTCCTCTACTTTGTCCGATAATCCCAGAGGACATTATATACTTCTTCAATCCATCTCCCTTTGGCATCTTCCAATATCTTCTTGATTCTATCAAGGATCATCCTTTTTGTTACTTTTGTTTGCCCATTGGCTTGGGGTTGGCTAGGAGAGGAGAATAATAGCTTGATGCGACTCGTTCATAATATTTATCTAGGGAGACATTCTTAAACTGTTACATTATAAAAAATAAAGGTATTGGGTAGGCCGTACCTAAAGATGATATTTTACTAGATAAACTGGAAAGCTTTCTTCTCTATGATTGTTATTATCGGCTCGACCTCTACCCACTTTGAAAAGTAATCGATTTCTATACTTAATTAATGATAATTATTCACAACCCTTAGCAGTGGTCTTACCAAGTCAATCTCCCAGATCGTAAAAATCTAGGAAGACATAATGGAGGTAAGAGGCTGATGAAGTGGACGGGGTATGGTTCCAAACCTCTGACACTTGTTGAATTTTTCGACGCATGCAGCCGCATCTTTGGCCAACATCTGCCACCAATATCCTTGGTTAATGATCCTCTCAGCCAGTGGCCTCCCTTTAATATGGATGGAATATGTCCCTTCATGCACGTCCTTTAAGATATACTCTACCTCGGATGGGAGGACACATTTGAGTAGAGGAAGCAAGAACCCCTTCTTGTACAAGATGTCTCCTACGAGGGAAAACTTGAAAGATTTATACCTAAACTTATTTTTCTCGACTTTGGACTCAGGCAGCTCCCCATCTTTGATGTAGCTGATGATCAAATCCATCCAGGAGGCCCCCATACTCACATTAAAACAAAACTCAATTATCGCCGATGGAGAATCTCTACCCGGACTGTTCTTCTAATTTCAATTCTAGTGGCTAAAGCTAACCTTTCCAGAGCATTGGCTCGACCATTTTCTAGCCCAGGTATCCTCTTTAATTTTACTTTAGTAAAATTCTTCAATGCTGTCTTGACCCTTCCTAGAGAGTTTACCATTATATCATCTTTAGCCTGGTATGCTCCCAAAATTTGATTAACAACTAACCTAAAATCACTATGAATAAGGAGCTTCTCAACATTCAGTGCTCGAGCAAGGGAGAGACCTACTAGGAGGGCCTCATACTCAGATTCATTATTGGAAGCTTTGAAGTTGAATCTTAATGCATACACAATATCTATCACATCTGGTGTTGGCACTATTAATCCATCCCCGCTTCCGTTCTCACATGAAGATCCATCAACAAAGATGCTCCACACCATACCATTTTGGCGAAAAACTACCCTCCTCCAGGGTTCTGTTTTTAAAAAGATAACATGCCTCCTTATTCTCAGACACTTTGTTTTTTACTGAACTCGTCTGGACATCGATCGGGGAAGGACATGCTCTTCTTTATTGCTCACAAGTTATACTTTCAATATCTTTCATGTTGGCCTCGTCCCAGGTGAAATCGACTACAATGTTAGATAGGGCTTACCCCTTTTATAGCCGTTCTCGATTGATAAATGATGTGGAACTCTCACAATTTAATCGCATAAGCCATCAGTCTTCTCGACTTCTCAGACTTGTGAATAGCCTGTCTGAGGGGTGAGTTTGTGAGGACCACCATGGTATGTGCCTGGAAATAGGGCTTCATCTTTCTTGAGGCATGGATCAGTGCATATTCTAACTTCTCCATTTTAGGGTACCTCTACTCGGCCCCTTGGAGTGCCTTGCTATTAAAATACATTGGTTTTTGAACTTCATCCTCCTCTCTTACCATTATGGCACTAATGGTCGATTATGATACTGCTAGATATAGACAGAGTTTCTCCCCTTGAACTGATCTAGACAATATGAGAGGAGAGTCGAGACAGGACTACAAATGTTTAAAGGCTCTATCACTAGCATTTATTAATGGCTCTAGACATAAACGTGTTTAATGTTGCCACTCTTCCAGTCAGTCCCTGCACATCCTTTGTTGTTGTAGGAGTCTTCATCTCAACTAAGGCCTTGATCTTCTTAGGGTTGTCTTTGATCCCCCTCTGATTCATAATGAATCCTAAAAACGTTCCCACTCCCACGTCGAAAATACACTTGGCGGGGTTGAGCTTCATCCTGTAATTGTCCATCGTGTCAAAAGTGTGCTCAAGGTCGACCACATGGGTGTCATCCTTTAGGCTCATTGTCAACTTGTCATCGATGTATACTTCCATTTTCTTGCCAATATGGTCCTCAAATATTTTATTGACTAGCCTCTGATACATTTCCCAATATTCTACAACCCAAAAGGCATGACCTTATAGCAATAGGTCACCTTATCGGTTATAAAGGTTGTCTTCTCTTCATCAATTGGATCCATAAATATTTAGTTATAGCCCGAGTTTATGAAGTTTATTAATTCATGGCCGGCTATAGCGTCTACCATCTGATCAATCCTCGATAATGGTAAATTATATGTTGGGCATGCTTTGTTCGGATTTGTTAATTCAACACTCATCCTCCATTTTCCATTTTCTTTAGGGAATATGACAACATTGGCTAACCACTGTGGGTAGATGACCTCTCTGATGAAGTCTTCCTTCTCTAACTTTTCACATCTTCCTGGATGACATCATACTTCTCTTGCGAGTAGACTCTTCTTCACTGTCAGTTTGGTCTTGCATCATCAGCCACATTGAGTTTATAACAAAGAACTTTTAGGTCAATGCCAGACATATCTTCATGTCTCCAAGCAAATATGTTCTTTCTCGTCCTCGGTAGTTTAATCACCTCTTCCTTCACGTCCTTTTTTAGGCCTTTGCCAATTTGGATGGTTTTCTCTTGCTCGTCCTCATTAAGGATAATGGATTCTACCTCCTCCACTGCATCACCCTTTTTAAGCTTCTTCTCATCTATTAAATCTAGAATATCGATGTTATAGGTCGTAGTGGCCCTTTTATATGCCACCCTCTTCTCGACTGAGTTGAATTAGCATTCACGTGCCTCAACTTGATTTCTCTAAACTTCCCCTACCCTATACAGGGTCAATAATTTAATCATTTGGTGGACTGTTGAGGGAAAGTCCTCAAAATCCTTGAGGGCTACCCTTCCAAGAATGTTGTTATAAGATGAGTAGATATTTTCTTCCATTATGAAGAATTTGATTTTCTTCGTGAGGCATTTTGGCCAAGTGTTCCCCACTCTCGCCTCCATCTCATATATTCCCAATGGCTTCATTTTCTCACCACTGAAGCCGATGAGTGGTTGGTGGTATGGAATCAATCTCTTCTTGCTCAGACCTAAACTGTTGTAGCAATCCTAGAACATGACATTGGTTGAGCTGCCTTCATCGATAAGAATCCTTAGGACCTCATAGCCATGAACGAGAGAGGTGATGACCAAGTGGTCATCATGTGGAGCTTAAATACCCTTAAAGTCTAACCTTGAGAAGACAACTACCAATATATCCATATCAACCTTGGATCTCTTACTTTTTATAGGCTCTAGTTTCACTGAGTTCACAATTTTTGGCTTTAGAGGGAGAGCTTTGGCCTCTGTTACATGTGCTTTCCTATCAGTGACCTCTTTTCCTCCTCTAGTGAGTCCTCTGCAGATCATCTTGACCTCATGAGAGATCACAATGAACCTACCCTTTGGATCATCAAACTTATGGGGGAGGTTAGGGTCGTCTTCATCATAGTCATCCAACTCATCATCGTCTCGTCTTGTTGGAACATCAGGCTTACACTTGACATGTCTCTTCTTTCTCTGGGTGTCGTCTCGGCCACCTCTTGTGTCACCCTTATCTACATATTTCCTTAACTTTCTAGACTTTATTATCTTCTCTATTTCATACTTCAGAGCGAAGCATTTTGTCTATTAGGTGCCCATGGTCCTGGTGGAATTCACACCATAAAATTTTGTTCCTCTTGTGAGGAGGAGCTTTCAATTTTTTGGGCCACTTTAGGGACCGATCATTCTTGATCTCATTTAAGATACGCTCGCACTGACGGTGAGGGTAGTGTATACGATAAACTTATCATCTACTAACCTCTTCTTTCCATCCTTACTCTTTTTTTGGAACTTACCCCCACTGCTCGTCCTTTTTTCATCCTCATACTTTGCTACCATAGCTTCTTCGGTGTTCACAACCTTGATGTCCATTTCCAATAGCTCATCCAATGATTTCAGTGGGTTCTCAGCAAGCTTCCAACTAAATTTCCCTTTCTGTAGACCTCATATCAGTGTTGTCATCACAATGCTTTCTTTATAGTCCTTCACTTTTAACTTTTCCTTGTTAAACATCATAATATATTCCCTAAGACTATCATTCTTCCTCTACATAATGTATAGCAGGTGAGTCATCTTCTTTTGGGGTCTCACCCCAAAGTGGAAGTTGTGTATGAATCTCTCTGCGAGTCTCTTGAAGTTCTCAATTGAACTCTTTGGGAGTGAGGTGAACCATAAATGGGCTTCTTTCTTGAAAATGCAAGACACCATATCTTATTTGAGATTGAGTAAATGTCTGATGTTGACTAGTATATCTCGACGCGGTGAACCGGATTACTTCTCCCATCATACTTGGGAGTGATCATTTGTGGCTTGAACTTGGACGGGGTTGGAAAATTGATAATCCTAGCCATGAAGGGAGAGACTTATGAATAGCCCCTCTGTAAGGGGTCTTAGATTTTGAGGATGTCTCCAATCTTGTATTCTAACCTCCAGTTTGAATCTTTCTAGGTCCTTTCGATCGCTTCTATAACATCGATCGGGATGACATTATATCCTGCCACTTTAGTTGGCCGAACCAAAGGTTCCCTTGCCACAAACCTTTGTCAACTGTTAACTTCTCCTAGCCCCTCGTCTTGGCTGTATTGGGGTCGGGACCCTGCTCCTTCTCTTTTTGAGATGATAATACTCCTTGACTCGACAATTGATCTCTGAGATCACCCACTAGGTCAAGCCTTTTAAACGCCAACCCTCTGCTCAACCGATCAAAAGTTGAGCCCCTTAGTTGATCGTCCTGATAATGTCTCCTTCTGTGTCCTCGGCTAGCTTGAAAGGGGTGCACACTGTTTCTTGATATTTTATATGGCTCCCAGCATTCAGCCTAAGCATCCTTAGCCTCAAAGTCATTATAATTATCCTCAGGGAAGTGTTGACCTTGCCTCCTCAGGAATAAATTCCTAGGGTCAGCAACATCGCTCTACCATTGAAGAGGTGGTAACTTCTTGAGCGGGTGCCTAGGGTGGTCCCCTGGCGTGTAGATGCTGCTCCATGGATACCAGAGTAATCATCCACGACGTTATCTCTACGGGTTTCACAATACATTTTGGCTAAAAGTGTCCAATGTTTCCATCATCGTCTGTTAACTAGTCACCAATGACTTTAATGCCGCTGCCACCTCCACTATCTCTGACTAAGGAGGCACGTGACTGGAGCATGGACGGTAAGTAGGAGGTGGAAATTTTGATGCCATGTTTCACACCTAATGGATGATCAATAAAATGAATAGTAAAAGCTTAGAAGCTCAACAAGAGCTCTTTTAATGGTGAAACATCTCCATAAAAGGGAAGGACTAGTTCACAACCCGAGACTCCGATGAGTATAATCTAGAGAAGGGAAGAGATGATAATTCTCGTTCCCACAGACGGTGCCAAACTAATGATTACAAAAATGGTACCACCAGTTCACAATGATAATAATCTAAAACTGGTATAATAATGGCAACAAACAAGTAATATAATAGTAACAGAATTAGATGAGGCAAAGAGGGATTAAACACCATAATTAAGTGGTTCAGCCAAATTATGGCCTACATCAACTGTGCAGTGTGTGTAATCCACTAAATAAGGCTCTAATGGCCTCAATATACAAACAATCAAACTCTCTCTCTCTTTCAATGAGTTTGACAGAGTTTCTAAAGGATTTCTCATTTATGTCCCCTTTACAATAGGTAGAAGGCAAGTATTTATAGTGTTTTGTGGGTGTAATGCACCCCCCAAGCATGCTGTAGGCGTCTGATGATGAAGGCATCCAATAAGATGACGACAGCTGTCCATAACACATGTAACTAATGATGATGCAATATCCCCTCATATGAGGGGATAATCTGGTTGTAACAAAATTTGTCATATGGGACACGTTACCTTGGAACCTTATATTTCTCATAAGGTTTGGTGTTGTCTGTAGAGGTCTCGACTTGTTCGAGTACGAGGTTGATGATGTGGTGCTTGACTTCACACTGGAGTGTGGCAAATGTGGTCTTAGCCGAGGAGCTCAGGGTGAGGTAGAATAAGCAGGCCATTTCTTGGTGTTGGATGGGGTAGAGGATGCGAGATATCCCTACTGAGGAAATACTTCCCTATTTTCTTGACCTATTGGATGTCGAGGTTATAAGTACGAGGTCGACCCTGATCTGAGCGAGTCTTGGAAACGACTTGTGAGTTCCTTATGGAAGCTCGGTTGCTGGTGTTAGAGGTTCTCGTCCCCAGACGAGGTCATACTTGGTCATATCATGTGCCTTTGTTGTGTCTAGAATACCAATGCTTATGCTCTGCTCACTCTAGAACATCTCTCAAAGTTCAGCTCAAATTGCTTCATATGGAGAATATAATGTCTCATACTTTACATAACTATGGCTCATAAGAATATTTCTAAGTCACATAAGACACTACACATTGCATTTCATATCATCATTTCTTATGATTTGTGTTTATATGTTTAAAGGGGATTTTGAAATATTTTCAAAAAAAATTTAAACATTTCAATCATATTAATTCTTAAATTTAATTTATATTTTTCAATTAATCTAAGTTATAATTAATAGGGGTAAATTCTTAAGAAAAATATATTTGTGTGTAAAAACATTGAAAATATTTTTCTAGATTTCTCTCATATTTTTTGACAATATTTCTTATTTAATTTTGGTTAAAATGATTTAAAATCTATTTAAAATTCTAAATTAAACATATGTTTTATTTCTAATTTATTTTATTTCTTATACTCTGTGTTATATCCGTGTTATACATGTTTTATACACTGTTTCATACACGATTTTTACACATTCTATACAAAACAATCGAGAAGGCCATGTGTCGCAATCATAACTTGGCTATTTTTGTTTTTTTGGGACCCATTAGATCTTGTTTATATCAATGGCTCAATTTTTATGTGTAACACCCCGCTTAAAATAATAACGGGTGGCCAGCCCTATACTACATTAAATCAGGAGTTTCAGATGGTCCAGTCTCAACATCAACTGTCGGTACTACATAATATTGGACTAACTACCCGATATCATATAAGCGAGATGTTAAAATTAAATAAAATATGCAACAGACAACAAACTAACACTACTAATAAAGGAAACAAAGATGCATGAAAGAACTATGAGAAAAGAAATGCTAGAATAAAATGAAATAAATAACTACAACTGAATATACCACAAGGAAGTAAACCCGAATAAGCTGTCGGTTCACAGCCAATACAATTACTGAAATGAAATAAATGTACACATCTATAAGTATCCCTTGGGTACAAACCCGATCTACATCATGAGTCCTACCTAGATTTTCAAAGAAGTAGGAAGCGACTACAAGATACGTCCCGCAACAGTCCGCACATGTCACGGCTCCCAAGACTCTGGATAGAAGGTCATCCGGCATCCATGCGGTAGGACACCTGTAATAACATATATATATATACAGGCAGGAGAGAGAAGTAAACGGGTCAGATCCCGAGTGTGAAAAATATTTAGCAAGTGTGTTAACCGTGCCTAATAAATATCGGTGCATTTATTTCATAATTAAAGTGGAATCGCACTCTCGTGAAACCCCAACTCACCTCTCATCTAATGGCGTGCACCTATTCCCATCCTGAAATTTTAGTTAAATTACCCCGATTATAAGGACAACCTAACTTAACATAGGCCCAGCCTATACCCACGAGAATTTCCTTCCTGCCACAACCCAAGAATCCATTCTTTCTAACCCCACTTAATTATCTTTATAAAGGTGTATGCCATATTAGGCTTAATGGATTCCGGTTTATAATTCATTTAATTATAATTCTTAACATGCTACACGTACATATATTTGGGTTTACTCATATAATTTAATTAATAAATAACATGCATACAAATTATTATTGACAAAACTTCTCTCCAATCTCAACATTGTACTACGTTTCGTGCGTGGGGTGTCTCGCAAAGCGAAATCCAAAAAAGGAACCACCCCGTTACACTAATCCTGGACAACGTCGATCCTAGAGATCCATTATGCCACATATAATTATTTGACAAAACTTTTCTCCAACCTCAACACTGCACTGCGTTTCGTGCGTGGGGTGTCTCTCAAAGAGAAATCCAAACAAGGAACCACCTTGTTACACTACTCCTTGACAATGTCGATCCTAGAGATCCATAATGCCATACATACAATATTACACTACTACTACTACTACTAAATTTTAGACTACAATATGAAAACGACTAAAAACTCCAATAATATCCTTGGGATGATGTAACCGAAATATTCCTTAAATGCGATACATCAACCCCCATCAATCTGGTACACCATAATCATGCAAGATGTACTCCACAAAGATTCTAGGTCCTTTCATCTATAGGATATATAAATATATATATATAGGCATTTTATTCTAACCATATATATATACCATCATCCATACCCATGACCAAGTGTACATATCATATCTGATGTACAATAGCCATGCACATAATATACCCGGCTATATATATCGCCGATAAAACTGCACCATGAAATCATCTTCCTAGTGCCCGGCTCACGTAGCAATTGGGGCCACCATGGTGGGACTAAAAGACACCCGTGTTGTGGTAAATTCACACACATGACGTCCCGGTAAGCGGTTACAGCTCCTAACCGGCAATGAGACAAAACATACCCACCACGTCTCATTCTAAAAATATAAATCACATAATAACTCACGGGACGACTATGACCTGGGGAATATCCACACCCTTCTCCTCGAGTCAGGATGCTCACCCTCTGCACAAAGACTTCCCAATGATAGCATGAGCGGGGTATGCTTAACCACATAAGTATGTATATCATTCACATGCACAATATACATACATCCATATGATCCCATCATATGATTAATCCCTAAACCATCATATACGGTTTAGATATCCATACCATGTATGTCCACAACATAAATAAATCCATATATTCATATCTATATAGATATATATACATATATTCACATATCCATATATCTAAATATAGAAACTAATTCTCATTCATATGTATAAGATATATATATATATATATACACTCGGCTATAAGTATACGTAATCCTCAATATACCATCCATCACCACAAACTCATTTAATTTACCTCGATATGTGAATAAAATCCCTCAGTTGAAGAATATTCATCCATTTTCCTATGATGAATAGTCTCCCCAAAACATATGTTTATATTCAACATTTGGGTTATCACCCAAAGTCTAGTGCAGGAAAACATCACTACACGTCTCTCTTATATTCAAAAGTTTATAATTATCTCTAGTACCATTTGACCATTGGCATATACAAGACTAACAGTCTACAAACCTCAACTTATCCCAACCTCATTTCAAGTGTTGGAATCCCAATGGTTACTTCCACTCAATTGTGTATAACTATCCTGACTAGAATTTATGCTACCACTTATTCTAGATGATAGTACGATCCAAATCATTCCCAAATTTCACCTACTGTTCAATTTAATTTATGAACCCTTACTCCTATTGGGTTACCTATTGTTCCTTAATTTAAACATTTCTAAGGATACGTGACCCCTTTCTCTCTATGGTCCCCAAACCTTAATCGCAATAGAATCCTATTTACCATAAAGATTTGGCACTACCCTCGGCTTAAAATTACGAGCCATGCCCTCGCAGCTCTCTCTTTAAGAGTTCTTAACTTCACATCCTATCTAGACTCACTCTTGATTGAATATTAGGATTTTCATCCCCAATGAGGTTTCTCACTATCTCTATACACAACTATAATGTATACAGGTATATATACTTTCCTAAGTTGTCCCGAGAAGTCCCCATAATAACAACGTGTGAGAAACCCCTTATAAGTCTCCAAAACATAACTCTTACATCATAAGAGAAGGTCCCACATCGACAAACCCAACCAAAAAGGGTTAGAAATCATCCTAGAAAAATCCCCTGAAACAACCCTGTTTGGACCGAATCGATTCGGTCCCAAGGGCGTATCGATTCGCTCAAACTGTGAATCGATTTGGTCCAAAGGACCTGGGACTCTATCTCAAACCGAATCAATTCAGTCATGCAGAGCTGTCAATTTTTCCTAAGCCAAATTGATTCACTTAAGGGGAGAATCGATTCGGGTCTCAGAAATTTGAAGGGTTCTTCTTCTTCATAGAAACCCATGAATTGTAAAACCTAAAATTTCTATTCTAACCTCCAAATCTTTATCACAACATAATTCTAAGCCAATAAATCAACCCAAAGTTGATCCCAACCATTTCTACACCATAAACCCATATTTAAACATTGATTTCAAGATTTAACCCAAAAATTTAGGTTTTATATTTATACCCAAAAACTATTTCTTTTACCTAAAAATTATGAAATAAAATACACAAATGGCTTATTTAGCAAGATTAAACACTTGCCTCAGATTTGTAGAGGTTGGATCGTCCTTAATGTCGCGGTTGGGCTAGAATCTCCAAGCTTTTCTGCCCCTCTCTCCTCTTTTATTCTTTTCTCTTTTTTTCTATTTCTCTCTTCTCACAAATGAGAAGGGTTGATCCGTAAGCCTTTAAATCCCTTAAAACAATAAACCCAAATTTAAATGTTAATACACACTTTAAATGACTCGTTTACTCCAATACGAGTTAAACTGACTTAAAAACATTTCGGAGCCGAAATAAAACCCAATGACAGTCATTTTAACTATCTCGACTCTTTCGGGATCGATGGTACCCTCAAAATCATCATCCGGAATACTTTTAAATTTCCTCTATTTTTGGACCTCAATTCCCAAATTTTAGAATTCTCCAATTTAATTAAATTTATTTTCCCAAAAATTTAATTTCTCACTCTCCAAAGTCACGGGTTGTTATATACTTCCCCCCTTACAAAAATTTCGCCCGCGAAATTTAAGACATGCCTAGGACCTCAATATTATCTAGTCCTTACATCAACCCTCAGTATTACTATACCGATCCTTTCTAGTTCTCACGTCGAACCATATAACTTTTAAAGAAAACTAACCACCCGGGGCGCCTGTACACCCCGTACCCGAGCTTCCACTCGTAGAATCGTAATCGGGCTCCATTATCCTCAAATCATAATACACTATCAGCAATATAATCTATAGCAACCCATTAAATATATAAAAGTTTGAAATTTCCATGGTTGAACTCTCCTCAATTCCTGACGCTAGCCACCTTCGTGCTGGGGAGGTCTCGCAAGTGAAATCCAAACAAGGAAACCTCCCAATACACTACTATGTAGCTAGGTCGGGGATTAAGATTAGTTGAACCAGTGTTAAGGTTTTATAAAAGGTTTTCATATTTTAAATATTGCCCTAAGGCCTATACAATAATGTAGTATAATATAAAACAAATCCATTTCTTTCGACATGCCAAGCAAAAACCTTATGTTTAGGACACAATGTCTCAACAAATACCATCCTCGAACCACCACCTAGTTCTCAAACTAACACGACTATGAGTTAAATTATCCACTCAACATGAATACACCAAACTCTGAATCTCTCAAATATGAGATTCCTCTGCATCACATCAACACCTATCCATAAACTAATAACCTTAACGATTTACATTCCCAAAATCAATAGATCCACTCTCTACTAGCTCATAATAAGATGGGTTAACATCCCAAAAGATGTTGCATAAAGACCACACCTGCTCACTCCTCCCCAAGTCCTAATTCTACTCAAAGAAATATCTCCCTCAATATTCCTTCCTAACCATCCCGAAGGACAAAACGCGATTGTGACTACCGAAAACTCCCTCAGTCCTACTCAATGAACCTGAGTTTCCAATTTCTTTCTCCCTCTTCCCAGAAGACAATACTCCTGATATTGGGACAACTCCACCTACCTCACATCGGTAAAAGTCGCCAACACCAGGTTTCCTAACGAAGGTTGATGGGTTTATCAACCTAAACCTCCCAAGGACTACACTACTCTCTCCTCAGACTTACCTTACTAATTCCAAGATTCACCGTTCGAGTAAATTTCCCTTTCTTACTCAACCACCGATAAATTACCTTGAACCACTTCTATAAATCTCCTCAATATCTCCGCCGGAATAGGGGAAAAACAAATACCCCCGATTAAAGCGTACCCAAAATCAGTTATGGGTATTGTATCTCTAATCTTATCCTTTCCTAGACAACATACTATACTCTAGGTGACGTCTGAAACGAAACTGTTATCAGAACGTCGATCAATTGAATACACTTCATAGAAGAAGATAAGCGCAGTGAACACAACATTCCTAATAGTAGGGCTTTATATCAAGAACGTTAACAGAAGAACGCAGAAAACTCGCAGAGATCCTAAAGACTCTAGAACCTGATTCTCTGATACCATCTGTAACACCCCACTTAAAATATTAATGGGTGGCCAGCCCTATACTACATTAAATCAGGAGTTTCAGATGGTACAGTCTCAACATCATTTGTCGGTACTACATAATATAGGACTAACTGCCCGATATCATATGAACGAGATGTTAAAATTAAATAAAATATGCAACAGAATACAAACTAACACTACTAATAAAGGAAAAAAAGATGCATGAAAGAACTCTGAGAAAAGAAATGCTAGAATAAAATGAAATAAATAACTACAACTGAATATACCACAAGGAAGTAAACCCGAATAAGCTGTCGGGTCACAGCCAATATAATGACTGAAATGAAATAAATGTACACATCTATAAATATCCCTTGGGTATAAACTCGATATACAACATGAGTCCTACATATATTTTCAAAGAAGTAGGAAGCGACTACAAGATACATCCCGCAACAGTCCGCACATATCACGGCTCCCAAGACTCTGGATAGAACGTCATCCGCCATCCATGCGGTAGGACACATGTAATAATATATATATATATATATATATATATATATATATATATATATATACAGGCAGGATATAGAAGTAAATGGGTCAGAGCCCGAGTGTGAAAAATATTTAGCAAGTGTGTTAACCGTGCATAATAATTATCGGTGCACTTATTTCATAATTAAAGTGGAATCGCACTCTCGTGAAACCCCAACTCAGCTCTCATCTAACGGCGCGCACCTATTCGCGTCCTAAAATTTTAGTTAAATTACCCCGATTATAAGGATAACCTAACTTAACATAGGCCCAGCCTATACCCACGGGAATTTCCTTCCTGCCACAACCCAAGAATCCATTCTTTCTAACCCCAGTTAATCGTTTTTATAAACGTGTATGCCATATTAGGCTTAATGGATTCCGGTTTATAATTCATTTAATTATAATTCTTTACATGCTACCCGTATATATATATATTTGGGTTTACTCATACAATTTAACTATTAAATAACATGCATAAATTTTATTATTGACAAAACTTCTTTTCAATCTCAATATTGTACTACATTTCGTGCATGGGGTGTCTCGCAAAGAGAAGTCCAAACAAGGAACCACCCCGTTACACTACTCCTAGACAACGTCAATCCTAGAGATCCATTATGCCACACATAATTATTTGACAAAACTTTTCTCCAATCTCAACACTGCACTGCGTTTCGTGCGTGGGGTGTCTCGCAAAGCAAAATCCAAACAAGGAACCACCCCGTACACTACTCATTGAAAATGTCGATCCTAGAGATCCATAATGACATACATACCATATTATACTACTACTACTACTAAATTTTAGACTACAATATGAAAACAACTAAAAACTCCAATAATATCCTTCGGATTATGTAATCGAAATATTCCATAAATGCGATACATCAACCCCCATCAATCTAGTACACCATAATCATCCAAGATGTACTCCACAAAGATTCCATATCCTTTCATCTATAGGATATATAAATATATATATATAGTCATTTTATTCTAACCATATATATATATATATATATATATATATATATATATATATATATATATATATATATATATATATATATATACTCGGGGGTACCCGTGATGATGACACGACGATAAATTTGTTCTCGAGCCGTGCCGATGGCACGATGATAAATTTGTTCCCGTGACATTTTTGTATTTTAAAAGTGTCGCTAATGGTAAAAATATAAATATTGTTGGTCATCTCATGGTACACTTACTCGTCATGTTGATGGCACGGTAAGCACATTGATCCTATGCTTGCGACATAGTTACGATTTTAATACGGGTGTACCCACGTCGATGGCACAGTGAAAAATTTTCTCCCGAGTATTTGCAGTTATAGCACACTCGTACCTGTGCTGATGGCAAAGGGATAAATTTTCTCCGAAGTATTTGTGGTTGTAGAACACGCACACTACCGTAAGTCACTTTTCTTCCAACTTGTTATATTTAAAATTGATTACAATGTAATGAAGTGTGAAACGTCTCCAAAAATGATGAATTTCATCCACCCGCACCCCCGCCCCACCACAAACACGTCCTTTTACTTCAGTCGTTTTTTTTATTCTTCAATGTGTCAATTCCAATTTTATAAAAGTACAACAACAACTTGACGCTAGGTTGATATTATTTAACATTCTTATTGGATAAAGTAAAACAAAATATTTAAATTTAAATTTACCTTGGTGGATTAGTTATGGAATCAACAAACTTTGGACATGCATTATAACATAAGTTTAGGATAAATAACATTGTTTGTAGAGTAATCTTCATTTTGTGTAGGATGAGAAAATTAATCTATTTTCCATATCTTAAGTTGTTACTACAAATAAATTAATAAAAAATGCAAATTTATGTAAAACAAAAAATATTTAATACTTGTAAAACCCTAAAAAGGAATTATATGTAAAACTCAAAAAATCTATTATATGTAAAACCAACAAAATGTAGAATGAGGGCAATGCGGATTAATTAAAAAAAGAAAACAAAAGTACATAACGTTGTATAATTCCAAACCGTGGTTATAAGATGTTGTGTTATGTCACGTTTTTTTTCCTAATACGATCACGAACCAATTAAATGCAACACGACACGAATTTTTATTTATTTATTTAGCACTAATACATCCCAAATAAAGTACGTAATTCCAAAACTACGGTGTTCACAATATGTTTTCATTCAACGCAAGGTCGTGCCGATGGCACGATGATAAATTTGCTCCTGAATATTTCTGGTTATAACATACTCGTACACGTGCCGAAGGCACCACTTGTCTCTATTCCAACACGCATGGTGTTTAAACCCATAAACACTAACTTTTGTTGGGAACTACATGTGTGGTGGCAAATCCAAACAACATTGCATCCTGATTATACCAACACACGTGGGGCCAGTTTTTAACGAACGACACTAATTTTTCTACTTGTCGTTTCAATTTTTTGTAACAACCCGCCTAATAAGATACCGGGCGATCACTCCAATATTAAATTAAAACAGGAGTCACAAATGGATCATCCTTAACATCACTGTCGAAAATCCATTTAATTACTAATATCCTATTAGGTGGCCGTTAAAAACTTTTATCTAACTACTCTTTTTTTAGCGCACAAATTAAAACATTCACAATTAAATGCGTAATGAACTGAAATGGAAATGAAAGGAACTAAAATAACCGAACACTCGGTCCAAATATACAACCCTATCGAATGCTCTAAAAGAATAAATAAATGCAGTTGGACCATTGGCACGAATGTGTATACAGTACCTCCTATCTAGAGTACAATAAGGGAAGCGTCTACTGAAAGTCCTGCAAGCATCCACAGCTGCTGCAGCAGACGTCTGACTCGAAGGAAGTTCCATCCAGGCGTCCCTGTGTCTGGACACCTATATATATATAGTATAGAGAAGGAAAGGAGAGTAGACAAACGGGTCAGAGCCCGAATGTTTTGAAAATATTTTGCAAGTGCATAAATGCTTTATTTTTAGAAGAATAGTTTTATCTCATATTTAAATTGGTATCGCACTCCCATGAGATACCCCTCACCTCTCCTCTAATAGTGCACACCTAGCGTATCCCGAAAAACATCCTAGTCAAGCTACCCTGCTAAACTAGTCTAATACCCAACCACTATCTAACCTAGATAGTCAAATAGATGTACTAAGGGCTAACTTCACTTTAATCTCAACGCTATGCCATGTTTGTGCGTGGGGTGTCTCGCGAAGCGAAATCCAAACAAGGAACCCCCCCGATACACTACTATGCAGCAAGGTCGATCTTTGAGATCCGCCAGTCCCTCAGTACAGAAAGATATATAATATATATGTACCATAAATATTTAATGATATAAGAGCACTAAGGATTAAACTTCTCCCCAGTCTCAACACAGTGCCATATTCGTCCGTGGGGTGTCTCGCGAAGCGAAATCCAAACAAGGAACCCCCCCGATACACTACTATGCGGCACGGTCGATCGTCGGGATTCATTAGACCCTCGGCACCCAATTTATACATATACATACATCTACAATATACTTCCGGATAATATAAATATCTCCCGGACTGAGGATTACTTGATATAAAGTATTTATAAATACTTATCCTTTTCATTTCAAAAACTTTCATTTCCCTTCTCATATCCAGGAAATGTATTTATAAAAGCCAATTCATTATCATGAATTGCTTTAACAAACCATATACTTTTTGAAAGCCAATTTTATTAACATAAAAATGCTTTTCCTTTTCAAAATATCCCATTTCCCTTTTTATATTCAGGAAATGTATTCAAAGCCATTTTCATTATCATAAAAATGCTTTGATCATAACATATGCTTCCACATCCCTTCTTCCATCCGGGAAGTGTTACCGAAGCCAATTTATATATAACCCATTTCCCTTCCTATATCCAGGAAATGTAATTAAAGCAAATCCACTATTATGAACTGCTTTAATAAACGCGTTCTAAGACCGCCCGTCCGGATTTCTCCACTGTGCGCGCCCCTAAATGGCTATCATCTTCCAGGGCCTCCAAGACAACCTGGGATCCTATATCGAAAGACGTCGGGAAGCGACCATGTGCCTGCGGGATAGTCAAGACCACACCCGGAATCTCCTAACCAGCGCAGAAAATATAACAACAAACGCTCACATGGCCTATAGGACTATATCCACCCTGCATCATTATCCAGGGGGCTTCACCATACGAACGCAACTTCCCTTATGATAGCGATTTAGAGAGGTGTGTATCCTCATTTTTATTATTTATGAAAATCATTTGTCTTTCCATTTTGAAAACATTTATATAATATTTCCAAAATCATTTTCATCATATCATATATACTTTAATCACATAGTATATACATATACCCTATATTCATCCTTGAATATACATAAATGGCCATATTTGCCAACTATATAAAGCGATGACCATTAATCCCAAAGATTCCCTCGAGGAATCATAATCATGCTTTCATATAAGCATGATACTAAACCCAAAGTATTTCTTTACTTTGTTCAATACTAAGTACCTCAATCATCTCTTAAAGGTTTATTTATCCTCAAAACCCTTATTTAGGAATTCCCATAAAAATTCCAAATGGTAATTCAACTCCCCATACTCTTAAAGGGAGAAAACTAGAAATTATGGCCTAAGCGAATCGATTCGCCCCTTTAGCGAATCGATTCGGATGGGCGAATAGATTCGGTTCCCAATCCGAATCGATTCGGAAAGTACTCTGCAAACAGGTCTGTAAATGGCGAATCGATTCGGTCTGTACCCGAATCGATTCGGCCCATTGCAGAAACCCAATTCCCCCTAGGCGAATCGATTCGGCCTGTTCGAGGGTCACAGTTTGGGCGATTTCTCAAACTCCAAAATACCCAAAAACCAATCCAAATTCATTTTTATGGTTTCTACTCTACACCAAAAATCATCCCAAACATCTACACAATAATTTCTAGCCTTTATTTTTCCAATTCCCGATTTGATTTCCGAGTTGGTACCTTCAACCGGGAGCTATCATCTTGTAAAAATCATATCAAATCAAGGAAAAATCAGAAAAATACGCGGTCGGCGTCCACGCGACCGTATCGAAAAGATCTACAACTTTCATGTTTTTTCCGAAAGCTAAATTATTTATCTTCTTGGACGAAAATGACCCCAAAGGCTGCGGGTTACTATTTATTATCTCTCCCAAAATCCCAAACTCCATTTTTGTCCATTTTTGTTGTTTCTAACCTCACCCAACAACTCAATAAACATCTAATCTATGTTTTACAACTAACACATCAATTATTTCGGGGTATTAAATCATTTCTCTTAGTTTTTGAATCTTAAAACCCCAAACCCTAGATTTGACATTTCTCCCATTTCAATTCCATCTATTACTCCATTAACATGGTTTTAATACTAGAAATCATTAAGAGTTTACACTACATCAATGTGTAAACTCATAATCAACTTTTACCCAATTTATTTTAAGGGTTCTAACCCCAAAATCATATTTTTACCAACTATGATATGAGATTAATGCACAAAAGTAAATAAAGCAAGTAAACACTTGCCTCGCGGATAAAATCCGACAACTTCGAGTCGAATCCGGCGGAGTTTGGCCCAAATCTCCCTATTTCTCTCCACTTTCTTCCTTCCTCTCTCTTTTCTCTCTTCTCTTTTCTTTTCTTTCCCTTTCTCTTTCTTTTTATAAGAGAAAAGGGTTTTAAACCCTTAAAACCCAAAAACGACTCGTTTACCCAATTACGAGTTATTTTTACTTCTAAAATTACCCGAAACTCATTTTCAACAATCGGACACTCTTTTCCGACTATCTTGGACATTCCAAGAATTATGGCGCAGTCGAAATTCCCATCCGAGGTATTTGACCGCAAATCACTATTCCAATCCAAAATAAATAAATGCGGGTTCTCTACTCAAAATCTTACCTCTTTTGTCGCAATACTCCACGGCGACATATAATTAAATTATTTCGACCTATATAGTCCCAAAATAATTTATAACACCCTTCGAAAATGATTAAATCCTCGAAAATCCCAAAAATCACTATTTCGAGAAATTCTCCAAATTCCAATTTATATCCAATTATGGAATTTAATGGTCTCCAAAAAGGACGGGTTGTTACATTTTTATACCATCAGCACTTATTTTACCGAAAGGTTTCAGTTTATCCTCTCCTCGTTTCAGTTTTCATACCAATAACAAAATTTTCAATATTTGCCCATTTGCTTAAACTGAAACCAACAACACTATGTCTCGTTGGCACCATGAAAACAAAAATTTAGTTAAAATTTTATTCAATAAGAATCTGAAATTATTAGTTTTAATAAGTTATAAAATTTAGGATAACTTTAGGGATACATGTGTCGATGGGCACAATGGATTAATTATTTAATGCAGATGATATTCTGAATTTTTGTATTTTGCTTGAAATAATACACATCATACTTATGTATTATTTCACATGACTACATCACAACACAGACTGCTCCCATATATTCATTTTTTAGACATTTGTAGCATCAATTTGACCCACTTTAAAAAAATTACAATGCTCATCTTGATAATTACACTTTAGTACGTGTTTTATTATATTTTAATAAAGTTCAAGAGTAACAATCACTTTTTTTAGAAAAGACGTGAGAACATGATTTGCTCATTTTGCTCCTTTCTTGTTATGTCGAGCCATGTGGTGAATTTGTAGAGCACTTTTTTTTTCCAAATCTTTAGAGTACATTTAACTCTTTGGAGTACTTTTCGGGATACGAAGTTTTACATTGAGCCTTGTTCCCGGATGTATCCAATGCTTCACCTGCTCCTACCTCCCTCAAGCCATGTGCTTACATTTTCTAGTAAGCTTTTAAATTTGAAATAACTTTCAAACTAAATGGAACCGACTTCCTTTTGAGAAATACTTGAACCCCCGAAGATAGAGCATATGAAAAAATTGATAAAAATGTTTATTCCAAAAATAAGAAATTAATCTAAAAGATAAAAAACATAATATGAGGAACCTAAAAATGACTTGATTTGAACCATATGTAATACTTTCTAATTTAAGAGTCAATTAATTTTATAAGTAGTAATTGAAAAAAATAAGCTAAAAAAGAAAAAAAAAAGAAAAACACTTTGATCCTAAATTAAAAAATCTTGGGCAAGGATATGATAATGTTTACACAAACATACATTTTTTACGAAAATAAACTGGAAAAAAAATCTCCATAAAGAACTTTAAAGTGTACCTGGATTTCAAACAAATTATAATTAACATGAATCAACATTTAATAAACAATTGACATTCGTTACAATATTAAAAAATCTGTAAGAACCTCAATGAATGATGGGATTCTTGTGAAAACCTTAAAAACTTATTCATCTTTAACTAACAATCAACTATCCGACTAAACAGTAGCAATGATTATTTGTAGCCAGAAACTTTAGGATTAACCAAAAATATGTTAAGATATAATAATATGTTAAGATATAATAAAAATGATAAGGAAATAAGGGAAAAAGCTCACACCAAGACAAAGAATAGTACACGAAATGTCTCAAAAAATTTATTAACTCGCTTTGAGATCTGATATCTTTTATGGAGATGGTCTTGACATCGACCACATAAAAATATCACCTGATAAGCCTCAAATCTAAAAAATGGTATAACATGAAATGATACTCCAAAACATTTCCACTCCACTCTAGTTTAAAGCCCATCAACAAATAAAAAATTGATGTTTGAAAAGTAAAAATATAAACATAGTTCTCGATTTGATTGTAATGTAAGGATGAGAAAGTAGTACCTGAACACATCCTCATCGGAGCTCCAAAAAATCCGTCGAAAAATACAAACTCAACTCACATCTAAGTCATATAAATCACCAACATATTTTCAACACTATAAAAAACAAAATAACATTTTCTAAACAAACAAAGATTAAATCACCAGCATCTGACAAACCATCATCTGAGGAACCATGAAAACAGTAGTCTAAATCATGAAAAAAAAATATAGACCCATTTTAGATTAGTACCTTCTGGAACCATGATGTCCACCATGGGAATTTCCTTCAAGACAATTCTGGGAAAATCATGCTCTACACATTGGAGCTTTACATCTTCATCTGAGCACCGAAAACTCCGTCAAAAAATACAAACTCAACTCTCATTTAAGTTATATAAATCACCAGCATATTTTCAACACTTCAAAAAAAAAATAACGTTTTCTAAACAAACAAATATTAAATCAGAAAAAAATGCAGACCCATTTTAGATTAGATCATGGGAGATGATTGAATCAGAAAAAAATACAGACCTATAAAAAAATGTCCACCATGGGAGATTAAATCAGAAAACAAACAAAAAAATGCAGACCCATTAAATCAAATCGTGTTCTCCTCCTCTTAGTCAATCCCGGACCCTTTTCATGGAGATCCCACGAATCGATTTTTGGCTTCTTAATCAAGCATCGTTTTTGACTGGATTACTGAAGGTACCTGAACAAAGAGATGGCTCTATAATTTTTGAGCAGATACTTGCAGTGAAAGGGAAAAAAAGAAACATCTAGAGTTTGAAAACCTTGAGATTGCTGAAGGAACAGACGTCGTCGAGGAGAACTGAGAGAGAGAGAGCTTTAAGATCTGCAAAAACAGGTCTGAAATCCATGAGATTTGCAAAAAAAATTCAAATAAATGAACACGTAAAGTGTTAATTCTATGATTTGAACCACAAAAGGAAAAAACTAAAAAAAAAGCAGAGTAATAGGGACTGGGTGGATATTGGTCGGTGGAGATGTTGGCAAGAGAGAGGGAGGCTCTGGGTTTGATGAGAGTTATGGGAGAAGCAGCTAGGGGAATGGTTTCCAAGAGAGAGAGAGAGAGAGGCTCTGGGTTTGAGGAGAGTTGTGGGGAGTGGGTGTGAAACAAAGTCGGGAGTGGCTCGAGGTAAGTAGGGTTTTAGCACGGGGATCAAAATCAAGGGGATACTTAAATCTGCATATATATATATATATATATATACCATCATCCATACCCATGACCAAGTGTACATATCATATCTGATGTACAATAGCCATGCACATAATATACCCGTCTATATATATCGCCGATAAAACTGCACCATGTTATCATCTTTCTAGTGCCCGGCTCAAGTAGCAACTGGGGCCACCATGGTGGGACTAAACGACACCCATATCGTGGTAAACTCACACACACGACATCATGGGAAGCGGTCATAGCTCTTAACCGGAAATGAGACGAAACATACCCACCACGTCTCATCCGAAAAATATAAATCACATAATAACACACGGGACGACTATGACCTGGGGAATATCCACACCCTGCTCCTCGAGTCAGGATGCTCACCCTCTGCCCGAAAACTTCCCAATGATAGCATGAGCGGGGTATGGTTAACCACATAAGTATGTATATCGTTCACATGCACAATATACATACATCCATATGATCCCATCATATGATCAATCCCTAAACCATCATATACGGTTTAGATATCCATACCATGTATGTCGATAACATAAATAAATCCATATATTCACATATATATACATATATATATATATACACACTCGGCTATAAGTACACGTAATCCTCAATATACCAGCCGTCACCACAAACTCATTTAATTTACCTCGATATGTGAATACAATCCCTCACTTGAATCATATTCATCCATTTTCCTATGATAAATAGTCTCCCAAAAACATATGTGTATATTCAACATTTGGTCTATCACGCAAAGTCTAGTGCAGGAAACCATCACTACACGTCTCTTCTACATTCAAAAGTACATAATTATCTCTAGTGCCATTTGACCATTGGCATATACAAGACTAATAGTCTACAAACCTCAACTTATCCCAAACTCATTTCAAGTGTTGGAATCCCAATGGTTACTTCCACTCAATTGTGTATAACTATCCTGACTAGAATTTATGCTACCACTTATTCTAGATGATAGTACAATCCAAATCGTTCCCAAATTTCACCTACGGTTCAATTTGTTTTATGAATCCTTAATCCTATTGGGTTACCTATTGTTCCTTAATTTAAATGTTTCTAAGGATACGTGACCCCTTTCTCTCTTCGGTCCCCAAACCTTAATCCCAATATAATCCTATTTACCATAAGGATTTAGCCCTACCCTCGGCTTACAATTACGAGCCATTCCCTCACAACTCTCTCTTTAAGAGTTCTTAACTTCACATCCTATCTAGACTCACACTTGATCGAATATTAGGTTTTCCGTCCCTAATGAGGTTTCTCACTATCTCTATACACAACTATAATGTACACAGGTATATATACTTTCCCAAGTTGTCTCGAGAAGTCCCCAAAATCACAACGTGTGAGAAACTCCTTAAAAGTCTCCAAAACATAACTCTTACATCATAAAAGAAGGTCCCACATCGACAAACCCAACCAAAAATGGTTGGAAATCATCTTAGAAAAATCCCCTGAAAAAACCCTGTTTGGCCCGAATCGATTCGGTCCCAAGGGCAAATCGATTCGCTCCAACTGCGAATCGATTTGGTCCAAAGGACCTGGGACTCTGTCTCAAACCGAATCGATTCGATCATGTAGAGCTGTCAATTTTGCCTAAGCCGAATCGATTCGCTTAAGGGGCGAATCAATTCGGGTCTCAGAAATTTGAAGGGTTCTTCATCTTCATAGAAACCCATGAATTTTAAACCCTAAAATTTATATTCTAACCTCCAAATATTTATCACAACATAATTCTAAGCCAATAAATCAACCCAAAGTTGATCCCAACCATTTCTACACCATAAACCCATATTTAAACATTGATTTCAAGATTTAACCCAAAAATTTAGGTTTTGATATTTATACCTAAAAACAATTTCTTTTACCCACAAATTATGAAATAAAATACACAATTGACTTATTTAGCAAGATTAAACACTTGCCTCAGATTTGTAGAGGTTGGATCGTCCTCGATGTCGCGGTTGGGCCAGAATCTCCAAGCTTTTCTTCCCCTCTCTCCTCTTTTCTTCTTTTCTCTTTTTTTCCTATTTCACTCTTCTCACAAATGAGAAGGCTTGATCCGTAAGCCTTTAAATCCCTTAAAACAATAAACCCAATTTTAAATGTTAATACACACTTTAAATGACTCGTTTACTCCAATACGAGTTAAACTGACTTAAAAACATTCTAGAGCCGAAATAAAACCCAATGGCAGTCATTTTGACTATCTCGACTCTTCCGGGATCGATGGTACCCTCAAAATCATCATCTGAAATACTTTTAAATGTCCTCTATTTTTGGACCTCAATTCCCAAATATTAGAATTCTCCAATTTAATTAAATTTTATTTTCCCAAAAATTTAATTTCTCACTCTCTAAAGTCACGGGTTGTTACAGTATGGTGGCTATTCGTGTGAAAACCTCTACTCCAATCAGCACACACCTCGTGTCTTATATATTGAGACCTTGGGTTTGAGAGCGAATCAAAACTCTACCTAAATTAAATTTAGATATAGAAAATAGAGAGAGAGAGAGAGAGAGAGAGAGAGAGAGAGCACTTCACATACACAGCATTCTTCATTCGATTTGATCTCCCTTATAGATCAAATCTAAACACGGAACCTGTATATCATTTTGATTTTCTGTTTTGCGTGTTTGTTTGTTTGAAAACATTTTGAATCTTTCAAATCTTTTCATAAACTCTCTTATTAGGGTTTGTATTTTCTATTACGAACTATTTTGAAAAAGACTAATATTTCCACTTCTGGTTTGCAATGTTGGATTCTTTTGAAAGTGAAAAATTTTCAATGTTGTTCAGATATGTTTTAGATTATTCTTGTTGTGCTATTTGTGGTATACCAAGAAACTCTCAGAGTTTAAGGTATTTTCCTAAAAATGAGAACCACAACACACCACATTTCACATAATTTGTGTTTATGGTCTGTCTTGTCAAGATCAGTGCTAAAATTGTTTTCATGTATGTTTTTTGTGTTTAGATAGACAATACACACACAATCATACACTATAGATTAGTTTTTATTTGTCAGATCTACCTTAGATCTAATTCTTGTGAAAATCTGAACAGTATTTCACACACAATCACTTATGTGTTTATACTCTTGTTCATATATTTTCTTCCAGGTTAAGATTTTTTTTAAACATTTTTTAAATCAAAACTAAGAAACTTTGTCTAAAACACGGTCAGAATTGAAATAGGTTTACAGTTTAAGCCTTAACTGTTTAAGGACTAATTTTTTTAGAGATTATTACTTGTTGACTATTCTTATATGCCTTGATTGAACTACATGTTTTACATAAACTGAACTGAACCCTATTTGAACCATATTGACATGCTTGACTGAGAACTAAGAATTGAGTTGATCAAGAACTGTTAAAAACTCATAATATCGTTATAATAAGGTTTAATATAAATACCCAAGTTAAATCTAAATTTTTTAAAGATATGATAGGTTATTAGATTAAAGTCATTTTTAATCAAAAACTATTTCTGAAAAGAGTTTGCTAAAATTTGTGTTTTAACTTTGTGCTTAAACTCTTATAGTATTTGGAGTCAAAAACTGGTTTTTGTGTACTGTGTAAAGTTTGATCTGGATTGTGAATGTTTTTTGTGCTTACTTATTTTGCATAATCTTGAAGTTGTGTTTCTGTAACTGTGATTCATATTACTGCATATATGTCACACATAGTTTTGTTCACACACATAACACGCCTTAAACACTTAGGCATTGAAATACTTGTGTATATTGCCAATTCTAAGTGCTCAAATAATTGAAAAATATTTTTTTGAAATTGTTTAAGTCAAGATAATTTGACTTAAAAAGAAAGAACATAAGATTTGTGAAAGATATATAGAAAAAAACTATTGCTGCTTATCATTTGGTGTGTATCATTAAAGTGTGTGTGAGTTATAGTAGTATAACTCACATCACATACACTTTATTAAAATATGCCACTAGGCACTGAGTTGATACTGCACTTAAGGAAGATGGAGGAAAAAGCGAAAATGTGGAGAAAGACAACTAGAGAGGACAAAGTGAAGCGGAGTTTCAAAAGAGTGACCAATGAAGAGTGGCTTGGTATTAGGTAAAATCTTTTTGACCAGTTTATTTTGTGTCTTATTGCATATAATCGTTCCTATTTGATTTGTTTTTAGTGGAAGTAGTTTATATTGATCCTTAAAATGATCCATGGTTTTTCCCAGGGGAAGGGTGTTTGCCACATTAAATAAATATCTGAATGTTGTACTTTTCTGTCTAATAACCTCGCACGAAAAAGTAGGTTAAAGAACTAGAAACTCGCTTAATTGAATTGAAAGTGTTATTATATGTTTAACAACATTGTCTAATCGAGATAATAAAATTAGACTTTAACTAACTAGTCGAAACTGATAAAGTTTGTCACATAGTTAACAGTTTAAGTCAAAAGTTTAAATTGGTCACTTCCGCATAGTATTTTAAAAGTGCACCATTCCCCGCTCAAGTTGTATTAGAGCTTGACTTTTTAAAAGATCATTTTCAAAAGAGTATTGTTAAACTCTTTTTCACGTTCTTTTAATGGAGGATACAAGTCAGTTAATTAGGCTTGGTACCTTTAGTAGACCCCCTATATTTGATGACTCTAACTTCCCTACTGGAAAGTTCCTATGATAACCTTATTAAGGGTACCTTAGGTTATGATTTTTGGGAGTTAATAGAAAAACGTTATACACATCTAACTATCCTTATAGAAGATGATAATTCTATGCTTAGAAAATTGAAGATTACTTAATTAAGTAATGAATAAAAGAAGATAAGGAATTTTAATAATGAAGAAAAGAATGCAATCTTTATGAGGGTTAGTGAAAATGAACTAAAACGAATATATCACTGCATTACTAGTAAAGAAGCTTGGGTAACCTTAGTCATTTCACACGAAGGATATGTCAGGGTTAAAGAATGTACAACTCACATCATTGTTCAGCAATATAATATGCTTATTATGAAAGACAATGAACCTTTCGATGATTTTTACATGCGCTTAACTGATGTATTAAACCAATTTCCTGGTAATGGAATTATGTATACAAATAAGGAAATTTGTACTAATACCTAGGTTTCTTGCTCCCAGGATTGATGGTAAACATCATAACATTGGGGAAATAAAAGACTCGTCTCTCACTCCTAAACTGCTCAACTCTAAATTAAGAACCACAGAATTAGAATATGCCTTTAAAAAGACTTTAACTAATTTTTCTAAAAATGATTATGTTGGTAATCTAAGATTGATTTCAAATCTCGACTGATAAAGATAAAAACAAAATAATTCAGATACAACCTGAGTCTGTTATTGTGTCTGGTGGGAATGTTGACGATCTAGAAAAAAATTGAGAGTGAACATCACTTATGATAACACAATTTAAAATACTGTTAAAAAGAAGAATAATATTGAAAAAATATGAGTGCAAGATTACCATCAATCAAACTGAACCTCTAGATCTCAGATAAAATAATAAACATACTTTTAATTATGGTAGTAATGACAACAAACTTGATAAGTCTAAAATGGCAGGTCACAATTGTATTTTTTAGGAATGTCTATGACTGTTGTGGTGATATATACTTAGTTGGTCGAACTGATTCTGATGAAGAAGAAGAGTATGATGAAATTCTTGATTTAATTGAATGTATCAAATCCTTCTTAGCTAGTCTACCATCTATGCATGAATTAACTACACCCTTAGATGCTAAACGTTCTGTTTGTGTGAATGGTACTATTTCTCACTTGAATGAAACTTGTGACACTTAACACACCAATACTGAAATAAATAAGGATGATAATTTTGTTAACTACGATGATTATGTTGAAATGTATGTTATAACACTGAAAAATAACAAGGATTTATCGAATTTGGTTAAGTCACTTGGTGAGACTCTAGAGAACCAGTACATGATAGTTAAGCAAACTGAATTAGAGGTGATAGAAATCAAATCTAACTCTGAAAAAGAAATACTTGATTTTGAAAAGAAAAAAAATCTAAGTTTGAAATTGAAGTCTCTACACTTAATGAAAAGATTTGTGTTTTTGAGCAAATATATAATGCCACATTAGTTGAACTTGAAAAAATCTAAAGAGATGTGCGGCAAAAGTTTTAAAAAGTTAATAAAAAGAGAAAAAGAATATTTTAACTTGGATGAACTTTTGGACTTTCAAAAATATGATTACAATACAAATGGATTGTGTTATGAAGAACATTTTAAAAATAATCCTTGTATTAAACCCACTGTTTTTGTCGGGTCTAGTTCCCAAATAGAAAAGAATTTTTTTAGTTCCACTTCAAACAAATGAAAATATTTTTTTAAAAAAATTGATGTCAAATATCCCCCCTATTTTGTATTTTGACTCTCCTAATTACCCTCCTTGTCTGAAAAGGAACAATTTTACTCCCAAATATGACTTAGGTGGATTAAAGCCTAGAAATCTAGTGCCTTGTGTCAAAAAGCCTATTGAAAATAGCTATTGTATATGTGATGTTTTTTTATGCCAAAACTTGGAATGCTTGAATTATCACAAAAGAATACTCATTTTAATTCGAAAGTAAAGAGATTTACATATTTTCGAAGGCATATGACTAATAATAATCGAACTAATTTTTTTAATAATCCTAGACCTTAGTCTAATAGAAAATCATTCACAAAAAAAAAGTCCACTCATAGATCTCAAAAGGAACAAAAACCTTTGAAAACTGTGCCTATTTGGATCAATAGTAGTGATCTAAGACCCCAACTGGATTTGTTTAAAATCAAAAAGATTTATTGTTTTAATAGCCTTACA
This sequence comes from Sambucus nigra, assembly GCA_949130495.1. NCBI lineage: Eukaryota > Viridiplantae > Streptophyta > Magnoliopsida > Dipsacales > Adoxaceae > Sambucus > Sambucus nigra. The sequence continues at coordinate 627,602,122 of OX422212.1, read as the reverse complement.
CTATGAATTAGAAAACACTGGATGGTACTTAGATAGTGGACGTTCACGTGATATGGCCGGGGATATTATTAGACTTAGAGGTATTATTCGGTATAATGGAGGTAACGTAACCTTTGGATATGGTAGGATTTCCCAAATAATAAGAAAATGTATCCTTAATGAAGATGTATTATCAAATGTTAATGACATTTTATTAGTCCAAAGTTTAAGACATAACTTGTTTCTATTTGTCAATTCTGTGATGATGGTTGCCAAGTAAAATTTTCGAAAAATTCCTATAATCTCTTGGCCATGGTAGGAGAAGAATTTATAAAAGGCACACGCACCATATATAGCTGTTATAAAGCAAGTGGTTCTATTTCTTGGGGGGTAACCATTTATGATGAATTTGTCCTATGGCGCAATAGGCTTCATCATATAAATTTTGATACCATGAGTTTGTTGTCCACACAAGACATTGTTGGAGTCTTGCCTAAATTAAATAAATGTCAAAATATTATTTGTGTGCCATGCCAACTCTAGAAAATTACTAAATCTCCTCACAAGAAGGTTAAGGACATAAACACCACTGATCCCCTAGAGATACTCCACATGGACTTAATGGGTCCTGCTAAAACAATCATTTTAAATGGAAATTCTTACATTCTAGGAATTGTGGATGACTTCACACGATTTACAAGGGTGTCATTTATGAAAAACAAATTAGAAACCTTTAATCATTTTCTAAAAATCATTACAATAATCGAAAATGAGAATGGCACCCAAGTAACTCGAATACGAAGTGATATGGATGATAATTTTAAGGAAACCAAAGTTATTGATTATCGTGATGTCAATGGATATTCACACAAGTTTAGTGCAACAAAAATTGCCCAACGCAATGGGGTAGTTGAGAGTAAAAACCGAACTATTCAAGAAATGGATCATATACTTATTCATGATAAAAACTTACCTCTATACTTTTGGAAAGAGGCTTGTATTATTGTTGTTCATATTATTATGTTGTATGCCTTAAAAAGAATGCCAAAACTATGCCTTACAAATTACGGCTAAATAAAAATACCACTAAAAAATATTTTCGATTCTTTGGTGCTCCTTATTATATTTGCAATGATAGGGAAAATTTTTCTAAAATTGAGGCCAAAGGGGATAAATGAATCTTTTGGGGGTATTCTCAAAATAGTAGGACTTATCGTGTTTACAATTTAAGAAGTAAAACTATAATAGTGTCCATTAATAATGTACTAATTGACAATATAGTAAAGGAAACAAGTAATGACCCACTCATTGAAATTATATTGGATTAAAAATTTTTAAACTAACCAATCTCAATGGTAGATGGTACCTTAACCATTTCAACTCCGACTGCACCTAACTGGGTTTTTAAAGACCATCCTTAAAAAAAATTGTGGGTGATGTCTTTGAGCCTGTGAGAACTAAAAAATTAGTTATGAACTAAAAATAGTTAATGAAACACTAAATTAATATTATTAGGTTGATGCGATACAATAGGAGCTATCTAAACTCAAAGATCATGATGTTTTGTATCTATTACTATGGCCCGAGGTTATTAAGGTCATTGATACAAAATGGATTTTCAAAAACAAGACTGATGAGAAAGGAGTAGTCATTAGAAACAAAGCAAGGCTCGTTGTTCAAGGGTACTCACAAATAGAAGGAATAGACTGGGACGAATCTTTTGTTCTAGTGACTCATCTTGAATCAGTGAGACTACTTCTGGTTGTGTCATATCATTTCCAATTCAAACTTTTTCAGATGGATGTAAGCTCATCGTTTTTTAATGACATTATGACTCAGGAAGTATATGTGGAACAACCCATAGGATTTCATGACCCACATAAGCCCAATCGCGTATATAGACAGAAAAAGGCTCTTTATGATTTAAAACAAGTTCCTCGTGCATGGTATGAGTGATTAACACCCTTTTTTTTTATTTCAAAATGGTTTTGTTAGAGGTGGAGTCGATAAAAATTTGTTAATTAAAAATTGTAGTAAGGATATTTTAATTGCTCAGATATATATTAATGATATTATCTCCTGTTCTACTTGTCAAAAAGGGGTGGACTCTTTTTCTAAATCCATGAGTAGTGAGTTTAAAATGCACTTATGGGAGAGTTACAATACTTTCTAGGACTCCAAGTTAAACAATTTGATGATGGATTTTTTATTTCGCAATCCAAGTATGCTAAGGATTTGATTTCTAAATTTGGATTTGAAGATGCTAAGACATCTTCCACACCTATGGCAACTAAGACTAAGTAAACTAAAGATGAAAATGGAACTACTGTTAGCCCCACATTATATCGCAGTATAATTGGTAGTTTACTATAATTGACTGCATCTAGAACCGATATCCAATATGCCATCTACATTTGTGCATGATTTCAATCCAACCTTAAAGAGTCTCATCTCACTTGTGACAAAAAAATTAAAATAGGTGAAAGGTACAATAAATTATGGACTTTGATATTCCTATGGCTCTATCTAGGAGATAATTGAGTACTTAGATTCATATTGGGGAGGTAGTACAAATTATTATCGTTCCACTTTAGGTGTCTATTTTTATCTAGGAAATAATTTAGTAGGCTGGTCCAGTAAAAAGTAAGCTACTGTTACATTATCTACTGATGAGTTTGAATATATTTATGCTAGTGCATGTTGTTCTCAACTTGTATGTATTAAAAAAATGCTACATGATTATGGTTTCTTTCAGTCTAAAGTTCATCTCTATTGTGAGATATTGAAATTGCAATTAATATCGTTAAATATACTGTGCAACATAATCGAACCAAACACATTAATATTTGTCATCACTTTATCAGAGGATTAGTTAAATCAAAAGAGATAGTTATTGAACATCTTGCTATTGATAAATAACTTACTGATTTATTTACTAAACCATTAGATAAAGACCATTTTGAAAGACTTCGACACATGATCAGAATGATTGTACTCGATAATTAGAAAAACAATTAGTCATGTCTTTAGTCTTTGTACAATATCTCTGATATTTTAGGATAAAGGTATCAAGAGAATATGATATCTGTTTAATGTAGGAGATGCTTATTAGACCTTTGACTAACACTTTTCTAATTAACTCTCAACCACTGTCTAATTTAGTCAAAATGGGGGAGAGTTGAGTACATAATTTTGATCAAGTTGTTGATGTCTTTTCTATGTTACATACTTTCTGCACAAATTCTTAAATTTTATCCAGCACATTCTTCTCACTTGCTTTCTGGAAGATTGGTGTTTTATATTTTCAGTACTGCTACTCGCCTATCAGTTTGTCTTTTTTCTTTTCTAAGATTCTGTGAGTAGATAGAAAAACCTTTTGTATATGAAACTGTAGTATTCGTTTCACCTTAGTATGTCATTTGATCTACTCAAGGATCTCGTCAAAATTAGTCCAATGAGCGAGATTGAAAGTCCCTATATACCCTTAGGGTCAGATTTTTTTATAGTTTTAACTACAGAGACCTTCATCTAGTTGGATTAAAATTTTTACAAGATATTATTTGTACCTTTGTTGTGTCTAGAATACCAATGCTTTGCTATGCTTACTTTACAACATCTCTCAAAGTTCAACTCAAATTTCTTCATTAAGTGGAGGTAGTCTCTCACACTTTGCACTACTATGGCTCAATGGAATATTTTTATGTCACATAGAACACCACACATTGCATTTCATAGCCTCATTTCTTATGATTTATGTTTGTATTTTTAAAAGAGAATTACAAATATTTTAAAAACATGTTTAAACTTTTAAATTAAATTAATTCTTAAATTTCAATTAGTTGTTTCAATAAGTTTAAATTACAGGGAATATGGGTAAATTCTTGTGTGTTAAAACATTGAAAATATTTCTCTTGATTTTTCTCATATGTTTTGGAATTTTTCTGATTTAATTTTTATTTTAAAATGATTAAAAATCTATTTAAAATTCTAAATTAAATATTTGTTTTATTTATGGTTTACTTGTATTGCATATACTCAGTGTTATACGCGTGTTACACATGTTTTATATTCTCTATTATACAGGGCTTTTACATGTTCTATACAGAACAATCGAGAATTCCATATGTCGCGATCTTAACCTATCTATTTTTTCTTCTTTAGGAACCAATAGATCATGTATATATCAATATATGAGTTTGTACAATGGCTATCCATGTGCTATCCTTTACTCCAATCAACACACTCCTCAGATCTTATAAATTGAGACCTTAGGTCTTTATTATAAATCATTGAGAGAATTTGAGAGCTAACAGAAACTCTGCCAAAATTAAATCTAGAAAGAGATAATAGAGAGAGACAGAGAGCGCGCGTGCACACACACACACACACTCACTTCACACATAGTGTTCTTCATTCGATTTGATCTCCCTTATAGATCAAATCTAAACACAAAACACGTATATCGTTTTGATTTTTTATTTTGTGTGTTTCTTTGTTTGAAAACTTTTTGAATCTTTCAAATCTTTTTAAAAGCTCTCCTATTAGGATTTGTATTTTCTGTTAGGAACTATTTTGAAAAAGAACCCAAATATTTTATGCAACAATAAATTTTGTTGAAAGTGAAAAATTTCCTCTATTGTTCATAGTTATTTTATATTGCTCTTGTGGTGTTATTTTTTGTATATTTTTTTATATACTTTAGTTTTTATCTCGTAAGGCCTGGTATACCAAGAAACACTCAGAGTTGAAGGTGTTTTCCTAAAAACGAGAACCACAACACACTATAGTTCTCATAATTTGTGTTTTTTTGTCTATCTTTTCAAGATTCGTGATAACATTATTTGGATGTTTGTCTTTAGTGTTTGGTTACACAGTAAAAACATAGTCATACACTATAGATCTTTTTTAATTTGTTAAATTCAACTTAGATCTAATTCTTGTAAAAGTTTGAACACTATTTCACACACAATCACTTATGTGTGTATACTCTTGTTCATATATTTGCTTCTGAGTTAAGAACTAAGAAACATTTCTTACCATGACTAAAATAGGTTTATAAGTGTAAACCTAAACTATTTATGGAATAAATTTGTTAGAGAATATTACTTGATGACTGTCCTTATATGCCTTTATTGAACTGCATGTTTGACCTGACCTAACCTGGACTGTATTAGAACCATCTTCACTTGCTTGCTTGAGAATTGAGAACTTTTTTGATCAAGAACTGTAAAAACTCATAATATCTTCTATAATAAGGTTTTGTATAAAAACCTAAGTTGAATTTGAGTTTTAAAAAGATATAATAAGTTATTAGATTAAAGTCTCTTTTAATCTAAAACTATTTATGAAAATAGTTTGCTAAAATCGGCGTTTTGACCGTGTGCTTAAAATCTTATAATATTTGTAGTCAGAAACTATTTAGTATATACTTTGTAAGGTTTGGTCTTGATTGTGCATGTTTTTTATACTTACTTGCTTTGCATAATCTTGAAGTTATGTTTCATGAACTGTGATTCATATTACTGGATATCTATCATACATAGTTATGTTCACTCACATAACACATCGTAAACACTTAGGCGCTGAAATGCTTATGTAAATATCTTGCCAAGTCTGAGTGTTCAAAAGAATTGAAAAAGGTATTTCTAAATTTTTTTAAGTCAAAATAGTTTGACTTAAAAAGAAAGAACAAATGATTTGTGAAAGACATATAGGAAAACAACTGTTGTTGCATATCATTTGGTCTGTATCATTTAAGTGTGGGTGAGTGATAGTAGTATAACTCACAACACATACACTTGACTAGATGTGACAACCCGCTGACCAAAATAAGGGGTGGCCAGCCCGATACTCCAATATAACAGGAATCATGGATGGAATCATTCTCAGCATCACAATAATAAAATAAGTATATGGGATAACCACCCAATATTTCATAAAACGGGTAGCCAAAAATTTTGTTTTAGAATTAAAGAAAGAAATTTAACAACCCAATTAAAAAAAGAAAGTGGAAACCCCAAGAATATATAATACAATAACGACAAGTAAACAATAAGAGGACCGAATATGCTGTCGGTCAACAGGTACATACCACGTGATACAACATTTTAATGTAAATTACATAATACATTAAGAAAATACAACCTTTTGGGCCACACGCCCGAGTAGAAGACCCGATCATAACCAGAGAACAAGGATGACGGAGTCTATTGCAATATGTCCTGTAATACCCGCAAAGCATCACGGCTCCCAGGAAACACCGGAATAGAAAAGTCAGAATAGGCATCCTTGCGGTAGAGCACCTGAGCGGATACAAGATGCATGCATAACAAGAAATATGAACGGATCAGGGCCCGGTTTTATATGATCACCACATGAATAAAAAGTATGACAGTTAAGAGCAGATAAGCATGCTAGAAAAAGATAAAAATCTACCTACACAATTGTAAAGAATGAACTAAGGAAATCAGATGATCATAAATTTAAATTTATTTATACATAAAAATATGATTAACATAAATTTAAAAACCTCCATCATTTTATATCGTTCCATTTCATTGTTATGTTCCTTATCAGGAACTCATAATCACAAATTTTATGCTCTTTCTAACATTCCATTCCTTATCAGGAATATGATCATCATCAAATGCTCTTTGTGGCATTTTATTGTGCTCTTTATGGCACTTCATCATGCTCTTTATGGCATTCTCATACATTAAGTCCCACTTGATTATGAATTCTTATATTCATATACATATAACGATTCTAAGACCGCCCCTCCAAGTTTCCCCACTGGGCGCGCCCCTAAATGACCATCAACTTCTAGGGCCTATCAATTACGACACTTGGGCACCTGCAACGCAAGACGTAGGGAAGCTTCCATATGCCTGCGGGAGAGTCAAGACCACACCCGAAATCTCCTCACCAGTGCAGAAAACATAACATATCGCTCATATGGCCTAGGACTATATCCACCCTGCATTCACTAGCCAGGGGGCTTCACCTAGCACGTGAACTTCCCTTATGATGTCATTTAGAGAGGTGTGTTTAAGTAAATTAGCATTTACCATATTCATAATTAAGTAAATTATCATTTACCATCATCATTACCATTTCCATTTCATTTTCAATGCCATTTTACGTTGTATGTTTCATTTTATCTGAAACCCTAATCATTTACATTCTTGGAAATACCTCATATTTTACCCGAAGCCATAGATAATACATCTTATCGTTGTAACCTCGATGAATAAATAAACTCTCAATTTATTCTCCCAAGATTCGTTGTGAAGTTATTAAAAACCATCAAGACTAACATAGCTCAATTGAGCTTATAAAGTCTCCCAAACATAACACTACAACTCCTAGTTTCATAATAATCAACTAGAAGAAAGAATGCCCTAACATCAATTGGCATATCCCCAAAAAAGTCCCCACATAACCCATTTCTAATGTAGAGTAATTAACTAACTCATCTAGGACTCCAAGACTCTAAGTTTACTTCATACAAGAAGGTTCCTAAGTCCTATGCCTCAAGAAAATGGATTGGAATTGAGTAATAAAACAAACTCAAAAACATCAGGAAAACGAATCGATTCTCCCTAGGGCCGAATCGATTCGCCCTGGCGAATCGATTCGCCCAAAAAGAAAATCGGTTAGGACATGGAAACTTGGGATTCTATAAACTGCCTAATTGATTCGGCTTGGGCCGAAATGATTTTGTCCAAGAAGACCTGGAAACTGACCCTTTAGCGAATCGATTCGCCTAGGGGCCGAATCGATTCGCCCCTGCAAATTGGCTAAGAAAGGGTTACGGGTTATGAACCCTAAATTTTCCCCAAAACTCAAATATCTTCCATTTTAACACACAACTAACAACATTAATCTACCCCAAATCATCCTACATGATTATAAACTACTATAACCCAATATTTCGTCATCACAAACTAAGATTATGGTTAAAACCCTATAAAATCGATAAAACCCGTATTTGTTCATTTGATTCCATTACACAACTATCAATACAATTTATGCATCTTAAATCATATATTAGCAAGTAGAAAACTTGCCTTAGAGTTGAAATCTGATATTTCTTTGTGGTAGAATCAATCTCCAACTTCAATCTCCAAGTTTCTCTTCTTTCTCCTCTTTTTCTCTTCCGCTCTCTTTCTCTGTTTTTCTCTCTATGTTTAAGACACATAATAGGGAAATTAGGGAATTTAGAAGACTAAAATCGGGGCTTAACACAAGTCTCCAACTTAAAAATGCTAATTCTCCATAAAAATGACTCATAACTACACATTTACGTTAAAACCAGTCAAAAGTGCCCAAATCCTAAAAATACAATATGGCACTTATTTTGACTGTCTCGCACATTTCGGGATTGACTATGCCCTCTAAAATGGCATCCGATGATTTTATAAATTATTTCGAGTTCCGATTTCATTTAAAACACAGTGTCATTTAAAACATATGACACCACAAAACATACAACCAAATGATATTTACTTAAACGTATAGTAAATACGCAACAATCCAGTAAATATTAACTTCCAACTCCTTAAATGAATATTTACTCCAGTTCCAACATTTTATATAATTACCTTATTGTAATAACCCTCACTTTTGAGAGTCTATTATATATTTATTTACTATGTGTAGTAATTAATTATAAAAGGATGGAATGTAGATTAGATATTAATTTAATGTGGAAAAGGTTAATATTTACTGAACTGTTGTATAATTACCTTATGACTAGGTCAAAATATCCACGTTGTGATTTATTGTGTCATAAGAACTAAAATGACATTTTGGTTTAATGTTAAACCGGAACTTAAAATAAGTTATAAAATTCCGAAATGATAATTTGGAGGGTGGAGTTAGTCCCGGTAGGTGCGAGACAATCAAAATAAGTGCCATATTGCATTTTGGCCTTTCGGGCACTTTTGACTGGTTATAGCTTAAATGTGAAGCGCGTATCATTTTATCGCATATTGATCATTTAAATGGACAATTGTAGACTTAATCCGTGATTAAGTCTCCCAACCCTATTCCTATTCTTCCATTACACACAATTCAGCCCTAGAGAGAGTTGAGAGAGGAAGAAATCTTTGGAGAAAGAGAGAGATTTGGAGATTGGAGCTTGAATTGTTGTCTACCCCAAATCAAATCGGAATTTGCAAGATCAAGGCAAGTTATCTACTTGCTAGTATGTGATTTAAGGATAATAATTCGTATTCATAGTTTTGAATTTGTTATGGTTTGTCATTTTAGATTTTTGTTAGATTTATAGGTAATATAACTCTTAGAAGTTGATTTGGATGATAAATGTTGTTAATGGTGGTAGATAGATATATCATCTTGTATGGGTTGGAATTTATGATCTTGGTTTGGTTGGTTTTGAGTTGGGTGAAAATTTTGGAGTCCAAGACTCCATAGCCAAAACTTGGAATTTCTGTAGAACCGAATCGATTCGGCCTGGCCGAATCGATTCACTGAGAGACAGTTTGCAAGCCTGGGTCATCTGAATCGGTTGGGCTCATCCGAATCGATTCAAAAATTATGCAGAATCTCATATTTTCTGATAGAATCGATTCGGCTGGGCCGAATCGATTCGAAAATCCTGCATTTCAAAATTTCTTTCTTTGTCAATTTTAACCCCTTTTCTTTAAGAGTAGGGTCTAGGAACCTTCTTGAATGAAGTAAACTTAGAGTCTAGAGTAGTAGTTGAGTTTGGTCGCCTCCCTAGACTAGAATTGGGTCACCTGGGGTTATTCCGGGGATGTTTAAGGTAATGTTAAGGCATTACTTCTTTTATTAAAATTTTTAGAAGTTGGAAGTTTGAATGGCTATGCTTGGAGACTTTAGTGGCTTATCAGAGTTATATGAACTTTGGGAATTGTAGAATCATAACGATTGTTTGGAGACTAAATCAGGACTTGAAATTTGGGGAAAATCAATGATGATATTTGGTGAGATTAGGTTCAAATAAAATGAACCCAAATGTCTAAATATAATAGGTTAGAATAAAATGAACCACACTATACAATGATAATAGGTTCGAATAAAATGAACCACATACATGGATAATGGAAATGGAATTTGGAAATGGTAATTGAAAATTAAAATGAGATTTAAATGGTAAATGTTATTAGCTTGGACACACCTCTCTAAATACTATCATAAGGGAAGTCCGCGCGCGAGGTGATGCCCCCTGACAAATTAACGCAGGGTGGATATAGTCCTAGGACATATGAGCGCTGTTTTATATATATGTATTTTATGCGATGGGAAAGAGATTCCGGGTGTGGTCTTGACTACCCCGCATGCATATGGCCGCTTCCCGACGCTGCGTTATGATCCCAGGTTGTCTTATATGTGATAGGCCCTGGAAGATGATAGTTATTTAGAGGCGCGCCCAGTGGGGAAACTCGGAGGGGCGGTCTTAGAATCGTTATATGTATAAGAATATAACTTTTCTGCATCAAGTGGGACTTGATGGATATATATATGCCATAAAGAGCATGGATACGTGCCACAAAGAGCATGTGAACGAGATATATGCCATAAAGATCACTTGATATATTGTATTCCTATTAAGGAATGGAAACGATTAAAATGGAAGTGATGATAGATGATGGAAAGTTTTAATTAATGAAGAGAAATTATATCTTCTTGATTTAACCAAATAAATGGTTTTATTCCTATTAAGGAATGTAAGAAGGAAATGGTAATTGGATTAATGCGAAGAGGTTTTTGATCAAAGATGTTTACTTATTATTCTCTTGTGTAAATGATTTAAATTTCATAATTACTTAAAGTGTCTTAAATTGTAATATAGGCTTAACATGCTAGACAACATGCCATATTATCATCCTTATCATTCATGCATAACTGTTCATTTCTGTCATGTTTTTTTTTTCTTCTGGTGATCATATAAAACCCGACCCTGACCGATTCATTTTCCTTGTTGTGTATATGATTGTATCCGCTCAGGTGCTCCACCGCAAGGACGCCCGTTTTGATATTCCCATTCCTTTGCTTTTGACGAGCTGTAAGATTTTGTGGACTATTACAGGACGTTGTATTAGACGCTTTCATCTTTGTATTCTAGATATGATCATGTCTTAACTCAGGCGTGTGGCCCAAACTTTTGTATTTGATTAATGAATGTATTACGTAAGATATTAAACTGTTGTAATACCTTATAGGTAGCTGTGGACCGACAGCCTATTCGGTCCTTTTGTGTACATCCGTTTTAGTTGTAATATACATATACCCTTTTGCAATTCCACTTTCTTATCAGATTGGGCAGTTTAATTTAATTTTCTTAACTGGTTTTAAATTTCTAAACTTTTTGGCAACATGTTTTCTGATTTATTGGGTGGTTTTCCCGTATGCTCAGTTTATTTTTTGTGATGCTGAGAATGATATCCATCCATGATTCCTGTTACATTTGAGTATCGGGTTGTCCACCCCTTATCTCGGATCACGAGTTGTCATGGATGGTATCAGAGCATCAGGTTCTAGAGTCTATAGGATCTATGCGGACTTGTCACGTTGTACCGTAGCATTCCTTGATATAGAGCCTAATATTAGGACTGCTTTGTTGCTTATGTTTATGATATTCTGCAAAATAGATTGTTTAATATAGTATTCTAACTCTATTTTCCCTCTATCTCAGATGCTTCCTAAGAGGGGTCGCCCAGCGAGACGTAATAGGGTTGTAGAAGAGGAGGTAGGTCCTCCACCGCAGCTACAAAGGACCATTAACGTTGTATATGTAGCAAACATAGTGGCTCAAGAGGTTAATGCGACCATGACATCAGTGGCTCAATAAGTGCCACAGGCCCAACAAAGAGCGCCAAATGCCCAAGTTCCTATGGGACCTTCTCCGTGGGAGAGATATAGGGAATCCTTTCTAAAGGGTTAGCCCCCAGAATTTGACGGGAGCTCGAATGTCATAAAAGAAAATCAATGGAAGAAAGACATTCAACGCCACCTACGTATGGTGGAATTTGGTGAGGACAAGAAGCAAGTCCTCGCTACTTTTAAACTTTTTGGAGCCGCATTACACTGGTGGGAGTCCGTGACTACGCCAGAACAGAGGGATACAATGTCGATCTCTGAATTCTGGGTTTTGTTCGATCAAAAATATTTTCCTCTCGCAATACAAGGGGAGATGACAAGGAGGGTGCAAGACTTTGTGTAAGGAGAGAGATTTGTGGCAGAATATGAAGAGGAGTTCACCTGGTTGGCAATTTTTGTACTGGATGAAGTGACTCCCGAGGAAAGAAAAGTTTTGAAGTTTATGAGAGGCTTAAATTGGAGAGTCCGGCAACACTTGCTGGGTAATCCGGATTTACAAACTTTTGGTGAGGTAATGAATGCAGCTCTATTACATTGCCAAGAGCGTATATTATTTTTGCAAAGTGGAAAGAAAGACTTCGTGGTGGCTGCAAGTGGGAAGGCCTGGAGGGCGTGAGATTGGAAGAGGATCATTTCCCTCATCCCAATCTTTGGATAGTAAGAAGAAGGGGAGGGACGCTCAGCAGGGGGATTCGTCTAAGAGACAATGTTTTGTTGGGTCTAATGCGGGTGGAAAGAATAGGCACGGTCAGAGTGCTTTGCAACAGGCAGGTCGGGGTGGTCATGGAGGTAAAGGCCATCCGGGCAAAGGCATTACCCAGTTCAGAAATATCAGGGGTTGAGGTTAAGAGGATATGAAGGGTCGGTGCTTCCATTGTGGGGAGGCGGGTCATTACAAGATGGAGTGTCTTCAGTTGATTGGGCGACAGTTTCCTCGAGCCCCACGGAAGCCGTATGTTCAGTTCCCTCCACAAGTGCCTAACCCAGTTGTTCTTCTACAGCAGGGTCAGTTACAGTATAGTAGGGTTTATCATATTCAGGAGGCTGTACTCCCTCCATCTCCGTTGGCACCGCCGCTATTGAGGGTAAGTTTTTAATTTCAAGGGTACTTGAGTTGTGTGTTATTTGATACGGGTACTACACACTCATTCATTTCTAGGATTTTTGCTCAGACTATATATTTGATAAAATCTGTTGAGATTACTGTTACTAGCGTTGAGTTTTATGGGTGATAGTAAATGATTGAAATTGTGAGGCTATCCCACTTCTAGTTTCGGGGTGGAACTAAATATCCTATAATATCTCTCCTGGATACCAGTTGAGAATTTATAGGGGTGGTTGAGGTAGTAGGAGGTTTTTATTTCTTGTTGTGTTATCTTGCGTGTGTGTTTGGTTGATTGTTATGCCTTATCTCCACGACCAACAAGGTTGAGTAGTAATGCATAGGAGGGGTTCCTTATTTGGATTCCTCTTTTGCAGGACGCTCCACGCGTGAACCTCAACTACGTTGGGAGTGGGGAGATGTTACTTTTCCTTTCTTTTATTTGCTTCTATTTTGTTTCATTTTATATTTTTCCATGTAGGAAGGTTTAGTGAAGAATCACACAGTAGAGTGATTAAGGGCTATTAATGTGCGAGATAGAAGCACTGTATAAAATTCTCTCCTCTGATCGATGTGAGGGAGACTGAGATATGAAGTCGAATTGGGACTTCAGGTTATGCCTTGATAAGAAGGATATTTAATAAGGATGTATATTATGTTGTGGGGTATATAATTGTAAGACATGGTAGTAGAATCTTATTAGTAGGGTTGAGAGTTAGAATCTTTTCGGTCCCGCACATGTGTCTTAGACCTTTATATCTTGATGACCGATAACGCGTGGTAGTAGTGTAATGGGTGGGTTCCTTGTCTGGATTACGCTTCGGCGAGACGTCCCATGCATGAAACCGAGAAAATGTCGGGAGTGGGGAAAGGTCTTGGGCACTAGGGATATACTTAGTATTATGTGTATACGACTTAGATAGGATATAGGTAGGTAGACTTTAGGATTATTTGTACTTAAGGCCTTTAGGGCATGTGACTTCAGTTATGAGGGTTGTCAGGAGTTGACCTCAAATAGGTTGTGTGTTAACTCTATAAGGGATTGGTTCCCTAGTAACGAGAAGTGGGGATTTTGAGAGGTTTCGTAGGTTAGACCGAAGGAGATGAGGCCTCTCGTAGTTAGAATGTTACATCGGCAGCTTAGCTTTTGGGGAGAAAAAAGGGTGAATTGACTCGCACTTCTGAGCCTAGGTTGCTAAGCTCGAGAGTGGATTCAATTGACTAGTCTCTGCCAGGATGGGGATTAATGATACTGGAGCATAGACTTATCGTTTATGCGCCTCGTAAGTTATGACTTATGGGAAGTATCATCCTGTGTTTTGAATTAAAATTCATCGTGGGGGTGACCGCCGTATAGAGATGGAGGTAGTACTTCTTGGGCAGAAATTTAGCCTTTTATGCGAATAACAATTCGTTCCATGATGTTGTAGGAGGAACAAGGGTTCTTCAGACCATATATACAAACGAGGGAATCGAATCCTACTCTATTGGTTTTGAGGGTGGGGTGCATTTCCCAGGAGACTTATTGTCCCGGATAAGAACGACAGTAATGGCGAAATCTCACTGTTTTAAGTTTCCGGTACATCCGGGTAACGAGAAAATGTGTCGAGATATGCACCGCCAATATTAGTGGTCGGGCATGAAGAGGTTGTTGGACTACATGGGGTGCCTTTGAGTATAGTTACGACCGAGACAATATTTTCGTTTCCCATTTTGATAAAGTTTCTAAGAAGTCGTGGGAACCGAATTGAGGTTAAACACTTCTTATCATCCTCAAACAGATGGCGAGACCTCAAGGGTAGTTGGGATCAATGTCTTCCATCAGTTGGATGTGCTTATTATGATTCGTATCAATTCACATTTGAGATGGAACCCTATGAAGCCTTGTATGGTGGGCCTCGTAGATCTCCCAGTTGTTGGATGGGAGTGGGGATGCTAAGTTTCTCGGAGCTGAGATGATCCGGAATACTTCTTCGAAGATCGAACTCATTCGGAATCGTATTCGCATTGCCCAAGGTCGATAAAAGAGTTATGTCAATGCGTAGAGAAGATATGTGGAGATGAAGGTCGGGGACCAAGTGTTGGTGCGAACGCTGCCTATGAAGGGCATTAAGCATTTTGGGCAGAAGGGAGACTTTCACCACGTTACGTTGGACCTTTTTTCTATTATTGTTAAGGTGGGTTCGATAGCTTATTAGCTGGCTTTACCTAATACTTGCGGAAAGTTTTTGACGTGTTCCACATCTCCTCTGTAAGAAGGTACAAGAGAGGTGATGGTGCCCCTTTGGCACATTCCTTTCTTATGAGGAGCAGCCGGTTGCTATTTTAGAGAGCGTAGATCGGCGATTGAGAGTGCGAGTAGTTCCCTTGGTTAGAATACAAGGGAGTCGTCATGGCATAGAGGGATCAACATAGGGGTACGAGAACGACATGTGGGAAAAGTATTCACATTTATTCTTGCAAGGTACGCTTGAATTTGGGGGGCAAAATTCCCTCATAAGGGGGGGAGTATGTAATAACCCTCACTTTAGAGAGTCTATTCTATATTTATTTACTATGTGTAGTAATTAATTATAAAATGATGGAATGTAGAGTAAATATTAATTTAATGTGGAAAAGGTTAATATTTACTGAACTGTTATATAATTACCTTGTGAGTATGTCAAAATATCCATGTTGTGATTTATTGTGTCATAAGAACTAAAATGACATTTTGGTTTAATGTGAAAACGGAACTTAAAATAAGTTATAAAATTACGAAATGATAATTTGGAGGGTGGAGTTAGTCCCGGTAGGTGCGAGACAATCAAAATAAGTGCCATATTGCATTTTGGCCTTTCGGGCACTTTTGACTGGTTATAGCTTAAATGTGAAGCGCGTATCATTTTATCGCATATTGATCATTTAAATGGACAATTGTAGACTTAAGCCGTGATTAAGTCTCCCAACCCTATTCCTATTCTTCCATTACACACAATTCAGCCCTAGAGAGAGTTGAGAGAGGAAGAAATCTTTGGAGAAAGAGAGAGATTTGGAGATTGGAGCTTGAATTGTTGTCTACACCAAATCAAATCTGAATTTGCAAGATCAAGGCAAGTTATCTACTTGCTACTATGTGATTTAAGGATAATAATTAGTATTCATAGTTATGAATTTGTTATGGTTTGTCATTTTAGGTTTTTGTTAGATTTATAGGTAATATAACTCTTAGAAGTTGATTTGGATGATAAATGTTGTTAATGGTGGTAGATAGATATATCATCTTGTATGGGTTGGAATTTATTATCTTGGTTTGGTTGGTTTTGAGTTGGGTGAAAATTTTGGAGTCCATGACTCCATAGCCAAAACTTGGAATTCCTGTAGAACCGAATCGATTCGGCCTGGCCGAATCGATTCACTGAGAGACAGTTTGCAAGCCTGGGTCATCTGAATCGGTTGGGCTCATCCGAATCGATTCAAAAATTATGCAGAATCTCATATTTTCTGATAGAATCGATTCGGCTGGGCCGAATCGATTCGAAAATCCTGCATTTCAAAATTTCTTTCTTTGACAATTTTAACCCCTTTTCTTTAAGAGTAGGGTCTAGGAACCTTCTTGAATGAAGTAAACTTAGAGTCTAGAGTAGCAGTTGAGTTTGGTCGCCTCCCTAGACTAGAATTGGGTCACCTGGGGTTATTCCGGGGATGTTTAAGGTAATGTTAAGGCATTACTTCTTTTATTAAAATTTTTAGAAGTTGGAAGTTTGAATGGCTATGCTTGGAGACTTTAGGGGCTTATCGGAGTTATATGAACTTTGGAAATTGTAGAATCATAACGATTGTTTGGAGACTAAATCAGGACTTGAAATTTGGGGAAAATCAATGATGATATTTGGTGAGATTAGGTTCAAATAAAATGAACCCAAATGTCTAAATATAATAGGTTAGAATAAAATGAACCACACTATACAATGATAATAGGTTCGAATAAAATGAACCACATACATGGATAATGGAAATGGAATTTGGAAATGGTAATTGAAAATTAAAATGAGATTTAAATGGTAAATGTTATTAGCTTGGACACACCTCTCTAAATACTATCATAAGGGAAGTCCGCGCGCGAGGTGATGCCCCCTGACAAATTAACGCAGGGTGGATATAGTCCTAGGACATATGAGCGATGTTTTATATATATGTATTTTATGCGATGGGAAGGAGATTCCGGGTGTGGTCTTGACTACCCCGCATGCATATGGCCGCTTCCCGACGCTGCGTTATGATCCCAGGTTGTCTTATATGTGATAGGCCCTAGAAGATGATAGTTATTTAGAGGCGCGCCCAGTGGGGAAACTCGGAGGGGCGGTCTTAGAATCGTTATATGTATAAGAATATAACTTTTCTGCATCAAGTGGGACTTGATGGATATATATATGCCATAAAGAGCATGGATACGTGCCACAAAGAGCATGTGAATGAGATATATGCCATAAAGATCACTTGATATATTGTATTCCTATTAAGGAATGGAAACGATAAAAATGGAAGTGATGATAGATGATGGAAAGTTTTAATTAATGGAGATAAATTATATCTTCTTGATTTAACCAAATAAATGGTTTTATTCCTATTAAGGAATGTAAGAAGGAAATGGTAATTGGATTAATGCGAAGAGGTTTTTGATCAAAGATGTTTACTTATTATTCTCTTCTGTAAATGATTTACATTTCATAATTACTTAAAGTGTCTTAAATTGTAATATAGGCTTAACATGCTAGACAACATTCCATATTATCATCCTTATCATTCATGCATAACTGTTCATTTCTGTCATGCTTTTTATTTCTTCTGGTGATCATATAAAACCCGACCCTGACCGATTCATTTTCCTTGTTGTGTATATGATTGTATCCGCTCAGGTGCTCCCCCGCAAGGACGCCCGTTTTGATATTCCCATTCCTTTGCTTTTGACGAGCTGTAAGATTTTGTGGACTATTACAGGACGTTGTATTAGACGCTTTCATCTTTGTATTCTAGATATGATCATGTCTTAACTCAGGCGTGTGGCCCAAACTTTTGTATTTGATTAATGAATGTATTACGTAAGATATTAAACTGTTGTAATACCTTGTAGGTAGCTGTGGACCGACAGCCTATTCGGTCCTTTTGTGTACATCCGTTTTAGTTGTAATATACATATACCCGTTTGGAATTCCACTTTCTTGTCAGATTGGGTTGTTTAATTTAATTTTCTTAACTGGTTTTAAATTTCTAAACTTTTTGGCAACATGTTTTCTGATTTATTGGGTGGTTTTCCCGTATGCTCAGTTTATTTTTGGTGATGCTGAGAATGATATCCATCCATGATTCCTGTTACATTTGAGTATCGGGTTGTCCACCCCTTATCTCGGATCACGAGTTGTCACGGATGGTATCAGAGCATCAGGTTCTAGAGTCTATAGGATCTATGCGGACTTGTCACGTTGTACCGTAGCATTCCTTGATATAGAGCCTAATATTAGGACTGCTTTGTTGCTTATGTTTATGATATTCTGCAAAATAGATTGTTTAATATAGTATTCTAACTCTATTTTCCCTCTATCTCAGATGCTTCCTAAGAGGGGTCGCCCAGCGAGACGTAATAGGGTTGTAGAAGAGGAGGTAGGTCCTCCATCGCAGCTACAAAGGACCATTAGCGTTGTATATGTAGCAAACATAGTGGCTCAAGGGGTTAATGCGACCATGACATCAGTGGCTCAATAAGTGCCACAGGCCCAACAAAGAGTGCCAAATGCCCAAGTTCCTACGGGAACTTCTCCGTGGGAGAGATATAGGGAATCCTTTCTAAAGGGTTAGTCCCCGGAATTTGACGGGAGCTCGAATGTCATAAAAGCAAATCAATGGAAGAAAGACATTCAACGCCACCTACGTATGGTGGAATTTGGTGAGGACAAGAAGCAAGTCCTCGCTACTTTTAAACTTTTTGGAGCCGCATTACACTGGTGGGAGTCCGTGACTACGCCAGAACAGAGGGATACAATGTCGATCTTTGAATTCTGGGTTTTGTTCGATCAAAAATATTTTCCTCCCGCAATACAAGGGGAGATGACAAGGAGGGTGCAAGACCTTGTGTAAGGAGAGAGATTTGTGGCAGAATATGAAGAGGAGTTCACCTGGTTGGCAATTTTTGTACTGGATGAAGTGATTCCCGAGGAAAGAAAAGTTTTAAAGTTTATGAGAGGCTTAAATTGGAGAGTCCGGCAACACTTGCTGGGTAATCCGGATTTACAAACTTTTGGTGAGGTAATGAATGCAGCTCTATTACATTGCCAAGAGCGTATATTATTTTTGCAAAGTGGAAAGAAAGACTTCGTGGTGGGGCAAGTGGGAAGGCCTGGAGGGCGTGAGATTGGAAGAGGATCATTTCCCTCATCCCATTCTTTGGATAGTAAGCAGAAGGGGAGGGCCGCTCAGCAGGGGGATTCGTCTAAGAGACAATGTTTTGTTGGGTCTAATGCGGGTGGAAAGAACAGGCACGGTCAGAGTGTTTTGCAACAGGCAGGTCGGGTTGGTCATGGAGGTAAAGGCCATCCGGGAAAAGGCATTACCCAGTTCAGAAATATCAGGGGTCGAGGTCAAGAGGATATGAAGGGTCGGTGCTTCCATTGTGGGGAGGCGGGTCATTACAAGATGGAGTGTCCTCAGTTGATTGGGCGACAGTTTCCTCGAGCCCCACGGAAGCCGTATGTTCAGTTCCCTCCACAAGTGCCTAACCCAGTTGTTCTTCTACAGCAGGGTCAGTTAAAGTATAGTAGGGTTTATCATATTCAGGAGGCTGTACTCCATCCATCTCCATTGGCACCGCCGCTATTGAGGGTAAGTTTTTAATTTCAGGGGTACTTGAGTTGTGTGTTATTTGATACAGGTACTACACACTCATTCATTTCTAGGATTTTTGCTCAGACTATATATTTGATAAAATCTGTTGAGAGTACTTTTACTAGCGTTGAGTTTTATGGGTGATAATAATGATTGAAATTGCAAGGCTATCCCACTTCTAGTTTCGGGGTGGAACTAAATATCCTATAATATCTCTCCTGGATACCAGTTGAGAATTTATAGGGGTGGTTGAGGTAGTAGGAGGTTTTTATTTCTTGTTGTGTTATCTTGCGTGTGTGTTTGGTTGATTGTTATGCCTTATCTCCACGACCAACAAGGTTGAGTAGTAATGCATAGGAGGGGTTCCTTATTTGGATTCCTCTTTTGCGGGACGCTCCACGCGTGAACCTCAACTACGTTGGGAGTGGGGAGATGTTACTTTTCCTTTCTTTTATTTGCTTCTATTTTGTTTCATTTTATATTTTTCCAGGTAGGAAGGTTTAATGAAGAATCACGCAGTAGAGTGATTAAGGGCTATTAAAGTGCGAGATAGAAGCACTGTATAAAATTCTCTCCTCTGATCGATGTGAGGGAGACTGAGATATGAAGTCGAATTGAGACTTCGGGTTATGCCTTGATAAGAAGGATATTTAAGAAGGATGTATATTATGTTGTGGGGTATATAATTGTAAGACATGGTAGTAGAATCTTATTAGTAGGGTTGAGAGTTAGAATCTTTTCGATCACGCACATGTGTCTTAGACCTTTATATCTTGATGACCGATAACGCGAGGTAGTAGTGTAATGGGAGGGTTCCTTGTCTGGATTACGCTTTCGGTGAGACGTCCCACGCATGAAACCGAGCAAATGTCGGGAGTGGGGAAAGGTCTTGGGCACTAGGGATATACTTAGTATTACGTGTATACGACTTAGATAGGATATAGGTAGGTAGAATTTAGGATTATTTGTACTTAAGGCCTTTGGGGCATGTGACGTCAGTTATGAGGGTTGTCAGGAGTTGACCTCAAATAGGTTGTGTGTTAACTCTATAAGGGATTGGTTCCCTAGTAACGAGAAATGGGGATTTTGAGAGGTTTCGTAGGTTAGACCGAAGGAGATGAGGCCTCTCGTAGTTAGAATGTTACATCGGCAGCTTAGCTTTTGGGGAGAAAAAAGGGTGAATTGACTCGCACTTCTGAGCCTAGGTTGCTAAGCTCGAGAGTGGATTCAATTGACTAGTCTCTGCCAGGATGGGGAGTAATGATACTGGAGCATAGACCTATCGTTTATGCGCCTCGTAAGTTATGACTTGTGGGAAGTATCATCCTGTGTTTTGAATTAAAATTCATTGTGGGGGTGACCGCCGTATAGAGATGGAGGTATTACTTCTTGGGCAGAAATTTAGCCTTTTATGCG
Organism: Sambucus nigra; assembly: GCA_949130495.1. Taxonomy (NCBI): domain Eukaryota; kingdom Viridiplantae; phylum Streptophyta; class Magnoliopsida; order Dipsacales; family Adoxaceae; genus Sambucus; species Sambucus nigra. The sequence continues at coordinate 627,580,899 of OX422212.1, read as the reverse complement.
AATAACAATTCGTTCCATGATGTCGTATTAGGAACAAGGGTTATTCAGACCATATATACAAACGAGGTAATCGAATCCTACTCTATTGGTTTTGAGGGTGGGGTGCATTTCCCAGGAGACTTATTGTCCCGGTTAAGAAGGACAGTAGTGGCGAAATCTCACGGTTTTTAGTTTCCGGTACATCCGGGTAACGAGAAAATGTGTCGAGATATGCACCGCCAATATTAGTGGTCGGGCATGAAGAGGTTGTTGGACTACATGGGGTGCCTTTGAGTATAGTTACGACCGAGACAATATATTCGTTTCCCATTTTGATAAAGTTTCTAAGAAGCCGTGGGAACCGAATTGAGGTTAAACACTTCTTATCATCCTCAAACAGATGGCGAGACCTCAAGGGTAGTTGGGATCAATGTCTTCCATCAGTTGGATGTGCTTATTATGATTCGTATCAATTCACATTTGAGATGGAACCCTATGAAGCCTTGTATGGTGGGCCTCGTAGATCTCCCAGTTGTTGGATGGGAGTGGGGATGCTAAGTTTTTCGGAGCTGAGATGATCCGGAATACTTCTTCGAAGATCGAACTCATTCGGAATCGTATTCGCATTGCCCAAGGTCGATAAAAGAGTTATGTCAATGCGTAGAGAAGATATGTGGAGATGAAGGTCGGGGACCAAGTGTTGGTGCGAACGCTGCCTATGAAGGGCATTAAGCATTTTGGGTAGAAGGGAGACTTGTACCACGTTACGTTGGACCTTTTTTCTATTATTGTTAAGGTGGGTTCGATAGCTTATTAGCTGGCTTTACCTAATACTTGCGGAAAGTTTTTGACGTGTTCCACATCTCCTATGTAAGAAGGTACAAGAGAGGTGATGGTGCCCCTTTAGCACATTCCTTTCTTATGAGGAGCAGCCGGTTGCTATTTTAGAGAGCGTAGATCGGCGATTGAGAGTGCGAGTAGTTCCCTTGGTTAGAATACAAGGGAGTCGTCATGGCATAGAGGGATCAACATAGGGGTACGAGAACGACATGTGGGAAAAGTATTCACATTTATTCTTGCAAGGTACGCTTGAATTTGGGGGGCAAAATTCCCTCATAAGGGGGGGAGTATGTAATAACCCTCACTTTAGAGAGTCTATTCTATATTTATTTACTATGTGTAGTAATTAATTATAAAATGATGGAATGTAGAGTAATGTGACACCCCGACTAATTAAATACCGGGTAGCTACTCCTTTATAAAATTAATTCAAAATGCCAAGTTGGCTCAGTTAATAGCATCACTGTCGAAAACATTTTATTATCACTAACCACCTAGTATTTAAAAAGCAAGTTGCCAAATTTTAGTTTAAGTCTGATTAACATGCAACAAGTGTAAAGAAATAAATAACACCATTCACCATAGTGAAGTAAAACGAATAACCATCACAATAGAGTAAATAAAGTCTGGAGGAAACCCCTCACTACAATCCCATAACTGAAATAAATAACTGAAACTGAAATACTACATGCTAAAGTCTGAAAACTGAAAAGTAAAAGATGCTCTAAATAGGAATGGGCAACATGCCCTACAACTGATAGATAGATCGTGACTCTGGAATCCAAAAGAGAGAAGCGTCTATGAGCAAATCCCTGTAGCTTCCACAAACAGCTACAACTCGTCACCTGAATGAGTACCTATGCTTGGTGTCCTTGTGGCAGGGCACCTAAAATGGTTTTACAAAGAAAAAGAGATTTGAAAAGCAAACGGGTCAGAGCCCGAATGTGTTATATTTTAAAAACCTGCAAGTGCTTTAAAAACATTTAAAACATTAAATGCAAAGTACATGTTAGGACGTACACTCGCATTATATTCTCACCTCTCGTCTAACTGTGCACTCCTAACGTAAGTACCCATCTATAACTACCCTTTCCACTAGCTAAGAGACAACGTAACTAGCTAGACTACCAAAGGTTATACCCATAATACTTGGTTCCGTTAACATGACAACGCTCGTGATTAAGTAGAGGTTTAACGTAAACTCAGTTACTAAATATGCCATATATATAAGTATCAGTAACTCCTTATATATCTCGAAACAATACCGTAATACAGTTACAACATTAACATGAGGATTCCCATTATTTAAATGTATATTATTCACATCATAAATATACGATACAAGCACCCCGCAATCTAAGCTGTAGTGCACACATACTCTGCTATCCATCCCGGTACATCACGTACATAAGGATTACATATTCTGAATCTCTCAGGAATAGTTTACCGATAACAACATCACAAATAATGGAGGCGAACACAGTCACCATCACATGGGTCACGCACATACCTACGCTCCCATGGTCAGCGGACTTATTAATATCACAATAAGTCTTTCTATGACCTATGTTCATCAAGGTACCAGTCTATATTCCCCCCATAGGCACACAAGGATTAGAGGGTCCTAAGCGAACGAAACCTCCCGTGATAGCAAGTATGGTAGGTATGTCATACATACAATCCATATATCAATACTAAGTAAACACACCTCTTAGTAATACCGTATTATATTCGTAGTACATATTGCACTCTCGTACTAATTATAATTATCACAACTTATTTTATTCCGGTTCATAATTATACGTGCCATAATTTATCCTCACATCGTAGTAGACGCTCACGTCTCAACCCAAACGGTTCATTTAATATAACTCTAGTGTATGATTTACTCATCTCAATAACCCAAAAGTCCCAAATCAATCACTATATCCTCAAAGGGATGCTAACTCTACCCTTGAACCAGTTCTCGGAACTCCAAAAGTCAAAACAGTCCAAAGAGGGTCAAACTGTCAACTCGTTAGAAGTCTCGTTCGAACGAGGCTTCGAACGAGTTTGGACTGTCAGGTCGTTAGAAGTCTCGTTCGAACGAGGCTGTTCGAACGAGGTCCCAGTTCGTTCGAACGAACTGACCCTTCTAACGATATCTCGTTCGAACGAGATATCGAACGAAAATCCCTACTCGTTAATAACGACTGGTCAACTCGTTAGAAGCTCGTTCGAACGAGCTCGTTCGAACGACCTGGGGGTTGCTTCTAACGAGTGGCCAGTTTCGGCCCAGATTTTTCCCCAATTCGTTTTTCACCATTTTTACTCCTCAAACCTCTTCTAAAATTCGTTCCCACAATATATTAAGTTCTCTAATCATCCTCAAACATGATAAGGGGCTATACTAACATCATTAAAGGGTTTAATATCTTCTAAACATCATTAAATCACAATTTCTACATTAATTCACAATTTTCTTCAAGAACATAAACCCTAACTTTTTCTCATCATAAATTCCCAGATTTTAATTCGTTTATACATCACCTAGATATGAAATCTCCGAAATTAAATCTCCCAACAATGTTTCTACATGCAAACCTATCCCAACATTCAATAATAACTTCAAATTTCATGGGTTTTCTTTTAATCTTTCAAGATTAATCAAGATTCTTCAATTTCTAACATGGAAAAGACATTCTTCGAAATTAAATGAAATAAAGTCACTTGCCTTGGTTTGATTTCTGAATTTGGTGTGGATTTGGTGTAGAATTTCTGCAGAATTCCTCTCTCTCTTTCCTTCTCCAAGCTTTCTTCTCTAAAAAGCTATGGTGGCTAGGGTTTGCTTGGGGAAACTTATGAAAACCTAATTTAATAAACCTCCGTAGCTAGTTGGGTTAATAAGGGTTGGTTGGGGTCAATCCTTATCAGATTACAACTCTCAATTTTCGTCACTTTTAATTACCCAAAAATACCAAATTACTAAAATACCCTTTAAGTTACCGGTATGGCCTAAAAATACCCCGGGACCCAAACTATACCCCCGGCTAGTGTTTTCTGACTATCTCGACCCTTCCGGACGCGTTGGCGCACTCAAAACGACCATACGGATTATAGATTTTAAATTCACTTTTATTAATAAAATAATATACCGTGACGCGGCGGTCCCACGCGTCTCAACAAAATATCCAAATTGCCGTATATAAAGCCCACGACAAATTTCATAATACCAAATACATATATAATCTTATATGTACATAAACAAATACCAAATCGCATCATATTAGTATTTATAACCCGGATTAATTTCCAATTAATACGCATTTAATTAATTATTCCCAAAACTAAATATAGCCAAAAGTACGGGGTATTACATACTTCCCCCCTAATAACTGAATTTCGTCCCGAAATTCGAAACTAGAAAGTACCTGCTAAAAACAGCTCTGGATAACGCTCGCGCATCTCATCCTCGCGCTCCCATGTGGACTCCTCGACATTGTGATGTTGCCACTGAACACGCACTAACGGGACTATCTTTGACCGCAGTTTCCTCTCGCTTCGGTCCAAAATAGCAATCGGCCCCTCCTCATAAGAGCTATCCGGCTGGAGATCGATGTCCTCCACAGCAATGTGAGAATGAGCCAAATTATCTCTAAGGTATTTCCTCAGCGAGGAAATATGGAACACGTCGTGAATCCGATGCAAGTGCTCCGGTAGTCCAAGTCTATACGCAACCGGTCCGATCCGCTCAATAATAGGAAACGGCCCCACATATCTCGGTGCCAACTTCCCCTTCTTCCCGAATCGCATAATCCCCTTCATCGGAGAAACCCTGAGCAAAACCTGGTCCCCCACTTGGAACTCTCTGAAAAACCTCTTCGCATCAGCATAACTCTTCTGCCTGTCCTGAGCTACCCAAATGCGACTCCGAATCAACTCATTCCTTGCCGAAGTATCCTGAATCACTTCCGGCCCAAGTAGTTTGTTGTCCCCCACCTCCAACCAACATGCTGGGGAACGACAAGGCCTACCGTACAACGCCTCAAACGGAGCCATGCCAATTGTAAACTGATAGGAGTTGTTGTAAGCAAACTCCACCAGTGGAAGGTACTGCTCCCATCCACCCCCGAAGTCGATAATGCACATGCGTAGCATGTCCTCCAACATCTGGTTGGTGCGTTCTGTCTGCCCATCGGTCTGTGGATGATAAGCCGTACTCAACCGCAATTCCGTGCCCATGGCCTCCTGGAAACTCTCCCAAAACCTCGAAACAAATATCTTGTCTCTGTCAGACACGATATTCAGGGGCACACCGTGAAGTCTCACAATCTCTGAAATGAAGAGTTGGGCATACTGACCCGCAGTGTAATCAGTCCTAACGGGTAAAAAGTGAGCGACCTTGGACAACCTGTCCACAATTACCCAAACGGAGTCGTGACCCCTCTGCGACGTAGGCAACCCCGTGACAAAATCCATGGATATGCTCTCCCACATCCACACCGGAAGCTCCAACGGCTGTAGCAATCCTGCTGGTCTCTGATGGTCCACTTTTACGAGCTGACAAGTGGCGCATTTCGAGACAAACTCAGCGATATCTCTCTTCATACCGCTCCACCAATACTGCCGTCTCATGTCTTGGTACATTTTGTCCCCTCCGGGATGTACCGCGAACCGTGAGCCGTGCGACTCTGCCATCACATCGTGCCGCAATTCTTCCCCTTCTGGTACTACCAATCTCCCATTGAAGCGCAATCCCCCGTCTGAGCTAACGGTATCGGACTCGGCTCCCTCTGCTAGTAATCGAACTATCTGCTCCTAACAGAACGAGTCATTAGCCTATGCCCGTACTACCTTCGTGACGATCTGCGGTGTAACGGTCATCACAGACATAAAAGATCGGGCCACTGCATCCTGGTGTCCCAATTCCTTCCACTTCGCCTTCCACACCTCTGCCACCTCATCTGCTGGCCTACGGCTCAACGCGTCTGCTACCATGTTAGCCTTACCCGGGTGGTACTGGATGTCGAACTGGTAGTCTTTCACAAACTCAAGCCACCTACGCTGCCGCATGTTCAACTCCTTCTGCGTGAACAGATACTGTAGTGACTTGTGGTCCGTGAACAGCTGAAACTTCTCCCCCAAAAGATAGTGTCTCCAAATTCGTAAGGCAAATACTACCGCTGCCAACTCCAAATCATGCGTAGGGTAATTCTTCTCATGAGGCTTAAGCTTACGGGAAGCATAAGCTATGGCCTGTCTCTCCTGCTGCAATACACCTCCAAGTCCTTGCAAAGACGCATCGGTGTAAACCAAATACTCAACTCCCGGTCTCGGCAATGCTAACACAGGTGCTGAGGTCAATTTATCCTTCAATTCATCGAATGCCAACTGACAGGCATCACTCCAGATGTATGGCACACCCTTACGAGTAAGATGTGTCAAAGGACCTGCTATCTCCAAGAATCCCCGAATAAATCTCCTGTAGTATCCTGCTAGACCCAAGAAACTACGAATCTCCGTTGGTGTCGTGGGCTGTCCCCACTCCCTCACCGCTGATACCTTTCCCGGATCGACAGATATTCCCTGATCGGAAATAATGTGTCCCAAGAACTGGACTTCCTTCAGCCAAAACCCGCACTTCTCATATTTTGCATACAGCTCGTTCTGACGAAGTGTCTGCAAAACCTGCCTTAAATGCTCGGCGTGCTCCTCCTCTGTCTGAGAGTAAACCAGAATGTCATCAATGAAGACAATGACAAACTGATCTAGGAAATCCCTGAACACCCTGTTCATCAAGTCCATAAACACAACTGGAGCGTTGGTCAAGCCGAAAGGCATAACCCGAAACTCATAAGAACCATATCTCGACAAGAACGCAGTCTTCGAGACATCCTCCTCCCTGATACGCAACTGATGGTATCCTGATCTCAAGTCAATCTTTGAGAAGAAATAAGCTCCTCTCAACTGGTCGAATAAGTCATCGATTCGAGGCAACGGATACTTATTCCGTATCGTGACCTTATTCAACTCTCGGTAGTCCACACACAATCTCAGTGAACCATCCCTCTTCTTCACAAACAAAACTGGAGAGCCCCAAGGTGAGGTACTCCTGCGAATAAAGCCCTGCCCTAACAGCTGCTCTATCTTATCCCATAACTCTCGCATCTCAGCTGTAGCCATACGGTACGGTGCACGTGCTATAGGTCTCGTACCCGGTAGCAAATCAATAACGAAATCTATCTCCCGACTGGGTTGTAAGCCTGGTATCTCCTGAAACACATCTGAATACTCCCTGACAACCGGGATCGAATCCAAAGGAATCGCAACCTCCTTAGAGGTATCCTCCTCAATGTAATACAGATGAGCGGTCGATCCTCCCTCTGGGTGAGGCATCGCCACTATAAACATCTCTTGCCCCGGAATGGCAAAAACAATGCTCCCGCTGAAACAATCAATCATGGCCCTATACGCTACGAGACAATCCATACCGATGATCACATCGTGAACATGCATATCTAACACTAACATGTCCGCAGGCAATACCAAACCACCAATCTCTACCCCGACTCCCCGACATATAAAGAAAATAAGTGACCCATTCCCTAATGGTGAGTCGACACACGTCACTGTGCTCTCTTCCGTAGCTAACAATCCTAAAGCTTTCGCGAAGTGTGTAGCAATAAAACAATGTGTAGCACCCGTATCAAATAACACCCGACCCATAGTGCCATGGATTGGAAACGTACCCTCGATCGCGGGCGGTGCCTGTGGAACTGCAGCCTGGTGAACGTTGTAGACACGTCCATACTGTAGCTGCCCCTGCTGAGCTGGGACTGCTGGAATGGGTGGCAAAGCTGCCATCTGTGGCGGTGCAGGAAGAACGGCGGGAAACATAGGTCTCTGTGGCTCCTGGCGAGCACCCTGCTGCTACTGCTGTGGGGCCCTGCCCCTATCAGGACAATCCTGTTTCTTATGGCCAGTCTTGCCACAAGTAAAGCACTTCCCTGGGAAATTCCCTCCCCTCTGCCCCTGCTGTCCCCGACCCTGGTGGCCGTTACCATTCCTCCCTTGGCCCTGTTGGCCCTGATGGAACTGCTGCCCATTCTATCCCTGTTGGCCCTGATGGCCGTTTGGACCCTGATGGCCCTGGAGGAAACCTCCCTGTCCCTTCCGGTAGTTCCCTGATCGAAACCTCTTATTGTCCCCCTGCTGGGTACCCTGCTCAGTCTGTCTCTGCCCCTGACCGGTCTGTGTCCCGCTGGCACCATGTCCTCCAGTCCTGCCCTGATGGCTAGACTCCCCTGACCGCTTACCCTCGGCCATATGAAAACGGTGGTCCTGGCAGTGCAACAATGCAGCGTTAACCACATCAGAATACGTGGCCAACGATAGGTTACCTAGTAGATGCTGACGGATCCTCCAATTCAACCCGTCGGTGAACTTCTCTATCTTCTTCTTGTCTGTTGGAATCTCGTCTGGAACGATATTCAACAGGTTAGTAAACTCGGCCTCATACTCGGCCACTGTCTTGCCCTCCTGCTTCAAACTCATCAGCTTCCTCCTCATCTCTGTATGAACTGCGGACGGAAAGTATTTGTGGTCGAACCGCACCCAGAACTCCTGAATTGTGAGGATATCCCTCTCCTCCGCGGTGGTAATAGACTCCCACCACTGTAGCGCAGATCCCACTAGCTTGAAAGTAGCTAGCACCTGTTTCTGAATGTCAGTGCACTCATGCATCCTCAAATGCCTCTGCATGTCCTTCCTCCATTGGCTCGAGACTACCACATCTGAGCTACCAGCAAACTCTGGCGGATGCGCTTTCTGAAAAGCATCTCGTACACATTCCCAAGCAGACGGGAATGCATTAACCTGTGCTGGCGCGGCAACAGGCGCCTGAGGCGGTGCCTGCTGAATAACGGCAATCGCGGCATTTACCGCTTGAGCTACTATAGCTGCAACCTCAGCGGCGTTCAACATGCCCTGAACTGGAGCGGGCTGTGGTTCGGGCACTGCATTCCTGGGAACTCGTCGTGCACGTCGTGGAGGCATCTGAAATAAGAATGAAGTTTATAAGTTCACGGTTTATAAACTTAATATAGCTGAAGAACGAAGCATACACAAAAAGAATACAACAGTCCTAAAATATAGGGCTCTATATCAAAGAAAACGTAGCGGAAACATAATAGCCGTACAGATCCTAAAGGACACTAGAACCTCATGCTCTGATACCACCTGTGACACCCCGACTAATTAAATACCGGGTAGCTACTCCTTTATAAAATTAATTCAAAATGCCAAGTTGGCTTAGTTAATAGCATCACTGTCGAAAACATTTTATTATCACTAACCACCTAGTATTTAAAAAGCAAGTTGCCAAATTTTAATTTAAGTCTGATTAACATGCAACAAGTGTAAAGAAATAAATAACACCATTCACCATACTGAAGTAAAACGAATAACCATCACAATAGAGTAAATAAAGTCTGGAGGAAACCCCTCACTACAATCCCATAACTGAAATAAATAACTGAAACTGAAATACTACATGCTAAAGTCTGAAAACTGAAAAGTAAAAGATGCTCTAAATAGGAATGGGCAACATGCCCTACAACTGATAGATAGATCGTGACTCTGGAATCCAAAAGATAGAAGCGTCTATGAGCAAATCCCTGTAGCTTCCACAAACAGCTACAGCTCGTCACCTGAATGAGTACCTATGCTTGGTGTCCTTGTGGCTGGGCACCTAAAATGGTTTTACAAAGAAAAAGAGATTTGAAAAGCAAACGGGTCAGAGCCCGAATGTGTTATATTTTAAAAACCTGCAAGTGCTTTAAAAACATTTAAAACATTAAATGCAAAGTACATGTTAGGACGTACACTCGCATGATATTCTCACCTCTCGTCTAACTGTGCACTCCTAACGTAAGTACCCATCTATAACTACCCTTTCCACTAGCTAAGAGACAACGTAACTAGCTAGACTACCAAAGGTTCTACCCATAATACTTGGTTCCGTTAACATGACAACGCTCGTGATTAAGTAGAGGTTTAACGTAAACTCAGTTACTAAATATGCCATATATATAAGTATCAGTAACTCCTTATATATCTCGAAACAATACCGTAATACAGTTACAACATTAACATGAGGATTTCCATTATTTAAATGTATATTATTCACATCATAAATATAGAATACAAGCACCCCGCAATCTAAGCTGTAGTGGACACATACTCTGCTATCCATCCCGGTACATCACGTACATAAGTATTACATATTCCGAATCTCTCAGGAATAGTTTACCGATAACAACATCACAAATAATGGAGGCGAACACAGTCACCATTACATGGGTCACGCACATACCTACGCTCCCATGGTCAGCGGACTTATTAATATCACAATAAGTCTTTCTATGACCTATGTTCATCAAGGTACCAGTCTATATTCCCCCCGTAGGCACACAAGGATTAGAGGGTCCTAAGCGAACGAAACCTCCCGTGATAGCAAGTATGGTAGGTATGTCATACATACAATCCATATATCAATACTAAGTAAACACACCTCTTAGTAATACCGTATTATATTCGTAGTACATATTGCACTCTCGTACTAATTATAATTATCACAACTTATTTTATTCCGGTTCATAATTATACGTGCCATAATTTATCCTCACATCGTAGTAGACGCTCACGTCTCAACCCAAACGGTTCATTTAATATAACTCTAGTGTATGATTTACTCATCTCAATAACCCAAAAGTCCCAAATCAATCACTATATCCTCAAAGGGATGCTAACTCTACCCTTGAACCAGTTCCCGGAACTCCAAAAGTCAAAACAGTCCAAAGAGGGTCAAACTGTCAACTCGTTAGAAGTCTCGTTCGAACGAGGCTTCGAACGAGTTTGGACTGTCAGGTCGTTAGAAGTCTCGTTCGAACGAGGCTGTTCGAACGAGGTCCCAGTTCGTTCGAACGAACTGACCCTTCTAACGATATCTCATTCGAACGAGATATCGAACGAAAATCCCTACTCGTTAATAACGACTGGTCAACTCGTTAGAAGCTCGTTCGAACGAGCTCTTTCGAACGACCTGGGGGCTGCTTCTAACGAGTGGCCAGTTTCGGCCCAGATTTTTCCCCAATTCGTTTTTCACCATTTTTACTCCTCAAACCTCTTCTAAAATTCGTTCCCACAATATATTGAGTTCTCTAATCATCCTCAAACATGATAAGGGGATATACTAACATCATTAAAGGGTTTAATATCTTCTAAACATCATTAAATCACAATTTCTACATTAATTCACAATTTTCTTCAAGAACATAAACCCTAACTTTTTCTCATCATAAATTCCCAGATTTTAATTCGTTTATACATCACCTAGATATGAAATCTCCGAAATTAAATCTCCCAACAATGTTTCTACATGCAAACCTATCCCAACATTCAATAATAACTTCAAATTTCATGGGTTTTCTTTTAATCTTTCAAGATTAATCAAGATTCTTCAATTTCTAACATGGAAAAGACATTCTTCGAAATTAAATGAAATAAAGTCACTTGCCTTGGTTTGATTTCTGAATTTGGTGTGGATTTGGTGTAGAATTTCTGCAGAATTCCTCTCTCTCTTTCCTTCTCCAAGCTTTCTTCTCTAAAAAGCTATGGTGGCTAGGGTTTGCTTGGGGAAACTTATGAAAACCTAATTTAATAAACCTCCGTAGCTACTTGGGTTAATAAGGGTTGGTTGGGGTCAATCCTTATCAGATTACAACTCTCAATTTTCGTCACTTTTAATTACCCAAAAATACCAAATTACTAAAATACCCTTTAAGTTACCGGTATGGCCTAAAAATACCCCGGGACCCAAACTATACCCCCGGCTAGTGTTTTCTGACTATCTCGACCCTTCCGGACGCGTTGGCGCACTCAAAACGACCATACGGATTATAAATTTTAAATTCACTTTTATTAATAAAATAATATACCGTGACGCGGCGGTCCCACGCGTCTCAACAAAATTTCCAAATTGCCGTATATAAAGCCCACGACAAATTTCATAATACCAAATACATATATAATCTTATATGTACATAAACAAATACCAAATCGCATCATATTAGTATTTATAACCCGGATTAATTTCCAATTAATACGCATTTAATTAATTATTCCCAAAAATAAATATAGCCAAAAGTACGGGGTATTACATACTTCCCCCCTAATAACTGAATTTCGTCCCGAAATTCGAAACTAGAAAGTACCTGCTAAAAACAGCTCTGGATAACGCTCGCGCATCTCATCCTCTCGCTCCCATGTGGACTCCTCGACATTGTGATGTTGCCACTGAACACGCACTAACGGGACTATCTTTGACCGCAGTTTCCTCTCGCTTCGGTCCAAAATAGCAATCGGCCCCTCCTCATAAGAGCTATCCGGCTGGAGATCGATGTCCTCCACAGCAATGTGAGAATGAGCCAAATTATCTCTAAGGTATTTCCTCAGCGAGGAAATATGGAACACGTCGTGAATCCGATGCAAGTGCTCCGGTAGTCCAAGTCTATACGCAACCGGTCCGATCCGCTCAATAATAGGAAACGGCCCCACATATCTCGGTGCCAACTTCCCCTTCTTCCCGAATCATATAATCCCCTTCATCGGAGAAAACCTGAGCAAAACCTGGTCCCCCACTTGGAACTCTCTGAAAAACCTCTTCGCATCAGCATAACTCTTCTGCCTGTCCTGAGCTACCCAAATGCGACTCCGAATCAACTCAATCCTTGCCGAAGTATCCTGAATCACTTCCGGCCCAAGTAGTTTGTTGTCCCCCACCTCCAACCAACATGCTGGGGAACGACAAGGCCTACCGTACAACGCCTCAAACGGAGCCATGCCAATTGTAAACTGATAGGAGTTGTTGTAAGCAAACTCCACCAGTGGAAGGTACTGCTCCCATCCACCCCCGAAGTCGATAATGCACATGCGTAGCATGTCCTCCAACATCTGGTTGGTGCGTTCTGTCTGCCCATCGGTCTGTGGATGATAAGCCGTACTCAACCGCAATTCCGTGCCCATGGCCTCCTGGAAACTCTCCCAAAACCTCGAAACAAATATCTTGTCTCTGTCAGACACGATATTCAGGGGCACACCGTGAAGTCTCACAATCTCTGAAATGAAGAGTTGGGCATACTGACCCGCAGTGTAATCAGTCCTAACGGGTAAAAAGTGAGCGACCTTGGACAACCTGTCCACAATTACCCAAACGGAGTCGTGACCCCTCTGCGACGTAGGCAACCCCGTGACAAAATCCATGGATATGCTCTCCCACATCCACACCGGAAGCTCCAACGGCTGTAGCAATCCTGCTGGTCTCTGATGGTCCACTTTTACGAGCTGACAAGTGGCGCATTTCGAGACAAACTCAGCGATATCTCTCTTCATACCGCTCCACCAATACTGCCGTCTCATGTCTTGGTACATTTTGTCCCCTCCGGGATGTACCGCGAACCGTGAGCCGTGCGACTCTGCCATCACATCGTGCCGCAATTCTTCCCCTTCTGGTACTACCAATCTCCCATTGAAGCGCAATCCCCCGTCTGAGCTAACGGTATCGGACTCGGCTCCCTCTGCTAGTAATCGAACTATCTGCTCCTAACAGAACGAGTCATTAGCCTATGCCCGTACTACCTTCGTGACGATCTGCGGTGTAACGGTCATCACAGACATAAAAGATCGGGCCACTGCATCCTGGTGTCCCAATTCCTTCCACTTCGCCTTCCACACCTCTGCCACCTCATCTGCTGGCCTACGGCTCAACGCGTCTGCTACCATGTTAGCCTTACCCGGGTGGTACTGGATGTCGAACTGGTAGTCTTTCACAAACTCAAGCCACCTACGCTGCCGCATGTTCAACTCCTTCTGCGTGAACAGATACTGTAGTGACTTGTGGTCCGTGAACAGCTGAAACTTCTCCCCCAAAAGATAGTGTCTCCAAATTCGTAAGGCAAATACTACCGCTGCCAACTCCAAATCATGCGTAGGGTAATTCTTCTCATGAGGCTTAAGCTTACGGGAAGCATAAGCTATGGCCTGTCTCTCCTGCTGCAATACACCTCCAAGTCCTTGCAAAGACGCATCGGTGTAAACCAAATACTCAACTCCCGGTCTCGGCAATGCTAACACAGGTGCTGAGGTCAATTTATCCTTCAATTCATCGAATGCCAACTGACAGGCATCACTCCAGATGTATGGCACACCCTTACGAGTAAGATGTGTCAAACGACCTGCTATCTCCGAGAATCCCCGAATAAATCTCCTGTAGTATCCTGCTAGACCCAAGAAACTACGAATCTCCGTTGGTGTCGTGGGCTGTCCCCACTCCCTCACCGCTGATACCTTTCCCGGATCGACAGATATTCCCTGATCGGAAATAATGTGTCCCAAGAACTGGACTTCCTTCAGCCAAAACCTGCACTTCTCATATTTTGCATACAGCTCGTTCTGACGAAGTGTCTGCAAAACCTGCCTTAAATGCTCGGCGTGCTCCTCCTCTGTCTGAGAGTAAACCAGAATGTCATCAATGAAGACAATGACAAACTGATCTAGGAAATCCCTGAACACCCTGTTCATCAAGTCCATAAACACAACTGGAGCGTTGGTCAAGCCGAAAGGCATAACCCGAAACTCATAAGAACCATATCTCGACAAGAACGCAGTCTTCGAGACATCCTCCTCCCTGATACGCAACTGATGGTATCCTGATCTCAAGTCAATCTTTGAGAAGAAATAAGCTCCTCTCAACTGGTCGAATAAGTCATCGATTCGAGGCAACGGATACTTATTCCGTATCGTGACCTTATTCAACTCTCGGTAGTCCACACACAATCTCAGTGAACCATCCCTCTTCTTCACAAACAAAACTGGAGAGCCCCAAGGTGAGGTACTCCTGCGAATAAAGCCCTGCCCTAACAGCTGCTCTATCTTATCCCATAACTCTCGCATCTCAGCTGTAGCCATACGGTACGGTGCACGTGCTATAGGTCTCGTACCCGGTAGCAAATCAATAACGAAATCTATCTCCCGACTGGGTTGTAAGCCTGGTATCTCCTGAAACACATCTGAATACTCCCTGACAACCGGGATCGAATCCAAAGGAATCGCAACCTCCTTAGAGGTATCCTCCTCAATGTAATACAGATGAGCGGTCGATCCTCCCTCTGGGCGAGGCATCGCCACTATAAACATCTCTTGCCCCGGAATGGAAAAAACAATGCTCCCGCTGAAACAATCAATCATGGCCCTATACGCTACGAGCCAATCCATACCGATGATCACATCGTGAACATGCATATCTAACACTAACATGTCCGCAGGCAATACCAAACCACCAATCTCTACCCCGACTCCCCGACATATAAAGAAAATAAGTGACCCATTCCCTAATGGTGAGTCGACACACGTCACTGTGCTCTCTGCCGTAGCTAACAATCCTAAAGCTTTCGCGAAGTGTGTAGCAATAAAACAATGTGTAGCACCCGTATCAAATAACACCCGACCCATAGTGCCATGGATTGGAAACGTACCCTCGATCGCGGGCGGTGCCTGTGGAACTGCAGCCTGGTGAACGTTGTAGACACGTCCATACTGTAGCTGCCCCTGCTGAGCTGGGACTGCTGGAATGGGTGGCAAAGCTGCCATCTGTGGCGGTGCAGGAAGAACGGCGGGAAACATAGGTCTCTGTGGCTCCTGGCGAGCACCCTGCTGCTGCTGCTGTGGGGCCCTGCCCCTATCAGGACAATCCTGTTTCTTATGGCCAGTCTTGCCACAAGTAAAGCACTTCCCTGGGAAATTCCCTCCCCTCTGCCCCTGCTGTCCCCGACCCTGGTGGCCGTTACCATTTCTCCCTTGGCCCTGTTGGCCCTGATGGAACTGCTGCCCATTCTGTCCCTGTTGGCCCTGATGGCCGTTTGGACCCTGATGGCCCTGGAGGAAACCTCCCTGTCCCTGCCGGTAGTTCCCTGATCGAAACCTCTTATTGTCCCCCTGCTGGGTACCCTGCTCAGTCTGTCTCTACCCCTGACCGGTCTGTGTCCCGCTGGCACCATGTCCTCCAGTCCTGCCCTGATGGCTAGACTCCCCTGACCGCTTACCCTCGGCCATATGAAAACGGTGGTCCTGGCAGTGCAACAATGCAGCGTTAACCACATCAGAATACGTGGCCAACGATAGGTTACCTAGTAGATGCTGACGGATCCTCCAATTCAACCCGTCGGTGAACTTCTCTATCTTCTTCTTCTCTGTTGGAATCTCGTCTGGAACGATATTCAACAGGTTAGTAAACTCGGCCTCATACTCGGCCACTGTCTTGCCCTCCTTCTTCAAACTCATCAGCTTCCTCCTCATCTCTGTATGAACTGCGGACGGAAAGTATTTGTGGTCGAACCGCACCCAGAACTCCTGAATTGTGAGGGTATCCCTCTCCTCCGCGGTGGTAATAGACTCCCACCACTGTAGCGCAGATCCCACTAGCTTGAAAGTAGCTAGCACCTGTTTCTGAATGTCAGTGCACTCATGCATCCTCAAATGCCTCTGCATGTCCTTCCTCCATTGGCTCGAGACTACCACATCTGAGCTACCAGCAAACTCTGGCGGATGCGCTTTCTGAAAAGCGTCTCGTACACGTTCCCAAGCAGACGGGAATGCATTAACCTGTGCTGGCGCGGCAACTGGCGCCTGAGGCGGTGCCTGCTGAATAACGGCAATCGCGGCATTTACCGCTTGAGCTACTATAGCTGCAACCTCAGCGGCGTTCAACATGCCCTGAACTGGAGCGGGCTGTGGTTCGGGCACTGCATTCCTGGGAACTCGTCGTGCACGTCGTGGAGGCATCTGAAATAAGAATGAAGTTTATAAGTTCACGGTTTATAAACTTAATATAGCTGAAGAACGAAGCATACACAAAAAGAATACAACAGTCCTAAAATATAGGGCTCTATATCAAAGAAAACGTAGCGGAAACATAATAGCCGTACAGATCCTAAAGGACACTAGAACCTCATGCTCTGATACCACCTGTGACACCCCGACTAATTAAATACCGGGTAGCTACTCCTTTATAAAATTAATTCAAAATGCCAAGTTGGCTCAGTTAATAGCATCATTGTCGAAAACATTTTATTATCACTAACCACCTAGTATTTAAAAAGCAAGTTGCCAAATTTTAATTTAAGTCTGATTAACATGCAACAAGTGTAAAGAAATAAATAACACCATTCACCATACTGAAGTAAAACGAATAACCATCACAATAGAGTAAATAAAGTCTGGAGGAAACCCCTCACTACAATCCCATAACTGAAATAAATAACTGAAACTGAAATACTACATGCTAAAGTCTGAAAACTGAAAAGTAAAAGATGCTCTAAATAGGAATGGGCAACATGCCCTACAACTGATAGATTTGTCGTGACTCTGGAATCCAAAAGATAGAAGCGTCTATGAGCAAATCCCTGTAGCTTCCACAAACAGCTACAGCTCGTCACCTGAATGAGTACCTATGCTTGGTGTCCTTGTGGCTGGGCACCTAAAATGGTTTTACAAAGAAAAAGAGATTTGAAAAGCAAACGGGTCAGAGCCCGAATGTGTTATATTTTAAAAACTTGCAAGTGCTTTAAAAACATTTAAAACATTAAATGCAAAGTACATGTTAGGACGTACACTCGCATGATATTCTCACCTCTCGTCTAACTGTGCACTCCTAACGTAAGTACCCATCTATAACTACCCTTTCCACTAGCTAAGAGACAACGTAACTAGCTAGACTACCAAAGGTTCTACCCATAATACTTGGTTCCGTTAACATGACAACGCTCGTGATTAAGTAGAGGTTTAACGTAAACTCAGTTACTAAATATGCCATATATATAAGTATCAGTAACTCCTTATATATCTCGAAACAATACCGTAATACAGTTACAACATTAACATGAGGATTTCCATTATTTAAATGTATATTATTCACATCATAAATATAGAATACAAGCACCCCGCAATCTAAGCTGTAGTGGACACATACTCTGCTATCCATCCCGGTACATCACGTACATAAGTATTACATATTCCGAATCTCTCAGGAATAGTTTACCGATAACAACATCACAAATAATGGAGGCGAACACAGTCACCATTACATGGGTCACGCACATACCTACGCTCCCATGGTCAGCGGACTTATTAATATCACAATAAGTCTTTCTATGACCTATGTTCATCAAGGTACCAGTCTATATTCCCCCCGTAGGCACACAAGGATTAGAGGGTCCTAAGCGAACGAAACCTCCCGTGATAGCAAGTATGGTAGGTATGTCATACATACAATCCATATATCAATACTAAGTAAACACACCTCTTAGTAATACCGTATTATATTCGTAGTACATATTGCACTCTCGTACTAATTATAATTATCACAACTTATTTTATTCCGGTTCATAATTATACGTGCCATAATTTATCCTCACATCGTAGTAGACGCTCACGTCTCAACCCAAACGGTTCATTTAATATAACTCTAGTGTATGATTTACTCATCTCAATAACCCAAAAGTCCCAAATCAATCACTATATCCTCAAAGGGATGCTAACTCTACCCTTGAACCAGTTCCCGGAACTCAAAAAGTCAAAACAGTCCAAAGAGGGTCAAACTGTCAACTCGTTAGAAGTCTCGTTCGAACGAGGCTTCGAACGAGTTTGGACTGTCAGGTTGTTAGAAGTCTCGTTCGAACGAGGCTGTTCGAACGAGGTCCCAGTTCGTTCGAACGAACTGACCCTTCTAACGATATCTCGTTCGAACGAGATATCGAACGAAAATCCCTACTCGTTAATAACGACTGGTCAACTCGTTAGAAGCTCGTTCGAACGAGCTCGTTCGAACGACCTGGGGGCTGCTTCTAACGAGTGGCCAGTTTCGGCCCAGATTTTTCCCCAATTCATTTTTCACCATTTTTACTCCTCAAACCTCTTCTAAAATTCTTTCCCACAATATATTGAGTTCTCTAATCATCCTCAAACATGATAAGGGGCTATACTAACATCATTAAAGGGTTTAATATCTTCTAAACATCATTAAATCACAATTTCTACATTAATTCACAATTTTCTTCAAGAACATAAACCCTAACTTTTTCTCATCATAAATTCCCAGATTTTAATTCGTTTATACATCACCTAGATATGAAATCTCCGAAATTAAATCTCCCAACAATGTTTCTACATGCAAACCTATCCCAACATTCAATAATAACTTCAAATTTCATGGGTTTTCTTTTAATCTTTCAAGATTAATCAAGATTCTTCAATTTCTAACATGGAAAAGACATTCTTCGAAATTAAATGAAATAAAGTCACTTGCCTTGGTTTGATTTCTGAATTTGGTGTGGATTTGGTGTAGAATTTCTGCAGAATTCCTCTCTCTCTTTCCTTCTCCAAGCTTTCTTCTCTAAAAAGCTATGGTGGCTAGGGTTTGCTTGGGGAAACTTATGAAAACCTAATTTAATAAACCTCCGTAGCTAGTTGGGTTAATAAGGGTTGGTTGGGGTCAATCCTTATCAGATTACAACTCCCAATTTTCGTCACTTTTAATTACCCAAAAATACCAAATTACTAAAATACCCTTTAAGTTACCGGTATGGCCTAAAAATACCCCGGGACCCAAACTATACCCCCGGCTAGTGTTTTCTGACTATCTCGACCCTTCCGGACGCGTTGGCGCACTCAAAACGACCATACGGATTATAGATTTTAAATTCACTTTTATTAATAAAATAATATACCGTGACGCGGCGGTCCCACGCGTCTCAACAAAATTTCCAAATTGCCGTATATAAAGCCCACGACAAATTTCATAATACCAAATACATATATAATCTTATATGTACATAAACAAATACCAAATCGCATCATATTAGTATTTATAACCCGGATTAATTTCCAATTAATACGCATTTAATTAATTAATCCCAAAAATAAATATAGCCAAAAGTACGGGGTATTACAAGTAAATATTTATTTAATGTGGAAAAGGTTAATATTTACTGAACTGTTATATAATTACCTTGTGAGTAGGTCAAAATATCCATGTTGTGATTTATTGTGTCATAAGAACTAAAATGACATTTTGGTTTAATGTGAAAACGGAACTTAAAATAAGTTATAAAATTCCGAAATGATAATTTGGAGGGTGGAGTTAGTCCCGGTAGGTGCGAGACAATCAAAATAAGTGCCATATTGCATTTTGGCATTTCGGGCACTTTTGACTGGTTATAGCTTAAATGTGAAGCGCGTATCATTTTATCGCATATTGATCATTTAAATGGAAAATTGTAGACTTAAGCCGTGATTAAGTCTCCCAACCCTATTCCTATTCTTCCATTACACACAATTCAGCCCTAGAGAGAGTTGAGAGAGGAAGAAATCTTTGGAGAAAGAGAGAGATTTGGAGATTGGAGCTTGAATTGTTGTCTACACCAAATCAAATCTGAATTTGCAAGATCAAGGCAAGTTATCTACTTGCTACTATGTGATTTAAGGATAATAATTAGTATTCATAGTTATGAATTTGTTATGGTTTGTCATTTTAGGTTTTTGTTAGATTTATAAGTAATATAACTCTTAGAAGTTGATTTGGATGATAAATGTTATTAATGGTGGTAGATAGATATATCATCTTGTATGGGTTGGAATTTATGATCTTGGTTTGGTTGGTTTTGAGTTGGGTGAAAATTTTGGAGTCCAAGACTCCATAGCCAAAACTTGGAATTCCTGTAGAACCGAATCGATTCGGCCTGGCCGAATCGATTCACTGAGAGACAGTTTGCAAGCCTGGGTCATCTGAATCGGTTGGGCTCATCCGAATCGATTCAAAAATTATGCAGAATCTCATATTTTCTGATAGAATCGATTCGGCTGGGCCGAATCGATTCGAAAATCCTGCATTTCAAAATTTCTTTCTTTGACAATTTTAACCCCTTTTCTTTAAGAGTAAGGTCTAGGAACCTTCTTGAATGAAGTAAACTTAGAGTCTAGAGTAGCAGTTGAGTTTGGTCGCCTCCCTAGACTAGAATTGGGTCACCTGGGGTTATTCCGGGGATGTTTAAGGTAATGTTAAGGCATTACTTCTTTTATTAAAATTTTTAGAAGTTGGAAGTTTGAATGGCTATGCTTGGAGACTTTAGGGGCTTATCGGAGTTATATGAACTTTGGGAATTGTAGAATCATAACGATTGTTTGGAGACTAAATCAGGACTTGAAATTTGGGGAAAATCAATGATGATATTTGGTGAGATTAGGTTCAAATAAAATGAACCCAAATGTCTAAATATAATAGGTTAGAATAAAATGAATCACACTATACAATGATAATAGGTTCGAATAAAATGAACCACATACATGGATAATGGAAATGGAATTTGGAAATGGTAATTGAAAATTAAAATGAGATTTAAATGGTAAATGTTATTAGCTTGGACACACCTCTCTAAATACTATCATAAGGGAAGTCCGCGCGCGAGGTGATGCCCCCTGACAAATTAACGCAGGGTGGATATAGTCCTAGGACATATGAGCGCTGTTTTATATATATGTATTTTCTGCGATGGGAAGGAGATTCCGGGTGTGGTCTTGACTACCCCGCAGGCATATGGCCGCTTCCCGACGCTGCGTTATGATCCCAGGTTGTCTTATATGTGATAGGCCCTGGAAGATGATAGTTATTTAGAGGCGCGCCCAGTGGGGAAACTCGGAGGGGCGGTCTTAGAATCGTTATATGTATAAGAATATAACTTTTCTGCATCAAGTGGGACTTGATGGATATATATATGCCATAAAGATCATGGATACGTGCCACAAAGAGCATGTGAATGAGATATATGCCATAAAGATCACTTGATATATTGTATTCCTATTAAGGAATGGAAACGATAAAAATGGAAGTGATGATAGATGATGGAAAGTTTTAATTGATGAAGAGAAATTATATCTTCTTGATTTAACCAAATAAATGGTTTTATTCCTATTAAGGAATGTAAGAAGGAAATGGTAATTGGATTAATGCGAAGAGATTTTTGATCAAATATGTTTACTTATTATTCTCTTCTGTAAATGATTTACATTTCATAATTACTTAAAGTGTCTTAAATTGTAATATAGGCTTAACATGCTAGACAACATGCCATATTATCATCCTTATCATTCATGCATAACTGTTCATTTATGTCATGCTTTTTATTTCTTCTGGTGATCATATAAAACCCGACCCTGACCGATTCATTTTCCTTGTTGTGTATATGATTGTATCCGCTCAGGCGCTCCACCGCAAGGACGCCCGTTTTGATATTCCCATTCCTTTGCTTTTGACGAGCTGTAAGATTTTGTGGACTATTACAGGACGTTGTATTAGACGCTTTCATCTTTGTATTCTAGATATGATCATGTCTTAACTCAGGCGTGTGGCCCAAACTTTTGTATTTGATTAATGAATGTATTACGTAAGATATTAAAGTGTTGTAATACCTTGTAGGTAGCTGTGGACCGACAGCCTATTCGGTCCTTTTGTGTACATCCGTTTTAGTTGTAATATACATATACCCTTTTGGAATTCCACTTTCTTGTCAGATTGGGTTGTTTAATTTAATTTTCTTAACTGGTTTTAAATTTCTAAACTTTTTGGCAACATGTTTTCTGATTTATTGGGTGGTTTTCCCGTATGCTCAGTTTATTTTTGGTGATGCTGAGAATGATATCCATCCATGATTCCTGTTACATTTGAGTATCGGGTTGTCCACCCCTTATCTCGGATCACGAGTTGTCACGGATGGTATCCGAGCATCAGGTTCTAGAGTCTATAGGATCTATGTGGACTTGTCACGTTGTACCGTAGCATTCCTTGATATAGAGCCTAATATTAGGACTGCTTTGTTGCTTATGTTTATGATATTCTGCAAAATAGATTGTTTAATATAGTATTCTAACTCTATTTTCCCTCTATCTCAGATGCTTCCTAAGAGGGGTCGCCCAGCGAGACGTAATAGGGTTGTAGAAGAGGAGGTAGGTCCTCCACCGCAGCTACAAAGGACCATTAACATTGTATATGTAGCAAACATAGTGGCTCAAGGGGTTAATGCGACCATGACATCAGTGGCTGAATAAGTGCCACAGGCCAAACAAAGAGCGCCAAATGCCCAAGTTCCTACGGGACCTTCTCCGTGGGAGAGATATAGGGAATCCTTTCTAAAGGGTTAGTCCCCGGAATTTGACGGGAGCTCGAATGTCATAAAAGCAAATCAATGGAAGAAAGACATTCAACGCCACCTACGTATGGTGGAATTTGGTGAGGACAAGAAGCAAGTCCTCGCTACTTTTAAACTTTTTGGAGCCGCATTACACTGGTGGGAGTCCGTGACTACGCCAGAACAGAGGGATACAATGTGGATCTATGAATTCTGGGTTTTGTTCGATCAAAAATATTTTCCTCCCGCAATACAAGGGGAGATGACAAGGAGGCTGCAAGACCTTGTGTAAGGAGAGAGATTTGTGGCAGAATATGAAGAGGAGTTCACCTGGTTGGCAATTTTTGTACTGGATGAAGTGACTCCCGAGGAAAGAAAAGTTTTGAAGTTTATGAGAGGCTTAAATTGGAGAGTCCGGCAACACTTGCTGGGTAATTCGGATTTACAAACTTTTGGTGAGGTAATGAATGCAGCTCTATTACATTGCCAAGAGCGTATATTATTTTTGCAAAGTGGAAAGAAAGACTTCGTGGTGGGGAAAGTGGGAAGGCCTGGAGGGCGTGAGATTGGAAGATGATCATTTCCCTCATCCCAATCTTTGGATAGTAAGCAGAAGGGGAGGGACGCTCAGCAGGGGGATTCGTCTAAGAGACAATGTTTTGTTGGGTCTAATGCGGGTGGAAAGAATAGGCACGGTCAGAGTGCTTTGCAACAGGCAGGTCGGGGTGGTCATGGAGGTAAAGGCCATCCGGGCAAAGGCATTACCCAGTTCATAAATATCAGGGGTCGAGGTCAAGAGGATATGAAGGGTCGGTGCTTCCATTATGGGGAGGCGGGTCATTACAAGATGGAGTGTCCTCAGTTGATTGGGCGACAGTTTCCTCGAGCCCCACGGAAG
The DNA here is from genome assembly GCA_949130495.1 of Sambucus nigra. Classification (NCBI taxonomy): domain Eukaryota; kingdom Viridiplantae; phylum Streptophyta; class Magnoliopsida; order Dipsacales; family Adoxaceae; genus Sambucus; species Sambucus nigra. The sequence goes on along the minus strand of OX422212.1, from coordinate 627,556,911 downwards.
CCGTATGTTCAGTTCCCTCCACAGGTGCCTAACCCAGTTGTTCTTCTACAGCAGGGTCAATTACAGTATAGTAGGGTTTATCATATTCAGGAGGCTGTACTCCCTCCATCTCCGTTGGCACCGCCGCTATTGAGGGTAAGTTTTTAATTTCAAGGGTACTTGAGTTGTGTGTTATTTGATACGGGTACTACACACTCATTCATTTCTAGGATTTTTTCTCAGACTATATATTTGATAAAATCTGTTGAGATTACTGTTACTAGCGTTGAGTTTTATGGGTGATAGTAAATGATTGAAATTGTGAGGTTATCCCACTTCTAGTTTCGGGGTGGAACTAAATATCCTATAATATCTCTCCTGGATACCAGTTGAGAATTTATAGGGGTGGTTGAGGTAGTAGGAGGTTTTTATTTCTTGTTGTGTTATCTTGCGTGTGTGTTTGGTTGATTGTTATGCCTTATCTCCACGACCAACAAGGTTGAGTAGTAATGCATAGGAGGGGTTCCTTATTTGGATTCCTCTTTTGCAGGACGCTCCACACGTGAACCTCAACTACGTTGGGAGTGGGGAGATGTTACTTTTCCTTTCTTTTATTTTCTTCTATTTTGTTTCATTTTATATTTTTCCAGGTAGGAAGGTTTAGTGAAGAATCACGCAGTAGAGTGATTAAGGGCTATTAAAGTGCGAGATAGAAGCACTGTATAAAATTCTCTTCTCTGATCGATGTGAGGGAGACTGAGATATGAAGTCGAATTGAGACTTCGGGTTATGCCTTGATAAGAAGGATATTTAATAAGGATGTATATTATGTTGTGGGGTATATAATTGTAAGACATGGTAGTAGAATCTTATTAGTAGGGTTGAGAGTTAGAATCTTTTCGGTCCCGCACATGTGTCTTAGACCTTTATATCTTGATGACCGATAACGCGAGGTAGTAGTGTAATGGGAGGGATCCTTGTCTGGATTACGCTTCGGCGAGACGTCCCACGCATGAAACCGAGCAAATGTCGGGAGTGGGGAAAGGTCTTGGGCACTAGGGATATACTTAGTATTACGTGTATACGACTTAGATAGGATATAAGTAGGTAGACTTTAGGATTATTTGTACTTAAGGCCTTTAGGGCATGTGACGTCAGTTATGAGGGTTGTCAGGAGTTGACCTCAAATAGGTTGTGTGTTAACTCTATAAGGGATTGGTTCCCTAGTAACGAGAAGTGGGGATTTTGAGAGGTTTCGTAGGTTAGACCGAAGGAGATGAGGCCTCTCGTAGTTAGAATGTTACATCGGCAGCTTAGCTTTTGGGGAGAAAAAAGGGTGAATTGACTCGCACTTCTGAGCCTAGGTTGCTAAGCTCGAGAGTGGATTCAATTGACTAGTCTCTGCCAGGATGGGGAGTAATGATACTGGAGCATAGACCTATCGTTTATGCGCCTCGTAATTTATGACTTGTGGGAAGTATCATCCTGTGTTTTGAATTAAAATTCATCGTGGGGGTGACCGCCGTATAGAGATGGAGGTAGTACTTCTTGGGCAGAAATTTAGCCTTTTATGCGAATAACAATTCGTTCCATGATATTGTAGGAGGAACAAGGGTTCTTCAGACCATATATACAAACGAGGGAATCGAATCCTACTCTATTGGTTTTGAGGGTGGGGTGAATTTCCCAGGAGACTTATTGTCCTGGATAAGAAGGACAGTAATGGCGAAATCTCACGGTTTTAAGTTTCCGGTACATCCGGGTAACGAGAAAATGTGTCGAGATATGCGCCGCCAATATTAGTGGTCGGGCATGAAGAGGTTGTTGGACTACATGGGGTGCCTTTGAGTATAGTTACGACCGAGACAATATTTTCGTTTCAAATTTTGATAAAGTTTCTAAGAAGCCGTGGGAACCGAATTGAGGTTAAACACTTCTTATCATCCTCAAACAGATGGCGAGACCTCAAGGGTAGTTGGGATCAATGTCTTCCATCAGTTGGATGTGCTTATTATGATTCGTATCAATTCACATTTGAGATGGCACCCTATGAAGCCTTGTATGGTGGGCCTGGTAGATCTCCCAGTTGTTGGATGGGAGTGGGGATGCTAAGTTTCTCGGAGATGAGATGATCCGGAATACTTCTTCGAAGATCGAACTCATTCGAAATCGTATTCCCATTGCCCAAGGTCGATAAAAGAGTTATGCTAATGCGTAGAGAAGATATGTGGAGATGAAGGTCGGGGACCAAGTGTTGGTGCGAACGCTGCCTATGAAGGGCATTAAGCATTTTGGGCAGAAGGGAGACTTACACCACGTTACGTTGGACCTTTTTTCTATTATTGTTAAGGTGGGTTCGATAGCTTATTAGCTGGCTTTACCTAATACTTGCGGAAAGTTTTTGACGTGTTCCACATCTCCTCTGTAAGAAGGTACAAGAGAGGTGATGGTGCCCCTTGGCACATTCCTTTCTTATGAGGAGCATCCGGTTGCTATTTTAGAGATCGTAGATCGGCGATTGAGAGTGCGAGTAGTTCCCTTGGTTAGAATACAAGGGAGTCGTCATGGCATAGAGGGATCAACATAGGGGTACGAGAACGACATGTGGGAAAAGTATTCACATTTATTCTTGCAAGGTACGCTTGAATTTGGGGGGCAAAATTCCCTCATAAGGGGGGGAGTATGTAATAACCCTCACTTTAGAGAGTCTATTCTATATTTATTTACTATGTGTAGTAATTAATTATAAAATGATGGAATGTAGAGTAAATATTAATTTAATGTGGAAAAGGTTAATATTTACTGAACTGTTATATAATTACCTTGTGAGTAGGTCAAAATATCCACGTTGTGATTTATTGTGTCATAAGAACTAAAATGACATTTTGGTTTAATGTGAAAACGGAACTTAAAATAAGTTATAAAATTCCGAAATGATAATTTGGAGGGTGGAGTTAGTCCCGGTAGGTGCGAGACAATCAAAATAAGTGCCATATTGCATTTTGGCATTTCGAGCACTTTTGACTGGTTATAGCTTAAATGTGAAGCGCGTATCATTTTATCGCATATTGATCATTTAAATGGAAAATTGTAGACTTAAGCCATGATTAAGTCTCCCAACCCTATTCCTATTCTTCCATTACACACAATTCAGCCCTAGAGAGAGTTGAGAGAGGAAGAAATCTTTGGAGAAAGAGAGAGATTTGGAGATTGGAGCTTGAATTGTTGTCTACACCAAATCAAATCTGAATTTGCAAGATCAAGGCAAGTTATCTACTTGCTACTATGTGATTTAAGGATAATAATTAGTATTCATAGTTATGAATTTGTTATGGTTTGTCATTTTAGGTTTTTGTTAGATTTATAGGTAATATAACTCTTAGAAGTTGATTTGGATGATAAATGTTATTAATGGTGGTAGATAGATATATCATCTTGTATGGGTTGGAATTTATGATCTTGGTTTGGTTGGTTTTGAGTTGGGTGAAAATTTTGGAGTCCAAGACTCCATAGCCAAAACTTGGAATTCCTGTAGAACCGAATCGATTCGGCCTGGCCGAATCGATTCACTGAGAGACAGTTTGCAAGCCTGGGTCATCTGAATCGGTTGGGCTCATCCGAATCGATTCAAAAATTATGCAGAATCTCATATTTTCTGATAGAATCGATTCGGCTGGGCCGAATCGATTCGAAAATCCTGCATTTCAAAATTTCTTTCTTTGACAATTTTAACCCCTTTTCTTTAAGAGTAAGGTCTAGGAACCTTCTTGAATGAAGTAAACTTAGAGTCTAGAGTAGCAGTTGAGTTTGGTCGCCTCCCTAGACTAGAATTGGGTCACCTGGGGTTATTCCGGGGATGTTTAAGGTAATGTTAAGGCATTACTTCTTTTATTAAAATTTTTAGAAGTTGGAAGTTTGAATGGCTATGCTTGGAGACTTTAGGGGCTTATCGGAGTTATATGAACTTTGGGAATTGTAGAATCATAACGATTGTTTGGAGACTAAATCAGGACTTGAAATTTGGGGAAAATCAATGATGATATTGGGTGAGATTAGGTTCAAATAAAATGAACCCAAATGTCTAAATATAATAGGTTAGAATAAAATGAATCACACTATACAATGATAATAGGTTCGAATAAAATGAACCACATACATGGATAATGGAAATGGAATTTGGAAATGGTAATTGAAAATTAAAATGAGATTTAAATGGTAAATGTTATTAGCTTGGACACACCTCTCTAAATACTATCATAAGGGAAGTCCGCGCGCGAGGTGATGCCCCCTGACAAATTAACGCAGGGTGGATATAGTCCTAGGACATATGAGCGCTGTTTTATATATATGTATTTTCTGCGATGGGAAGGAGATTCCGGGTGTGGTCTTGACTACCCCGCAGGCATATGGCCGCTTCCCGACGCTGCGTTATGATCCCAGGTTGTCTTATATGTGATAAGCCCTGGAAGATGATAGTTATTTAGAGGTGCGCCCAGTGGGGAAACTCGAAGGGGCGGTCTTAGAATCGTTATATGTATAAGAATATAACTTTTCTGCATCAAGTGGGACTTGATGGATATATATATGCCATAAAGAGCATGGATACATGCCACAAAGAGCATGTGAATGAGATATGTGCCATAAAGAGAACTTGATATAACTTGTATTCCTATTAAGGAATGGAAACGATAAAAATGGAAGTGATGATAGATGATGGAAAGTTTTAATTAATGAAGAGAAATTATATCTTCTTGATTTAACCAAATAAATGGTTTTATTCCTATTAAGTAATGTAAGAAGTAAATGGTAATTGGATTAATGAGAAGAGGTTTTTAATTAAAGATGTTTACTTATTCTTCTCTTGTGTAAATGATTTACATTTCATAATTAGTTAAAGTGTCTTAAATTGTAATATAGACTTAAAATGCTAGACAACATGCCAGATTATCATCCTTATCATCCATGCATAACTGTTCATTTTTATAATGCTTTTAATTTCTTCTGGTGATAATCTAAAACCCGGCCCTGACCGGTTCATTTTCCTTGTTGTGTATATGATTGTATCCGCTCAGGTGCTCCACCGCAAGGACGCCCATTTTAATATTCCCATTCCTTTGCTTTTGACGAGGTGTAAGATTTTGCGGACTATTACAGGACGTTGTATTAGACGCTTTCATTTATGTATTCTAGATATGATTGTGTCTTAACTCAGGCATGTGGCCCAAACTTTTGTATTTGATTAATGAATGTATTACGTAAGATATTAAACTGTTGTAATACCTTGTAGGTAGCAGTGGACCGACAACCTATTCGGTCCTTTTGTGTACATCCATTTTAGTTGTAATATATATATACCCTTTTGGAATTCCACTTGCTTGTCAGATTGGGTTGTTTAATTTAATTTTCTTAACTGGTTTTAAATTTTTAAACTTTTTGGCAACCCGTTTTCTGATTTATTGGGTGGTTTTCCCGTATACTCAGTTTATTTTTTAGTGATCCTCAGAATGATATCCATCCATGATTCCTGTTACGTTTGAGTATCGGGCTGGCCGCCCCTTCTCTCGGATCGCGGGTTGTCACACTTATGCGGTAAAGTAATATAAAATTAGCCTCCTAAAAGCGAGGGTTGTTACATACTCCCCCCTTTATGAGGGAATTTTGCCCTCAAAATTCAGGCTTACCCTAATCATCTAAAGGGTATACTATCCTAAACTATCATTCTATCACCCTTAATAAACCCCTCGCTACCGTGGCGTCCCAATGGGCTCGGACTAAGCTCATCACTATCGATCTTATTCTACATTCTTTGTGCTCTGTCATAGCATCAAATCGCTCGTTACGAACTATCGATCCTAACTTCCTACGGCGGAAGACGATGCCCACATGACTCTGCGCAAAATTGCCTTACCTCCTGAATCACGCTACATCTGTCCTCAGGGATACTCACACCAGCGCTGAATGGCTTAACCCCAACTCTACTCATCTTCTCTTCGCATAGACGTATCCCTTTAAACTATATGGCTCAAAAGCAAAATCCTTAAAGAAATGTCCTAGAACTATTCCAAGTCCAAGGAACATATTATCCGCTGGTTCCATCCAACGAGTATGCGAATTACTTAACCGGATACACTAGGCCACTCACGGTGCCATACCTTAGGAAATGATCCATAAGGCCACTCAAAAATCCCAATTATAGTATGGGAATTTCCATTCCATCCATTTAGCCTAAGGCGCACATTCGAGGTATGCCTCTCGGCATTAAGTTAACTTCCTCCATTCATCCATCCACTTTAGGGTGGTAAAATATATACCCCATATCCATACGGTTCCCATTCCTTCATAAAGAGCGGGGCGTACTCCTCTACATATAGTCCGCTCATGAGGCAGAAAAAGCAACGATTTGTTCAAACGATCAACAATTTCTCAAATAGGATCATGACCAGTTCGATGTCGGTAATTCAATGCAGATGTCTATGAATATACCCTTCTTCGTTCCAATACTACTCTTCTTCACACGAGTAGGTGAAATGGTCAGTCATAGACATGAATTCTCTTGGTACAAGCTTTACCTAGTTATGCTCATTCTACTTGGTTTTCTATGCCTACACAAATATTTTGACGGGTTTTCCACTTGACGCATCGACTGCCCCAATCGTATTTCCTTAACGAGGGGAAATTTCCCATCGATAGTCCTTTATGAATTTCATACACCACTCAATTCCTCCCACAACACACCGCAACAACTTGTCGCTCGCGAAAAGGACCAAATTTCCTGCCCAGGAAGTAGTGCCTCCTTTCTTTAAGGCGGTCACTACCACAATGAATTTTAAATCAAGCATGGAATAATACTTCCCACAAAGTTTAAGCTTGTGAGACGCACAAATAATGGGTCCATGCTCCAGTATTATTACTCCCCATTCCTGGCAGAGACTTATTCATTAAATCCACCCTCAAACTTAATAACATGGGCTCTAAAGTGAAAGTCAACTCATCCTTTTTAACTCCCCGTAAGTTAAGTTACCAATGTAACACTCTATCTAAGAGAGGCCTCATCTCCTTCGGTCTAACCTTCTAAACCTCTCAAGATTCCATACTTCTCGTTCCTGGGGACGTAATCCCTCTTAGAGTTAACCCACGACCCATTCATGGTCAACTCCTTACAGCCTTCCTAAGTCAACGTCACATTCCCTAAAGGCCTTACATCCTAATAAATCTATGGTCGATCTCTATATAGCCTATCTAAGTCGTATACGTATTATGCTAAGTATATCCCTAGTGCCCAAGACCTTTCTCAACTTTCGACATTCGCTTGGTTTCATGCGTGGGACGTCTCGCCGAAGCGAAATCCAAACAAGGAACCCTCCCATTACACTACTACCTCGCATCGTCGGTCATCAAGATATAATGATCTAAGACACATGATCGGGATCGATAAAATTCTAATTCGCAACCCTACTAATAAGATTCTAATTCTATGTATTACCATATCAAATAATTAAAGGATTTCAACTAATCGGACATTTAATTTCTATAAAGTCTTTCAAATATTTATCCCCCTATGTACACATCTTTTTAAGTGGCCTTCTCATCAAGGCATAACCAGAAGTCTAAATTCGACTTCATATCTCAGTCTCCCTCTCATCGATCAGAGGAGAGAACTATATACAGTGCTTCCATCTCGCACTTTAATAGCCCTTAATCACTCAACTACGTGATTATCGGCTAAACCTTTCAACCCAACTCTCAATCAACAAAATAAAATAAAAGAAGAAAAAGAACAGCATCTCTCCACTCCCAACGTCATTGAGGTTCACGCGTGGAGCGTCCCGCAAAAGCGGAATCCAAACAAGGAACCCCTCCTATGCATTACTACTCAACCTTGTTGGTCGTGGAGATAAGGCGTAATAATCACATACAATGCAAACAAACAACTAAACAAGATAACATAACAAATAATGAAAAATCTCCTACCTACCTCTAACCACCTCTATAAAGTCTCAACCTGTATCCAGGAGAGATATTATAGAATAACTAGTTCCATTTTGAAATAAGAAGTGAGATAGCCTCACAATTTATTCGCTTGCTATCACCCCAAACAAACCAAAATATCTTTACTAGCATAATACACATAATACAAGTAACACATACTACACATATACATTTAAAATATCATCACTCGCCTCATAACGAGTGAAGAAAACATAAAACTTCCCTACCACGGAAGTCACATAATTACTCTATCTATAATAGCGTCGATACTACCACAATCTCGATATACACACCCGAATCTAGAGTAAACACAATACTACTCTATCTTATCATGGGGGATGCACCACCCACTACTAAGGTGGAATTCCCACAAACATTCTTGCTAATCACTCCGGTTTAATACTAATGGTTCTCAGACACCGTACTCGAGTCTTATTCGAACCAATATTACTTCCGTCAACTCCCCAACTAGGCACTTTATCTTTGCCCTTGTTCTCCAAATCAACAGAATTACAATGAGTGGTTCTACACTCCACGGCATAGCCATTTTTCCGACCCTGGATGTCAAATAATTGCCCACGCAGTCCCTTTTTCTTTTTCAACAAAAGAGAACGCACTACCAGCCTCCCCTACCTTAGTTCAACGAATCCTCCCCGGGCGAATATCCCCCGTATGGGGTTTCATGAACACTTGTTCCTTCAGAATTGTTAATGACACTTATTCGGGAGCTTATCATTCCACTAAAGGGATCTTTCTCTTATATCTATGGCCTTCCTAACCGTATAACTCTTTATTCACTGTCGGCCCCTGACCGAACCTCATGTGAACGTTTGAGAATCCATCTTCTCCTCAGTCCAGTTATCCCAAAGAAACTCGATGTTGTAACTATCCACCGAACTTCTCCATGGTCAGAACTTCCTACACCCACAAATATTGTGACTACGTTCCCACAATTTTATACTACTACTACGGGCATAGGATTTTCCTCCATCCTTTTCATCTGGGAACTTACATCCCCTCTCCAGGCTAATGCTCTTGGACCTCATGCATCCACCAAATGAGGACGCATCTCTTCCACCTTACTTCAACATGTGACCCTTATCGTGGTCTCTTCTCCACTTCAGTATAACGTTGCTTGGAATCCCAAGCTTAGTACCACCCTTTTTTCTAGCGGTATCTAGAAAACTAAATCCACTGTAATTGGTAGTCACAGTACCAAGGAAAGAAATTGCCACAAAATGAAGCGACCTCCAAAAAAGTCCTCATCCCCGACCACAACTTACAGTTCCTAATAGTTCCATCTCATAACGCCTTCACAACGTCCTTCTCTGGCGTCCTTCTTCAATCGATCGAATAATCTCACACGGATGCGCAAAAGATTCTATGGGTTCTACCTCATGGCAAAAGAATGAAATCTCATAATAGAAATCAATGATCTTAATCCTAAGGCTCTAAGTCAAATCTAAAGCAACGCTGAAGACATAAGGTGTCCACACAGATTCCTAAGGACTCTAGAATCTGATTCTCTGATACCATCTGCGACAACCCGCTCACCAAAATAAGGGGTGGCTAGCCCGATACTCCAATATAACAGGAATCATGGATGGAATCATTCTCAGCATCACAATAATAAAATAAGTATACGGGATAACCACCCAATATTTCAGAAAACGGGTAGCCAAAAATTTTGTTTTAGAATTAAAGAAAGCAATTTAACAACCCAATTAAAAAAAAAGTGGAAACCCCAATAATATTGAATACAATAACGACAAATAAACAATAAGAGGACCGAGTATGCTGTCGCTCAACAGGTACATACAACGTGATACAACATTTTAATGTAAATTACATAATACATTATATTAAGCAAATACGACCGTTTGGGCCACACGCCCGAGTAGAAGACCCGGTCATAACCATAGAACAAGGATGATGACGTCTATTGCAATATGTCCCTTAATACCCGCAAAGCATCACGGCTCCCAGGAAACACCGGAATAGGAAAGTCAGCATAGGCGTCCTTGCGGTAGAGCACCTGAGCGGATACAAGATGCATGCACAACAAGAAATATGAACGGGTCAGGGCCCGGTTTTATATGATCACCACATGAATAAAAAGTATGACAGTTAAGAGCAGATAATCATGCTAGAAAAAGATAAAAATCTACCTACACAATTGTAAAGAATGAACTAAGGAAATCATATGATCATAAATTTAAATTTATTTATACATAAAAATATGATTAACATAAATTTAAAAACCTCCATCATTTTATACCGTTCCATTTCATTGTTATGTTCCTTATCAGGAACTCATAATCACAAATTTTATGCTCTTTCTAACATTCCATTCCTTATCAGGAATATGATCATCATCAAATGCTCTTTGTGGCATTTTATTGTGCTCTTTATGGCACTTCATCATGCTCTTTATGGCATATCTCATACATCAAGTCCCACTTGATTATGAATTCTTATATTCATATACATATAACGATTCTAAGACCGCACATCCAAGTTTCCCCACTGGGCGCGCCCCTAAATGACCATCATCTTCCAGGGGCTATCAATTACGTCACCTAGGCACCTACAAAGAAAGACGTCGGGAAGCGGACATATGCATGTAGGAGAGTCAATACCACACCTGGAATCTCCTCACTAGCGCAGAAAACATAACATATCGCTCATATGGCCTAGGACTATATCCACCCTGCATTCACTAGCCAGGGGGCTTCACCTCGCGCGCGAACTTCCCTTATGATGTCATTTAGAGAGGTGTGTTTAAGTAAATTAGCATTTACCATATTCATGATTAAGTAAATTATCATTTACCATCATCATTACCATTTCCATTTCATTTTCAATGCCATTTTACATTGTATGTTTCATTTTATCCGAAACCCTAATCATTTACATTCTTGTAAATACCTCATATTTTACCCGAAGCCATACTTAATACATCTTATTGTTGTAACCTCGATGAATAAATAAACTTTTAATTTATTCTCCCAAAATTTGTTGTGAAGTAATTATAAACCATCAAGACTAACATAGCTCAATTAAGCTTCTAAAGACTCCCAAACATAACACTACAACTCCTAGTTTCATAATAATCAACTAGAAGAAAGAATGCCCTAATATCAATTGGCATATCCCCGAAAAAGTCCCCACATAACCCATTTCTAATGTAGGGTAATTAACTAACTCATCTAGGATGCTAGGACTCTAAGTTTACTTCATACAAGAAGGTTCCTAAGTCCTATGCCTCAAGAAAATGGATTGGAATTGAGTTATAAAACTAACTCAAAAACAGCAGGAAAAGGAATAGATTCTCCCTAGGGACGAATCGATTCGCCCTAGCGAATCGGTTAGGACATGGAAACCTGGGATTCTGTAAACTGCCAAATCGATTTGGCTTGGGCCGAATCGATTCAGTTCAAGCAGACCTGGTAACTGACCCTTTAGCGAATCGATTCCCGAGAGGCCGAATCGATTTGCCCCTGCGAATTGGCTAAGAAAGGGTTACGGGTTATGAACCCTAAATTTTCCCCAAAACTCAAATCTCTTCCATTTTAACACCCAACCAACAACATTAATCTACCCCAAATCATCCTACATGATTATCAACTACTATAACCCAAGATTTCGTCATCATAAACTAAGATTAGGGTTAAAACCCCATAAAATCCATAAAACCCATATTTGTTCATTTGATTCCATTACACAACTATCAATACAATTTATGCATGTTAAATCATATATTATCAAGTAGAGAACTTGCCTTAGAGTTGAAATCTCAGATTTCTTTGTGGTAGAAGAAATCTCCAATTTTCTCTTCTTTCTCCTCTTTTTCTCTTCCTCTCTCTTCCTCTCCTTTTCTCTTTATGTTTAAGGCATATAATAGGGTAATTAGGGAATTTAGAAGACTAAAATCGGGGCTTAACATAAGTCTCCAACTTAAAAATGCTAATGCTCCATAAAAATGACTCATAACTACACATTTAAGTTAAAACCAGTCAAAAGTGCCCAAATCCTAAAAATATAACATGGCACTTATTTTGACTGTCTAGCACATTCCGGGATTGACTAGGCCCTCTAAAATGGCATCCGGTGATTTTTTAAATTATTTTGAGTTTCGGTTTCATTTAAACCATAGTGTCATTTAAAACACATGACACCACAAAACATACAACCAAATGATATTTACTTAAACGTACAGTAAATACGCAGCAATCCAGTAAATATTAACTTCCAACTCCTTAAATTAATATTTACTCCATTTCCAACATTTTATATAATTACCTTATGCGGTAAATTAATATAAAATTAGCCTCCTAAAAGCGAAGGTAGTTACACTAGCATAAGTCACTAGGAACTGATTTGATACTGCACTTAAAGAAGTTAGAGGAAAAAGTGAATACGTAAAGAAAGACAACTGGCAAGGACAAAGTGAAGCCGAGTTTCAGAAGAGAAATCAATGCATAGTGGCTTGGTATTAGGTAATAGCTTTCTGACTTGATTAATTTTTTTCTTGTTTCATGTTTATATAATAATTTTTATTTTATTTATTTTTAGTGGACGTAGTTTAGATTGATCCTTATAAGGATCCGTTCCTTTTCCAGGGGAGGGATTTTTTCCGCATAAAATAAATTCATGAGTGTTATACGTTTCTATCTAATAACCTCACACAAATAAGAAGGTTAAATAACTAGAAACTCGCCTAATTAAATTCAAAGTGTTATTATATGTTTAACAACTAATCAAGATAATAAAATTGGACTTTAATTGACTAGCCGAACGTAATAAAGTTTATCACCTACTTAAGAAGTTAAGTAAAAAGTTTAAATTTGTCCTTCTTAAATCCTCTGTATAAACTCATAGGTATTTTGATTTTATTCAACTATAGTTACTTCTGCATAGGATTTTAATGTCGCACCATTCATGCTCACGGGGAGGGGAAACCTTGAGGCATGAATTGAGATAGTACTTGTGTTTGACTAAACATTTGGCACAATCCCTTGATTACATTCTCTGAGTTCCCCAATTTACTATTAACAAAGTCCATATAAATGTTAATACCTCACACTTACTATTTTACATTCCCCATTTGTGCCCTTTAGTTAGACATGTGACTCTATACTGAACTAAGCTCTTGCATAATAGTTTTGGTGTGCAGGAATTTGTTCATCATCACATTTGAGATAACACCTCTTTTCCTCCCCTTTTATCCTTCTTAAGTTCCTTTAATAGGGCATCTGAGTTAATGCCATGTAAGTTGCACTCCAAGTGATTGCTCTTCATTCCATATATCATTTCCTTAGTATAATAATACATTTAGGACAATAATTTTAATATTATTTTATTATAGCATGTATATGATCATTAAATTAAAGCTCACCAGAGTCGGAGCCAATTTCTCCATGAATTTGTTGGTCTTTTTAGCTCATCGGCCATTCAAGAACATGCTAAACTGGTTACGTTGTGCCCCTTATTTCAGATTCCCCTTATTCTTCTTCACACATTCTTCCGTCAAATCATCATATGATTTCCACCCAATTTTGTTGACATAAACTTTATTTTCTATTTTCTCTCTATTTTTGTAACACCCTATATTTTTGAACAATTAATTTCTACATTTTAATCACACGCGTTCTCATAATAATATTGCATATTTAATAAATATTAATTAATGAAAGCAAAATTAATATTTAAATGGAAGTAAAATTTACTAAGTCTAATTAAGTAAATTAAATTCATTGAATTGTTAGTACATCGTAGTAGGTAATAACGACGGGGATTGAGGGTATCTTAACCGGGACATACTGACAGGCTATTTGTGCATTGAGATAAGATATTTATGTTTGATGACTCGAAAGGTTATTTCGAGTGCACGGCTGATTCGAAATGGGTATAAATAGTCAAAATCAAGTACCTAGGGGTAGAGATTGGCTACTGAGAGCTTTTTAAAATAGTCATGGCCAAGTACATGTGATGATATTAATCTTGATTTCTGTGAGAGTAGAACTTGATTTAGGTGATTTCAATCTTGATTTTAGTGAGATTCAATACTTATGAAAATCTTAATTGTTTGAAAATTGATTTAGGAAATAATCTAACTGGAGAAGTAATTAAAAGAGGAAAAAATTTGGAAATTGGAGTAAAATCAATGAATATGTTGAATTGATGAAATTGAGATGATGATTATGAGATTTATTAATCTCAAGATGGATTTAGATTAGATTAAATGCATAGAATCATTGGGAGACTAAAAATATTATTAGGGTTGTTGAAGTTTTAGAATTGAATGTAGTGAATTAAGAAAACCTGTCACTTTCATTCAAGAATTGGGCTCCTACCCAGAAACGAATCAATTCGGCCATTATACGTGAATCGATTCGGTCGGCGAATCGTTTCGACCATGAGCCCTAATCGATTTGAACCTGTTGTGAGGGATAGTAAGTCCTTTTAATGTAATTCGAGGAACTTTTACAAAATTGTAAATTTTGGAAGGTCCATAAGGAGATGTAAGACTTCTGCAAATTTTATAAATAGTTATCCGACCTCGGTTAGGGGAATGTAGACTTGAATTATGGTTACGAGTGTTAATAAGGGCAAGATTCGGAATATAAACTACGAATTTGGGGAAGAAGAATTAGGGAGTATTGTTATTATTTACGATCTTTTGGGGATAAGTCTAGGTGTTTCAGAAAGTTTATGTAATGAAATTTTAAATTAACTAGTTGTTCGAGTGGAAAAACCGAGCGTCCGTGTAATACGCTAGTAATTGTTATCGGCTTCCAACCTCAATACAAAAAAAAACTAAACTTGTGACTACACTTCTTAAAGAGTATAGTGACGAGTCTGGGTATCGAATCCACAGGGAATGGTTAATAGAATTTAATTGATTTATTACTTCTAACGAAAAAGTGAAAAAGATGATGATGGTTGAACAGGGAAAAAAAATAGGTAAATAAAGAAATTAAATTAATTAAGATGAATGAGAAAATAGGGTGGAGTACAATCCCTCAAACCTTAGAAAATTACCGTAGAGAATCCTAGACTTGTAAATTGAAATTCTTGACTAAATCCAATCTTTATAGATCCTAAGCATTACATATATGAGGGAACTATCCCGCATCATATGAAATCAAAGGTAAATACAAAGCGGTGAATGGACAAATTACACTTTACATAGCGTTCTTAAACATCTCAAGTACCTAGGGAAGAGAGATTAAAAGATTGGCCATGTTCATGTAATTTCCCGCCACGATTCGGTCAATATTTAATTTAACCTCTATTTTTTACATAGGTAATTTACCTCGGAATGAGTTCATGTAGCCCAACCCTAGAAAATTTAACTAGACATGATTTTATGAGAAAGCAATTTCATAAAAAATGCATGTAATTATGAATCTAAGAAGCATTCTTAACAAATTACAATACTAGTGAAAATTGAAAATAGAATTGAGACTAAATAAGAGAAGGGAATTTGATACTTGAATTGAATTGAAGAATTGATACTTGAAATCTGCACTAGATGAACTTGAATCCAAAATACTACTTGTTCTTCAGACATACAAACTAGGGTTTTTCTAAGAATATGAAAAACTAAAAAGGATTTCTAAAAAATGACGTTCTCTCCTTAATTTTTTGAGTCCCCCTTGGAATGAGGTAGGGCTTGACCTTTTATAGCATCAAGTAGCACGAATTTGACACCTAGAATCTCTTGTTGCGCAAGTTTTCACCAGCTAATCACCCCAAAATCTGCATAATTAATGCCAGCAATTCGCACAGCCGGACCGTCTGGATCCGGATCGGTTCTTTTTTTTTTCTGATCGGACCGGTCCGGTCCACACCGGATCGGTTTGGTTCTATTTGGATCGGTTTGGTTTCTAGTCATTTTTCTTCATTATCGCGCAACTTCAAACATCGTAACTTCTTCACCGTAGCTCGGATTGAGGTGCCATTTTTTTCCAGTGTTCTTGTAATTTAGAGCTCTTCAACTTTCTAGTTGGCCCCACCTCCGGACTAAGGCTGCAAAATTACAAAAATTCCCTTCAACACTCCATTTCTTAGTTTCTTTCACTGTTTTGAGTTCTCCTTCCCACTAACTTGCATGAAATACCTATAAAGCACATGAGAAATACACAAAACACGAAATACTTGCCAAAAGAGGTTAGTAGCATAAATACGAGACAAATCCAACCTATTTACACTGCACGGGATCATAAAAATACCGAAATTAAGGGGATAAATGTGAAGAATATGTGCCTAATCACACCCCCTAGCTTAGAACTTTGCGCGTCCCGAGCAATGTAAAAGAAATTAGTTTAAAGTTCAACTCTAAAAAATTCTTTTATTGGGATAGAATACCTTTTTCGCGGGCAAGCGATTGCATTTAGCGTATGCAACAAGCCTTTAAACCCCTAGGTTACCCTAGTAGGACGAGTTTTGTCTCTTGAGGGTTTGCAGTGAATACACCCACAAAATTCTTTATTGACTCAAATAAATATCAAAATACTTAAAAATTGTACAATTTAAACTTTTTGAAAAATAATCACCATAAATTCATATTCAAATGTCTCAAACCATAGTGTGTGTGTGCAAAGCCAGAAATTAAACCTCAAATTTCCACCGATTGAGCATTACGTTACATTCCAAAAATTTGTTTTGATTCAAACTCTTACGGATGCACTCACAAACAAATCACTCGGATTGTGGTTGTTTTCTCTCGGTATGCATGATATAAAGAGTAAATATAATGGACACAAATTCACGCATACAAAATTGAAAAGAAGGAAATTTATGGGGAAAAGATCTCATCATCGGAATAGAGTCATTGGGAAATGGGAAACATCATCTCTTAATCACACCATTTTAATCTCTTTTATTATCTTTTCATATCTTATCTCTCCATGCAGTAATTAATTTCGCCATTAGGACTCGGTTAGGACTTTTCGGGTTAAAAAGTGTAAAGGGCAAAAATGGGAATGGATGGGCTGTTCGGAATTGGAAAATGTCCTTATGATGTCCATTAGTGCTTTTTCGGGCATTTGCTCATTTTTCTCTTTCTTTTTCTATTTTCATTTTTTTCTCACTACTTTATTTTTGTATTTTATTTTTCTTTTCTTGCCCTTTTTTCTGCACAATTTGGACTTACTTAATGAATTTTCTCAATTTTTACAATTCCGGGCTATTTGGGTTTTTCGGGTTATCAAACGAAAGGGAAATATTTTATTAGGCTCAAATTGGGTTGCAAAGGGATAATTTTTTCACAACTTTATTATGGCTAATATTTTAGGATTAAACAAACGAAGGCCTACTTCATTGTTCGAATTGCTAATCACATTACCTATGCATCTCAAGATTAATTAAATTTAGAGATATATTTAGCACAAATTTTGAGACAACATTTCACACATTTCTCATAACCGATCAAAACAAAGAATTGAGATCATCAACGACTTATTAAAACGCTGAAAAGAACTTTGAGTTAATCATAAATTCAGATTGATTTAAAAACTCATAAAAAATTGAAAGGCTCGAAATCTCACCGGGTTTGATCAATCTCCACAATTATTCGTTAAGTCGTCAATTTTCTTTCAATTTCCATGTTCGGTCAATTTTCGGCTTAGTGCAATTGATTGGTAACAATTTGAGGCTTTAAATAGAATAAAGTTGATATTTTTGAAAATTTTAAATTCCAATTTTTATTTATTTTGAACAAAAATATTTTTGGCTTTTTTTTTCCACTTTTTTCAATTTTTTTTTTGGCATTTTAAAAATTTGTGAAGTTTTAGAAAGACACACTTATCACCCCCCTAACATAGACTTTTGTATTGTCCTCAATCAAAAGGATTAAAATCTAAAGAAGAAAAGGAATAAGTGCAACCAATAAAACAAGCAAATTATTAAAATGCAAGAAGACACTAGATAACACTTATACGTGACTGAAAAAAACAACAAAAGTCACCCCATACGCGTCGGGGGTGCGACGACCTCTCATCTCTCTCCACAAATCACCCGACCTCTTTCACTGGGTACGATGCGCTCCTCGTCTCTCCCGTCTTACCATCATATGTGAATAGCCAGAACAAATTGGGCCTGTGCCCATAGATAAAGGAAAGACCGGGAGATGCATTATGATAAACCGGAAAAGGATCCTCTTGGTGCGTAGTACGTGGGTTGGTCTCTAAGTCGAAAGAGATTTGATTCTTATCTTCAAGTACCTCCGAAGACTCAAATGGTATGAGTGGATGTTTGGTAAGGAGAAATGCATCAATTCTATTTTCCCACTCGCTTTCGTCTAAATGACGAAATGAGGCCCAGAAAGATTGGACTTCAACATGTAGTCTTGCATCTACCTGTCCGAACTCGCGCTCAAACTCTGCTAGGATCAACTCCTCTAGCTCTCTCTCTTTCTTGGTGTCCTCAACCTGCCTTTCGTGCTCACTCTCCGAATGATAGGGTGGTGTGGGTGGGTTCTAAACGAGGAGAAATGTATCGATAGTGTCCTGCCATTCGTTTTCCTCAAAGTATTTCGACGAGCATCTCCGGACACACTCTAAATCTCCTCTTTCACTCTTGTTCATGGGCTCACTCATGCTCTCGAATGCATTAACTAAACATACCTCCCCTACCTTTCTCTCGATGTTGCAACCACTCCTCTCACTGTGCGCAGCACAACCTTCCCCTAATGGCTCTTCCTTGTAAGTTCTTTTTTGACCGTGTGCTTCCCCCAAAAGATCCAAACTTCGCGGTTCCCCTTCATCACCCTCTCTCTTGGAATTATTAAAGATATTTGTTTCGAGGGTCATGTTCCCGAAAGTTAATTGCATACGCCCACTTCGGGTATTGATAAGAGCATTAGCTGTAGCTAAAAATGGGTGGCCAAGGATAACGGGAACATGATTAGTTGGGAGAACGGAGGGTTCTTCATCCCAAATGATAAAACCACCGGGATGTAGAAAGTATGTATTTGCACAATCACATCCTCAATAATTCCCCGAGGAAGCTTCACAGAACAATCCGCGAGCTGGAGAGTCATATTTGTGGGCTTAAGGGCCCCCAGTTCTAGTTGCCTATATATGGAATAGGGCATAATGTTAACACTCACCCCTAGATCTATTAGAATTATCTCGATTCGGTTCTTCCCCATGATACACGAAATAGTGGGTGCACCCGGATCTTTATATTTTAATGGAAAGTCACTCGACAAGATTGCGCTGACATTTTGGGCCAAAGAGACATTCTGGTTTACCTTTAGCTTGCGTTTCACCGTGAGTAAGTCCTTAATAAACTTAGCATACGCGGGAATTCTATGTATAGTCTCGAAAAAAGGTAAATTAATTTTTTCTTGCGTAAGGACTTCCAGAACTTCATCACGGGAGGTCGTTTTGGAGTGAGAGACCAACCGTTGAGGGTATGGTGCAGCGGTGGGGGTGATGGCCTTGGGTCCACTAGTGTTTTCCTCCTCCTCACTCTCAATTAAAGGGGCATCTTCGACCTCTCTTGTGATGGGAAAAACCTCTTTATCTTTAGATGCAGTGCTTGGGGGAGGTGACGAATCAACTACTTTCCCACTACGTAGAGTGGTAATAGCGCTACATTGCTCTCGATGGTCGTGGGATGTAGTGACAATACTGGTTTCGTTGGGGAGGTCGTTAGCTTTGAGCAGGAAATTTTCCCTTCTCTTGGACATTCGATGCAGTTTCAACCTTGAGATGCTAGTATGTATTTCATTGAACATTCGATCATACTTAGTATTGTTCTCCTTTTCAGATTGGATGAGGTGATTTAAGTTGTCCTCAAGAGATCGCCTCGGTGGAGCAACATACGGACTAGGAGGTGGTACATGCATAGAAGGAACCACTTGTTGAAATTGAGGGGGTGGTGGTGGTGGTGGTAAAGTCACATGTGGGTTAGGATCCATCCCCCCTTGTGGTTGTCCATAGTTGAAACCATGATTATTCCTCCAAGATTGATTGTATGCATTCCATTGCTGTGCATTATAATTTCCGCGAGACCCCCCTATTGCTTCAACTTGTTCAGTGTACATTGCCTTGTATGCCGGGATGGTAGGACATCCTTTGGTAGAATGACCAGCAGCACAAATGGCACACACTTTCTCCTTCCCGGCTTGCACGGGTCCAGCCACTTCTCTTAATCGCACTTCAAGCATGTCTCTGAAATTCTTTTCCAATTGGTCAAATTTTCGATCCAACAAAGTGTCCTTGTCCAAGTGATAGATATCAAACGTAGCAGGCAAATTGGACACTTGTTGATTTCTATTTTGATTATTGGGATAAAAAATATCCCATGCTTGGGTAGTCTCTACAACATATTTCAGATGAGCCTCAGTATCGCTTGAGTCTAACTCCCAAAAAGGTCTTTCACACATGGTTTGAACACGTTGTTTAGATGCTAAAGTAAGGCCTTGATGGAAAAATGAAATCAGATGATGCTTTTCAAATCCATGATGTGGGTAAGCACTAACTAACTCCTGAAATCTCTCCCAACACTTATCGAAAGCCTCATTCTCATTTTGTCGAAAAGCTTGTATTTGAGCCTTGACAGAATTGGTTTTGTGTTGTGGAAAGAATTTGGAGAGAAACTTGGTTTGCATATCTCTCCAGGACAGAACAGAATTCGGGGGTAGAGACCATAGCCAGGTCTTAGCTTTATCCTTTAAGGAAAAAGGGAAAAGCTTTAATCAGATAACATCTTGTGGGCAGGCTTGATCACCAAACGTCTCACATGTATCTTCGAATTCTCGAATATGGAGATATGGTTTTTCAGAAGCCATCCCATGAAATGTAGGAAGAATTTGAATCATCCCATTATGAAAGTGGAACTGACCGGCATTATACGGGAGTAAAATTCAACCAGGGGTAACAGTTCTCTCTGGAAATAAAAAATCTTTCATGGGAATGTATGGTATCTCTTCCTCTCCAGCACCAATACCAACACTACCGTGCACAGACATATTGCTACCTAACGATTCAGAACCCTCACTCAGTGTTCGACTTAATGAACGACTTGTGATTGAATTATTAGGCGAAGGTGGTGGAACCCAAAAATGAGAAGACTCAGTGCTATGAGAATTTTCAGAATTTGCTTCGGCAATAGGATTTTCGTGAACTTGGGTGGAAGATGAATTCTGCATATAAGCGCATAAGAGATGGGATGTAATTTTTTTTTTACAAAGTAGTAAGTCAATTATAATCTATAACAAACACTCCCCGGAAATGACGCCATTTTGTTCGAGTGGAAAAACCGAGCGTCCGTGTAATACGCTAGTCGTTGTTATCGGCTTCCAACCTCAATACAAAAAAAAAACTAAACTTGTAACTACACTTCTGAAAGAGTATAGTGGTGAGTCTGGGTATCGAATCCACAGGGAATGGTTGATAGAATTTAATTGATTTATTACTTCTAAAGAAAAAGTGAAAAAGATGATGATGGTTGAACAGGGAAAAAAAATAGGTAAAGAAAGAAAATAAATTAATTAAGATGAATGAGAAAATAGGGTGGAGTACAATCCCTCAAACCTTAGCAAATTACCGTAGAGAATCCTAGACTTGTAAATTGAAATTCCTGACTAAATACAATCTTTATAGATCCTAAGCATTACATATATGAGGGAACTATCCCGCATCATATGAAATCAAAGGTAAATACAAATCAGTGAATGGACAAATTACACTTTACATAGCGTTCTTAAACATCTCAAGTACCTAGGGCAAGAGAGATTAAAAGATTGGCCATGTTCTTGTAATTTCCCTCCACGATTCGGTCAATATTTAATTTACCCTCTATTTTCTACATAGGTAATTTACCTCGGAATGAGTTCATGTACCCCAACCCTTGAAAATTTAACTAGACATGGTTTTATGAGAAAGCAATTTCATAAAAATGCATGTAATTATGAATCTAAGAAACATTCTTAACAAATTACAATACTGGTGAAAATTGAAAATAGAATTGAGACTAAATAAGAGAAGGGAATTTGATACTTGAATTGAATTGAAGAATTGATACTTGAAATCTGCACTAGATGAACTTGAATCCAGAATACTACTTGTTCTTCAAACATACAAACTAGGGTTTTTCTAAGAATTTGAAAAACTAAAAAGGATTTCTAAAAAATGACGTTCTCTCCTTAACGTTTTGATTCCCCCTTGGAATGAGGTAGCGCTTGACCTTTTATAGCATCAAGTAGCACGAATTTGACACCTAGAATCGCTTGTTGCGCAAGTTTTCACCAGCTAATCACCTCAAAATCTGCATAATTAATGCCAGTAATTCGCACAGCCGGGCCGTCCGGATTCGGAACGGTTATTTTTTTCTGACCGGACCGGTCCGGTCCCCACCGGATCGGTTTGGTTCCATCCGGATTGATTTGGTTTCTGGTCATTTTTCTTCATTATCGCGCAACTTCAAAACATCGTAACTTCTTCACCGTAGCTCGGATTGAGGTGCCATTTTTTCCAGTGTTCTTGTAATTTAGAGCTCTTCAACTTTCTAGTTGGCCCCACCTCCGGACTAAGGCTGCAAAATTACGAAAATTCCCTTCAACACTCCATTTCTTGGTTTCTTTCACTGTTTTGAGTTCTCCTTCGCACTAACTTGCATGAAATACCTATAAAGCACATGAGAAATACACAAAACACGAAACACTTGCCAAAAGAGGTTAGTAGCATAAATACGAGACAAATCCAACCTATTTACACTGCATGGGATCATAAAAATACCGAAATTAAGGGGATAAATGTGAAGAATATGTGCCTAATCACTAGTGAATAATTAAATATTTAAGAGTCACTGACAGACTCGTGACTCATAAGCTAGTGCTTCGAGTGTTAGGCATGGATTAACGTAACTCGGGATATATATAATATATATATATATATATATATATATATATATATGTGTGTGTGTGTGTGTGTGTGTGTGTGTGTGTGTGTGTGTGTGAGGAGGATATTTATGTGAAACATACCGATCCTATTGGATATGCTATCGATGGAGGTTGCGCCTTATGGGAGGTCACTCTGGTGAATCTCAGCAGAGGTAGTACTGTTTCCCCTGGGTCATACGTATGCGCATGCCCACGCAGTGTAGGGTTGGATTACCTTATGACTACGAACTTAAGGCCATGATCGCCTTTGGTTTTTGTTACGTTCTTGGGTTCAGTGGTGAGATCTCATCCTGACTGCCCAGGTTGTGGTGGACTCCCTAGAGCTTGATAGCATGCTAGTAATTTCGCATCCAGCCAGGTAAGGGTCATAGGGATAGAGATTACATACATATATTGAGCGATATATGTGTTTATATGCATTTTATGTGTTTCGATTATACGTATATAAAGAGGTAGATAATTATATACAGACAGAAGAAACTAATTGTGAATATTCTTAATAACTAGAGTAAGGCTACAAGAATGAATAATAATGAAATAATGAATTAAGATGCTAAGTAGTCTAATTATCAAATCAGTGATAAACAATACTTGAGTCAGGGTAATATGTCACATTGAACTTAGTGATGAGGCTAGTTAGGACATATAGCATAACTAGGAGATTAAGAGCATACGTTAGGTGTCATTAAATGAGCGGCGAGGAATATCTCATGCGAGTGCGCTACTACTTTAAATATGAAAATATATTTACATTTTCAATATTGCAACATATACACTTGCTAAATATTTTTGAAAGGTTTTGGGCTCTGTATCGTATCAAATAGTTTAAAAAACTCTTAGGTATTTTGTCACAGGAATGCCAAGGATGATTATTCTTTCCAAGGACATATACTTGTAGCTGATATGGGGGCTTGCATGATTTAGAGTAGTCAATCAATTTATTTCTATCTAGATTAAGTTTTATATTTCAATCGAGTTTTGGGTGTGTTGCACATTTTAATTAGACTTAAGTATTTTCGTTTATTTTCGTTAGCTGGTTAGGATATACTAAATGCTTACCCTATGCTTAATTCAGTGGTTAGTAATTAATTATGATTCGATAGTGACGCTAGGAATGATACATATGAGACTATCATTTATGTTTTGATCTAGTAGGTGTAGCACTGAAGCTATGGGAGTTGATTACCACGGAAAAGGAGATGGATGTTATGACTATATCAGAGTTCTGGGTGTGGTCTGATTGCAAGTATTTTTTAGTAGCAATCCGGAGTAAGATGGTGTGGAAATGTCTTGATGTTACTCTGGGAGACAGGTCGCTTGCTAAATACGGGGAAGGGTTTAGCCATTTGGGTAACTTTGTGCCTGAAGTGGTGAACACAAAGGGAAATAAGATTCTAAATTTCATAGATGGAATCACCTAGAGGATCAAGCAGCATTTGCATGGTAACCCAGTGTTGACCACACCACAGCACCAAAGGGGTAGACTGCAAGAGCGGGATTCCCGACAGGGGGATCTGAGTAAGAGATTTTGCTCAGGAAGCTTTCGACTAGAGAGTATTGGGTTCAGAGAGGGTCAGTAGGTCCCTCAGTATCATTACCAACAACACCAGCATGTTCTCTATGGATGCTAGGGCCAAGGAGCAACGAGGGAGGCAAGTAGGGCTGAGGCCAATAAGGCCAATGATCGCGATAACCTCGATAGGTCCACCTGAGCCAGAGATAGGGGGACTTCACCAAACTATGTGTTACTTGTGGTGATATGGGCCATATGAATGAAGAAGGAATGCCCATAGATAAGAAGATAACATCAGTAAGCACAATTACCTCTGATAGTACTAGTTCTACTAGTCCCACAACCTCAGGGAGGGATAGTTATAATGCAAATGTGTGTACAATGTTCGGGATAGAGTCATACCATAGGCACATCAGGCACCATAGGGATTTGAGGGTAAGTTTTATATTCATGGTCATATGGGTAGGTGTTGTTTGATTTGGTAGCTTCCCACTCAATTATAGCTACTAGATTTTCACGCATGGATCGCCTATTAGAAACATTCAACAATACCATCATGTTCATAGACTCGTCATCGTTAGGCAATGGAGCCCTTATACACTTTGCTTGTAAGGGATTAGATATAGATGTTTGGAGATTATGTTTAGCAAGCTACTATCTTATTTTGGATATGGTGGGGAACGATGTCATTTTGGGTATGGATTGGTTGGTAGGCTATCGAGCAATGGTGGACTACTTCGGTAGGAATATTATGTTCTCTATCCTAGGACAAGAGATGTTCCTCATGGAAATGCCTCTTCTCGAGGGAGGATTGGCCACAAACCATTATTATAATGAGGAGGAGACCTCACATAAGGTGGTTATTTCCTTATATTCAATTCTGGTAGTGAGGAAGTTCGCAAATGTATTCTTGGAGATACCTAGGCTACCATCAAGTCAGGAAAAAAAGATTGATGTTGACTTAGTTCTTGGGACTAGGACGATTTCATGAGCCCCATATAGCATGGACACATTATAGTTACAAAAATATAGGGATCAGATTCAACAGCTCTTGGGATAAGGCTTTATCAAGAGGAGTACATCGTCATGGGGTGGGTCGATATTGTTTGTGAAAAGGGAGATAGGTTGCTTCGGTTGTGTGTGGAGTATAGGGAGATGAACAAATTCATGATTCAAAATAAATATCCATTTCCTCAGATCGATGACATATTCTACCAATTGAGAGGGGAAGTTTACCGCCCTAATATATAACTGAGATCGGGATATCATCAGTTGCGCATTCAGGAAGAGGAAATTACTAAGACCACATTCCTGATGCGGTATGGATCGTATAAGTTCAGGGTGATGCCATTTGGGGTGACTAATGCACTAGCGGTGTTCGCGGATCTCTTGAACATGGTGTTCAGAGACTTTTTGGACCATTTTATGATAGTGTTCATAGACGACATCCTGGTGTATTCTCGGATGGAGGGCAAGTATACAGAGTACATTCGTATGGTTATGTAGACGTTACGAGACAATGAAATCGATGCCAAGTTCAAGAAGTGTGGATTATTGCTGAGGGAGGTATAGTTTCTAGGCCACATTATATCGGACAAAGGTATTTCCTTAGATCCAAGTGAGGTATCAGAAGTGAGAGAGTGGGGACAACCCTCGACACCAATGGACGTTTAAAGCTTTTTGGGGTAGGCTAGGTTATATCGCTGCTTCATAAAGGCTTCTTAAAGATTGCGGGTCCATTGACTAATATTAATTGCAAGGGGGTACCATTCATTTGGGATAACTATTTTCAGTTAGCTTTTGACGAGCTAAAGGAAAAATTATCTTTAGCACCCATGCTCGCAATGCATGGGGAGGGGTATAGTAGAGTGTCTTCATAGATGCGTCCTTATAAGGACATGGGGGTATATTTCAGTAGGAGTATAGGGCTATAGCTTATGCATCTCTCAAGCTTAATAACAAAGAGAGGAATTATCCCATACATGACCTCGAGTTAGTAGTGGTTGTGCTTTCCTTGAGGATTTGGAGGTACTACCTTTTGGATGAGCGGTTCAAGTTATTCATGGACCATAAGTCGCTACAGTATCTGTTCATGAAGAAGGATCAGAATATACGACAATGGAGATAGTTCAATTTTGTGAAGGATTACCAGTTTGATATTTAGTGTCATTTGAGAAGGATAACATGGTGGCAGATGCGTTAACCCAAAGGCCTATTGGGAAGATACCGAAGGTTTGGATGGAAAAATGAGTGAGCTTTGTCATGATGATGAGGTTATCAGAATATGTATGGAACTATTATCTATCACTCTCTAGATTATGATGAGGGTGGTGAAAAAACAAGTCGGGGATCATTTCTGTCAGGATCGGGTGCGCTAGTTGTTGGCAGATAGGGTGGAGTCCTACTCGATTAGTTCTGAGGGAGGATTATGCTTCAAAGAGAGACTTATTTTTTCAGAAGCTAAGGAGTTGAGACACACAGTGATGATAGATTTTCATGGGTCAAGGTTTGCTATATATCCTAATGGATACAAGAGGTAATTGGATATGTATAGGCAATATTGGCGATTGGGGATAAATTGGGACATAAGAGACTTTGTCTCTAAGTGTACTATATGACAGTTAGTGAAGAAAGACCATAAGAGATCGACATGTTGACCTCAGCGCCTGTGTTAGCATTTCCAAGACCATAAGTGTACTTTATGTATTTAATCACCAGGCTTCCAACGTCAAAAGGGGGTAACGATGAGTTGAAGGACAAGTTGACCTCAACGCCTGTGTTAGCATTTCCAAGACCGGGAGTTGAGTATCTAGTCTACACCGATGCATCCTCACAAGGACTTGGAGGTGTACTGCAACAGGAGAGTCAGGCTATATCTTACGCTTCCCGTAAGCTTAAGCCTCACGAGAAGAATTACCCGACCCATAACTTGGAGTTAGTGGCAGTCGTATTCGCTCTTGAGATTTGGAGACACTATCTCCTGAGGGAGAAATTTCGGTTGTTCACAGACCACAAGTCAATACAATACCTCTTCACGCAGAAGGAAATGAATATGCGTCAACGTCGGTGGCTTGAGTTTATGAAGGATTATCAGTTTGATATCCAATATCACTTAGGGAAGGTTAACGTGGTAGCAGACGCGTTGAGCCGTAGGCCAGTAGATGAGGTGGCTGAGGTGTGGAAAGCTAAGTGGAAGGAGTTGGGACACCAGGATGCAGTGTCCTGATCATTAATGTGTGTGATGACTGTTACACCTCAGATTTTTACTAGAGTGATAAAGGCCCAGGCAAAAGAATCGTTCTGTCAGGAGCAGATAGTTCGATTACTAGCAGAGGGAGCCGAGTCCTATACCGTTAGTTCAGACGGGGGATTACGCTTTAATGGAAGACTGGTCATTCCGAAAGGGGAAGACTTGCCACACGAGGTAATGGCAGAGTCGCATGACTCGCGATTCGCGATACACCTTGGTGGGGATAAGATGTACCAAGACATGAGACGACAGTATTGGTGGAGCGGGATCAAGAGAGATATTGCCATGTTTGTTTCTAAATACGCCACTTGTCATCTAGTAAAGGTGGACCATTAAAGATCGGCAGGTTTTCTATAGCCGTTAGAGGTTCCGATGTGGAAATGGGAGAGCATGTCCATGGACTTTATCTCTAGGTTACCTATGTCATAGAGGGGTCACGACTCCATATGGGTAATTGTGGATAGGTTGGCCAAAGTTGCTCATTTTCTTCCAGTGAGGACAGACTACACTACGGGATAGTATGCCCAGATTTTCATTACGGAGATAGTGAGATATCACGGGGTAACTCTAAATATCGTGTCTGACCGAGACAAGATATTTGTTTCATGATTTTAGGATAGTTTCCAGGAGGCAATGGGTACGGAGTTGCGGATGAGTATGGCGCATCACCCGCAGAATAATGGGCAAACAGAGCGAATAAATAAGATGTTGGAGGGCATGTTGCGTATGTGCATCCTAGACTTTGGAGGTGGTTGGGAGCAGTACCTTCCACTGGTGGAGTTTGCTTATAATAACTCCTACCAGTTCAACATTGGCATGGCTCCATTCGAGGTGTTGTATGGTAGACCTTGTCATTCCCCAGCATGTTGGTTAGAGGTGGGGGATAACAAACTCCTTGGGCTGAAAGTGATTCAGGATACTTCGAAAAGGATAGAGATGATACGGAGACGTATTCGGGTAGCTTAGGGCCGACAGAAGAGCTATGCTGATGCCAAGAGGTTCTTCAGAGAATTCAAGGTAGGGGACCAGGTGCTACTAAGAATATCTCCTATGAAGGGGATTATGCATTTTGGAAAGAAGGGGAAACTGTCAGCAAGATATGTGGGGCCATTTCCTATCATCGAGCGGATTGGGCCAGTTGCGTATAGACTTGGGTTACCGGATCACTTGCATAGGATTCATGATGTGTTCCATATTTTCTCTATAAGAAAATACCTCAGGGACAATTTGGCCAATACCCACATTGATTTAGAGGACATCGATCTTCATCCTGATAGTTCCTACGAGGAGGGGACGATTGCGATTCTTGACCACATCGAGAGGAAACTGAGGTCGAAGGTAGTACCATTAGTACGCGTGCAGTGGCGACATCATAATGCCGAGGAGTCCACATGAGAGCGCGAAGATGAGATGCGCAAACGTTATCCAGAGATATTTTCACCAGGTATTCATTAGTTTTGAATTTCGGGACTAAATTATGTTATTAGGGGGGAAGTATGTAATACCCCATAATTTTATTGATTTGTATTTAAGGGATGAATTAAATTAAATTAGAATTAATTGGGAATTAATCCGGATATAAATACAAACGAGATGTGAGTTGGTATTTGATTATGATGATAAAATTGAATATTTCTCAATATATATGGTAATATATGAGTATTGAAAATATTTAAATTGTCAAGAGGTAGAAATACGACAATTTGGAAAATTTAATTGGAACGCGCATGTCAGTCGCGTCTAGAATGAATTTATTTAAATTAAAAAGTAAATTATATTTTTATCAACTGAATGATCATTTTGAGTGTGCCAACGCGTCCAGAAGGGTTGAAATAGTCCGAAAACACTAGCCGGGGGTTTAGTTTGGGTCCCGGGGCATTTTTAGACCAAACCGGCAACCTAGAAGGGTATTTTAGTAATTTTAAAAATTGAGGAATTAAAACCCACGAATGTTAGAGTTTATTTTTAAATTTTTAAAGAGGCCACTAAGGCCATTACCAGCAAAAGGCAAGAGAGTGGGCTACGGGAGTTTTGAGAGAAGTTAGAAAGAGGGTAAAGGAGGTTCCAAACCAAACTATCTCCCTTCACCAGAAATTGGAAACGATTTGTGATCGGAAAGAAAAGAGAAAGCCAACCTTGATCATCAACAACTAACCAAAACATCGGATTTAAGTCAAGTGATTTGATATTATTAAGTTCAATGAATATTTCTTCCATGTTTAGTGTAGAAATTGTATTTGCCTTGAATATTTTGATGAAAACCAATGGGATTATTGTGAAACTTATGATTTTGGGATAGGATTGAATGTAGAATACTTATGGATGAATTCAATACACAAAACATAACTTTTGATGATTTGGAAATATTTTTATAAGGAGTCTTTGTTGTCAATTAAATTCCGGGTTCATGTTCATAGGGTTTGGGGCAAGAATTGGGGATTTATGATTGTTACATGTTGATTAGTAAGATTTGACCCCAAAAATATGTTAAGGAACGACCTAGGATGACTTAAAATAGTTTACAAACATTAAAACGTAATTTTGATAATCTTAAGATGGATTTAGAGAAGAGAAAAATGAAGAAAAATGACTTGGGAAATTTCTAGGCGTTTTCTGCCATCTCGTTAGAAGACGTGCCCAGGTCGTTCGAATGAGCTTCTAATGAGATGACAGTAGTCTTTCTAACGAGTTCGTAGTTCGTTCCAAGCCATTTGTTCGAATGACACTCGTTCGAACGATCTCGTTCGAACGAGATTTCTAACGAGTTGACAGAATGGCCTTTTTAGGCCTGATTTTATTTAGAACTTCCATTAGACTTATTTATTTGAGCATTAACCTTCCCTTGTTGACTAGTGGGTATAGTTGTGAGATTGGAGTATGTTGAGGAGTAAAACTTAGGATTTTATAGGAAACTGGATGACATTTATGGGTTAAGAAATAAGTACCAAATATTTCGACGTGAGAAGGGTTGAGAACTTTAATGTATATTATTCGGGGATTTGTAAACGTACAAAATTTAATGACGGTATAAAAATGTAAAATATGCCTCTATTGATATTATATGTGAATGCTTAGTATATGTGGTTATCTGTGTATGACATACCTACCATACTTTCTATCATGGGAGGTCGGCGTTCGATCAGGGCCATCTAATCTTTGTGTGCCTACGGGGGGATTTAGATTAGTACCTTGAGGACATAGGTCAGAGAATGACTTATTGAGGAATTAATAACTCTGTTGATCATGGGAGCGTAGGTATGTGCGTGACCCATGTGATGTGAACTATGTTCGCCTCCATTATGTGTGTTTGATACTTGTCGAAACGATTCCTGAGAGATTCGGAATACGTGATCCTTATGTACATGATGTACCGGAATTTGATAGCAGAGTATGTGTGCACCACAGCTTAATCTAGGGGTGCATTATTGTATATTATGATGAGATTGATATACCGAATTATTGAAATGAACTGTTTATATAAGTACAAGTGTGAATTAATCTAACATCTTTGTAGAGTAAAAAAAATGGGATAACTCTTATTAATCATTATAACTAATTCTGAGTAAAAACAGTAAGACCTCCAGTTTATATTAAGACATTGGGAAATGAACTTTGAATTGTAAAGTAATGTTAGGTCATGGATTGGACTAGTTCGATAGTAGTATAACTAGAACGGGTACGGGTATGATATGTGTGGACAATTAGTTGAGAGGTGAGGAACTCATGTGAGTGCACGCACTATCATGTATTTTATATTCACTGTTTAATGATATTAAACACTTGCTGTATTTTATACTGTTTTCACAATCGGGCTTTGACCCCTTTGCTTTCAAATCTATTTTCTTGTAAAAACATTTTAGGTACCCATCCACAAGGACACCAAGTGTAGGAGTTCCATTCCAATGACGTGTTGTAGCTGCTGTGGAAGTTACATGACCTTGATAGTAGACGCCTCCACTTTCTACCTTGACTCTATTTTACTCATCTGTAGGGCATGTCGCACCTTTTCTTTTAGAGACATCCTACTTACTCAGTTTTATTTTAGATTTTGGGTTATAATTAATTTATGATTCAGACTTGGTACAGTTTTATTATGTATTTCGGATTATTTTCGAGGAGTGTTCCTCCAGATTCATTTATTCCTTTATCATTATAATGTGACTGTAATGTGGTTGTGATATCATCATTTCATAATTTAATACTTATTGTATATTAATCGGATTTAATTAAAATTGACAACTCACTTTTTAAATATTAGGTGTCTAGTAATTATTAAAACGTTTTTTGATAGTGATGCTATGAGTTGAACCAACTTGACATTTTTTATTAATTTAATAAAGGATTAGTTACCCGGTATTTAATTAGTCGGGGTGTCACACCCTAGGCTATTCATCATTATGGCAGAGACTTTCTTTAGGAATTTGAATTCCCTTCTTCCCAATATTTATGGATATAAGTTTTATTTTGGATGTCCTAAATTCAATCATCTTGCATATTCAGATGATGTCATCCTCTTTTCTAAAGGGGCTTCTAGGGATTTAAACTCCATTATGATGATTATAAAAGAATATGAAAGAGCAGCTGGCCAAAAAATTAATATCTCAAAATCTCAAATGTTCCTGTCCACAAAGCTTGGCCCTGATGCTTTCAATAAAATCAAAAGGAACACTAGTTTTACTAACGATTCTCTTCCTATATTATATTTGGGATGTTCTTTATATGCAGGTAGAAAGAAGATTGCTCACTTTGAATTTCTTATTCAAAAATTTAGAATGGCTCTCTGTGGATGGAAATCTAGATATCTTTCATTGGGTGGAAAGCTTGTTCTCCTAAATAATGTTCTTACCACAATCCTAATTCACACTATAGCTGCTTTTAGTCCTCCTAAGCAGGTTCTTCGAAAATTAGAAGCTCAATTTGGAAGTTTATTTAGGGGCTCTTATGATGGTACTTTAACACATCACTGGTGCAGATGGAATATTATCCCTATACCAACCAAAGAAGGAGGTTTGGGGGTTAGGAATCTTAAAGATATCAGTAGAGATATGTCCATTAAGTTGTGGTGGAAGTTCAGGTCTGGTAACTCTTTACAGGCTCATTTCTTAAAGGCAAAATATTGTAGGAATGATCAATTAAGTGTTGTCAAACCTAAAACTTTTTCCAACACTTGGGGTAAAATGTGCAAAGTTAGATCAGAGGCTGAGGAGCATATGAAATGGAGAATAATCTCAGGTGACATTGACTTTTGTTGGGACAATTTGTTGGAATTAGGCCCTATTAGTGAAGAATTCAACATTCCCAAGAATTTTAAAATTATAGACTTTTGGTTGGCTGACAGAAGGTGGGATCTGGATAAACTTAATTTTTTCCCCCTTGAACCTCATCCAAGAAATTAATCAAAGGAAAATTTGGAATTTGGGTAAATATTGTTTAGTTTGGACAACATCTAACTCAGGGGAGTTTTCTTTTTCAATCGCCTGGAACATTTCAAGGTCTCATTCTCTTATCCTTGGGTCAACTCAATTCATTTGAGATTCTTCTATTCCTCTTAAGATGTCAGTTCTAGCTTGTAAAATCCTTTGAGATCAGCTTTTAACTGATGGTAAAATCAAGCCTATTGGAGTCAGAGGCCCTTCTAAATGTGTCTGCTATATAGATAGCAAAGAAGAGTCAACTAATCATTTATTCTCCTCTACTAATATAGCGAGTAAAATTTGGGATTTCTTTGGTGCTAATCATAGAGTTCTGACTCCTAATGGATCTGTAAGGCAAAGATTTGTAGCTTGATGGCTTTGTTCATCTTCTTCAGATAATTCTTTGTTCAAATTCATCCCCATTCTTATTTGCTGGGATTTATGGATTAACAGAAATTGGGCTAAATTTGAAAACTCTTCCATGTTCTTTCCCAGAATTTTTAAAAGTATTCAACACAATTTTTCAATGCTCTATTCAGGTCCAAAAATGACTAAGGCCAAAATTGTTCCAGTTCACTGGTCTCTTCTCCTAAAGGTGACTTGAAGCTGAATGTTAATGGGTGTTCTTTGGGTAATCCTTGTAAAAGTGGTTTTGGAGGGGTCTTGATAAATCATAGAGGTGAATTGTTTTGGTTCTTCTATAAAGAGTTAGGAATGAAATCAAGTTTAGAAGATGAAGCAGATGCAGTTCTTCGAGGAGTTACACTCTATCAAGATCTCAAAGATTATGATATTATCATTGAGTCAGACTCTAAAATTTTGATTGAGGCCCTTCATAAGAAAACATTATGTCCATGAAAGATTCAATGGCAAGTGGATCAAATTCTCACCTTAAGTTCTAAATACAAGTGTAGATTTATTCATGTTCATAGAGAGGCAAACATGGCAGCATATTTCTTGTCTAAGATTGGTATCATACATAATAAATCTTTGATGTCTCATAATATTTCTCTTCTTCCTAAGCAATTCTAAGGCATTTTAAGATTAGATAAACTTCAAATTCCTTACCTTAGGAAGGTTTATTTTTAACTTTCTTTTCTTTCATTGTTTATAAGCCATGGTGAGGGTTCTTTGCACCAGAATTCTTTAATAAATTATCTTTTCTGATAAAAAAAGTATATTGGTTCGACATTATCATCGACCCTAATATTATTCATCTTCGATTTGGTTCGAATAATCATCGACCCCACGAGAGAATTAACCACACTTTATGTATATATATATGCACACTAGGGTATGCCCGTGCCTGAAGGCACATTGATAATTTTGAAAAGCATAACGTCGTGCCTACGCCGATGGCACGATAATAAATTTATTCCCGTATCGTTAATAGTGCAAATATAAATACTATTGGTCACCCCAAGTACACTTACGGCATGGTTAAGATTTTAAAAACATATAGTTTAGATTTGCAATTAGTAATTTTTTTATTATAACATTTCAAACTTTACGGAACCAAGTTTTATAAACTTTACTAATATTGTGATTTGCCATTGTACTCTGATAATATAGTCGAATCGCCATTTCTCGAGCCTCGTAACATTTATGAAAATATGAACACTGCGCGTGTAAATCCTTATGTACTACATATATGAAATATACATTGGTATATAACTATAAACATAATTTTTTTTATATAAATATAGTTGCGTATAACTATAAGCATAATTGTTATACCTGTTCAGATGCCTATATTTTTTTTCCAGTGCCATGGGCAATTGATGTACATTAGGATATGATTATTTCATTTTGCCTCTAACCACGTAATGACAATTGTTCCTTCATCTATCACAATAAAACCACAAAAAATCCTTATGATATGTTGTGTTAAAAGCCTCATTGAATCCCATATCTTTTATGCATTAAAAAGTAATTAAAATATTATACAATTTTAAATAAAATATTTTTTTTAAATGACTTACAATTTTTTTAATATGGATTTTAAAATTTAAAAACAATCTTATAAAATATAAAAAATCATTTAAATCCTTATTTTTTTTTAATTTTTTTTAATGTACACTTTTTAAGTTTTTGTACGGTGTTGCACTATATGATCCAACAATCAACACTCTTGGGAAACTGTTCACCTTATAATCCATAATGTAAACACAGATATTAAAATTAAGATGGTTTTAAAAAAGAAAATTGAAAAGAAACGGAAAATCAAGAATAAGTACTACTAATACATCAAAGAAGAAAATGACAGTTTCAACTTCAATATGTGGCCTGTCCACTCAGTCCCAATGGTAGTGGATATGTTTGTTATATGTACCTATTTATGATGTAAAACATATATAAAAAACCAACAATGAAAATCATTCTAAGACAATTGATATACACATCAAGAACCTTCTCACAAAAAGATCATTTCTGTAATCAGATCTGATACAATGCACTGAATCATAATCCTACACAATATCCATATCTCAAAACGTATACATATGGAAATTATTATATAGAAAAAGAGGTGAAATGAGAAAAAGAGGCAAAAATGAGAGTCCCCGGGTGGGGGGAAACGGAGCACCTTCTTCCGATCTAAAGACTTAGTGAGGTGGAGTGTTTGTTCCCCACACTGCAATACGGGTGGCTACATAACACTATTATTGGACATTGAATAACAGTTTAATACAAATGCAAATGTCACACCCCCTTTAGCTCTGTAAAGGACACATCTGCTCACTTTTTCACGAATAATTTTCGGGAGCATTATTCGATCAATGAGTGATTTGGTGCAGCGGATTCAGCCTCAGCCTTCCTCCGGGCATTTATCTCGACCTTCTTTCTATCCCCAATGCCATCATTCCTTCGGGCATCAATCTTCTTTTTGTCATTAGCCTTAACTTCAACTGTCCTCTTCTGCTCGACCTTCACCTGATTACATCGGGCAAGCTCCATGGCAACGCGATTAGTTCCTCGTGATGCCATCCCTTATGAATATTTAGTAACAAAGCTCGAAGTAGTAAGAGTGAAAGTTGCACAAAAATCAACAGTTAGTCATATCACAATGAATAAGATGAAGACAAAGAAAAATGGCAAAGTATTGTTACTTCTTAAACTTTTTCTCTACCATCCTGATATGCCTCAACACCCTGGTAAGCTTCAACTGGACCTCTACTACCTGTGGAACCAGTGTCTCTACAGGGGTAGCACCATCAACGCAAGTGAAATACCTAGTACGAATGAACTTGGAAACTCCTCATAAATGAAAGATACACTGAGGAAATTATCAATATCCCCAGGTTGATGGCGTAATACGCGATTAGATCTGAGATCCAAAATCGAAAGAATAAAATGCATGTCAGATCCGTTAGATCTTTATATAAAAGAGGGAGACATCTTTATATAATCAGTGTTTGTCATTCCTTGATGCATCTCAATATTTGTGTTTCCAAGTACTCATTCATCCTAATTGTAAGTTGATCGTATATATAATATTCATTAGACTTAGTTGATCGAATATATAATATTCATTAGACTTAGGGAACGTTGCGTATGTTTTTTGTATCTGAATTTTTAAGGCTGAAATCTAAATCCCAAAATATGTTTGTTTTCTATTGGAATGAAAAATCCAAATGGACATGGAATAACTCTCCAACTTCTTAACCATTTGGAGGAAATAATGACCATTATCCTCTGCAAAATTTTAAAAAACAAATGATATTTGGTACCTTTTAAATCAAAATCATTCAAATTCAGACCTCAGGGAAAAACAAACGCCTTAGTCTCTGAAATCTCTCACTATACACACACACACATGGTCTATCTTCTTTTGTATCCATATAATTAATTCGTGTTTATAACTTGTGGAATGGGATAATCAAAATTTATAGTTTTACTTGATGTCGTTTGTTGTGTAAAAATAGTTTTGCTGTTCGAAAATTAAAAAATAAACCGGACAATACCAAAAATAACAAATAAATAACCAAAAACTTAAAAGAAGTGTGTGTGTGTGTGGGGGGGGGGGGGGGGGCGCTGATTCCGAAAAAAATTCTAAAAATACCAAGAGGTTTGGTACCTGTTAGTATTTGCAGAAAAAATTAAACCAAAAGTACCGAATATTTTGGTTTTGGTATTGGAAAAAATAGGGCAGTTCTTGAGCGCACACAATTGGATAACAAAGGCCATGGCGGCAGGTATGTTAGTTGTTCTTAAGCACACACAATTGGATAACAACAGGTATCTTAGTAGTTCTTGAGCACACCAACTTCATTATAACTATTATAACCATGACGACAGGTATGAAGACCATGGCAGTAAGTATTTAAATAACAATGCTGTAGCAAAGTGTCAATATAATACAACACAGATCTTAGGCTAAAAAAAATACATAATAAAAATACAGCAAGTGTCAATAAAATAAATGACACATAGAGAACGTCGATTTAATCAAATAAAAATGACAAAAAGAAGGCTTCAAATGCTCGTGACTAAAGCCATGATGACAGGTATGAAGGCCTTAAATGCTCGTGAGTAAAGCCATGATGCCAAGTTTATCTGCATATAACCAAATTGTAACTCCCAAGTTTTGTTTAGTCCCTAACTACCAGGTTTATCTCCAAATAACCAAATTGTAATAAAACATCGGACCGGTCATTGACTACAACTCGTCCTAAAAAAAGTGATGTTCGGAGTGATGGTACCTTCATCATTCAGTTAGTGTACTCCGCAGCAAACATGTACGCGCGCATTTTTCTCCACACACACTCCTGCATTTTGCCACATAGATACAAACTGCACAATACAACATTACAATACAACATTAAAATACATTTTGTACATCATTAAAATACATTTTTCCACATACATCATTAAAAATGATATGAAAAAGAGGTTTAGCCTCTATAAATAACATGTGTTTAACCCACATTGCTAAACCTTAGACTATAGTGAAGGCACGTGAACTCTTCTTCCGTCAATGGAGTTGTCAGCTGTACCAAGTGGTTCAAGAATACGAAAGTAGCTCAGAACATACAAAATAAATAATCATATACAGGAACAACTACAATACATGAAAAAACTGGCCTTTGCGTGTCGCCCCAAGAGAAGACAACTTTTCTAGTAGAGTGCGCTCTGCCTCACTAATATGTTTTGGAATATTTAGGAGCCCTCTTATAGCATCTTTCACTTATAAATCACATCCTAACCTTAGCAAAACCTTTGAATTGAAGACAAAAGGTCTTCCAAATATCGAAAAATGCTCCTTCTTTGTATAGAATTCTCCAGTCACCAAAGCTGAAACATAGTCTTGCTTATCAAAATGCTGAGTCACTATATGTTCCAAAAAATCTTGAAACAATCCAACCTTCTGCAATGATAGACATATATGATAGATATCTGACATCAAAAGATGATTCAAAGTCAGTACCAATTTCTCAAATTTTCCTTCTCAAAAAAATGTAAGAAACTAATGCACAAATAATCAATAGACATGGGTGTGTGCTGGAGAAAATAATGCATAAATAAGCAACTAACATCTAGTTTAATTCATGTATTCATCCTATTTCAACAGACATGGGTGTGTACCGAAAAAAATAATGCACAAATAAAAAAAAAGTTTTGGCAGGCTTGAACTAAAACACTCTGTTAAACTTCAAATAGAGGCAGCCATGGGTTGCTTTTGTTTCTTCCCTTTTACAAACAACCTAATGCAAGAGGCTGAACTAACCAAGTGTATCTAGTCTAGTTCATTTGCTGATTTGGGAATGAAAAC
Organism: Sambucus nigra; assembly: GCA_949130495.1. Classification (NCBI taxonomy): domain Eukaryota; kingdom Viridiplantae; phylum Streptophyta; class Magnoliopsida; order Dipsacales; family Adoxaceae; genus Sambucus; species Sambucus nigra. The sequence continues at coordinate 627,518,079 of OX422212.1, read as the reverse complement.
TAAAATAAAAACTCACTTGCACATTTTTCTCTAAATCTTCATAAGGAAAAGGAAAAACTCAATTTCACATTTTTCTTTAAATATTCATAAGGAAAAAATCACTTGCACATGTACTTCCTTTGACGGGGGTTCCATATGGCCATCATTGAAAACGGATCGAATGAGCTGCTGGGAGGCCTATCAACCATTGCGTTATATTGTACTTGTGAGGGTGAGTTATTATCTCTCTGCACCTGTTCAACTCCTCACGTGGTTCCCGCTATGGTTGATGGGTATCCTAACTGGTGTCCTGAGGTCGTAATGTTTTTGACATCTTTGTTAGTTGTCTGTTGCTATCTTTTCGGCTGCCATATCATGTTGATTTTTTTGTCATCCCACTATACAGAATACATGCCTTACTCTAAAGACTTAGTGAGGAATTAGACAACCACTCATTAACGCCAATCGTTTGGGTATTAAGAATTATTTGAATGGCCAATTCTTTGTTCCCACGATGGAATTACCTGCAGGATAATTCATATCATTAGAACTACTAAAAACATTGAGTACACAAAACATAACACATTTGAGTACACAAAACATAATATGAAATGAAGATTGTATGTCTACAACACTGAACAGTAGTATATAAAATGCATAATCCAGTCTAAATTGTGGAGCTTATACTCCCCTCTAAACACCCTCAAATAAAATTAAATATCAACTTCATGTGTGCTCTGTATAAAACACATATAATAGTATTATACATTTAAAAAAATGGAAAAGATAAATACATTTTCAAATTGTAACTATTTAGATTCATAATGCGTATTCAAACAACCTAATTAGAAATGCAATTATAAAACCTAAACACACATGTAAAGATTTCGAATTTGAATTCAAAAGACCCAAACAGATGCGTAACTATGTAGATCCCCAATTCAAAATATCAAAAAGACCTAATTGTCCCCCCCCCCCCCCCCCCCCCATGTAGAGATACAAAACATATAAATTAACAATTGTAAAGGAACACAATAAAGCACCGATTTATAACATCAACACTGTTTAAGTAATGATATTACTCGAGGTGTTGCTTCTAGGATATTTTAGAAGGCAAACATGCCTAGTTATGTACCATTCTAGAAACTTTTTGAGTATGCAATTTGAGTTACCTTAACAAAAAAGGTCAAGCCCTTTGAGTTTTATAATAATCGGGAAAAAGACAGTGAATCTCGACATCGGCCATTATATATAACACCGTATTGAGTAATAAAAATCTAGTCAGATAAATACTCTGCATAAACACTCAAATACTAAACTAAAATCACTCATAATAAATGACATCAAAATAGTAGAGGATTGGATAAGAAAGTTAATAAATTGATTCATCGATAAAATTTAATAGTATGTTAAAATATATGTAACTTGGCATATATATGCAAAAAAAAATCATTAATATTCATCAAATCTGATATATATCAACACAACTCCATCACCTGACTAACAAAAAGATCACAACATGGGAGGGGCAGTTTCAAGCAAGAACTGGGCACATTGGAAATGTGATTCCTGAAAATTCTTTTGGCTCCGTCTATGGCGAGAGTGGAACCAATTTGCCTCGTATAAAACAGATCTCAGGTGCAACAATAATTATGGAAGACCCTTGCCCTGGAAAATGTAAATGGAAGGTAACCATATCTGGGAATTTAGATCCAAACCAGGTAGCAAGCTGCCCTCTTCACCAAAAATCATCAAGCTTTCCAAAAATCCTTCACTGACTTGAAAAAAATGAGGTTAAAAATCTTTTGTTAATGAAGTGACTAACTTATTTACAATACTATGATACAATCTAAATACTTATCATCTTCAAACTATAATATGTATATACTTAAACATCTTTACAATACTATCTTAGTATTGCTTCACGATTCTAAATAAGGTGGCTAATAGTATTCTCGTCATTTTAAAATAGATCATTAATGATCTTAAAGTAGAACTACTTACTTTCAAATCATAATATAGGGCTTAGTGGAATTCCCACAAATGGAGTCATCACACCTATAGAGAAGTGGGGTTACCAACTTGGCTAGAAAATTAAGCATGGTTGATGAAGGTCCTACCTCAGACATTTTGTGAAGTACCTAGGCACCAAACACAACTGTTGTCGAACTGATTACTCAAGAACAACTGTTGACGAATTGATTACTCAAACAAAATTATTGCATACTTATCCCTTTTGCAAAATCACAAACTCGCGCACACCTACAAAAAAATCAATGTATAAATAATAAAAAAACCACAGTGTTGAGAATAATGCCATAATGTACTTTACAATATGGAACCATTACAAAAAACAAACTCACACACACACACACACACACACACACACACACACACACACATATATATATATATATATATATATACACATTCATTGAGGAACCATTACAAAAAACAAACACACGGATAATAAACTCACATTATTGAACCATTACAAAAAATAAACTGACAGATATATAGACACATAAATTCAATATAGGTCCCAACACATGATTCTCCAGTTACATAAAAGTAATTTTATGCAAACCCCGAATGGTCCTCAAAGAAGACCAAAATCATTCAAATATGAAAAGATAGGGATTGAATTATTAAAGGAAGAAGAGGGGGAGATAAAAAAATGTTGTAGGCGGAGAGAAGAGGGAGAAAAAAAGAATACACAAAACTCAAAAAATACTGCAATAATACATTATCCCTAATTATTACAAACCTAAAGAAATTCATAATTATTAAACACATAAAACACTCCAATGGCCCCAATATAAAAGACTTCAACGACTCCAATAAATGAAAATGAAAAGTGGAAAAAAGCATCAAACATTTAAGCGGAATAATAAGAAACTTAACTGGTGAACTCAAACATTAAAATATGAAAATGGTACACATAGCAAATTCAGTTCTTGAACCAAATATAGGGACTGAATACATTTAATTAATTGCGGACAACACATTATCTATATAACCGTAAACTAAGTGAACCGAGTACCTACACAAAAAAATAAACATAAAATATAGCCAAAGGGAGATCACAAAGTGGTGGAGGTCAAGGAAATAAGGGTGGGATGGATTGGAGAATATGATTATATGAGGGCAGGTTTATCACAACAGGTGCAAGTCACAATGAAGAATATGATTAAGATCACAAAGTGAGATAATAAGCTCATAATTTACATGGATGTGAAACACAAAGCCTGATAACAAAAAAATATCATCCATGACACATGTTAAGCACACATGTCACACGCACACACACATGTTACTGCGCGTCTACTCACACGTATTGGAGGGGCGATGTTATTACCTTGAGGATGTTGAGGGAGATTGATTGTGGTACTCTAGATGAGAATGATGAAATTAAAGGGGAATCTGTCCTGACAACGTTTGTTCTATGTATAATAGCCTTGGCTCTTCTGGAGATTATTCATCACAAATAGTGGATGTGAAGTATTAAATACTTGATAATGGGAGTTATAATTATAAATATTTAATGAATTGAATCATCTTAGTAAATAAGTGTATAGATATTAAGACCTACCTGCCAAGGCATCGAGAAGTGTAGACTTGCCACAGCCAGAAGGACCCAATATAGCCACCAGCTCCCCTGATCGGGCATAACTAGTGAGGCCTTGAAGGATTGATCTGCTGCTGCTTTTTTCGTCCAAAACATTTACCCACAAATCCTCCCATGTAAAGAAAATGCCATCATTCTCTGGTCTAGGTTGAAATGTCACACCAATAATTACATCTTTGTGGGTTAGTATTGAAAGAGTTTCCACCTCTAGCGAGTTCTTAATTTTTGACTTACTCTGAAAAGACGTACCACATTCACTAATATTTTTAACCATCTCAATTTAGGAAATACCTATAGAGAAAAAACACATCAAAGTCATTTTGCAGCAAACATGGAACATTGAAATTGATAGATAATAGCAATGAATTATCTGAATAATTTTGTGCAATATCTGTTAAAATCAGTAATACATGGGTGATTTAAATCAGTTGCAAAATTTTTAAACAAATCGTATATAGCTCATTTTATAGCAGGACCACCATCAAAAGATTTAAATCTAACAAACAAAAAAGATGACCAAAATCATGGCCTAAATAGTATTCCAGGCATGCTTAAGAAGTGATTCTCTATAAAGAGTATTCAATTTTCTCTAACCCAAACCAATCTCAGAGATATCTCTACAAATGTGTCGAAACTACAATCCAGATAGTTTGGTCTTGACCCAAACTTGTATACTAAAATTGATCCAAACTCCAAAATTGACCCAAACTTGTATACTAAAAATCCCAGTATTTCGACAGCCAACTCAGCCCACAGATAGTTTATTCTTGCATCAAAAAATTCATAATTTATAACTTCTCTTTTTTGGCGAATTCAGAATTCCTTTCTTTGCTAGTTCAACAAAGAAAAACGAATTCAACAAAACATTCAATTTAGCATCTGAGGACTACAATTAGTAAAAATGAGACATACTACAATTACTAATTAAAATGAAGAAACTGAAAAAATTAAAAACTTCATTTTTATACCTTTATTTCATGCTTCAAGCCCTAATATCTAGAATCTGCAAAACAAACAAAAAATAAATTGAAAGAGGAAAGAGAAATAAAAAAAATTGGTCAAACAAATCAAGAGTCATAATGAAACTCAAGGGTAACAAAATAAATTTATACCTTTGTTTCAAGATTCATGCCCTAATATCTATAATCTGCAAAATAATACACGTGTAATGAATCACCAAGTCATGTGTAGGGAAGCAAAAGAGAGGGGAAACAAAATGAAGATTAAGGTTAGATCTAAAATAAAATTAGCGTTAGTTCTAGAAAACATAAAAACAAAACAGATCTAAAAGAAAAATCATACCACAAAATCGAACTACATGGGTGGAAGCATGAGTCGTGAGTCACCAGATGGATGCATGGAAGAATGGAAGCAAAAGAGAGAGGGATATTGTTAGGGTTTAAGATCTCAGGGAGAGGTGAGAGGGAGCTAATATGGGGCGATGTCAGAGGGAGTAGTGGAGAGAGAGGGAGGGATTTGTGAGTTAGATATGGATTTGTCTTGTGGGGGTAGGGTTTGGTGGGATAAAGATAAATTGGAAATCAATCCAACCCTTCAATTTTGACACGTGGCTTCAATCTCAACCACAAAATATGTCCCCAACTTATGAATAGTAAAAACTCCATCCTACTTTATTATATATATATATATATATATATATATATATATATATATTGGTGATCGAGGTAGGATTTCGAGCCAATAGCCCCTAAAACGTGATACATGCAGGTGATTATATAGTATGTGTGTTTATAGGATTTTGAGGTAGTATATGTATACTATAAAAACACATACTACATAATCACCTGCCTCTATCACGTTTTAGGGGCTATTGGCTCGAAATCCTACCTCGATCACCAATATATATATAGTATACTTTAGGCATTCACATAGCCTAAGTAGTACTGTGGATTAATAGGTATTCACACAACCCAATAATACATGTTAGTACGTTCTATTTATCTCTTGCATACTCGTCGTACTATTACGATTTATTTCACTATCGTACATAGGGAAGTGTTCACACAACTCTAGGGTCCTAGTTACCCCTTTGTTATATAAATTCAATAGTTACCATCCTTAACCTACTGGTATACATGTTGAATTGATGTTTACTCTCTCTTCGTAGCTCAATTCCCAAATTTCTCGATCGTTCTCTCATTCGGTTATCCCTTTCGGTCCATGCTCTAAGTCCTACACCCAATGGCCTTAATGGAACATAACTATACCCTACTGGTGTTTATCAAGTCCCTACATAGGTATAATATCACTCCTAAGATACCCTTGCATCATTTGTAATCCCAAAAAATTTAACCAAGAGAAGAATCCAAAATCTGCCAGGGTTGATCGATCGATTGAACAGGTGCAGTTTTGTCTTCTTCAATATTTCACAATTTTTCGATTTAGTCAAACCATATAATTCTTCACCAAATTCACATCTAATTATTCCTAACTATTTCTACATGATTTAGGATGATTTCTAATGTTTCAAACACATTAAAACTTCATTGAAATTAATCAAGAATTAATCAAACCCTCAAAACTCTTTCATAAATTTAGTTTTCTGCTCATCCATTTAATTCAATTCAAAACCCAGATTTAAATCCGTAGTAATCATCAAACTCTTCTGATTTATAATTCTATTAAGATATAAACACTAACTACATGCAATTTTTACCCCAAACATGTAATCAATTGGTACTTTTCATCACCAATTTTTAAAAATTCAATCTATTCATGAAACCCCTAGACATGAGTATTATAAAATCAATTTGACTTGCAATAAACACTTGCCTTTGTTTCATTGTTATGATTTCTTGGTTCTTGGTTGATGATTGATTGTTTACATCTCCAATTTTCCTTTCCACTTTCCTTGGGGTGCAAGATTTTGTCACCGTCTTCGAAATCCCTCTTTAAGCTTTGAAAATTGGTTATCTCTTCTCTCTAATGGCCTCTCAAATCTTTTATGTTGTGAGACATAACCCCAATCTCTAATTATTAGATATATGGCTCTAAATTTCGTAGTCGACCGAAACGCCCTTAATAGGTGCCGATTTCGTAAAAAATTGACCCGGGACCCAAACTATCCCCCCAGGTACCCTATCCCGACTATTTCGACCCATTCAGAATCATACATGGCCTTTAAGTTATCATCCGAGTCACTTAAAATATATTTCTCATTTCTCACCTCAAAATAGTCTACACGTGACTCCCGGTGAGATAAAATAAAATACGCACATATCACTCGCTATGTTGTATAACCATAATTAATAAACACACATATCACTCGCTATGCCGTATAATCACAATTTATAAAATACTCATATATCGCTCGTTATGCCATATAACCATAATTATTAATTATTTACTATTCACACTTAGTAAATATCATAATGCAATATTAATTAGTATCTATTTCTCGATTAATATTTAATAGTCATAATTATTATATAATCGCATTAAATTGCTTCACTCGCGTAATTTAATTAAAACGTATATACACAGAAATATGTGGTATTGCGTACTTCCCCCTTACAAAGGAATTTCATCCTCAAAATTAGGGCAAGACCGGTACTAAAACTTAGGATTTTTAATAATACGACATCCTCTAGTACCCAAATTCAAATCATAACAACATAAGAGTCACTCCACTATACACCTGCTACTGATACCCACCTATCAAACGTCTTAATCACTCTAGCCTATGTTTATCAACAAGCTTTCTCGTTTCACTACGTACTGATACGCTCTGTCAGTCATGTGATCTCAATAGTGGCTCTACCGTCCCCATACTGAGAAAAGGTCGCACATCCCTAAGTGCCAACACCCCTCATTCACCCCAGCTCATAACTCCCTTCATGGGTGAAATTACATAACCTCTGACCACTTATGTCGATATTTATAACTTCGGCTCACACTTAACTCTTATGACATTCAAAAGACACCCAAAATAGTTTGTGCTTCCCTCCACTATTAATAAGAGACTCCAAATCACATTCAGTCCAAAAATTTAGTCATCCTCTCCCCTCTAATCAACTAGAGGGTGAACGATAATGATTTCCACACAAAACCTTAAAAGGTATCTCGTTCCTAATAAATAGGTACAAGTTATTACACAAAACTCTACCAATGATAAATTCTCCCTTCAATCACCCTATAAGGCCCCACACACACTGCTCGCATTAGACAACATAATAAATTACCTCTCGTCTAACTATCAGGCTATAGGTGATACAATATGCCCAAAACAAAACTTTGTCCTCATTGCTTCCTGATAATACCTATCAGAAGAGGGATTGTAAGATCTCATCGTGATTCACAACAATATTGGGAGGCACGTCGCACCGGTGCAATCCTTCTTTTCCAAGAAAGAATAACAATTACTTAATCTCAGCCAATCCATTACATACACTCGGAGGAATTCTTGACCTAGTCATGATGTTGGCAGCCCATCATGAATTTTATTAGTCTACCTACCCATTCCTTCAGTGGAAACTTAGGCTTATTACTAAATTTTGGTTGATCATCTCGAGCCAACCTTTTTCCATCTATGAGTGGTGCATCTATAGACAATATCACTATGTCTTACCCAAGACCAATTCTCTCTTATAATATCTCAGATTACATGGTACTTTATACTCCTTTTCTTCCCCCAATATGCCAAAAGTCACGACCGGTGCACTTTTTGCAACAGGAAAACTTCTTGGGTATTTCTTCCTTACAATCATCAAGATTATATTTACGCACAAGCCATATCAATATTCGACTAAGTAAGGCTCCGCTCTATTTTCCCATAACAATTAGGTCTCCTCTTTATCGAGAGATATCCTTTGAATGTCTTCCCATAGACTTTCAACCTATCTCTAGTGTGCTAGCTCTATTTGCACATATATACTTGGATCATTATCTTTCTCACACCACGTTTAATCCATCATCCCATTCTAACTAAATTGATAAATTCCCCACATGTATACTTTTCACGCATCAATTTCCACTCCCCTATATCTTGGATGATTTATAAACCAACTGACCAGGACGCCCATACTCCCTATAACTTGCACATATTTGTAAAAACATCACAAACATCACCTACCTAAGAAGATTTTATCTAGATCGTCCTCGCCTCCTCGGAATGGCTATAATACATGGGTATTCTCAATCACCTCATAAATTCATCATTTAAATCCTCTCGAGATTGTCCCTCCCTTCAACTGATGGTTAGAAGAAAAATTTCAGTTCTTTTTCATAGCACTACTGACTTCACTGGCCTTATACGGTATTATAGCTCTCAACTCAAAGTGTTTCCTCGATACGTTTGAGGATTTGTATTCAAAACTTATGCCTTGACATCCATCAACACTCTCTACTCCCTACATTTATAAAGTCCACATTTATTTCATCATGCAGTAGAATCCAAACAAGGAACTTACCCCAATGCACTATCACTTTGTATTGGCGGCGATCAAGTTCCATAAGCCTCAAGCACACAATCGGGACACTTAGATACTACCTATAACCATATACTTATAAATATCAACTCCCTCATCTCTAAAGGAGTTAACTAACACTACACTCTCACCATCATTAGGCATTAGTGATAATCACAAAAACGAGCTTAATCTATCGATAGTAAACCCAATATTCATTGAATCCTATCATAAAGTCCCTACGCACCGGGATTAACTACAACAAGACATCCATGAACCATAATATAATAAATGCGAGCTTGACTCTCTTTCAGGTGAGGCCTCATCAAATAACACATTCTTCCCTAGAACATTAAACACGATAGCCTTGCTATCATAACCCTTTATCGTTCCACCCACATTGCTAATCATTCCACACCAAGGATAATATCACACTCTTATGATACATCACTAGAACGAGTAATTCAAACATACATATACTCCCTATGGTTGCACCCTCCCCCTGCGAATAGTACTAAAGAGAGCCCTGCTATACAAAGGCAATTATATACGCATTATAGTGATAACAAGGATATACCCACTAAACTCGTCTCACACGCGAATCTAGTTCTAACATAATAATGTGACTCGATCGTGTCACATTAAACTTACCCTCACTAACCTTAGGATAAAACTCATACTTCCAATTGTTAATAATTGATGATGCTGAAACAAGCACCACCGTTCAAGGTGTTTATGAGCTTAGTTCACTGTTAACAATGGCAGCATGAGGGTATATTGTATATATATATATATATATAAGAGATTATGATGAGGAGAAGAGGATGAACACAGTTATGTAAGTGGTTCATCCAATCAGACCTACGTCCACTGTGCAAGTGTATGATGTGTATCACTGTATGAGGGCTCTAATGGCCATGGATACAATCTCTCAAGCTTTCTCTCTCTACTATGTATTTTAATAGAGTTTTATCTACGGTTACTGATCTTGGATCCTTTGCAAGGTAGAGGATGACCTCTATATATAGTACCTAGGGAGTGTAGTATACCCCCCATGCACGAGGTTTGCATGTGTGTGTTAGCCTCACCAATGTGGGAGAGACACCTGTCACTGTCACATGCAAAGAATAATGATGAAATATTCTCCTCATGTGTGGGGAATAATCTTGTTACAACTGATTTGTGTCCACGTGTCCTTATCCGCATGTCAACAGATGCTCGGCTGCCATACTGGTGCATGACCTCGGCCTGGGAGAGGCCGAGGTTGACAAGTCTAATTCGTTTGATATGGGATGAACCATAGGAGTCTCGGCTCGGTCCTGGTCGAGATAATGGATAGGGTTGGCCTATGCCGAGGTTGGGCAGGCTTATGCTTGGAGCATCAATAGATGCCACGATGGAGATATTATTGGGGCTTCTTACGTGCTCGGCCTATATCAGGCCGAGGTTGCCTTTTCCAGATGTACGAGAATGTTGCTGACCCTTATGATGCGTGTAGTTTCATTTGGATAGGCTTGTGGTAGTGTCAGCCTGGGCCAACCTTGCTATGGACGAGGGCTGATATCGCGCATATAAGGCTTGTCCAGAGTCGGCCATTAGCTCGGCCGAGGTTGGTGTCTCTAGGCCGAGGTCACACTTGGGGCATATCAATCACCCCCAGCCCTTAGTCATATGTGAGAGCAGGTGACTAGGGGATTATCACACCTCCGAGGCCAGTCTATTATGAGCCAATACTTGCTTGACACTTGTCCAACACTAGGACATGCATGCTTGGTAGGCGTGTGCTGTCAGCCGGCCTTTGGGGTTCCCAAGGTAATGATAGGCCTTGGGAATCGTGCCTGCATATTTAAGGGTTTTGAACCCTCATTTCTTATTCCTTCTTCAATTCTCTCTCCTGCAAACGCTTTCTCCCTCTAAAAGGCATTTCGAACAAGGCTCCACTGCAGAGGTCATTGTTGGTGGTTTTTCACAAATTTTCTTCACTTTCTCTTGTCGTTTCATCTCCAGGTATCTTCTCCCCTTCATTTTCTTTGCTTTTCCCTTCTGGTTTGCATTTTCCGGCGAGTTTCTTCATTTTTCGGCGAACACCATAGTTTCAGGCGAACAGTATTTTCTTTAAACTACTAAGTTTGATCTTTAGATTCCTTTATTTTGTCAACCAGTCTTGTTTGTAGTTTAGGAAGTTATCCCAAGTTTAGGTTCGGCCTCTAATGCTCAGACCCTTATACCAGCTTCTTGAGGAGTTCCCCTCCCTTAGAGAGAAGACTTTAGAAAAGATTAGACAAATAGAAAGAACACAGGAGGAGGCTCGTAGGTCACAAGAATTTCCCATTAGACCTATCTTCCCACCACCTATGAAGGTGATATATCCTGATCCCCCAGAGTTTTTCTATCAGACAGAGGTCCCTGCCGACCCCATACCGATGTCTGAGTCTGAATCATCTACTTCATACCCCATGTCTGTGGATTCCTTTCAGGAGGCCATGGACTTCACACCTCGCCCTGATCAGGCCGAAGTCTCCAGCCGAGCCTCATCTCACAATAGCACAAGCAACTCAGCCTCTTCCTCAGAGGTTGAAATTGTTGAGCCAAGAGTGGCTATACCACCCATACTTGATGCCATCCCTCTGTCGGCCATCACCGGGGAAGAGTTCGCTCAGAGGTTCCCGAGCAACCCATCAGCATCTGCTCCGGTCGACGTTGAGTTGGATGATGATGATGACACTGAGAGTGATGTCGATGTCTCTGAGGTGGCCGAGATTGAGAGCACAGTTACCGAGGTAGATCTTCTCTGCTTTAGATATTTGTACTCCATTAGTCCTTCCATAAAGCTAAGAAGACCTCTGAGGGAAGAGAGGGCTTATCATGGCCAAGATGGAGAGATCTGCTTGTATGAGCAGATGTTCAAGTTAGGGTTTCGTCTACCCATCCATCACATTATCAAGTCTATCCTCACCTACATTAATTTAGCTCCCTCACAACTATCCCCCAATGCCTAGAGGGTCATCATAGGGGCCATAGTCTTGTGGAGAGCATTCCACCACTCTGACCTCCCAGTTTAGGTCTTTGTAGGTTGGTATGTCCCTTCCTCGGCCAAGAATCATCCGAGCTACTATCATTTTGTAGCTCGGAGGCCTGAGAAGAAGATGCTTCAGATAACTAGAGACTTCCAATCATAACTGGAAGCCTCGGTACTTCTTTGCTTCTGGGCCATGGGAATTTGGCCCATGTGTTCCCTCGTCTATTCTAGAGCTGAGAATTCCCCTGAGATGGGGTAAGGTCACCATATTTGCTAGGGCTGACCCTAGCCTGAGTCTATAAAATCTACAAAGGGTGAAACCCCTTCAAGATAAGGGGGCACACAGTCTTTTTATCAAGTTCGAACACTTGTTGACCCCCCACTACCTCTCAGGGACAGGTCTAGGTGGAAGTCCCCTTGCTGAGCTTGGTAAGCATTTTTATTTCAAGTTGAACCTCTAAATTCATTCATATTTGATTTTCTAACCCGAATCTTCTAATCTTTTGCAGAGCGACCATAAGATATCTCGAACGAGCTCTGGGAAATGTCTGCACCCAGTCTAACGAGACTTGCCAAGAAGGCTGGTCTAAACGCTCCTCCCCCAGCCCCTTCTACCTCAAAGTCCCAGGCCACGAAGAAGAGGGATCCAGAAGGTCATTCCCCTAAGGATCAGAGGCCGAAGAAGAAGACTGCTGAGACTGCCATCCCGATCTCTTCAGCTGATGCCCCGTTGGCTCGTCTGGATCAGTTGAAATTATCTGATAGCATAGTCGGCCACAGTCTTTAGGCCCTCGATGCCATTGGCTCTGCAATGACCGAGGCTGATAAACGCTTCTTCAGATCTCTGGAAACCCCATTGCTGGTTGAGTTAGGCGTTCACAGAGCCGTTCAGGTATGACTTGATCCTTCAGAAATTCTTTCAAGTGTAGCCTCTGATTGTTCTTCAGCTCATTAATGATCATAAGATATGCAGGGCCTGGCAGCTATGCACCACTTGTCCAACTTGATTCTGAGGAAATTGCCCCTCATCCAGAAGGGGCAAGAGGCCGAAAAAGTCCAGAGCACCCTAAACGCAGAGATTAATCATCTAAAATCCGAGCTAAAGGACTCTGAGAAGAAGGTGAAAGGGTTGGAGAAGGACATCTCCCAGCTCAGCAAGGATCACGCTGCAGCTCTGAAGGCTAAGGATGATGTTCTGTAGCAGAAGGTCATCTCAGTTGTCCGGGCTGCCCTTGAGGATGCTTCCGAGAAGATAATTGCTGATTATAAGTCCTCCGACGAATTCATGGGCTTCGGCTTTGACTACCTTGAGAGAGGTATCAAAGCCACTATTAAATGGGCTGACGTCAGGGAGAGAGAGGTCGGCACCTTGAAGGCCTCTGATTTCGTGGGTCTCGGCTTTGCTGATCCTCGGTTTGCCCAAGGTCTCCAGGAAGTTGAGGAAGAGGTTGCCGCTCTTGTCGAGACTGCTACGTTGGAAGGGACCGAGGTTGGAGGGGCAGACCATCACAATGACGCGACCGAGGTGACCAATATGGATCAAGCCAATCAGGCCGAGGACGTTAACATTCCCCCTTTAAACCCTTAGTATTTTTTTATCATTTTTTGTAACTTCTAACATTATGAAGCTTCTGTAATCGTTGAACATCTATTATCTCTGAATGTACCAACCTCTGAGGGGGACTATTTTCACCTTTATGGAATGTCGTAGTATTTTTCATTCTCTATTTTATTGCAATGATATCTTGTTTAAACTTAACCAATGGTTCTGAGCTCAGACCTCGTCACCACTGAATGGTGTTATGAGGGTTTGAGTTCATCACCTAAGATGTTATCCTCATAATGAATCTCACCAAATTAATGATGTCAAGGGTCTGAGGTCATCTATTATGGTGTCTGAGCTCAGACCTCACCACCACTGAATGGTGTTATGAAGGTATGAGGTCATCACCTCAAATCTTATCCTCATAATTAATCTCACCAAATTAATGATGTTAAAGGTCTGAGGTCATCCATTATGGTGTCTGAGCTCAGACCTTGTCACCACTAAATTTTTTATGAAGGTCTGAAGTCATCACCTCAGATATTATCCTAATAACTAATCTCACCAAATTAATGATGTTAAGGGTCTGAGGTCATCCATTATGGTGTCTGAGCTCAGATCTCATCACCACTGAATGGTGTTATGAGGGTCTGAGGTCATCACTTAAGATGTTATCCTCATAATTTCTCACCAAATTAATGATGTTAAAGGTGTGAGGTCATCCTTTATGGTGTCTGAGCTTAGACCTCGTCACCACTGAATGGTGTTATGAAGGTCTGAGGTCATCACCTCAGATGTTATCCTCATAATTAATCTCACCAAATTAATGGTGCTAAGGGTCTGAGGTCATCTATTATGCTGTCTGAGCTCAGACCTCGTCACCACTGAATGATGTTATGAGGGTCCGAGGTCATTACCTATGATGTTAACCTCATAATTACTCACCAGATTAATGATGTTAAGGGTCTGAGGTCATCACCTCAGATGTTATCCTCATAATTAATCTCACCAAATTAATGATGTTAAGGGTCTGAGGTCATCTATTATGCTGTCTGAGCTCAGACCTCGTCACCACTGAATGATGTTATGAGGGTCCGAGGTCATTACCTTTGATGTTATCCTCATAATTACTCACCAAATTAATGATGTTAAGGGTCTGAGGTCATCCATTATGGTGTCTGAGCTCAGACCTCGTCACCACTGAATGGTGTTATGAAGGTCTGAGGTCATCACCTAAGATGTTATCCTTCTAATAAGAATGAAGCAAGAACCGTCATAGGAACTGATCTTTTATTAATAACCTCTTCATAATAAGATGGTACATTTACATAAACTCTATGCAACATCATATCTAATACTTCTTCAAGTGATCAGCATTCCATGGGTTAGCGAAAGGTTCTCCTTCTAGGTTTTCTAGCCTGTAGGTGCCAGGCACAACCTCTTCTGTCACTTTGTAGGGGCCATGCCAATTTGGGTGAAGCTTATTTGCTTTCTGTAAGGTCTTTTTTAGCACTAGGTCTCCCACTGTAATGGGTCTTGACTTCACCCTCTGGTTGTAGAATTTTGCTGCCCTTTGTCGGTAGGCTGCTTGTCTGGTCTCAGCGTTTTCTCTTATTTCTTCGATAAGATCTAGGTCTAACATCGTCTCTTCCCCATTCTTATCGGGGTTATAGGTCTGAACCCTATGAGTTGGGAGTCCTATTTCTGTTGGTGTGACAGAATTTTGAGCCATGTGTTAGCATGAACGGGGTTTCTCCTGTCGGTGTCCTTGCCGTGGTTCTGTAGGCCCATAGCACAACGTAGACCTTTTCAGTCCATCTTGCCTTCTCATCCTCTAACCTCTTCTTGATTCCATCGAGAATTATTCTATTCGTAACCTCGGTCTGACCGTTTTGCCTGAGGTCGGCCAGGAGATGAGAAGAACTGCTTTATCCCAACTCTTAGGCAGTACTTTTCTAAAGAGGAGTTCTTGAATTAGGTCCCATTGTCCAAGATAAGAGTGTTTGGGAGGCCATACCTGCATATGATGTTTCTCCAAATAAATTGGAAGGTCTTCTGCTCTGTGATTGTTATCATCGGCTCTGCCTCCACCCACTTTGAGAAGTAATCGATGGCAACTATCAAGAATTTATAATTATTGACAGCTCTTGGCAAGGGTCCTACTAAGTTAATTCCCCATACCGCAAATGGCCATGGAGAAGAGATTGATGTAATAGGCTGATGGGGTTGGTGAGGAATAGTGGTGAACCTTTGACATTTATCACACCTCTTCACGTAGTCTGTTGCGTCCTTGGACAAGGTTGGTCACCAGTTTCCCTGTGTGATGATCCTCTTGGCTAAGGGTCTCCCCCCTATGTGGCTAGAGCAAGAGCCCTCATGAACTTCCTGTAAGACCCTAGAAACTTCCATGGAATGCACACACCTAAGGATATGCAATAGAAATCCCTTTTTGTACAAGAGGTCTCCTATCATCGAGAACTTGGAAGCTCTATATCTCAATTTTCTCCTCTCTAATTTGGACTCGGGCAGCTCTCCCTCTCTAATGCATCTGACGAGTGGGTCGATCCATGAGTCTCCTAGGTTCAGATTGTGACAAGGGTTACATACCTCTTCTTCCTCGATGGTTGCCTTTCCCAAGACCTCAATCGGAATGGTCCTTCTAACATCTGTCTTCGTTGTCGAGGCCAGCCTTGCCAATGCATCCGCGTGACTGTTACTTTGTCGGGTCACTCTTTTTAATTTTACCTCTTCAAAATATTCCAACATCTTTCTCACTCTCTTCAGGTACTTCGCCATCCTTTTATCCTTGGACTCATAGACTCCCAGTACTTGATTGACAACTAACCTTGAGTCGCTGTGGAGTAGGAGTCTCTTTACGCGAAGAGTCTTTTCCAATAAGAGACCTGATATCATGGCCTCATACTCGGACTCATTATTTGAGGCTTGGAAGTTGAATCTCAAGAAGTATTCAATGTTGGCGCCATCTGGAGCCGAGAGTATTAGCCCCGCACCGCTTCCACTATCGCAGGAAGAACCATCAATGAAGAGACTCCAAATGTCTGTGTCTGATGAGAAGACCCCTTCTGTCATAACTCCTTGCTTGAAGAGGTATCGATCCTCTTCATTCTCTTATACTCTGCTCCGGTCCTTGCCTGAGGTGACCTCTTCCCGATTTTGGAAGACGTTTGGTGTCGTCTCTTCCGAAATTCGGAAGACACCTCGGTTTGTCTCTTCGACATCCCCCAGGACATTCTCTGTCTCTTCCCATGTGAACTCCGCAACAAAGCTCGCGAGGGCTTGCCCTTTGATGGATTTCCTAGGTTGGTAGGTGAGATCATACTCCCCTAACTCGATGGCCCAGGTCATCAATCTCTCGTACTTCTCAGGTTTATACAAGACCTGCCTTAGTGGAGAGTTAGTGAGGACTACCATGGAGTGAGCTTAGAAGTAAGGCTTCATTCTCCTTGAAGCATGTATTAAGGCGTAAGCCAGATTTTCCATACGAGGGTAGTTTTGTTCAGCCCCTTGAAGGGCTTTACTATTAAAATACATAGGCCTTTGGATCCCCGCGTCTTCCCGTATAATGGCCGCGCTAATGGCTGATTCAGAGACTGCCAAATACACAAATAACTTTTCTCCCGCGAAGGGCCGAGATAGCAATAAGGGACACCCTAAGTAGGACTTGAGCTGGTTAAAGGCTTTTTCGCACTCTTCGTCTCATTGGAAGACCTTTCTCAGCAATTTGAAGAATGGGAGGCACTTGTCTGTTGCCCTAGAAACAAACCTGTTAAGGGCATCCACTCATCCTGTGAGTCTCTACACGTCTTTGATATTCCTAGGAGTCTTCATGTCAAGCAACGCCTTAATTTTCTCAGGGTTCGCTTTGATTCCTCTCTGGTTGACGATGAATCCCAGGAACTTCCCGGCTCCTACTCCGAAGACACACTTCGTTGGGTTGAGTTTCATTCTGTATGAGTCCATCACATCGAAGGTCTTCCCAAGGTCCGCTACATGAGTGCAAGCTTTCAAGCTTTTTGTTAGCATATCATCTACATACACCTCCATGGTCTTACCTATTTTCTCTTCGAACATCTTATTGACAAGACGTTGGTATGTTGCCCCTGCATTTTGCAGACTGAAGATCATCACTTTGTAGCAGTACGTCCCTTTGTCGGTAATGAAGGCTGTCTTCTCTGAGCCTTCAGTATCCATGAAGATTTAGTTATAGCCTGAGTATGCGTCCATGAAGCTCATGAGCTCATATCCTGCTGTAGCATCCACCATCTAATCTATCCGAGGTAAGGGGTAGCTATCTTTTGGGCAAGATATATTCAGGTCAGTGAAATCAACACACATTCTCCACTTCCCATTGGCCTTGGGCACGATGATCGCATTTAATAGCCACTCCGGATATGTGACTTCTCTTATAAACTCAGCCTCCTCTAAATTTTTGACCTCTTCACGAATGACGTCGTATTTCTCCCTAGAGTAGACTCTTCATCTCTGTTTGATAGGCATGGCATCCTTGATCACGTTGAGCTTATGACTCAACACCTCCGGTTTGATGTCGGGCATGTCTGCGTGACTCCATGCGAAGACACTCTGCCTCCTCCTGAGGAAGTTTATCAGCTCTTCCTTAATTTCCAAATTAAGGGCTTTGCCGACCTGGATGGTTTTTTTCGGCTCATCCTCGTTGAGGACGATGGATTCTACCTCTTTCGCGGCCTCTCCCTTCTTCAATTTTGTTTCATCTCTTGGATCAAGAGTATCAATGCTATAAGTGGTGGTGGCCCTCTTATGGGCTTCTCTCTCTTCGGCCGAGTTGATGTAACATTTTCGTGCCGTGGTCTGGTCGCCTTGCACTTCCCCTACCCCATAGGGGGTCAAGAATTTTAGCATCTGGTGGACCGTTGACGGCACAGCCTCGAACTCCTTAAGGGCCACTCTTCCTATGATGAGGTTATAGGCCGAGAAGACACTCTCGTCCATCACGAAGAAATTAATCTTCCTGGTCAACCTCTTAGGCCACTCGTCACCCATCCATAAGTCCATCTCATACATGCCCAAGGGGTGAACCTTTTCCCCACTGAAGCCTATCAGGGGGTGGTGATAGGGGACTAGTCTTGCTCTACTTAGGCCTAAGCTCTTGAAGCATGGCCAAAACATCACATCTGCCGAGCTCCCCCCATCCACAAGGATCCTTTGCACCTCACATCCATGCACCCTTGTCGTTATGACCAAAGGGTCATCATGGGGGGCTAAGATACCTCTGAAGTCGAGCCTGGAGAACCCAATTATGAGGGTGTTCATGTCCACCTTCTTTCTCTTCTGTAGTGTATCGGAAGACGTTAGATTCATAACCTCAAGCTTGGACACTGACTTCGCCTCTGCCACATAAGCCTTCCTCTCAGTTACTTCAGATCCACCACCTGCAAATCCTCCGCATATTATGCCAACACCGAACGAGATCATACCAACCTTCTTCACCAGGGTGTTGTCATCCTTCGGTGGGAGATCCTGATCGTCTTCATCATCATCTTCTGAATCATTATCCCTTCGGGCTGGGACGTTGTCACAGCATCTGTCATTCTATCTTTTCTTAAGGTCATCTCTTCCTCCCTTAGGAGCCTTACCATCCACGTACTTCCTCATCTTTCCAAATTTTAACATCTTTTCAATCTCATCTTTCAAAGCAAAGCATCTATCTGTGACGTGACCATGATCTTGGTCGAACTCACACCATAGGTTTTTGTTCCTCTTGTGTGGTGGAGCTTTTAGCTTTTCTGGCCACCTCAGAGTCTTGTCATTCTTAATCTCATTGAGGATGTGCTCACAGCTCACAGTCAGAGGTGTATAGTGGGCGAACTTATCATCACCCGATCTCTTCTTCCCATCTTTCTTCTTCTGGGGCTTTCCACTACCACCGCGATTCTCATCCTCATACTTGGCGGCCATTGCCTCTTCCGCATTCATTACTTTCCCTGCGGTTGCTAAGAGCTCTGCCATAGATCTTGGGGGGTCTTCCACGAGTTTCCACAATAACTTCCCTTTCTGTAGACCCCCTATGAGGGCAGTCATGGCTATATTATCTTCATAGTCCTCGACCTCCAACTTCTCTTTGTTGAACCTAGCTATGTAATCCCTTAGGCTCTCATCCTTGTCCTGCTTGACATACATCAGGTGAGTGGTCTTCTTTTGAGGTCTCACCCCAAAGCAAAAGTTATGGATGAACCTTTCAGCCAGGCCTTTGAAGTTCTCAATCAAGTTCTTCGGAAGGGAGGTGAACCAACTATGTGCTGCCCCTGTTAAGGTCCCAGAGAAGGCTCTACACTTCATCTCATAGGGTATCGAGTAGATGTCTGTTGCCGAATGATACATCTTTATGTGGTGTACTGGGTTGGTGCTGCCGTCATACTTCGGAGACACCACATGAGGTTTGAACTTAGCTGGGGTTGGGAAGTTCACTATCCTAGCCACAAACGGTGAGCCTTCTGAGTAACCCCTCTGCAATGGATCTCTACTTTTAATGAGGTCTCCTATCTTCTCCTCGAGGCGTTGGATGGAGTCATTCCATGGTCTTTCGCCTTCGACCTAGCCGAAGTTATCCCCAGCCACTTCCATAGTATGGACCGAGGGTTCCCCTGCTGCAGCGCAGCGTCGGCTATTGACCTCTTCCTATTCTCTGCCTCTTCTATCACAGGGTCAGTCTTGGTCAGGCCGAACTGGTCTGTCTCCTCTTTTCGAGCTGACAGCACTCCTGGACCTGGATAACCTGTGCCTTAGGTCATTCACTGGACCCAACCTCTCAAAGGCCGATCCTCAGCTCAACCGATCAAAAGCCGGCCCTCTCTTCTGAGCCTCTTCATCTCTTCGGCTGACACATCCTTGATTCTGCCAAAGAGGTCGCACGGTGTTATTCGACACCTCATACGGCTCCCAATAATCTTCTGGGGGCTCTTCCGCCTCTAGATCCTCATACCTGTCCTCCGGGCAAGGGTTTCCTTGACTCCCGAGGCGTAAGCGCCTGGGGTCAGCAACGTCCCTTCTCCGCTGGGGTGCAGGTTGATCCTTCATCGGTGCCTGGGGTGGTCCCCTAGAGTTGGGATGAGGCTGAACTACCGCCGGAGTGATCATATCCGGTGAGACTCCAGGTGGCCTCATCATAGTTTGGCTGAGCTATTCAAATTGCTCCTTCATTGCTTGCTGCGTTGTAGCCAAAGATTTTAAGGCTGCAGTCACTTCTGCCATTTCGAACTGAGGCGGTGCCTGGATGGAATTGGGTCCTCCTCCTCCGAGCGGCGAAAGAGGCGGTGGTAATTATGGTGCCATGTGTCAACAATAAAGAGCTTGAGTATCAAGTGAGATTAGTACCTTACAAGACCTTTTTCAATGGTGAAATAGCTCCACACAAGGGGTGGTGCCTGGTTCACCACCAGAGCCTCTGATGAGGTTAAGCTGAAGAAGAGGAAGAGATATCTTCTCCTTCCCACAGACGGCACCAAAATGATGATGCTGAAAACAGCACCACCCTTTAAGGTGTTTATGAGCTTAGTTCAATGTTAACAATGGCAGCATGAGGGTATACTATATGTATATATATATAAGAGATTGTGATGAGGAGAAGAGGATGAACACAGTTATGTAAGTGGTTCAGCCAATCAGGCCTACGTCCACTGTGCAAGTGTATGATGTGTATCACTGTATGAGGGCTCTAATGGCCATGGATACAATCTCTCAAGCTTTCTCTCTCTACTGTGTAATTGAACAGAGTTTTAGTTAGGATTACTGATCTTGGATCCTTTGCAAGGTAGAGGATGACCTCTATATATAGTACCTAGGGAGTGTAGTATACCCCCCATGCACGAGGTTTGCATGTGTGTGTTAGCCTCACCAATGTGGGAGAGCCACCTCTCACTGTCACATGTAAAGAATGATGATGAAATATTCTCCTCACGTATGGGGAATAATCTTGTTATGACTGCTTTGTGTCCACGTGTCCTTATCCGCATCTCAACATATGCTCGGCTGCCATACTGGTGCATGACCTCGGCCTGGGAGAGGCCGAGGTTGACAAGTCTAATTCGTTTGATATGGGATGAACCATAGGAGTCTCGGCTCGATCCTGGCCGAGATAATGGATAGGGTCGGCCTATGCCGAGGTTGGGTAGGCTTATGCTTGGAGCATCAATAGATGTCACGATGGATTTATTGTTGGGGCTTCTTACGTGCTCGGCCTATATCCGGCCGAGGTTGCCTTTTCCAAATGTACTAGAATGTTATTGACCCTCATGATGCGTGTAGTGTCATTTGGAGAATCTTGTGGTAGTGTCGGCCTGGGCCGACCTTGCTATGGCCGAGGGATGATATCGCGCGCATAAGGCTTGTCCAGAGTCGGCCATTACCTCGGCCAAGGTTGGTGTCTCTAGGCCGAGGTCACACTTGGGGCATATCAATAATACTTGCGGCTCAAATGGTTTCTGGACATAACACTCTCATCCCAACCGAATCAAAACTTCTATAATTTATTGACCTGATTGGCATCTTATTCTTTTCCCTGAACTCGATGTGGACAAGAGTCACACATGTGCTCCTATTCTTTACCCGTATGACACCTTTATATATCATTCCCATTTCTCTGCCCCTTCTGGCTATTACGGGATTGTCCTGCTCACGGACTTGGTACTCTGGACCAAGGCTGCTACCTATGGTGTTCCTTAGGCCTTACTAATCCTACGGAACTCATTGTTGGCCTTGTCTATACTGACTAAACCTACCGTTACTTGGTATTAAGGTCCGTTGATCTGAAATATTTCATTGGATCCCTAGCAATTATGTAAGATTCCAAACTAAGGATCTTAATGACAACAACACTATTTATTATAATCAAAGTTCTCATTCACTCCCGTGTATTCTTCCCACGGTTCCAAACTCAACCTATGGATCCCTTTATCAAGTCCTTGTATCCCCTCGTCGTGTACAAAGTTCACTAAGCCAATCCTCGTCCCCCTACCTACAACGTTGGGTGCGTTTGAAGTTGTACCATTATCTTCTACAACTGTTTTTGGGAAATTACCATCCCTAAAATTTTATCTAGCTCGTCATTTCCCCGAACAACATTATGAAGATCTCTACCGCGATTACCATATCCTATATATTCTCCAAGACTTATGCTGAGTCCGTTCCTCTTGTAATCCTTCTAACGCCCTTACCTGGTAGTCTTACAGTTTTCGATGAACCATGCCCAATCAAACTCGTATATGAATCACACTAACTATACTTAGTAGTAGGAAAACGTATGCCACGTACGTAGAGGAATACAATAATCCTATGACAAGGCTCTATATCAATCAAACGATACGCTTAAAACGTAGTAAGCCGTACAGATCCTATGGACACTAAAACCTGATTCTCTGATACCATTTGTGATACCCTGCCTATTTAAATATCGATTGATCATGCCTTTATCAAAGTAAAATAGGTTTCTCATATGATTCATTCTTAGCATCACCATTGAAAAACAAAATTAATTACTAACCACCTAATAGTTAATTAAATTGGTACAAACTTTTATCTTTCAATTAAACATAATAAATAAATAGTTCAAAAACTAAAATAACATTCACAATATACTAGAATCCAAACCATCATGATTTGTAAACGAATCAAAGTCATGATGGATAAACCATTAGCCAAAATAACCAAACTAAGTAATAATCCAAGTCCAAACTGCAAAGTAAAACTGAAACTATAAAATCAACAATGGACCACATGTCCGAACTTGATATACAAGAGAGAGATCCTATGCTAGATCTGAATGAAAGAATCGGCTACTCAAAATCCTATCAGCATCCATAATGCTACTGCTCCGAGTCCCTGGAATGAAACCATCAAGTATGGCGTCCCTGTGACTGGACACCTAAAAGGTTTTGAAAATATTTTTAAAGCAGGAGTTAGTACTCAAAACATTTTGAAAATATTTAGCAAGTAATTTATCGTAATTAAAATCGGTTATTGATTACACATGTTAGGTTTATGCACACTCCCTTGAGTTTCCTCACCTCTTATCAAATGTGCACGCGCCTAACGTTCTAGACTTAGCCCACTTAGATTTCAAACCCAATTTATCTCGACTAAAGTATATAACCGATCTTATCAATATTATACTCTCCCGTACTGCCCATACGACATGCTTCATTATTAACATTTCTCGCATATTAATCAGTTTCCATATAACATTCACATATGTTATGTTTAATCATCATAATCAAGTATCACTAATTAATTCACATGTCATTTGACATCAAATCATCATTTAACTACTATGATTAAGTTTCACTACTTAAAACATTTAGCATTTCGTATCTATCATCATTCAACTTCCATAATTAAGTTTCACTACTTAATTTACTATAGATATTCCCAATCTATTTTTAAATCTTTAAATTAAGTTTCTCTCTACTTAATTTACCAATTAGATATGTATGTATGTATGTGTGTGTGTATATATATATATATATATATATATATATATATATATATACAGTAGAGTATGCCCGTGCCTGAAGGCACGCTGATAATTTTGAAATTTATTAAGTCGTGTATAATCTAAATAATAAATATTTTGTATATTATAAGTATAATTTTACAAAGTATTGAATCGTGTAAATTTATGTAGTGTTGAATCTTATATAACTAAGTCAAAAAAGGTTTTTTTTAGGACACATAAATGCCTTCAGGCACGGGCATGCACTAGTATATATCCACAATGCTTAATAAATAACAAATAATCCAACAATGGGTCAAAAATAACGCAATGCATTTTGTAATTCATGAGATGGTTAAATATAAATACATCACAAAAAGTATGCCTAGCGTTTACCAAATTCGTAAAAACAATTCATGTAGATGAGATATCTAAAACCTCCATGGCTCAAATTAGACAAAGTAAACACTAATTTGTAAAAATAAACTAGTAAAACATAATCGATACCACCTATCAATTCGTATTTGTAGATACTATAATTGATACACGACGGGAAATGAATACAAAAATAAGAAATAAAAAATATGCCTCAATAATAAATCTTGTCAATTATTTGTTAATCATAAATCCACTTATACAATTTCAGACGTTCACGCCATTACAGTGATTATTTCAAGAACAAAGCACAAATTTGAAAAATAGTTGGTATTACTTTATATTAAAAAAAGCATACAGCTTATGGTGCAATTATCTCTTCCACTACCTTTGTTTCCCAAAATTGCAAATTGTTAATAGGTTGATCTTCACTGCCTCCGTCAAACCTGAGACAACTTTAAATTGTGACTTTTTATGTGATTCCTCCCACGTTTCTTGGGGCCATGGCATTTGTTTCTTGGTTTTGGTCTTTAAATATATTAAATCTATTATTGTTACCACACTAGTTTTGTCCCCGAGTAGTGCCATACTATTTTGTCCGTGCTTTTGTGTACCTGCATTATTTCAAAATCTAAGGCCCTAAGTCAGCCTTGTTAGTCGCTCCTCCAACGTTGGTTGATCCATTGGCATTTGTCATGTGAGAAGTAGCCATTGAGGGGTCACCAACATTATCAGGTTCGAACACTATTCAAATAACAACATTAAAGTTAGTTGTTCAAGTTTTGCACTAAGAAATGTTAAAAGGTATTATATAAAAACAGTTCTAGTTATACCTTTGTAACGAATCAGTGAAGAGGAGGGCAGCCTACAACCTATAACGAATCAGTGAACGAATTAGTGATGCATTTGGAGCGAATGAGTGAAAAGGTATTATATTGAAAAAATAGAAATGAAAGAAACCAAACAAATAAACAAGGATTTGGAGAAGAAAATAAATAATTATAAGAGATGGAAAACTTATTTTCAAATGCACCTTAAAAAACAAAACCATCCTGACATCCCAAACTGCTATATATAGGAGTTTCAATGCAATTAGGAAATTAGGCAAGTTCTAAGCTGCTATAGGAGTTTCAAAGCAATTAGGCAACTCCTACATATCTAAACTTATATAAATCAAAGAAATTTGTTTCTATGTTGATAATAACTTTCATAATGAAATAAAGAGAGAGTTTGCACATGTGTGGGGGTGGCGACGACAGTCATGGAGGAACAATTTCTACAACATGTCACGTTTATCTCGTCAGTGATGCAAATAACAAAATATAACTCATAACATAAATATTAATTCAATAAAGTGTACTTGTTTAGAGAAGATTGTAATCACATTCAAGTAGTTTGTGTTTTATATTAGTCTACAAACATATAGTAGCAGATACCACTGCTACTTTTTTCGACTGTTTTGAACTATAATAATAGCAACAGATACTACAAAAATGTAGCAGCAGATACTACTATTTTGGACTGTAATAATCTAATCAAAAAACAACAATACGCAGGGTAACATAATAAATATAAAAAAGGATGTTTCATAAATCTGATATCCATCTGTATATATTTATAAATAAATATTATAAATTCCTTGAAATGGAATTTGAGAAGGAGCTACTCACAACACTAAATTTCTCAAACAAAAACAAGTTCAGGACAAAACGAATCTGCATAAATTCTATAAAAAATGAAAAATAAGTTCCTCTGTTTAAATTTCTCCAAACCAAATCATATCCAACCATGACTCGCACCTCATATTGAAACTAATTAGTATGGTTCACACCTCTCGATCTACTAAGAACACAAATATCAAATACAACACTACTACACAACTTGGTTATATATACGAAACAATTGCTTGGTTGACAGAATAAGAGATCGAATAGTCCTCTAAGGGCTCATTTGGTCCAGGAAGTTACATCAATCAGAGATCGAATATTCCTCCAGGTGACAGAATTATGCCTTCTTCGGTTATCTACATCTACTCTTATATATATATATATTGTTGATACCAAATTTAGTCTGCTGAGGTGGACCATTCACTTGAAGACACGTGTCATCCTACGAACACTTTCAACGAACAACATACTGTCACCGACATACTCAAGTGCCCCGACCAACTCAATCATACCGAGCAGCTTAGGCGCCCCGAGGAACTTAAGGCTCCGAGAAACTCAGGGGCCCCGAGCAACTCAAGCGTGCCAAGAAGCTTAGGCGGTCCGAGCAGCTTAGCGTACAGAGCACTCAAATCAGAATAATAAAAAAGATGACGGCGCATTAAATGCTCAATATTATCATACATATGTATATGTATGCTAGATAAGAGAGCATTGTCCTTTAACATGTGGAGCCTCAAGGCTATAAATACATTATAACCTCGCCTATATTGAAGAGGGGGCTTTACCAACTGATAAACTCGCAGCCAAGAAACTAAAGTTTAAAGTTGATCGTTATGTATTGACCAGTGGCATTTCGTACAGACGAGGAGTTATAACAGGGCTACAAAGATGTGTCTATCCCTATGAAGTGAAAGATTTGATCGAAGAGGTTCATGAAGGGTCTTGTGGAGCCCATATAGCTGGTCGGACGCTCTTGCAAAGAATAACCACGCATGGGTATTACTCGCCGACGATGAGAGCTGATTGCGCAACTTATGCTAAGAAGTGCGACAAATGCCAAAACTTCTCATCCATCCAAATAACTCCCCAGGCATTGTTAACACCCATAACGTCCCCTTGTCCATTTTCCATGTGGGGGATAGACTTGGTCGGGCCACTCCCAACGACCTGGGGAAGATTCAAATACCTTGTGGTTACTATGGATTATTTTACAAAATGGGTGGAAGTTCAGCCTCTTATTGATATGACATATGACAAAGTCTATCAATTAATTTGGAAAAATATTATTTGCAGATATGGTCTCCCACATGCATTCATCACTAACCATGGAACCTAGTTTGACAATGAGGAATTCGCTGCATATTGTCATCAATCGAATATACTAAAAACCCACTCTGCACCAGGACACCCCCAGAGCAATGGACAAACTGAGGTGACAAACAGAACGCTACTAAATGGATTGAAGAAATGACTAGATAATGTAATGGCAAATTAGATTAATGAGCTACACTCTGTGTTGTGGGCTTATTGCAGTACACCACGAACAACAACGGGAGAGTTCCCATACATACTGGCATTTGGGAGTGAGGCTGTCATACCTGCTGAATTGGGTCTACCTACGAATAAAGTAATTAATTTCAATTCTCCTGTCAGTGACTTGATGAGAAGATTAGACCTAGATATGCTCGAAGAAGTTAGGGAAGAAGCAGATATCAGGAATGCAGCATATCAATAACGAATAACTTTGTTCTATACCAAAAGAGTGAAGAAGTGTGATTTGAAGGAAGGGGATTATGTTCTGAAGAAAGTGATCCAAAAGAACAACAAACTAGAAGCCAACTGGCACGAACCCTACAGAGTAACAAAATTTGTTCGTCCAGGGACATACAGGATTGAAACCTTAGAAGGAGAAGAATTCAAGAATTCATGGAATGCATAGCATCTGTACAAATATTATCAGTAATTTTAATTCATATGTAATGCAGTTTCTTCAGTATGAATAAAGTGATGTTTCACCCAGTTTATTTCTTCGTTGAAAATTTCTCGGAATATTAGTGCTACACACTACACATCAATTTCAGAGAAATTACCACCAACCATTACCACCAACTCCGGTTGGTCGGTAAATCAATTACCACCAACTCCAGTTGGTCGGGAACTAATTACCACCAACTCCGGTTGGTCAGGAATCAATTACCACCAACGTCGGTTGGTCAAAAACTAATTACCAATAACTTCGGTTGGTCGGGAATCAATTACCACCAACTCCGGTCGGTCGTAAACTAATTACCACCAACTTCGGTTGGTCGAGAATCAATTACCACCAACTCCGATCGGTCGTAAACTAATTACCACCAACTCCTGTTGGTCGGGAATCAATTACTACCAACTCCGATTGGTCGGGAAATAATTACAAAAAACTCCCGTCGGTCGGGAAATAATTACCACTAACTCCGGTTGGTCAGAAACTATTTACAACCAACTCCGATCGATCGGGAACTAATTACCACCAACTCCAGTTGGTCGGGAACTAATTACCACCGACTCCGATTGGTCGGGAACTAATTACCACTAACTCCGGTTGGTCAGGAATAAATTACCACCAACTCCGGTTGGTCGGTAAATCAGTTTCCACGAACTCCGGTTGGTCGGTAAACCAATTACAATCAACTCCGGCTGGTTAAAATAAGCAGTAACATGGGACGCAAATCATTTCATTGCTTAGGCCGAAAGAGTGATAAGTCACTATAATCGAACAATAAATAGGACAAGTTCTATTATCCAAAAACAAAACAAAATGTACATATCAAAATGTATATATATTCACAAACAAACAAGGACATTCTACAAATTACTTAGAAGAAAATAAAATGGCAAAAGACTAAAAATTTCTTCATTCAAATCAAGTAGAATTACACATGTTGTGAAAAATACACTTTGTTACATAAAAAATCCTATTATATTGGTTTTTTCCCTTCGCCTTTAAAATTGGTTCTACTCCAGCAGGAGGATCATCTAAGGCATAAGGAGAATTTATAAAATTTACATCTCTTAGCATTCTAACAGTCATTACAGAGGGCCGATCAACCGAATGCTATGGCCGAGATATATCAAAGTTTCCTTGAAGATTGTAGTCGCCGAGATATTTGGAGACTAAGCATTGAGGAATTGCTCGAGCAGGAATCGAAATGATGTTAAGCTTAAAAGGAGGCACAAGAAAATCGAGCGCTCCAGGGTCATAATAATCCCATAAGTAGTGGCCCTGCTCCAATTTTAGCACACATAGTGCATTCAGCTACCCTTGCTTGTAGCCCTCGTTATTTGACTGCTGGATCCGATAATCAAGATGGTAAAGGGCTTCATTATACACAGCCATCCAAAATTCTCTGGGTTGTTTATTGAATTGATAAGTTAACCTCTCTAGATCCTCGTGGAGATTCTTCACCAGGATTTCCTTATTTTCCAAGGCAGAATTTTGAGTAGTGAGTTATTCGTTGAAGTTCAGATTCTTCTTAGACATTTTTGCTAAGGCTTTGTTCTTCACCATTAGTTGAACAGCCTGATTCTCCAAAGCCAATTGAGTTCTTGTTTCTTTAATGGAAATCCGACTAGCCCTTGCTCATCTATGAGCAGAAGATCTTGCTCATCCATGAGTAGATGTGGAGGGTCCAGCTCTTTTTAAAGTTTCCAACTCATCCCATAAGTTGGCATTTTCTACCTTTAAGAAAGAAAAACCTTCATCATTAACAGGGACCAAGGTTCCCGAGGAAGATGCAACAGGCTTGAGTTGTTTTATCTCTTCTTGCAAAGCAATGTTTTCCTACTCCAACAACTTAGCGATGTGCCAGTGCTTTTTAACTTCAAGCTTCAGAACACTCTCCTTCTTCTCATGATCAGATATTAATTTATCATACCCTTTGTGAGCACTCAATTGTTGATATTTCTTCTCTTATCCTTGATGCAGAGGAGTATAGGATTATTTGTACTGCTACAGGAGTTCCTCGATCTTTCCTTAGAGGTCTTTAATCATCTCATAGTAGGCCACATTGTTGGCAACAGCGCGATCGAGGAAGAACTTTAAGTATTGGTAAGCTTCAACTGCTCGTTCAGAAGCAACTGAACCCAGGATGTCAATTATTTGGGCCTCATTTAGGTCAGCATGACCAACTTTAAAATAGTCGTTGCATTTCTTTATTAATTATGTGTCATAAACTGATAAGAGCTTCATCCTGGACATAAACTAGCAAAGAGAAGAAATAAAAAGAATCAATAATGATGTAGACAGAGCAAGTAAAAGAAGAAATCCAACATGAATAACCAAAGTTCGAAATTTTATTCATCACAAGAAAGTATACATCGTTCCAAGTTACATTCAAGAAAATAAAAAATCTAAACAACTCTACACCTTCTCCTTATTTCCTATGATTTCCTGGAAAGATTTCGATGAAGGAGTTGGTTGCTCGAAAGCCAGGGGAAGCTGCTCAGCAGAAGTGCTAGCTGATGGGAGCTGCTCTAAAGACTGAACAATAGGAACAACAGGGACTTGATCTTTAGCCATCATTGAAGATTCATCTGAAGTATCCTCATCATCTTCTTCTTCTCCAGGAGAGGGAGGAGGTCCATGAGTGTTTTGTTGGAATAACTCAGAATCCTCGGCAACCTTCAACTCCCTTAACGCTGCCACCCATCCATCTCTAAAATATTTGATGCTGGCATACTCCATTTGGGAAGTCATGACAGTCAAGCCCTTATTCCATCCCTTATCCCAACTAGCGCTGAAATATTTTTTAACTGCCTTTTTCCTTTTTGCCTTCTCCGAGGAGGTCCTTTCCTTAAGGAGCTCCTCGATAACCTTCAACTTCTCCTCCACCTCCTTTTTTGGTCGATCAGCATCTTGATGTTTAATAACTTCATCTTCAGCAGACTTGAGCTTAGCCTCAATCTCCTTATTACTCTGTTCAAAATCCTTGTTGCTCTGCTCAAACTCCTTCAATTTCTTCTCCAATTCCTTGGAGGCACTCACAGCGTGATTTCTCTCTAGTTCAACGGACTTGAATTACTTCTCCCAAGCAACTTTATCTTCCTCATACTTTTGATGAGTGTTGATACCAAAATTAATATGCTGATGTGGACGAATAGTATGAATACACGTGTCAATCTACGTGGCACAATAACAGCGAGGAAGATCATTTACTGAACAACCATGGTTGGTACCGAGCAACGAGAATACACCGAGGAGCTCTATCATGCCGAGGAACTCCATCATCCCGAGATACTCTAAGCACTCCGAGGAACTCTTGATCAACGAGCAACTAAGGCGGTCCGAACTGCACCTCGGCCGTGTCATCAATTATCAGACGGACAACTGTTCAACTATTCATTAGATTCTTGACGCACACGCCGCATTAAATGTATTACCCATTCATATGTATATCATTTAATGTATTGGACCTTTCATGTACAGCCTTGAGGCTATAAATACCTTGTATCAATCCCATTCAAAGGGACCGGAATTTCTTGAGAGAACTTGTAATCAAGAATTCCACAAACACTCAGCAATAACATAACAGTGGACGTAGGCTTTATTCCTAGCCGAACCACTTTAAAAATCTTTGTCTTATTTATTTATCTGTGATTGAATAATTAGAGCGATCTAATTTTTTACATCAACAGATTGGCGCCGTCTGTGGGAAACGACTGTTGTTATCGTTTTTCATAAAAATCATTTGTCACCAATGGCAGATAATCCAGAATCCAGTAATCGAAATGCTGGAAATACTGGAAATCTTCCAAATCCATCTGCATCTCCAGATCTAGCCGGAATTATGATGAATCTGGCTCATGGACAAACCGCCATGCAAGAATCTATGAGGCAACTCCTTCAAACTCTTCAAGGCGGTGTACCTACTCATTCAGGGCAAAGGACTGATCATGGGCAATCACGATCCAGACGTATTGGGTCATATCGCAATGGGGAATCCAATGATTCTTCTTATCAACCTGGGCGAACTTCATCAATACGGGCTACGGATACAGATCAACATATCTCTCTTTCTCCGGAGAGAACTAGCGCTTTAGAAAGATTAAGCAGGGTGTCTCCTTTCAGTCGGTTAGGACCAAGGAGGAACATGAGTCCACCTAGGGCTCCATCAGGAAGTTTTCGACCACCACCAGGTTTGAGAGAAGGATCTGCACAATCACGACCAATTACTCGTCGAGATAAATCTCAGGAAGCTACGTCAGAGCAATCAGTTGCTCGGACTAAGCGGCCCGAGGAAGGGAATGAAGCATGGAAAGGTTCCATTCAACGATTGGAGGATAGACTGGGAGAAATGGCTAAGGCGAGGAACCCCTTACAGAGAACTTTTGTTCAAGGGACACCTTTTGTGCAAGCCATTGTGGATTTCCCCACACCGTCGAAATTCAAAGCACCTGTAGTGACCCCCAAGTACGATGGAAAGACAGATCCTGTACTTCATATAGAACAGTACCAAGCTGCTGCAGATATCTATGCTGTCCCCGACGAGATGAGGTGTAGAGCATTCTCGGGAACTCTTACCGGATCTGCACAGATATGGTACAACAATCTTCCTCGGGGTAAGATTTCAACTTTTGTTCAGTTAGCCGAGCTGTTTATTGGTAATTTTTGTTTTGGAGCAAAACCAGTAAAGCGAGTAGCGCACTTACTAAGTGTTAGACAAAAATCAGGAGAAAGTACTAGAGATTACATAACTCGTTTCAATAACGAGAAGTTGGAAGTCATAGATTATGAAGAAAAGACAGCAATCACTGCTTTGATGAGTGGTTTGCTGCCTAACAAGCTATACTATACTCTGGCCAAAGATCCGCCTAAAAATATGTCGGAATTGATGGCAAAGGCGGCCAAAATCATGAATGCTGAGGAGGCTATGACTGCGAAGAAAAATATGGATAAAGAAGTTAAAGTGGAGGTCGACAACTCTAAGAAGAAAGATCAGAAAGGTAATGGTGGTGACAAATATTCCAGGAATAACAGGATAAAGTTGGAAGCCCTAAAGAAGTATGATAATTATACTCCATTGAAAATGGGTATTAATCATGTTTTAGAAGAAATCAGGAATAACGAGGAAATCAAATGGCCAGAGAAACTGAAGACAGATCCAGACATGAGGAATAAGACCAAATATTGCGAGTTTCACAAAGATCATGGCCATATGACCAAAAATTGTATAGCCCTTCAGAACGAGATTGAAACACTCATTCGAAGAGGAAAATTATCAAAGTATGTAGATCGCAGAAGTGAAAGGAGGAATGATGATAGAACTAGAGAGAGATCTAGATCTCCTCATCGTGCAGAGGAGAAAAAGAGGAGGGCCCATGAAGAGGATCCAGATGATGACCCCGATCTTCCCAAGAAGCCAAGGAAACCTGAACGAGAGGTATTTTCCATACGTTTTGGATCATTTCATTGTAACGTTATTACAGGGGGAGATGCAGGAGGAGGAGACCTTATTGCAGAAAGAAAAGCTTATCTCGGAGAGGCTCAAGCTTGCTCATATATTCAGCGAATAAACCTGGCCGAGGATGATCGTCCGAGGAAGGTAAACAAAGAGAAGCTAGTAATTGGTTTTTCAAAAAACGACCTGGCAGGTGTTCTTTACCCTCATGATGATCCTTTGGTGATCAAAATGAGAATGAAGGACGTGATCATTTCAAGGGTGTTAGTAGACAATGGTAGTTCGGCAGATATCATGTATTATTCATGCTTTGATAGCTTGAATTTGAAATTATCCCAATTAGAACCTTATCACAGACCCCTTCTGGGTTTTGCTGGCGAGAAAGTTTTTCCACTTGGGACGATCAAGTTGGATATACTCATTGGAACTTGGCCTGCTTGTCGAACAGAAAGAATACGCTTCTTTGTGATGGATAAGAATGTGCAGTCAGCCTACAACATCATCATGGGAAGAGTTGGATTGAAGAAGTTCGAAGCCGTTCCTTCTACAGTACATCAATGTTTGAAATTCCCAACAAATTTTGGAGTTGGAGTGGTGAAAGGTGATCAAAAAGTAGCTCGGGAATGCTATTATTCGTCGGCCGAACAAGAAGAACTAGAAGGATCGATGAAAAAGACTACTACTTACCAGGTGGAGGAAGGTACAGAAATTGAAACTCTTGATCCCAGGGATGAATCTCAACTTGTAAAAGGACAGGTGATGGAATCTACAGAAAATGTTATTCTGGACGACGAGCATCCTGAACGAATAACCCAGATAGGTTCATCGTTGGATATGTCAATAAAAGAGGAGTTGATAACTTTCTTGAAGAATAGGAAAAATACTTTTGCTTGGAGTCATGAAGACATGCCAGGAATAGATCCAAACTTCTTATGTCATGAACTCAATGTGAATAAGGAGATTAAACCTGTAAAGCAGAGAAGAAGGGTGTTTAGTCCCGAGAAGAATCAAGCCATACAAGAGGAAGTCGAGAAACTCCAGAAAGCTCAATTCATTGAAGATGTAAAATATCCAGATTGGTTCGCAAATGTGGTAATGGTAAAGAAGAAAAACAACAAATGGAGAATGTGTGTTGATTTTACTGATCTCAACAAGGCATGTCCAAAAGATCATTTTCCATTGCCCAGAATTGATCAACTAGTGGATGCTACCTCGGGACACGAGCTACTCAGCTTCATGGATGCTTATTCTGGCTACAACCAGATCAAAATGAAACCTGAAGACAGGGAAAGCACTTCTTTTATTACCCCTAGGGGAACTTATTGTTATAATGTTATGCCTTTTGGTTTAAAAAATGCAGGTGCAACATATCAGCGGTTGATGAACAAGGTTTTTACCGAACAAATCAGCCGCAACATGGAGGTCTATGTCGATGACATGCTCACTAAAAGCAAGAAAGCTGCTGATCATTTGATTGACTTGAGTCAAACTTTTGATCAATTGGATAAATACCAAATGAAGCTTAACCCGACGAAGTGCACCTTTGGAGTACGAGAAGGAATGTTCCTCGGATACATCGTCAATCAGCGAGGTATTGAGACAAATCCAGATAAGATCAAAGCTCTTCTAGGGCTGCGATCTCCGACGACGAAGAAAGAAGTGCAGAGTCTTACCGGACGAGTTGCAGCGCTCAACAGATTTGTATCTCGAGCAACTGATAAATGCATACCATTCTTCAAAACACTTCGAAAAACCTTTGAATGGAATGAGGAATGTGAAAAAGCTTTTCAAGACTTGAAGAAATACTTGGGAGCACCTCCACTGTTGTCAAGACCAATAACAGGAGAAAAGTTGTATTTGTATTTGGCAGTATCAGAGAACGCAATCAGTTCAGCGTTGATCAGATTGGAGAATGGAGTCCAAAAGCCAATTTATTACACAAGTAAGGCTTTCCGAGGTGCAGAAATCAGGTACCCAAAGCTAGAAAAATTGGCATTGGCACTAATTGAAGCAAGTAGAAGAATGAGGCCATATTTCCAAGCCCATACCATCATCGTTTATACTGATATGCCATTGAGACAAGCCCTCCATAAGCCAGAAAAATCAGGGAGACTGATGTACTGGGCAGTAGAACTTGGTGAATATGATATTGTGTATGAGCCCAGATCATCATTCAAGGGGCAAGCTGTAGCAGATTTTATAGCAGAATTCACATACCCTGATACCCCCGAGGAGCAAAAGGTGCCTGCTGATCTACCTGTGGACGATACAGGATCAACAGAAACATTTGCTGACCTACCTGTGGATGATACAGGATCAGCAGAAATAGGTCCAAACCAACCAAGGTTGGTAAAAGGGTACGAACAGATGATTGACGAGGAGCGAAAGATACCGGGGGATGATGGGAGAAAACAGCAGATATTTTATCGAGGAACTCTGACAGATAAGAAATTT
This sequence comes from Sambucus nigra, assembly GCA_949130495.1. Lineage (NCBI taxonomy): Eukaryota > Viridiplantae > Streptophyta > Magnoliopsida > Dipsacales > Adoxaceae > Sambucus > Sambucus nigra. The sequence continues at coordinate 627,482,069 of OX422212.1, read as the reverse complement.
GAAGACGAAATACCTACATGGAGATTATATGTAGACGGATCATCTTGCACAGCTGGTTGTGGAGCAGGAATTGTTTTGATCACTCCAGACGAGATTGAAATGGAATATGCTTTCCGATTCCAATTCAAAGCCTCTAATAATGAAGCGGAGTATGAGGCCATGATAGCAGGTCTTAGTCTAGCGAAGACTATGGAAGCACAACAAGTGATGGTATTCAGTGATTCTCAATTAATTGTGAATCAGATGATGGGAATATATGCGGTTAAAGGAGATTTAATGATCAAATATCATGCAAAGGTGATGAAATTGTTGACAGAATTTGAGGCCATTCAATTGGTGAGAATACCGAGGATGGAGAATGTACAAGCAGACGCACTGGCCCGACTAGCATCAGCTACTCGTACCGAGATGCGAAGAACCATACTGATTGAAGTATTAGAAGGTCGGAGCATAGATGAAGATCTGACAACGAATGTGATTACCCTTGATTTAGGACCATCTTGGATGGATCCAATCAGGAAATATGTTGAAGAGGGTGAATTGCCGGAGGACAAACTCGCTGCCAAGAAACTGAAGTATAAAGCTGCTCGGTATGTATTAACTAATGGTATTTTGTATAGACGAGGAATTATGGCAGGTTTGCAGAGATGTGTACATCCCACCGAGGTGAAAGAATTGATTGAAGAAATCCATGAAGGATCTTGTGGAGCTCATGTAGCAGGTCGAACACTTTTACAAAGAGTGATGACACAGGGATATTACTGGCCGACAATGAGGGCTGATTGTATAGCCTATGCCAAGAAATGTGACAAGTGCCAACGTTTTTCCTCCATCCGACGAACTCCACAAGCATTGCTAACACCAATAACTTCCCCTTGGCCATTTGCCATGTGGGGAATTGATTTGGTTGGACCACTGCCGACCACCCGAGGAAGATTCAAGTATCTCGTAGTTGCAGTGGACTATTTTACTAAGTGGGTAGAAGCTGAGCCTCTTATCAATATGACGTACGAGAAAGTATACCAGTTTGTATGGAAGAATATCATTTGTCGATATGGTCTCCCTCATGCTTTCATCACAGATCATGGAACACAATTTGATAATGAAGAATTTGCTGCCTATTGTCATCAATCGAACGTTTTGAAGTTTCATTCAGCACCAGGCCATCCCCAAAGCAATGGACAGACTGAAGTGACGAACAGAACATTACTAAATGGGTTGAAAAAGAGGCTAAGTGAAGCTAAAGCAAATTGGATTAATGAGCTCCAATCAGTATTATGGGCCTACCGAACAACTCCCCGAGCAGCAACTGGAGAATCACCATATATGCTAGCATTTGGAAGTGAGGCTGTGATACCGGCCGAGTTGGGTCTCCCAACGCATAGAGTGCTGAATTTCAACTCTCCGATCAGTGACTTGATGAGAAGAATGGATTTGGACATGCTCGAAGAAGTAAGAGAAGAGGCAGCCATTAGGAATGCTGCTTATCAACAACGAACAACTCTGTTCTACAACAAAAGGGTGAAGAAATGCGATTTGAAGGAGGGTGATTATGTGCTGAAGAAAGTCATTCAGAAACAGAATAAACTGGAAGCAAACTGGCATGGACCTTACCGAGTTGCAGAGGTTGTTCGACCTGGAACCTACAGAATAGCAACTCTAGAAGGAGAGGAATTCAAGAATGCATGGAATGCTGAACACCTGCGCAAGTATTATCAGTGATGTAAAATATAAAGTATTTCCTTCATTATGAATAAAACGAGGATGGTTCACCATTTTCTTTCTGTTAAAAGTTTTTCGGGGAATATTAGCGTTGAACACTACACTGCTTGACAAGAAGAAGACTGCTCTACGGAGTCATGCTCTACGGAGCCATGCTCTACGGAGTCAAGCTCTACGGAGCGCTCTACGGAGCAAAAGTGCTATAAGTAGCCAACCTCCTTTGGTTAGGAGGATAAGCTCTACGGAGCGCTCTACGGAGCAAAAGTGCTATAAGTAGCCAACCTCCTTTGGTTAGGAGGATAAGCTCTACGGAGCGCTCTACGGAGCAAAAGTGCTATAAGTAGCCAACCTCCTTTGGTTAGGAGGACATGCTCCAAGGAGCCAAAAAGTTCGAAAGAACCCTACTACTCCTTTGATTAGGAGGTGTAGACCAGCATGATCAACTACGGTTGGTAAGACTTTATATACTCTCGCATTACAGCTTATGTTGGTCGGGAGGTAACATTATTACAAAAAGTTCTTTAAAGAACAAAATATTCCAAACTGTACCAAGTATGGTTGGTCGGGGATAAAAACCCACTAACTGTAGTTGGTCGACGAGGATAAAAGTATTGACCTTAGTTGGTCGGACACATGTTTATATTTGAAAATTGAACCAAGTATGGTTGGTCGGGGATAGAAACCCATCAACTGTGGTTGGTCGACAAACATTATTTATCCACCTTGGTTGGTTGGAAACAATTTTGAACAATTTATGCTTATTATAAATTCTAATTTGGTTGATGAACCATATAATTTGCAAACAGAAAAATAGCTATTGGCAAAACAGAAAATGAAATTCTTTCATTAAGATAAAAATGTATTACATGTTACATGTATGTGCTAACTATTACATTAAAGATTCCTACTCTATTGGTTTCTTTCCTTTATCCTTTGAGACAGGTTCCTCGCCAGCAGGAGGATCCTCTAGACAAAGAGGAGAATTAATAAAGTTCATATCCTTCAGCATTCTGACATTCATTATTGTAGGAGTGTCCAACAGGTGCTCAGGACGAGATACTTCAACTTGAGAATGAAGGTTATAATCACCAAGATATTTAGAGATCAAACTCCGAGGAATGGAACGAGCAGGAATCCATGCCATATCCAATTTATAGGGAGGAACAGGCAAGTCTAGCAATCCAGGAGCATGATAATCCCATAAATAATGACCTCGTTCCAATTTTAATACACCCAGGGCGTTCAACCATCCCTTCTTATAACCTTCGTTGTTAGCATTTTCAATGCGAGCATCCAAATGATAAAGAGCTTCATTATAGCCTGCATTCCAGAACTCCCGAGGCTGTTTATGGAATTGGAAAGTTAATCTATCTACTTGCTCGAGAAAGTTCTTGATAAGAGCATCTTTATTATTCAGATCAGACTTCATCGCAGCCAATTGATCCTCTAAAGATAAATTTTTCTTAGACAAATCAGACAGAGCACGATCCTTAACATTTAGTTGGAATGCTTGAGTTTCCAGAGTAGATTGGGTGCGAGATTCTTCAACACTACGGCTAAGAACTCTTGACCGGCTCCGAGAAGCAACTGGAGAACTTTGCTCCTCGACGATTCTTCCTCGTCCCCGAGAACTCCTTCCTCGTCCCCGAGCAGTCACAGGAATAATAGACTTTTTCAAGTCATCCAACTCTTGCCTTAGTTTGGCGTTTTCAACCTCTAGAAACGAAAAACCTTCATCAATAACTGGTACTAATGCAGTGGAAGAGGAGGCAACGGATTCATATTGAGCCAATCTTTTCTGCAGACTATTATTTTCTTGTTCCAGGATCTCGGCAATTTGTCGGCAGGCTTCAACTTCACCTTTTAGGGTCCTTTCCCTAATGTCATATGCAGCAATGATCTTTTTATGACCTGTATCAGAGGAAAGTTGTTTATATCTATTTTCATATTCCTCGTGTAATGAAGCCATCGATTCATTGTGCTGGCCTTGGAGATCCTCTAAGGAACAATGCAGCTCTTCAATCAAGTCATAATAAGCGACATTGTTAGCTACAGCTCGGTCGAGTAAATTTTTCAAGTACCGATAAGCCTCAGTCGCCTGTTCTGAAGCATCATGACCAAGAATGTCAGCAATTTCAGAAGAACTAAGGTCTGTATGACCAGCCCTATAGTATTGGTGACATTGCTGCATCAGCTCGGTATCATGAGAAGAGATTAGTTCCATTCTAGCAACAAACTAAAGACAAGAAAAAGACAACAATCAACAAAGAATCATCAATAACGGCGATGAGTAAAGAAGTATTTTATTAGATCATAAAAGGATTACAGTGTTCGATTACAAATGATAAAAGATAAGAATGATACCGAACAACTTCACACCTTTTCCTTGTCTCCCAAGACTTTCTCGGGAGGCTGGGACGAGGAGCTCGGTTGCTCGGTGATAACAACAGCTTGATCAGCAGAAATCTTCTCGGCAGGAGGAGGCATAGAAGAAATATCCTCAATGACAGAGGGTTGAGAAGCAGAAATTGGGACATCCACAGCCATGGAAGATTCATCTGATGCAGGTTCATCTTCTTCTTCTTCCACAATTGGTGGAGGAGGACCAGGGAGATGCCGTTGGAATAGCTCAGAATTGTCTTGGATTTTTAGCTCTTGTAGAGCAGCTACCCAACCGTCATGGAAGTATTTCAACTCCCCATATTTGACTTGAGATGTCATAGCTGCAATCCCTTTATCCCATCCTTTTTCCCAACCAGCACTGAAATGTTTCCTAACTGCAACTTTTCTTTTCAACTGCTCCGAGGAGAGTTTGACATCCAATTGTTCTTTCTGGATTTTGATGTCTCGCAGGATAGACAGTTCTTCTTCTGCCTTCTTCAGTTGGTCATCGCACCTTTGCTGATTGACCTCTAAGCTTTTCACCTTCTCCTCCAAATTCTTGGAGGTTTCAGCCATCTTCATCTTATCAGCCTCAGCTGCAGCCAATTTTTTCTCCCAGGCAGCTTTCTCCTCGACGTATTGCTGGCGAGATTCTTTCACAGATTGGGCTAAACCCAAGAGGGCATCGTCAACATCGGACGAGGAACTAGAAGCTTTAATAGCTTGATCTTTCTTCACGATGGTATTGAAACAGTTCACCAGCTGAAAGATAAGAAAAACAATAGAGTCAACACAAATACAAGAGTTCAGGAAAAAGAAAAGAAAGACCAAAGGTATGAGAAATTTACTGAAGAAAGATGGCGAGCAGCTAGGGATGTCAGTGTATCCCTAGGAATCTTTTCATCAACCCCGAGAACCTCGGGTATAACTGAGCTCGTTGAAGAGCTTGGAAGAATGATTTTTGAAATACTACTACCACCAGCGGGTAGAGAAGATGCAGTTCCAGCAAGATTAACCGAGGATGATTTCCTCAATCTCTTCAAAGGAGGGTCAGCAGCATCAACCAAGGAAGAGGTCTTGGTCGGAGAGATTGTAATTACATCAGCACTAGCATTTTTCTTGCTCGGGGCCACTGGGGGCTTCTCGGCAACTTTGGAGGAACTAACTTCTACTTTTTTAGTCCCCTCTGGGACATCAATTTTACCTTTCTTTGCTTCAACAGCAGAAGAAATTTCACCAAATAGAGCAGGAGGAGCTCTTTTCTTGCCCATTCTCTGAGATAGGGGAATATGAGAATCTGAAGATGAACTTTCTGGTGTTGAGGCTGGTTCAACAGGGCGAGCAGTATAAGAGGTTGTGTAGCTCTTATACTGCAGCAAATATGATGCAGATCTAATATGCTCGTCTGCAATCGTCTTATGCAAATTCCAGATAAGTTTTAAATGCTTGATATTCACTTCCGACTCTTTTGGAGTTTTTCTTTTACTATCAACTGCAAATAAATACATAAATCTCAGTCATACATTTTGTCAAACATGATGAAAACGCAATTTCATAAGTAAAATAAAAATGAAAAATAAACCTATCCCATTGCCGTATGGGGGGCATCTGGGACCGTTATATACTTCATTCCCAGATAAAGGCGCGTGTTGCCAATTTTTTATGACCAACCCATGCTCAAAATAATCTCTATTTGAATCAGGGAGGTTAACTACAAGGGCTCTATTTAAAAACCTAGTTTTTAAACAATAAACATTATCTAAAGTGGCCCATTTATAGCAGTACATGATTTCTGGGATCCCTATACGAGTCCCATGAGTTAGATTTAACTTGTGCACCCCGTTAATTATTCTCCATGAATTGGGGGCTATTTTTGCAGGAACAAGATCAAAATATTGACAAAACTCAAGACATAATGGGTTTGGGGGAAAAGAAAAACCACATTCAGCAATGAAAAGACTGGGGAACCAATGTCCCTCAGCCAATCGAAAGTAATCTAAAGGCTCAGAAAGAACCTCTAGAATTACCCAAGAAGGAATGGAAAAGTCAGAACGAAATTTCTCAGCAGATTCAACAATATAAACCATATTGAATAAAAGAGATGCAGAAGAAAGGAAGAAGATCTTACAGAAAGAAAGGAGATATGTTGACAACGAACGGAAACAATGATGAACACACAAGAGAGAGGAAGAGAATAGAAAACTTGAATGCAGAAAAGTGGAAAGTGTAGACGACGGTATGGTTACCAAAGGAGTTTAAATACTTTGCATTGGGAAGCGGCGAAAGAAATGATTACTAAAAAGAAACTACTGAACTTCCGGCGGCTAAAAAGACAAAAGTTGCACGAAGATCGAAGCGTTTGTAAAAAAGGCGGAAACTGCGAAATGAGAAGGAAATTTGAATACAATGTTCCTAAAACCCAGGAAGGTCATTTAATATTACCATATACCGAGAAAGAATGTCCCATACTCCTCAAAGTTCGAAATATGAAACATTGGGGGCTTCTGTTGATACCAAAATTAATATGCTGATGTGGACGAATAGTATGAAGACACGTGTCAATCTACGTGGCACAATAACAGCGAGGAAGATCATTTACTGAACAACCATGGTTGGTACCGAGCAACGAGAATACACCGAGGAGCTCTATCATGCCGAGGAACTCCATCATCCCGAGATACTCTAAGCACTCCGAGGAACTCTTGATCAACGAGCAACTAAGGCGGTCCGAACTGCACCTCGGCCGTGTCATCAATTATCAGACGGACAACTGTTCAACTATTCATTAGATTCTTGACGCACACGCCGCATTAAATGTATTACCCATTCATATGTATATCATTTAATGTATTGGACCTTTCATGTACAGCCTTGAGGCTATAAATACCTTGTATCAATCCCATTCAAAGGGACCGGAATTTCTTGAGAGAACTTGTAATCAAGAATTCCACAAACACTCAGCAATAACATAACAGTGGACGTAGGCTTTATTCCTAGCCGAACCACTTTAAAAATCTTTGTCTTATTTATTTATCTGTGATTGAATAATTAGAGCGATCTAATTTTTTACATCAACAGATTGGAATCCTTCAAAGATTGGGTTAGCTCGACAAAAGCTTCCTCTACTCCACCCGGGGAGCTTAAAGCCCTTGTAGCTTCATCCTTCTTCAAAATACTATTGAAACACGTCACCAGCTGAAAACCAAAATAACTTTAAGTCAATACACGAACATAATATTATAAAGTAAAAGACTCAGGTCAACAATACTTACTGAGGCAATGTGTTGAGCAGCCATAGTAGTAATTCTCTCTCGAGAAAGAGTATTTTCAATGCCTTGGAGTTCTGGGATAGTCCAATATCTTACCAAACCCACAACAGAGCTCGGAGGAATAAAGATGGAACACCACCTACAATATTTGAAGGATGAGAGACAGGTTCAGCAGGTCTCTCAGAAGAGATCTTCTTTAACCTCCTCGGAGGAGCTAGAACACTTTCAATTAAAGATGTTATCTTTATTGGTGGTATGACAATAACATCACTTGAAGAAGAGACAACAATAGTCTTACTCTGAGCCACAGGGGGTTTCTTACCAGCTTCATAGGCAACAACAGGAAGGAGTACATCCATTTTCTCTTTTCCCTCATCTGGGACATCTTTTTTTCTCTTCTTTGCCTCCACAGGGGCAAAGGTAGATTTGTCAAAAAAGGCAAGACCTCTTCTTTTCTTCATCGGATCAGTGATAGGAATATTCGATTCAGAAGAAGAACCTTCAACACTATTCTCAGAGGCTGGTGCTGGTACTTGGTCAAGATCAACCACCACTAGACGAGGATGAGCAATGAAAGATGAAGTGTAGCTTTTGTATTGCAGCAAGTAAGAAGAAGATCTAATATGCTCCTCAGCAATAGATTAATGCAAGATCCAAATAAGTTTTAAGTGCTTTATGTTAATCTCATCTTCCTTGGGAGGTTTTCTTTTACTATCGACTGTAAAAAGAAAAAATCAAATATCATAGATGCATTTTATCAAACACTTAAAGAATAAGTTTTTAAAAATAAAAACAACCTATCCCATTGCCATAAGGTAGACATCTGGGAACTTGGTATACATCATCTCCATTTACAACTAACGCTCTATTAAAAAATAATCACCACCCCGTGATCAAAGTAATCCCTATTGGCATCAGGAAGGTTTACAACTAACGCTCTATTCAAAAATCTAGTTTTTAAATAAAAAGTATTGTCGATGATAACCCATCTGTAGCAATACATAATCTTTGGAATCCCTAAGCAGGTTCCATGAAGTTGATTCAATCTATGTAGGCCATTAACTATCCTCCAGGTATTTGGATCCATTCTTGCAGGTACAACATCAAAATATTGGCAGAATCCCAAACATAAGGGATTTGCTGGGAAAGAAAAGCCACATTCGGCCACAAAAAGACTAGGGAACCAATGTCCCTCAGCCAAAGAAAAATAATTAGAAGGTTCAGAATTTTTTTCCAAAATAATCCATGAATGGATTGAAAATTCAGACCGAAATTTGTCCAGCGATTCAACAAGATAAACCATGATGAACAAAGTAAATAAAAGAAAAGGAAGAAAATCTTACAGAGAAAAAGAGATCAGGTGAACAAGGAACAACGAAAAGAACGAAGGCACAAGACAGAGAGAAAATACAGAGTTCAAAGATAAAGATTTAAAAAGTTAAAGACGACAGGATTTCTGTCGCGTTTAAATACTTTACATCGGGAATAGGGAAAGACAATGATTACAAAAAAAGACGTTTGCATTTCCGGTGGCTAAAAGAAGAAAACGGCACAAATATCAAAGTGGTCATGCAAATTCAAAATATTTATAAGGCCTGATACTATGCACTCAAAATAGAGTTATATACGACGAACGTTTTCTTAAAAAACCATACAAACCAATAATCTATGCAATTTTCAAGCAGAATGTTCCACACTTTTCTTCAACATCAAACTCGAAAACATTGGGGGCTTCTGTTGATACCAAATTTAGTCTACTGACGTGGACCATTCACTTGAAGACACGTGTCATCCTACGAACACTTTCAACGAACAACATATTGTCACTGAGCTACTCAAGCACCCCGAGAAACTCAATCATACCGAGCAGCTTAGGCGCCTCGAGGAACTTAAGGCTCCGAGCAACTCATGGCCCCGAGCAACTCAAGCGTGCCGAGCAACTTAGGTGGTCCGAGAAGCTTAGCGTACAGAGCACTCAAATAAAAATAATCAAGAAGATGACTGCGCATTAAATGCTCATTATTATCGTACAGATGTACATGTATGCTAGATAACAATGCATTGTCCTTTCACATGTGCAGCCTCAAGGCTATAAATACATTATAACTGTAAGGACACAAGTTTCCAATTGATTATAGTTTTGGCTCAATTCCGGACAAAAACATTTATTCATAGGATAGTATTTAATTGTAATACTCTCAAGCCTATGAAGTATTTGTTGAAGACGTAGCGGCCAAAAGTATAAAACTTCATCAATATGCCAGTTTGCGTGCCTCATTTCTACATCATCAACCATGGTTCCATGCTCCCAAGGTATGAATGCAATATTATATATATAGGAGCTTGGAACAGGTTTTATTTGGTGTTAGGTTTAACAAAAACAATTTTTTATTTTCAGAAAGAATTAATTAGAACTTTAAAACAAAGTATATAAAGTTTCTGGGCTAAAATTGAATTTTCCAAAATTTTTGGAAGTTCGTTCGATATTTCGTTCGAAAGAGTTTTTCGTTCGAACCATATGTCGTTCGAACGAGTTTGCCAACGAGTTCCCAGTATAGGCCTTTGAAATGTCGTTCGATATGTCATTCGAACGAACCTTATGCTCGAACGAGATATCCAACGAGATTTCTAACGAGTTCAATCTGGAACTTCGTTAGAAGTCTCGTTCGAACGAGATTTCGTTCGAACGAAATGTAGTTCGAATGAGATGTCAGGCGGGAACAGTTTTTGGCAGTTTTTTACCCACTGTCCCACTTGTTTCTTAACTGATTTTTCTCACACTTTAATATGTGCAGGAATCATTTTTGATAATCCATATTTTTCACAACCTTCTAACTCTTAGAGAGTGCTTTGAGAGAAAAATCAAAGAGGGAAAAATATCATGTTTTGAGTGAGATTTTTAGAGAAAAATATACACCACTCTTGTTTACACCCAAATGAGTTTATTCCAAGTTCTCATATACATATATCTTGTTTGTAGTTTGGCACGGGTTTTCTCTACACCGAATTGAAGAGAAGTTTGCATTAATTTACCCACTTAGAGAAAGGCTCCATGTACGGGTGACGGTGACCATATAAAGTCCTATCGGTGGATTCTGAGACCGCGGTGGTGCTCCAAGGTTATTCACTAGGAAGAGGTATCTACAAGAAGAAGTGTCGAGGCTTGAGAAGGATTGAGTCTTGTGTTGTAAGTCTTTCTGTCTTGTATTTGTAAATCCGTATCTAGTGGATTTGAGGCTAGGGTCGTCCGAGGTTGTTTCCCGTCTTGGGTTTTTCCTCGTACATCGCGGCGTAATGGATTAATTATTTATTTTATCTTTTGCAAAATCACCTAGAACGCATGCTTAGGTAAAAAGATAAAATTGGTTTAATTTAATCTCTGCGTGTTTAATTTGGGTAATGTGTAGTTAATTAATTCAAGTCTATTAAAATAATTGTTAAAATTGGTTTGGCCTAATTTGATTTAATTACAAAATATGATTTAGGCAAATTCTAGGGCTTGGATGAATTAACTTGGTTTAAGTGAAATTAATATTTGTGGGTCTTTATTTAATTCTCACTTTATTTAATTTTAATTTGTTTAAGAAAATTAAAATTTGGTAAAATTAAAATTTGCTTTAACTTCAACCATCACCTCTACGCTTCCGCATCTCGTTTTATATAAGAGGAAATTATTATATTTTAATTGCGAAAATTAAACCTCGGGATCCATCCGCATCACGTTTTTCAAATTCGTATCAGAGCCAAAGCGATCAATTATTTCGTTAAAGATCCTTAAATAATTTTTGGCTAAAATGGAATTTTCCCCATATTCAAAATTTCCTATTTTCGATGGTTCTAACTACACGTATTGGAAAGCGCGTATGAAATCGGCACTAAAATCTATCGAAGAGAGAGTTTGGATGTCTGTTGTTAACGGGTGGTCCCCACCAACTTATTTAGTTGAAAATGAACATGTTCCCAAATCCGCCGATAGATGGACTGAAAATGAGTTTAAACTTTCTAATTTTAATTCCCGAGGTTTGAATGCCTTGTTTAGCGCTGTCACACCGGATGAATTTCGACGTATTATGACGTGTGAAACCTCCAAAGAAGCTTGGGACATTTTACAATTAACTCATGAAGGAACTAGTGTCGTTAAAGCTTCGAAACTCCAAAACCTCACCACTCAATTTGAAACTATCAAAATGAATGAAAAAGAAACCTTTGCTGAATTTTATGCTAGACTTTCCGACATTGTTAATTCTTCATTTAATTTGGGAGAGAAAATACCTGAGGACCGTGTTGTATAGAAAATTTTAAGGTCCCTACCCGATAGATTTTTTCCAAAAGTGATCGTTTTAAATTCTTTACCATCTTTAGCCTCTACGAAATTAGAAGAGCTTGTAGGTGATTTACAAACCTATGAACTAGATATGTTTCCCTCTAAAACGGAAAATAAAATAAAAAAGGGTGTTGCTTTAAAAGCCCGAAAAGAGGTCAAACAAGTAGTAGAGAGCGAGAGTGATAGTGACTCGGAAGACATGGCTTTGGTTGCTCGCAAATTTAGAGAATTTCTTAAAATTAACAAAGATAAACTTAAAAATGATTTTAAGAAATTTGAAACTTCTAAGCATGATAAAGGCGAAAAGATTCATAAAGCCGAGAAGATCCCTAAAGTCGAAAAGATCCCTAAACCTAGTAATGAAAATTTTTATAGGGACGAGTCTAATAAGTGTTTTGGTTGTGAAGGTTATGGCCATAGGGCTTATGAGTGCCCCACTAAACTAAGGAAAGAGGGTAAATAACCCATTGCATATAATGCGATCCTTAGTGATAGTGATAAGGAAGAGGGACCCGATTCCCCCACTAAGAAAATTTTTGTGTCTTTTATGGCTAGTCATGTGAGTGATAGTGAGAACTCATCGATTGATGAAACTTTAACATATGATACTTCCAAGGTCATTGTTTATGATTCTCTTATTTCTGATGATAGTGAGAGTGGCGAAGAAAGAGAGAGTGAAAATGAAGAAGAGGTTAATGTGAGTGAACTTCAAAATGCTTTTCAAGAACTTTATAAAGAATCTATTAAATTGGAAAGAGCTAATTTGAAGTTAGAAGCTAGTTTAAGAGAGAGTGCCAAGGTCGTTGATGAAAATGCCATAATAGAAGACCTTAGGACACGTGAGAGTACTCTTCAAGAGAAGCTTGAATATGTAGAAGGCGAAAGAGATAGCCTTAGGGGTTTATTGGAATCCTTGAAAAAGGAGCTTCTTGCTTTTCAAGAGCGAAATGTTTTATTAGAGTCTAACATTTTAGAATTGCAAAATAAATTAAAAGACTCTAGTAATGTCAAATTTGATTTGGAGTGTCGTTCGGAAAAACTAGATAAAATCTTAGGAACGGTCCAAATTAAAAATGGCACTTGTGATTTAGGCTTCAATACTTGTAATGAATCTACTCATAATGCCAAAACCAACGTTTTAGGAGAATCGTCTAGGAAAGATTTTAGAGATCACTCCTTAGGTAAATCTTTTCGACATGTCTTTACTTGTACACATTGTGGTCGAAAAGGTCATCTTAGGAAATTTTGTTTTGATCTTAAACGAATTCCTAGAAAATCCCATAGTAAAGTAACCACGGTAGTTAAAGTTCCAACACCCCAAGATAGTCATTCTTCATTAATTTGGGTTAGGAAATCCGACTTGGTTGCCTTGCAAAATAGGGTTTTTGATTCTCATTTACTTTCACATGCTTCCTCCCTTGCTAAATCTAAAGGATAAATGTGTTAGTGTTTTCCATACTTTAGCGTTTGTACTTCATGCTATATTCACATGCTAAATGTATGCTTGTTTAATCATTTTCTAGTCTATGCTCCATGCTTATCACATGCTAGAATTATGATTTTTGTTTATCTTTTGTATTATATTTCCTTCATTTTGTTTGCATTAAATGAAAAATACAAAAAGATTTTTGTTTATCATTTGGATTTTATCTCTTGGTAATGTAAGCTTAATGAAAAATTCAAATGATATTTTGTTTGCCTTTTGAGTATATATTTTTTATTTTGGGGTAAAAATTTCAAAAACTCAAAATTATTTTATTTTTGTGTGGTCGTTAGTTTGACACACTCTATGTGGCATATACTTGTGTTTGAATTCCATCTTTTACGCTCCCACGTGGCTAGAACTTTTGGTTTAGATTATCAATCCTTATTATGTTCTTTACCATATTTTATGGAGTAGTTGGATTTTGTATTGATTAAATGGATTCTATTTTTATACGCCTCTATTCACACATGCATGAGATCTTTTGAAATTTTAACTTCATATGTATATTTAAGCTATGTGAGGTGTTCTCCTTCCAATCTTGTCATCTACATATTTGTGACTTAGGAGGACTAGTGCATGTCAAAATCCGTTGCATGTGAGATTTGTGTGAAAAATGAAAACATGGTAAATAAAAATGTGCACAGGGAAGGGCTCTGAAAGGACTAAGTGATCCTTTGCGATTGTAAGCCACCGTGTGGAATGGACCTAAAATAAATATGTGGTCCGAAGGCCTAAAAACAGAAAATATGGCATTAAAAAGAAACTAAATTGGCAAGGCTTATGTTTGATTGATATATTCATTCAAATTTAATATAAATGCATATTGAGGGAGTTTGGATGCTATATCAACGGTTTGCACAATGTCCATTTATCCTAGTTGCGTATCTCATGTCATGACTCTATTGGTTTGTAGAATCATCAATACGCTAAGCTCGTATGCATTGTGTATGTTTGTTCATTGAGTTCAATTTATATTGTCACATGAGGTTATATTCAAATGTGATGAATATTGCAATTAATTGAGAACTCTGTGAACATGTTTTAAGTGTTTGGGTCTAAATTTAATCGTTACTAGTTCACACCCCAACACTTCCGTTTCCATATGACACATTTTTGCCTTACGAGTGTGAAAGACTCCTATTATATGTTGTGTGTGTCATTTGAGTGTTTATATCTATATATGTGTACTTGATTCTCTTTGATATATTTTATGTATACATATATTTGATATTTTTGTTTAGTCTTTGCTTTGATTTCTAATCCATATATGCTTTAATCCATACTTGGTATCCATCTTATTGCATTCTTTGTTGATATCATATCCTTAATAATTTATATATCATATTGGTATCATTTTATTGCATCCTAGTTGGTATTCGATGTTATTGTTTGGATTAAGTTGAACTTTTGTTGCCCATATGCTTTAATGTTCTCATCTCTATATGCACCATTACATGTTTTGATTCTTTAGCCTTTGTCTATTCCTGAACAAAAAAAGGGGAGAATGATAGGGGGAGAAATGGTATCTAATCCTATTATTATTGTATCTTAGTTCGGGGGAGACTTATCTTAGGGGGAGACGTCTTTCTAAGTATGTCATTTATTTGATAAAGGGGAGAATTAATTTTGGGTGAGTATTTATAATTAATTGCCTTAAATACCTTGATATTCCCTATGCATTTGATGAGTTTGCTTAAGTGTGCAGGAATTCTTCTAAAGAGGCATCTTTCAATGGCAAAGCGTTTGATCCTTGGGTTGAGTCAAGTTTGGGTGGGTTATGTTTTGAGTCTAGAAGAGCTTGACGGCCCTTTAGGATTTTTTGTTTTGGTTTTTGTCCCGGAATAGCCAAAGGTGGAGATTTGTAAGGACACAAGTTTCCAATCGAGTCTATATATAGTTTTGGCTCTGTTCCGGACAAAAACATTTATTCATAGGATAGTATTTAATTGTAATAATCTCAAGCCTATGAAGTGTTTGTTGAAGACGTAGCGGCCAAGAGTATAAAGCTTCATCAATATGCCGGTTTGCGTGCCTCGTTTCTACATCATCAACCATAGTTCCATGCTCCCAAGGTATGAATGCAATATTATATATATAGGAGCTTGGAACAAGTTTTATTGGGTGTTAGGTTTAATAAAAACTGTGTTTTATTTTCAGAAAGAAATAATTAGAACTTTAAAACAAAGTATATAAAGTTTCTGGGCTAAAATCGAATTTTCCAAACTTTCTGGAAGTTCGTTCGATATGTCGTTCGAACGAGTTTTTCGTTCGAACCAGATGTCGCTCAAACGAGTTTGCCAACGGGTTCCCATTATAGGCCTTTGAAATGTCGTTCGATATGTCGTTCGAATGAACCTTATGCTCGAACGAGATATCCAACGAGATTTCTAACGAGTTCAATCTGGAATTTCGTTAGAAGTCTCGTTCGAACGAGATTTCGTTCGAACGAAATGTCGTTCGAATGAGATGTCAGGCGGGAACAGTTTTTGGCAGTTTTTTACCCACTGTCCCACTTGTTTCTTAACTGATTTTTCTCAGACTTTAATATGTGCTGGAATCATTTTTAATAATCCATCTTTTTCACAACCTTCTAACTCTTAGAGAGTGCTTTGAGAGAAAAATCAAAGAGGGAAAAATATCATGTTTTGAGTGAGATTTTTAGAGAAAAATATACACCACTCTTGTTTACACCCAAATGAGTTTATTCCAAGTTCTCATATACATATATCTTTTTTGGAGTTTTGCACCGGTTTTCTCTACATCGAATTGAAGAGAAGTTTTCATTAATTTACCCACTTGGAGAAAGGCTCCATGTACGGGTGACGGTGACCATATAAAGTCCTATCGGTGGATTCCGAGACCGCGGTGGTGCTCCAAGGTTATTCACTAGGAAGAGGTATCTACAAGAAGAAGCGTCGAGGCTTGAGAGGGATTGAGTCATGTGTTGTAAGTCTTTCTGTCTTGTATTTGTAAATCCGTCTCTAGTGGATTTGAGGCTAGGGCCCTCCGAGGTTGTTTCCCGTCTTGGTTTTTTCCTCGTACATCGTGGCGTAGTGGATTAATTGTTTATTTTATCTTTTGAAAAATCACCTAGAACGCATGCTTAGGTAAAAAGATAAAATTGGTTTAATTTAATCTATACGTGTTTAATTTGGGTAATGTGTAGTTAATTAATTCAAGTCTATTAATTTAATTGTTAAAATTGGTTTGGCCTAATTCGATTTAATTACAAAATATGATTTAGGCAAATTCTAGGGCTTGGATGAATTAACTTGGTTTAAGTGAAATTAATATTTGTGTGTCTTTATTTAATTCTCACTTTATTTAATTTTAATTTGTTTAAGAAAATTAAAATTTGGTAAAATCAAAATTTGCTTTAACTTGAACCATCACCTCTACGCTTCCGCATCTCGTTTTATATAAGAGGAAATTATTATATTTTAATTGCGAAAATTAAACCTGGGGATCCATCCGCATCACGTTTTTCAAATTGGTATCAGAGACAAAGCGATAAATTATTTCGTTAAAGATCCTTAAATAATTTTTGGCTAAAATGGAATTTTTCCCATTTTCAAAATTTCCTATTTTCGATGGTTCTAACTACGCGTATTGGAAAGCGCGTATGAAATCGGCACTAAAATCTATCGACGAGAGAGTTTGGATGTCTGTTGTTAACGGGTGGTCCCCACCAACTTATTTAGTTGAAAATGAACGTGTTCCCAAACCCGCCGATAGATGGATTGAAAATGAGTTTAAACTTTCTAATTTTAATTCCCGAGGTTTGAATGCCTTGTTTAGTGCTGTCACACCGGATGAATTCCAACGTATTATGACGTGTGAAACCGCTAAATAAGCCTGGGACATTTTACAATTAACTCATCAAGTAACTAGTGTCGTTTAAGCTTAGAAACTCCAAAACCTCGCAACTCAATTTGAAACTATCAAAATGAATGAAAAAGAAACCTTTGATGAATTTTATGCTAGACTTTTCGACATTGTTAATTCATCGTTTAATTTGGGAGAGAAAATACCCGACGACCGTGTTGTAAAGAAAATTTTAAGGTCCCTACCCGATAGATTTTTTCCAAAAGTGATCGTTTTAAATTCTTTACCATCTTTAGCCACTACGAAATTAGAAGAGCTTGTAGGTGATTTACAAACCTATGAACTAGATATGTTTCCCTCTAAAACGGAAAATAAAATCGAAAAGGGTGTTGCTTTAAAAGCCCAAAAAGAGGTCAAACAAGTAGTAGAGAGCGAGAGTGATAGTGACTCGGAAGACATGGCTTTGTTTGCTCGCAAATTTAGAAAATTTCTTAAAATTAACAAAGATAAACCTAAAAATGATTTTAAGAAATTTGAAACTTCTAAGCATGATAAAGGCGAAAAGATTCATAAAGCCGAGAAGATCCCTAAAGTCAAAAAGATCCCTAAACCTAGTAATGAAAATTTAGATAGGGACGAGTCTAATAAGTGTTTTGGTTGTGAAGGTTATGGCCATAGGGCTTATGAGTTCCCCACTAAACTAAGGAAAGAGGTTAAACGACCTATTGCATATAATGCGACCCTTAGTGATAGTGATAAGGAAGAGGGACCCGATTCCCCCACTAAGAAATTTTTTGTGGCTTTTATGGCTAGTCATGTGAGTGATAGTGAGAACTCATCGATTGATGAAACTTTAACATATGATACTTCCAAGGTCATTGTTTATGATTCTCTTGTTTCTGATGAGAGTGAGAGTGGCGAAGAAAGAGAGAGTGAAAATGAAGAAGAGGTTAATGTGAGTGAACTTCAAAATGATTTTCAAGAACTTTATAAAGAATCTATTAAATTGAAAAGAGCTAATTTGAAGTTAGAAGCTAGATTAAGAGAGAGTGTCAAGGTCGTTGATGAAAATGCCTTAATAGAAGACCTTAGGACACGTGAGAGGACTCTTCAAGAGAAGCTTGAATATGTAGAAGGCGAAAGAGATAGCCTTAGGGGTTTAATGGAATCCTTGAAAAATGAGCTTCTTGCTTTTGAAGAGCGAAATGTTTTATTAGAGTTTAACATTTTAGAATTGCAAAATAAATTAAAAGACTCTAGTAATGTCAAATTTGATTTGGAGTGTCGTTCGGAAAAACTAGATAAAATCTTAGGAATGGTCCAAATTAAAAATGACACTTGTGGTTTAGGCTTCAATACTTGTAATGAATCTACTCATAATGCCAAAACCAACGTTTTAGGAATCATCTAGGAAAGATTTTAGATATCACTCCTTAGGTAAATCTTTTCGACATGTCTTTACTTGTACACATTGTGGTCGAAAAGGTCATCTTAGGAAATTTTGTTTTGATCTAAAACGAATTCCTAGAAAATCCCATAGTAAAGTAACCACGGTAGTTAAAGTTCCAACACCCCAAGATAGTCATTCTTCATTAATTTGGCTTAGGAAATCCGACTT
Organism: Sambucus nigra; assembly: GCA_949130495.1. Lineage (NCBI taxonomy): Eukaryota > Viridiplantae > Streptophyta > Magnoliopsida > Dipsacales > Adoxaceae > Sambucus > Sambucus nigra. The sequence continues at coordinate 627,463,443 of OX422212.1, read as the reverse complement.
GGTTGCCTTGCAAAATAGGATTTTTGATTCTCATTTACTTTCACATGCTTCCTCCCTTGCTAAATCTAAAGGATGAATGTGTTAGTGTTTTCCATACTTTAGCGTTTGTACTTGATTTAGGCAAATTCTAGGGCTTGGATGAATTAACTTGGTTTAAGTGAAATTAATATTTGTGTGTCTTTATTTAATTCTCAATTTATTTAATTTTAATTTGTTTAAGAAAATTAAAATTTGGTAAAATTAAAATTTTCTTTAACTTGAACCATCACCTCTAGGCTTCCGCATCTCGTTTTATATAAGTGGAAATTATTATATTTTAATTGCGAAAATTAAACCCGGGGATCCATCCGCATCACGTTTTTCAGTAACCTCCTCATTAGAAGGGGATTCTGGATTTTGTTGATAAACCTATTATCGAGAATTCCAGATAAACAGTCAGCAATACAAAAATAGTGGACGTAGGCCATTTCTCTAAGACTAAACAACTTTAAAAATCTATTCTCTTATATTTATTTATTCATATTTATCTTCGATTAAAATAATTAGATCAAATATAGTTTTTTTACATCAACATATATATATATATATATATATATATATATATATATATATATATATATATATATATGTGTGTGTGTGTGTGTGTGTGTGTGTGTGTGTGTGTGTGTATTCAACTTGTGAACTGTTTGGGTGCAACACTTTGGTGGTCCAATTATGGTGGAGAATGTCCTTAGTTGCAAAGACTCCCAATACAGATTTCAAGCTAGACATGCGATGGTGCTTCAAAAAACTACTTACCCATGTTTGTTAGAAAATTTTGATTACCAACCTTGAACTATCCGCAACCAGAAGATATATAAGCCTTAGTAATCCTCAAGTTCATATTAGGATACCTCTAGCATAGTGGACACTATTAAAACCCCATAGTGAACACCATTGAAACCACATAGAGATGTGTAACTGTGAAAATGCCAAACAAAAACTTAAATGATTAGTATGAAGTCTATCCAGGGCTACTGTTAATGCATTAAAATAAAGAGAAGCTAAGCAAAAAATAAAGAAAAGCTAAGCCATTTTTTTCCAAAAATAACAAACATGGTATCATATTATCGACAAAAAGAAGTTTACACGCTAGGAAAAAATAAAATCGCCCAGAATGTATTTCCAACACTGTGCAAGATGATTTGACAGAGAAATTTATAATAATCAATAACAAAAGTTAAAAATATGGATTTAAGGAGAAGAGAGAAAAACCAAGTGTGCTTACCATGTTGTTGCACCCCCATCTAATCCACGGTTGCGTCCTCCCACCAAGGTAACAAATAATATAGAGACCCAATATTAGTCCAGTCTAAGCTAGTGCTTCTGCATAAATGCTTGCATCAATAAAAATCATCTTATCAACATCCTCCGGGTGGTTGACTGCAAAGTCTATTACAGCTGCTACTCTGAGGCTTGGTCTAACTAATATCATTGGCCTCTTGATATAGGACCTCCAAAATTGAAAAAGGTGTTCGCTTTTTGCATCCACATTACAGGGTGGATGCATTTCTAAACTAGAGAAGCCCCAACGAAGAATGTCAACCTCCCACGTCTCTAACCCAACCTCCTCAAGCATCGAGAAAATGTATCTCTATTCCAAACCTGAGCTATCAAAACCATGGTAAAGAACCACCGAATTGGCGTTGACATGTATCATTGGCTTTACACTACTTATAATACAACCCTTTGAGATGCTAAACAGTAGGGGCAGTCTTTGAATTCTTGAGGCCAACTTTCAAGCAAATGGGTCTTTGATTTTGTCCACTTCATTCGGGACAAATGATGGAAATGCATCTTCCGACACTCTCAGATGCTAATTTGAGGTGGAGGTGGGTAGTAGTAAACCAGTAGGAAAGGCTCCGGCTGAGAGGGTGGTGAGAGTCATTTATCACCGCGTGCTTAATTAGTATACGTGAATATGAATATATACCAGATTTGTACAAATATATACGGATTTGAAAATATATATATTGAATATAGTTTTGAAACCACGGATCTGTTTCTTCCTCTACTCTACTTAAACCATAGTAGGTTAATTTATTTATTTATCAGTTGAAAGGAAAACAAAACAACAATTAATCTATTTATCAGTTGAAAATATCTTAGAAGAAGATGAAAAGAATGAAACCTGATTTGGACCGGGAAGATAGAAAGATCTGGACATACTGAGTTGCACGAAGCACTGATTGAATACCCATGAGCCTCCTCAAAACCCTCAAAATACCATCGAAAATGTGGTGTATGTGTTTTGGATCAGAACATAGTGTACGGATTTTGGATCATAAAGTAAACCTAAAATCGAAACTAAGGGAATATACCTCCGATTTCATGAATATACCCATGTTTTGAAGCAGACCCATTGAAAAAAACAAATAGTAAAACAAAGAGAAGTAATTTACCTTTAAAACGAAATTCTGAGTTTGAGAGGGAGAGGGTTTGGGGTTTGTTGTGTGGGGTTCCCATTTTGAGAATTTGAGAAGGAGAGTGTGTATTGTCGTGATAGAGGGTGGGTGAGATAGTACAAAGAGAAGTAATTTACCAAACAAACCTTATTTTGGAATTAAAGTGGAAGATTGGGAATTAAGTTTGGAGAAAGAAAAGAGGGGGAATCCAAAATTTTCAAGGATAAAATAGGAAATGCAAAAACAATTAATCTTGATGACATCATAGTTTCATCTTATGACATACATAAGTTTTCCACTTTATGTATGTCACAAGTTGAAACTATGATGTCATCGGATGAATTTTTTCATGCATTTCCTCTTTTATCCCTTAAATTTTGGATTCCTCCTCTTTTCTTTCTCCATACTTAATTCCCACCCTTCCACTTTAATTCATACATAAGGACTTTTTTGGTAAATTACTTTTTCTTTTTACTATCTCACCCACCCTCTATCACGACAATACCCACACTCCTTATCAAACTCACAAAATCGAAACCCCACTCCACACCACACCACAAACCCGAAACCCTATCGCTTCTCCATTTTTAAGGTATTAACTCTCTTTATTATGGGGTTATTCCTATTTCTATTTTGTTTTACTATTTGTTTTGTTCACACCATTTTGATTTTCACGAAATCGAATATCTGGTTCAAACAATCACAAAATCAATTAGGATTTGGGGTTTATGATAAAGATTGGGGGGTTACGATTTTATTTATCATTTTTTTTCTTAGTTATAAACAGATCTAAAGATATGAAGATTCTTGGGTTTTTTTCGTAGTTGCTTGTAGATCTGAAAGTGTTTGGTTTTTCACATCTATAAGTTGAGTACTTCATTTTCTACATTTTGAGGCTATGATTGGGGATTGGAGACAAAGATTTTTTTTTTCTTTATTTTTCGGTTAGCCTTATCATTTTATTAATATCTGTTTTTTTTCTCTTTTTTCCATATCTATGAATATCAATGTGCGTATTGGATCTACAAATATCTCTGAATATCAACGGTTTCGTGTACGTGTATGTTGAAAGTAACTTTGTTGGTTGCATAGAATGAGCTTAGAATCAGGTAGTTTGTTGGTTTTTTTTATTTTCATTAGTGATTTGAGTTGTGAAAGGAAAATATATGTTTTGATAGATGGGGTTTATTTTGATGCAATTTGTGCATTTGGAACTTCAATAGTGGATTTTAATTCTTGGTCTATTATTTTTTAGCGCTCAACTTTAGCTTGATGATATGGTTTCCCCTTTCAACTGGCTTCATATATAATATTTTAGATACTTAAATTTAGGAATGCTTGATGATATGGTTTCCCCTACTCCTTATGTTCTGTTGTTGAATACTCCAAAGTATTAGTATTTAAAATTTTGCGCTTGGGGTTCCCCATGTATTTTTTCTTATATATTCTTTTATTGTGTAGGTTTCTTATAATAAGACCTCCATAAGAATGAGAAGCTTCCATGTATGTGATGTTGTATGAGTAAGAGATATTATGTAATAGTTAGGTCCTGACAACCAAGCTTAAATCGAAGGTATTCCTTTCTATACTAATTTGTGTGTTTTGATTGATTGCACCACGGATCAATAAATTCGAAGAGAACATCAAAGCAATGTTGAATAGTAATATATAGATACGAAATTTAATGTTAGCAATGTGGACCCTATAGTTCAAATCATTGGTTTTGATGTATAGGAAGAGTAGAGCATGTTGCAAATTGTGAGTTTGTTTTTTCATAATTTATTAATTTAGCATGTATCAATTTTTTGTGGAATTGCAAATGTTTTTTTTCTTTATTTAGCTAGAATTAGTGGGTTTATAGCAAGTGAGAAGTCTGTGGAAAGTGCACTTCCTTGAAATATGGGAGTGTTGATTATTTGTTTTAGGTTTTTTTAAACGTACGTATTAATATTCATGGAATTGGAGTCCATTTTTCACTAATACTTTGTTATATGTTTACACTTTAGTGACATTCTTTTTACAGATTAAGCATGTGCCCTTCTACATAACATGTTTTTTTTGGTAACGGACCGTAATACAAATGAGGACTTCAAATTTTAGAAATATAAAGGTATAATGTTTTGGATGAGGATTTGTTGATTTAGATGTTGGGTTTATGCTGTTTGGGATTCGATTTAGTTGTTGGTTTGTGTTGTGTCCATGAGAGTAGTACTTAGTTTTTGAGTGAATAATAAATGTTGGTACACTACATGGGGCTCAAGAAATGTGGGTACACTACATGAGGCTCAAGAAATGTGGGTACACTGCATGGGGCTTGACAGAAAAATCAGTAATTGAACCGACGTCTATAGAGAGAAAGGTTCCTAAGATGTTATATCAAGTGGAATATGGGTTATTTATCTTACTTCTTTCAATAGGAAAATGTATTATAATCTTCTTCTCAATTTTTCACAATTTTTTACAAGTTTACATCAGAAAATAAACAATTATGATTAACTTAAAGCAACCCCACTTTGTTGGGGAAAGATCATATAGTATTGTGCATTAAAGTTATGATTTGAACTTAAAAATTACTCTTGACATTTCGTATTTTGTTTTTTAAGAACTTTTTGTTATTATTTTTTTTCCAGTCATGTTATAATTCCACATATTTAGTTGATTTTTTATTGGTGCTTATTACGTATAATGTTGTACTTATGTTGTTAAAAATCTATATGATTGTTTACCTTACATGTTTGAAAATTTCAAATGATAATTTACGTTTTAAATTGTTTACAACAATAATTCTATTGTCCACATCTATTTTTTCACAACCTTTGATCGAAATTCTTAGGTTAGGGTATGATCGATGCCCATTGTCTAAAATATTTTATGAGGAATACATCTTTTATTTAATTTATTTGGAGAATTTCTTTCAAATAAGTGCAGGAGATGGTTTATTTGTTTGTTCGCAGGGGTATAGTTGGGTTGGAATCTATTTACTTTCCTCTTTAAACAAAATGAAGCAGCTATAATAATAATCAGCAGCAACATTAAAGACGGAGGCACCTCCGAATCAGGCGGCGTTGGCAATGGAGTGTCTGGGTCAACTGAGGCGTCTAATTATAGATATTAGGTTGAAAGTCGATCGACTCCTGGAAGCCCTCCGAACCATCGGGAATTGGAAGATTATGGGGTTCTTAATGAATATTTTTGGTTGTGAAGTAATTCTTGGGGTTCTTAATGATTTTTTTCAAATTTCATACTCCTGTTTACTGATTCCCTCTGTTTACTATAAGGCATAAGATCTTTTATATCTTTTACTTAAGCTTTTATATCTTTTATGTTTTGGACATATCTTCCAAAAGAATATCTTTTATGTTTCATAACCTTCCAAAACTATAGGTTTCACTATCTTCCACAAGTTTAAATCTTCTTTTAACATTGATTTTATATCTTTTAAGTTTTGGGACAAATCGAAGAAGAATTGTCAGCTTCTCAAATAAACTTACACTTCTTTTTAAACTTATGCCAGCAGCTCAGATCAACTTACACAGCGTTAAAAGAACACTGCTCATGTAATGCAAGTAAATAGTAGTGTGGTTTAATTCAATGTATGTGGGTAAATAGCAGGACCACTGCTCATGTAATGCAAGTAAATAGTAGAAGCATTGCTCTGTATTAACTGATTTGCACATTTAATTAAAGGCTTATCACCGTGTTTTTCATAAATAATGTACTGATTTGCACATTTATTTCGATTTTGCAGGTTTAAGATAGGTTTTAGGGTGTGTATATCACTATAATTTTGGAAGGTTTGGTGCCATGTCTCTAGATTTTTAGGAGAATAGCCATGTATTTATGACGATGACAGATACGGCGTTGACGAAATCCCAATCTATGATTCTGCTGAAGATTAGGCTTCATAAAATCTTGGCGAATTTACAAGTCAAATGGAAATAATTAGATGACTGTTATTTGTTTTTTAGATTTGGTGTGGCCATATTGACATTTAGTTAGCTTATTGCCATTTCTTTCTCATATTTGATATTTAGTTAGCTTGCTACCATTTCTTTTCCAAATTTGGTGAGAATATATTGACATCTGTTGATAGTTATGAACATTAGACCTGATGTTTAGATTAATTGAAGTTGCTTGGGGTTCTTCGTACTGATATTTTAATTACAGTTTTTCATGGTTTTTTAAATCACAATCACATCTGAGAGTGCTTAAAAATCACTACGTTTGAATCTCATATGACGCACCTCGATGAATTGTCTACTTTGGAGTACTCAACTTCTTTGTCTGGAGGGACTCGTACTCTACTCAACTCCTTGCTTCGGCTTCCAATTGGTGTAGATGTTCAGGTACAATATGTGAATATTGGACAATTTTCCTGATATGTTTTAAATATGGTGCACTTCTGCGATAATACGATGAACCCGTGGGGTTATTTTGTCAATATGATGATACAAGAAAGGTAGGCGAGGCTATGAACTCGATAATAAATATTACGAAAATGATAATTGTCCATGTACAAAGCTTCATTCCAAAGGTATGATAAACGAGTTACATTAATTTTATTCTTTAGGTCCCATGATAGTAGACCCTTTTGAAAGTTGTCAAAGAATCCTATATGTGTGTGAGAGATAGATAGATAGATAGATAGATAGATAGATAGATAGATAGATAGATAGATAGATAGATAGATAGATAGATAGATAGATAGATAGATAGATAATGGGCTTACTGAATTTCACCAATCTTGAAAACATGCAGTGGACTAGAATGAGTAAAAATTTCACCCTAAAACAGAGATGATTTTGAGGAAGAAGTGACCACCACATTATGAAGTATGTCTAATAGAACATGTTTCCTATCGTAACTCAACACAAAATCTTTAACCACAAGCTTTGAGAGGCTGTTTAGTTGTAGAAAATAAGGATGTTTTCTAACAAAATTTTCTAATTTTTTGCCACGGAAACAAAAAATTAAAAAATTTATTTAATGTCATATTTTTACAAATAGGAAAACAGAAAACAATTTTTCTGATTTTCCAATTTTCCAGAAAACTGAAAAACTACATTAATATGTTTTCAGCCAATGTTCACTGAGGAGGATCCCATTACCATGCATTAAACTCAGCCCGATGGTCAGAAAAGACAATTCTGGAGCTGTTTGCAGCTTTGGGTAATGGCTATATAGTTTAAGGAGGAGGATGAAGGCTGAGGGAAGCGAATACAATTTGATTAAAATATCAGCATAATTTTGTTTACATTAAAATAAGCATAATTACCCGTAATGAAATGAGTTGCATAGATAGAACATGAACTTTATTCAAAAGGAAAAGATCTAATAGGTAAATGATAATAAGATTGCTTCTGAAGGGCTCAAACATATAGTGTTTGAGGTTAGCCTGGCTGGTCTTCAGAAGGATGAGGATCAGGCTTATAGGAAGATCCTACTGAGATCAGAGGATGTGCAAGGGAAGAACGTACTCACTAATTTCTGGGGAATGGATTTTACGACGGACAAGGTTAGGTCTCTAGTTCGTAAGTGACAGACATTGATTGAGGCTCATGTGGATTTTAAGATAACAGACAACTACAGCCTTAGGATGTTCTGCATTGAATTTACAAAGAAGCATGGGTACCATCAAAAGCGGACATGTTATGCTTAGTCTAGCCAGATTCGTCAAAGTCTCCGCAAAATGATAGAAATTATGAGGAATCATGCATGTTCTTACGATCTTAAGGAGTTGGTGGCAAAGTTCATCCCAGAGTCTATTAGAAGAGATATTGATAAGGCAAATTCAAGCATCTTCCCCCTCCATAACGTATTCATTCGAAAAGTCAAGATTTTGAAATATTTGAAATTCAATCTTGGCAAGTTGATGGAGGTTCACGGTGACTATTCAGACGATGTTGGTGTGAAGTTAGAGAGGTCAGCTGATGAAACAATGGTGGAGGGGGAAACTAAAGTTTTTGGAGCTTCAGTTGAATGAGATCTTTTGTTTTACTATAATCAAGTCTAGACGGGCTATTAATTTTTGTTTTCTTAACTGTTTTGATTCGGAATATCATGGAGATAAAAGTTTTGGTTTGCTCAGATTGAGATTACTGTTGGCTTATAATATCTGGTTTATTTCATGCTTTGATTGGATAAGTGATTTTCATTATATGAGTGGATTACACTTTTATCCCTTCAAAAACAAAGAAGATAAATAATACATGTGTATTTGACAGGAAGACTTACCTATTGTAATATTGTTTATTTTAGTTATACTCTGTTTATTTTAGTTATATAGGTGTTTGATACACAAGTATTTTAGTTATACAGGTATAACATAATAGTGTTACATAAGTATTATTTTAGTTATACAAGTATAACAGAATACTAATACACATGTATTTTAGTTATACAGGTATTATTTCCCCTACACCTCATTTGTTTGCAAACACTAACTGATTTTAGTGTTCATTTGTTGTACAAATGTTCATTTGCTATAATAGTGACTGATTTTAGTGTACATTTACTATAGTAGTGACTCATTTCCTTACATGTTTACGTATTCCGATTTCTTCATAAGGTATTATATTTATCTCTCATGGATTCCGATTTCTTCACAAGTGTTTATATTATGTTATTTTGAGTTTATAATTATAGAGCATGTAATGTATTACTTAAATTTATTTAATTAGTAAGCACATGTGTATTTACTATTTGAGTAAGAACGACGCAGGTTTTTGAGTCGCACATTGAGCAACTAAAATAAAAGTAAAAGGTCCTAGAAGTTGCAAATGCAATGCTAAATGAGAAGTGTAAGCCGCAACCACTGTGGGGATCAAATGAAGATAGAAGCGAAGGATAATTTCGGCTTTGGAAGCTAAATGAAGTACTAATTATGCTCTATCTTCAAGGGTTGACTGAGTATACGGAGAAGGCTTTGCACATGGATCTGAGTTGGATAAAATTCTGGGTGATTTGAGTCTCTTAAATGTATTTTTTCAAAATGTTGGGTGTAAAATATCTCATTTGCATTATTTTTACTTCCCAAGTGTGCGAGGATAAAATTTGAAGCTATAATGTATGAGGTGAGGATTTATAGTTTTAGTTATTGGGTTTGTGTTGCGTTTGAGACTTACAATTATAAGTTTTTTTTGGAATGTTTCTTCTCTGCGTGTGGGTTAACAGATATGTGAACAAAGGTTAACCCTTGATTTGGTACTTCTAGCTATTATGTTTATGGTCAACCTTCTTTACTTCTCATTATTTCTTTGTGACTGTAATTTTTAAGTTGCTGGTTCACTTTTTTATTAGTTTGTTTTCCATTATGGTCTACATTATAGCTATTATGTTTATGGATCTTTTTCTTAAGGTCTTTGCTGGGTGATCATTGGCCTGTTGAGTTTCCTGTAATGGCTCCGCCCTCGCAATGCAGTTAGGCTCAATGAGCAACTGCGATGAACCCGATTATGAAAATAACTGCACATTGTAGAGTGACCAAGATAACTTCAAAGTCGGATTCCACGGCGAGGCATTATGGTGGTTCTGCAGACGAAGTAGAGATGATGTTTTTTTTAAATATACAGATACAGCATACATGGACTGAACTGAAACTAAACATGTGCGTTGTATGTGGTGTGGGAGGAGGACACATGCTAATTTTTGTTAATCCCTACTCTCACAATTGTACATATAGTAACAGTGTACTCGTTGTTTGTTTTTTTAAGTGCACTTCAAAAAAATGTGGTTTAATTAATACTCTTCTTTCTAGAGATTATTTAATTATGGGATCTTTGTTACTTAGTTTCATGTGGATGATTTAGTTGCATTCGATTTCAAAATAAATATCAGTAATGCTACACTTATCGGTACTTAGTATCGGGTTAGTACCAGACACACTTTATTATCTTCATGCCTTTAAAGTCAGAAGTTTCGTATTTTAATTATCGAATTTTGTTCGTTCAAGGTTTTTCGTCAATGGTTTTACCTATTATCATTGTGTCATGTTGTAGTTGATTTAACTTTGGGTATAAGTTGTTGGACTATTTATTATTTGTTAAACAAGGGTGAATGAATTGGAAATGAAGGATTATTTTGAAATGATACCTATGTCAACACTTCATCTCTAAAGTATGTGTTTTTCCATTTGTCCATTAAGTTTCTTTGACCGTAAATACATATATGTCCATTTGCCCATTAAGTTTCGAGTTCTGCTTTAAGAGATAACAATGTCTTGGGGAATGTAATAACCCTTACTTTTGAGTAATTTATTTATTGTGTGAAGTAATTATATAAAATAAATTGATAATGGAGTAAATATCATTTTAGTGAGTTAACAAATAATATTTACTAGAATGTGGCATCTTTACTGTTACTTGTATGTAAATATCATCATGTTATGTTTTATAGTGTCGTTATGCTTTAAAAGACAATTATGGTTTAAATAAAGACGGAACTTGAGATGATTTATATATTTTCTGAATTTCAATTTAGAGGGCGCAGTGAGTCCCGAAATAATCGAGATAGTCAAAATAAGTGCCATATTGTATTTTTGGGTTCCGGGCACTTTTGACTAGTTATTACTTAAATGTGTAGTTATAAGTCATTTTAATGTGGTATTAACAATTTAAGATGGGAATTAAAGAGAAAGGCACGTTTAAGTCTTGCAAACCCCTTTTATTTTCTTAAGTGTGTATTTCTAATCCTCGAGAGAAAGAGAGAAGAAGTAAAAGAAAAGAAAAAGGAAAAGATTGAAGTTTGAAGTTTGGGATTGTTGCTACCATAAGAAAATTGTAACAACCCTCGCTTTCGGGAGCCCATTTTTATATTTATTTGCTATGTTGGGTAGTTGCTTATATTAAATACCGGGTGTGGGTAAGTATTAATTTGATGAAATAAGTTAATATTTACAATTAAGTTGCATTATTACCATGTGGGTAAGTGATTATTACCATATAGTGTTTTATTTTGTCATGGAAATTAAAATGGCAATTTGAATTAAAATGGAACCGGAACTCAAATGGTTTATGAAATCTCCAAATGATAATTTGGAGGGTGTAGTTAGTTCCGGGAGGTACGAGACAGTCAAAATGTGTGCCATATTGTATTTTGGGATTTTGGGCACTTTTGACTGGTTTTGGCATATCGCGTATTAGAAATTAACTATTGCGGTATTATCACTTAAAGGTTGGAGACTTTTTAATCTTAAGCCACGTTTAGTTTTCCCCAAGTCTTCAATTTCCTCTTATTTTCCCTAAGTGTTCTAGCCCTAGAGTGAGAGAGAGTGAAAGTGGAAGATTGGAGAGACAGGGAAATCTTGAAGATTTGTGGTTTGATCTTGCTTCCTTCTTCAACCAAGCTTGATATTGAATCCCCAAGGCAAGTTTTCTACTTGCTATTATATGGTTTAAGATGAATAATTAGTATGGTTAGTTATGTATAGTCTTGATGTTATATAATTGTGGTTTTTGGTTGGATTTATGGGTATGAACATCTTTGATAGAGTTAGATTGTTGATTGAGGAGGAAAAATGTGGTTGGGAGCATTTATGATCTTTGAGTAGTCATTAAATGTAGTTGGTTGATTTTGGGGTTGGTTATTGATTTTGGGTTTTGAAGATAATAGGAGAGAAAGGTCTAGGTCTGCTATGGCCGGTCGACCGCGTCTCTCAGACCGGTCGACCGGGCCTTCGGAGGAGGGCACACTGCTTTCTTTCAAAGCCACGAAATAAGGACGCGGTCGACCGTGGTTCCACCATAGGTCGACCGGTCCACCCGAAATGGACTTTATGCTTTCTTTCAAAAGCTAAACTTTGAGACGCGGTCGACCGCGGTCTTGGGACCGGTCGACCGGTCCCCTGTTTTGTTAACCAAATTTTGTACTTTGGTTTTAAATCCCTTTTCTTCCCCTAGGAACTTAGGACTCTTCTTGAATGAAGTAAACCTTGGCTTTTAGAGTCCTAGCTGAGTTGGTTGTCACCCTAGTGTTGAATGGGTTTCACTTGGGGTTAAGTCCGGGGGAGGGGTTGTCCTAAGTGATGCTAAGGCATCACTTCTCTTCGTGCATCCAAAAATATGGATGGAAATTGTTGGCCCACACTTGGAGACTTAGGGGCTTGAAATGAGGCATATGAGACCTTATGCTCGGGAAAATAATATGATCCCTTGGAGATTTATTCTAGGCATAACCTAGGATGATAATAAAATGAATTATCCTATGATAACGGTTTCAAACAAACGAAACATGTAAATGTTAATGAAAAGGAAAAGCATAGTTTTTATAGTAAATGCTAATTTACTTAAACACACCTCTCTAAATGCTATCATAAGGGAAGCTCGCGCATGAGGTGATGTTCCTTGGCTAGTGAATGCAGGGAGACTATAGTCCTCGACCATATGCGGGTTTATTATATGTATTTTTTTGCGCTAGTGAAGTAATTAAGGTGTGGTTATGACTCACTCGCAGGCATATGGCCACTTCCCGATGTGCATTGGGTACCCAGGCTGCCTTGTTTGATGGGCCCCTGGAAGATGATAGTCATTTAGGGGCGCGCCCAGTGGGGAAACTCGGAGGGGCGGTCTTAGAATCGTTATATGTATAAGAATATGACTTTTCTAAACTCAAGTGGGACTTGAGGGTTGTATAATTTCCACTAAATGATATTATTGATAATTACCTTCCTGCTAAGAAATGGGAATTGGAATAAATGAGGAAATAATGATTAGTGTATTCCTATTAAGGAATTGAAACTGGGTTAAAGTGGAAATTGGTTAATAGAAGCTTTTAATTTAATCATTGCATCATCTTCCTTTCCTGCATTGTTTATTTAAGCATGTCATGTTAGTTGTCTTATTAGTATTCATGCTTAGGTTGTTAGATTCTGCTTTCCTTTATCATGATTAACTGTTCATATCTAGCATGCTTTTTGTTCATCTGGGAACTATATATAAACCGGGTCCTGACCCGTCCATTTTCCTCTATGTTGTGTTTGTTATTGTATCCGCCCAGGTGCTCCTCCGCAAGGACGCCCGTGTTGATATTTCTACTCTTTTGCATTTAAAGGAGCTGTATGAAATTGCGGATATTACAGTATGTTTTGTTAGACGCCGTCATTCTTTTGATATCTAGTTATGATCGGGTTTGTCACTCGGGCGAGTGGCCCAAACTTGTAATTGTATAATGAATGTAAAACATTATATCTAATTGTTGTGACTACTTTTATGTAGCTGTGAACCGACAGCATATTCGGTTCTCTCCTTGTATAGTGGTTTTAGATGTATCTAAATTATGTTTCTTTGAATTCCACTATTGTTCCAAAATGGGTTGTTTAAATTGTTTTTTTTCTTAACTTCACTTTTAATTGCATAAATTGTTTTGACAACCCGTTTTTCGAATTATTGGGTGGTTTTCTCGGTTACTCTTACTTTATTTGTGGTGCTGAGAATGATTTTCGTCCATGATTACCCTATATGTCGGAGTATCGGGCTGTCCACCCCTTATTTCGGAGTGCGGGTTATCACAGATGGTATCAGAGCACTGGGTTCTAGAGTACTAGGATCTGTGTGGACTTGTCACGATCTACCGTAGCGTTCTTTGATATAGAGCCTAATGATAAGACTGCTTTGTTGCTTATAATTGCGATCTTCTGTGAATTAGAATGTTGTGGATTGTATTCTAATACTTTTGTCCCTTCATCTCAGATGCCGCCTAAGAGAGGTCGCCTCGCGAGACGTAACAGAGATGTAGAAGAGGATGTTGGTCCTCCACCGCCCCAACGAACTTTAAATGCTGCGGACGTAGCCAATATCGTGGCTCATGCAGTTAATGATGCTATGGCCGCAGTAGCTCAACATATGCAACCATCTCAACAACGGGCACAGGATGCTCAAGCACCTACGGGACCATCCCCGTGGGAAAGAGTAAGGGAGTCCTTTTTAAAGGGCCATCCCCCAGAGTTTCACGGAGGTTCTGATGTTGTTCGAGCAAATCAATGGAAAAAGGATATGCAACGCCATTTGCGAATGGTGGATTGTAGTGAGGAAAAGAAGCAGGTCCTTGCTACTTTCAAGTTGGTTGGGGCAGCGTTACATTGGTGGGAGTCGATGACTACGCCAGATCAGAGGGATACTATGTCCATTACTGATTTTTAGGTCTTATACGACCGGAAATATTTTCCTCCCGCAATTCAGAGGGAGATGAGGAGGAAACTTCAAGATCTAGTTCAGGGAGAACGATCGGTTGCCGAATATGAGGAGGAGTTTACTCGGCTAGCTAGTTTTGTGCCGGAGGAGGTGACTTCGGAGGAAAGAAAAGTCTCAAAATTCATGGGAGGTCTAAACTGGAGAATCCGGCAGCATTTGTTGGGTAATCCGGCTTTACAAACTTTTGGTGAAGTGATGAATGCGGCATTGCTTCATTGTCAGGAGCATAGGTTGTTTATACAAAATAGCAAGAAAGCTACCGGAATGGGGCAAGTAGGGAAGCCCGGGGTGAGTGGGAATGGAGGAGGAGCCTTTCCTTCGTCCCAACCTGCGGGTAATAAGAAACGTGAAAGGGATCCTCAGCAAGGGGATGGGTCGAAAAGACAACGCTCTGGAAGGTTTAATGTTAGTGGTAATGCTAACAGACAAGGTCAGGGTACCGTACCACAGCAAGCGGGTCGTGGTGGCCCGGGAGGTAGGGGCAAACCGGGCCAAGGTTTCAGGCAGTTCAGAAATAACAGAGGTCGAGGTCAGGAGAATATGGTGGGGAAATGTTTCCAATGTGGAGAAGCTGGTCATTTTAAGAGAGATTGTCCTCAGGTGATTGGGGGACAACCTCCACGAGTTCCTCAGCAGCCTTATGTACAGTTCCATCCAGAAGCACCGAATCCAGTTGCTCCTCTGCAGCAGGGTCAACTACAGTATGGGAGAGTCTACCACATTCAGGATGCTATGCTTCCTCCTGTTCATCCAGCGCCGCCAGCTATAGAGGGTAAGTTCCTTATTCAGGGACACATGGGTCGCGTTCTGTTTGATACGGGTGCGACACATTCTTTTATTTCCAGAAGTTTTGCTCAGTCCACAGAGTTGATAAAATCTGCGGAAAGTACCTTTACTAGTGTGGAATCCTCTATGGGTGACGGTTCCCTTATCTTCTTTGTTTGCAAACGTTTAGGGATCACTCTTGGTAATTTGTGTTTTGAGGCCGACTTACTCGTCCTAGATATGGTCAGGTATGATGTTATTTTGGGCATGGATTGGCTTGTTAAGTATCATGCTATAGTAAATTGTTACGGGAAGAGTATAATCTTCGTCGTTCCGGGACAAGATATGTTCCCGGTAGTTATGCCTCGTTTAGAGGGAGATTTTGGTACTTATTTATATTGTATTGCGGATGAGATTTCTCGGGATGTACTTGTTCCCTTAGATTCTATTCTTGTTTTTCGAGATTTTGGGTACGTTTTTCAGGAGATACCGGGTTTTCCTCCTAGTAGAGAGATTGAGTTTATAATTGACTTAGCGCCGGGAACTCGACCGATTGCGCGAACTCCTTATCGTATGGCTCCTGTAGAAATGAGGGAGCTAAAAGATCAGATTCAGCAGTTGTTGGAACAGGGGTTTATCAGGCGTAGCACATCGCCGTGGGGTTCTCCTGTGTTATTTGTGAAGAAAAGAGATGGTTCTCTCCGGTTGTGTGTCGACTATAGAGAGTTGAATAAAGTCACCATCCGGAATAAATACCCTTTGCCTCGCATAGATGACTTGTTTGATCAGCTCAGGGGAGCAACCTACTTTTCTAAGATTGATTTGAGAATGGGGTATCATCAGTTGAGGATACGGGAGCAAGATGTATCGAAGACTGCTTTTCTAACGAGGTACGGGTATTATGAGTTTTTGGTTATGCCTTTTGGGCTAACCAATGCCCCTGCGGTGTTCATGGACCTTATGAATAGGGTATTTCGGGACTTCCTGGACCAATTTGTTATCGTGTTTATTGATGACATCCTTGTGTATTCTCAAACGGAAGATGACCATGCTACTCATTTGGGGTTGGTCTTGCAAAGGTTAAGGGATCACCAATTGTACGCTAAGTTTGAGAAGTGTGGTTTTTGGTTACGGGAAGTGCAGTTTTTGGGTCATGTTGTGACTTCACAAGGTATATCGGTTGACCCAAGTAAAGTTGTTGCGGTGAGGGAGTGGGGTCAGCCCACGACACCTACCGAAATACGCAGTTTTCTGGGTTTGGCGGGGTATTACCGTCATTTTATCAAGGGATTTTCTAAGATTGCTAGTCCATTGATAAATTTGACCCTGAAGGGGGTTAAGTTTGTTTGGGATGACGCCTGTCAAGCTGCGTTCGACGAGCTTAAAGATAGATTGACTTCGACTCTAGTCCTCGCTTTACCCAAGCCGGGATTGGAATATTTAGTCTTCACCGACGCATCTCTTCAGGGTTTAGGAGGTGTGCTTCAACAGGAGCGACATGCTATTGCGTATGCTTCTAGGAAACTCAAACCTCATGAAAGAAATGATCCAGTGCATGACTTGGAATTAGCCGCCGTTGTTTTTACCTTAAAGATTTGGAGGCACTATCTTCTCGGGGAGAAGTTTAGTCTTTTCACAGACCATAAATCGTTGCAATATTTATTTTCTCAGAAAGATTTGAATATGCGGCAGCGAAGATGGTTGGAGTTCATGAAAGATTATCAATTTGATATTCATTATCATCCGGGCAAGGCGAACGTAGTGGTGGATGCCTTAAGTAGGAAACCCGAGGGAGAATTAGCTAATGTGTGGAAAGTTAAATGGAAGGAACTCAGTCATGAGGATGCGGTTGCTAGGGCGCTTATGTCCGTAATGACCGTTACTCCGATGATTTTGGCAAGGGTTGTGGAAGCCCAAGGCAGAGATAAGGAATGTCAAGACCATATTCGCCGATTATTGACTGGGGGAGCGAAGTCCTACTCGGTAAGTTCTGAGGGTGGATTGCGCTTTCATGGAAGGCTTATTGTTCCGGAGGATGGAGATTTGCGACGGGCTGTGATGGCGGAATCTCACGGCTCTAAATTTTCGGTGCATCCGAGAAATGATAAAATGTATCAAGATATGCGCCGTCAATATTGGTGGCCGGGTATAAAATGAGATATTTCGGAGTTTGTATCTCGATGCACTACTTGTCAATTAGTTAAGGTTGATCATCAGCTACCGGCAGGTTTGTTGCAACCATTGGAAATTCCTGTTTGGAAATGGGAGAGCATTTCAATGGATTTTATCACCGTCTTGCCAACGTCACCAAAGGGTCACGATTCTATTTGGGTGATTGTGGATCGCTTGACAAAGTCAGCGCACTTCCTTCCCGTCCGTACTGATTATAATACCGCTCGTTACTCTCGATTGTTCATTGAAGAGATTGTTAGATTGCATGGGTTGCCCTTGAATATTGTTTCCGAAAGAGACAAGATCTTTGTTTCCCACTTTTGGCAAAGTTTCCAAGAGGCCATGGGAACCGAATTGAAATTAAGTACTTCTTATCATCCTCAAACAGATGGCCAGACCGAAAGGGTTAACCAAATGTTGGAGGATATGCTCCGAATGTGCATGCTTGATTTTAAGGGTAGTTGGGAACAATATCTCCCTTTAGTTGAATTTGCTTATAATAATTCATATCAGTTCACTATTGGGATGGCGCCCTATGAAGCCTTGTATGGTAGGCCGTGTAGATCCCCCACATGTTGGTTAGAAGTGGGAGATAACAAGTTTCTCGGACCTGAAATGATTCGGGATACTTCTTCTAAGATCGAGCTTATTCGAGATCGTATTCGGATAGCCCAAGATAGACAAAAGAGCTATGCCGATGCGGGGAGAAGGCATGTGGAGTTGGAAGTGGGAGACCAAGTGTTGGTATGGGTGTCGCCTATGAAAGGCGTTAAGCGTTTCGGAAAGAAAGGGAAGCTTGCACCACGTTTCGTTGGGCCTTTTCCTGTACTTGCTAAGGTAGGCCCAGTGGCGTATCAAATTTCCCTACCGGAACCTTTACAACAAATTCACGATGTTTTCCACATCTCCTCTTTGAAGAAGTATAAGAGGTGTGATGGTGCCCTTTGGCACATTCCTTTCGAGGATATAGAGTTACTTCCCGATGTTTCTTATGAAGAGCAACCAGTGGCCATATTGGAGCATGGGGAGCGTAGATTGAGATCTCATATGGTGCCCTTGGTTATATTACAATGGAGTCATCACAACGTCAAGGAATCTTCTTGGGAGCGTGAGGACGATATGCGGGATAAGTATCCGCATCTCTTTATCCAAGGTACGCTTGAATTTTGGGGGCAAAATTCCCTCATAAGGGGGGGAGTATGTAACAACCCTCGCTTTTGGGAGCCCATTTTTATATTTATTTTCTATGTTGTGTAGTTGCTTATATTAAATACCGGGTGTGGGTAAGTATTAATTTGATGAAATAAGTTAATATTTATAATTAAGTTGCATTATTACCATCTGGGTAAGTGATTATTACCATATAGTGTTTTATTTTGCCATGGAAATTAAAATGGCAATTGGAATTAAAATGGAACCGGAACTCAAATGGTTTATGAAATTTCCAAATGATAATTTGGAGGGTGTAGTTAGTTCCGGGAGGTACGAGACAGTCAAAATGTGTGCCATATTGTATTTTGGGATTTTGGGCACTTTTGACTGGTTTTGGCATATCGCGTATTAGAAATTAACTATTGCGGTATTATCACTTAAAGGTTGGAGACTTTTTAATCTTAAGCCACGTTTAGTTTTCCCCAGGTCTTCCATTTCCTCTTATTTTCCCTAAGTGTTCTAGCCCTAGAGTGAGAGAGAGTGAGAGTGGAAGATTGGAGAGAAAGGGAAATCTTGAAGATTTGTGGTTTGATCTTGCTTCCTTCTTCAACCAAGCTTGATATTGAAGCCCCAAGGCAAGTTTTCTACTTGCTATTATATGGTTTAAGATGAATAATTAGTATGGTTAGTTATGTATAGTCTTGATGTTATATAATTGTGGTTTTTGGTTGGATTTATGGGTATCAACATCTTTGATAGAGTTGAATTGTTGATTGAGGTGGAAAAATGTGGTTGGGAGCATTTATGATCTTTGAGTAGTCATTAAATGTAGTTGGTTGATTTTGGGTTTGGTTATTTTTTTTGGGTTTTGAAGATAATAGGAGAGAAAGGTCTAGGTCTGCTATGGCCGGTCGACCGCGTCTCTCAGACCGGTCGACCGGGCCTTCGGAGGAGGGCACACTGCTTTCTTTCAAAGGCACGAAATAAGGACGCGGTCGACCGCGGTTCCACCATAGGTCGACCGGTCCACCCGAAATGGACTTTCTGCTTTCTTTCAAAAGCTAAACTTTGAGACGCGGTCGACCGCGGTCTTGGGACCGGTCGATCGGTCCCCTGTTTTTTTAACCAAATTTTGTACTTTGGTTTTAAATCCCTTTTCTTCCCCTAGGAACTTAGGACTCTTCTTGAATGAAGTAAACCATGGCTTTTAGAGTCCTAGCTGAGTTGGTTGTCACCCTAGTGTTGAATGGGTTTCACTTGGGGTTAAGTCCGGGGGAGGGGTTGTCCTAAGTGATGCTAAGGCATCACTTCTCTTCGTGCATCCAAAAAAATGGATGGAAATTGTTGGCCCATACTTGGAGACTTAGGGGCTTGAAATGAGGCATATGAGACCTTAAGCTCGGGAAAATAATATGATCCATTGGAGATTTATTCTAGGCATAACCTAGGATGATAATAAAATGAATTATCCTATGATAACGGTTTCAAACAAACGAAACATGTAAATGTTAATGAAAAGGAAAAGCATGGTTTTTATAGTAAATGCTAATTTACTTAAACACACCTCTCTAAATTCTATCATAAGGGAATCTCGCGCATGAGGTGATGTTCCTTAGCTAGTGAATGCAGGGAGACTATAGTCATCGGCCATATGCGGGTTTATTATATGTATTTTTCGGCGCTAGTGAAGTAATTCCGGGTGTGGTTATGACTCACTCGCAGGCATATGGCCACTTCCCGACGTGCGTTAGGTACCCAGGCTGCCTTGTTTGATGGGCCCCTGGAAGATGATAGTCATTTAGGGGCGCGCCCAGTGGGGAAACTCGGAGGGGCGGTCTTAGAATCGTTATATGTATAAGAATATGACTTTTCTAAACTCAAGTGGGACTTGAGGGTTGTATAATTTCCACTAAATGATATTATTGATAATTACCTTCCTGCTAAGAAATGGGAATTGGAATAAATGAGGAAATAATGATTAGTGTATTCCTATTAAGGTATTGAAACTGGGTTAAAGAGGAAATTGGTTAATAGAAGCTTTTAATTTAATCATTGCATCATCTTCCTTTCATGCATAGTTTATTTAAGCATGTCATGTTAGTTGTCTTATTAGTATTCATGCTTAGGTTGTTAGATTCTGCTTTCCTTTGTCATGATTAACTGTTCATATCTAGCATGCTTTTTGTTCATCTGGGAACTATAAATAAACCGGGTCCTGACTCATCCATTTTCCTCTATGTTGTGTTTGTTATTGTATCCGCCCAGGTGCTCCTCCGCAAGGACGCCCGTGTTGATATTTCTACTCTTTTGCTTTTAAAGGAGCTGTATGAAATTGCGGATATTACAGGATGTTTTGTTAGACGTCGTCATTCTTTTGATATCTAGTTATGATCGGGTCTGTCACTCGGGCGAGTGGCCCAAACTTGTAATTGTATAATGAATGTAAAACATTATATCTAACTGTTGTGACTACTTTTGTGTAGCTGTAAACCGACAGCATATTCGGTTCTCTCCTTGTATAGTGGTTTTAGATGTATCTAAATTATGTTTCTTTGAATTCCACTATTGTTCCAAAATGGG
Organism: Sambucus nigra; assembly: GCA_949130495.1. Classification (NCBI taxonomy): domain Eukaryota; kingdom Viridiplantae; phylum Streptophyta; class Magnoliopsida; order Dipsacales; family Adoxaceae; genus Sambucus; species Sambucus nigra. The sequence continues at coordinate 627,442,145 of OX422212.1, read as the reverse complement.
TTGTTTAAATTGTTTTTTTTTCTTAACTTCACTTTTAATTGCATAAATGGTTTTGACAACCCGTTTTCCGAATTATTGGGTGGTTTTCTCGGTTACTCTTACTTTATTTATGGTGCTGAGAATGATTTCCGTCCATGATTACCGTATATGTCGGAGTATCGGGCTGGCCACCCCTTATTTCGGAGTGCGGGTTGTCACAAAAATATGAGATTGCAACCTTAAGGCAAGTTTCTTACTTGCTGATATATGATTTAGGGTGAATAAATGGTATTGATGGTTGTGTATTTTAAATTATTTAACAATTTTGGGGTTTTAAGGGATTTGTAGAGTTTCAACCCTTAGAATTTGATTTAGATGGTTATTTTGTGGATTATAGTAGTTAGGATGCATTTATGATTGTTTTGGGTTGAATTAATGATGTTGGTTGGAGGAGAAATGGAATTTGGGAAAAACTAGGGTTCATAACCCGTAGCCCTAAACTTGGCAAATTCGCTAGGGCGAATCGATACGCCATTTTGGCGAATCGATTCGCTAAGTGATAAGGCTATAGATCTGGGAATCTGAATCGATTCGGGTTAAGGCCGAATAAATTTGGCATGAGACAGAATGTTGTTTTCTTCAGCCGAATCGATTCGCTTTTGGGCGAATCGATGCGCTTCCTGGGGCGAATCGATTCGGCCCTAGGGCGAATAGATTTGAAATCCTGCTATTTTGGAAAATTTTCTTAACTTAGTTTTAGCTGTTCTCTGGTAGGTTTAGGACCTAGGAACCTTCTTTTATGAAGTAAACTTAGTTTCCTAGAGTCTTAGATTAGTTGGGTAACTACCCTATAGTGGAAAGGGGATAGATGGGACTTATTTGAGGAATTATCACATAGATGATTAGGTAGTTTCTTCCCTTTTTGCAAGTTAGTTGATATTAAGAGATGTAGGGTCATATAATAGGAGAACTTTCAAGACGTGATTGAGGTATACTAGACTTGGTGGCTTATAGTAACGTCATGAATTCTTAGAGACTAATTTGGGAATTTATTTAAATGTTGAAATTTATAATGATGACATTAAACGATTATGGTCCCGGATATAACGTAAGGTATATATTAAAATGGCAATAAATTGTACATGGTAAATTACATAAACACGTCTCTCTAAATGATATCATAGGGTAAGGATGCGTATGAGGTGAAGTCCCCTGGCTAGTGAATGCATGGTGAATATAGTCCTCGGCCATACGACCGATTATTATATACATTGTGTGATTTTTATTTCGAAGTAAGGTAATTCCAGGTGTGGTTATGACTCACTGTCGAAGGTATATGGCCACTTTCCAACGTCATGCGATGTAGGAAGCCCAGGTTGTCTTGTGTGATAGGCCCTGGAAGATAATAGCTATTTAGGGGGGCGTCCAGTCGGGAAACTTGGAAGGATGGTCTTAGAATCATTATATATTATTTAATATAGCTATTCTTATTCAAGTGGGATTAAATTAATGACAAAGCACACTATGAATTAAATGGCTTTGAATACGTTTCCTAATGAGATATGGAGCGGTGAAATGAAATGGTGTATAAAGGATGGTGAATCTTAGCTAATACTATTTTATTCATACCCTCTTGTATAGCTGAATTGGGATTATGGTCATTATATTTGCTTCAGTTTATGCTCTTAGATTAAGTAGTTAGATTCTTATCATTATTGAGGATGATTAATTTTTCATGATTGTCGTACTCTTTATTCATATTGTGATTATATAAAACCGGGCCCTGACCTGTTCATATTTCTTATTTTGTATGAAACTTATATTCGCTTAGGTGCTCCACCGCAAGGAATCCCGCATTGACTTTCCTATTCTAGTGTCTTGGAGCTATAACACATTGCGTATGTTACGGGATACTTAGTTATAAACGCCCCCATTTTTGTATTCTAGTTATCATCGGTTTATCCATTAGGTCGTGTGGCCCAAGCTTTTGTACTTGCCTACTGCAATGTATTATGTAACTTAATTACCTTGTTTTATATGGTTTGTAAGAGATTGTTAACCGAAAACTTATTCGGTTATTTTGATATATATATATATATTTGTTTATGTAATATTAGTCTTTTCGGTATCCACTTTCTTTTAAATTGAATGGCTTAAAGGTTTCTTTTAAATATATATATATATTTTGACTGTTATATCGTACACTTATTATATTAATGTGATGCTAAGAATGGACCATCTATGATTCCTGTCGTTATTAGAGTATCAGGCTGCCCACCTCTTATTTTAATGATACGGGTTGTCACAGAGAAGTCTCACATACTTCATTTAGTCCCCACTTTTCTTCTTGCAATATGCATCTGTTTATTTTGGGCAAATTGTGTACCTTTCTTTTTCATGTTCTTGAATAGGCAGATGTCGGCTTACTTACCACCATATATGAAGAGGCCGCTCCCGTGTCTGGAATGCCATACCAATCGTAGATTTGGCGAGGGCACTTGCCATCGCACTAAGGCACGACTTTATTCTTTTCAAAATTATCAGCGTGACTTCAGGCATGGGCATACCCGTGTGTGTGTGTGTGTGTGTGTGTGTGTATATATATATATATATATATATATATATCATCTACAAGTCTACTTTCGCACATAAGTACAATATCATGAAGTATATATTTCACACACAATATATACGATACGGATTTATTGGTCCAAGAAATCATCGACCCCAATAATCCTACCATTTACATTGATTCGGATATCCCATGACCCCAATGTAAACTTCATACATATATATATATTGGTCCGACATTATTATCGACCCCAATATTATTCATCTTCGTATTGGTCCGGATAATCATCGGCCCCAAATTGAGCTTTCATGTATTGGTCCGGCTAATCATCGAACACAATACAAAATTAAGCACACTTTATATATATATATATATATATACTATAAACACATACTATATAATCATCGCCCTGTATCACATTTTAGGGGTTATTGGCTTGAAATCCTACCTTGATCACCAATAGTGATTTATATCTCTTGGCTCGAAATCATACCTCGATCACCAATATATATATGTATAGCATACTTTAGGTATTCAAACAACCTAATTAGTAATATTCATTAATAGTTATTCACACAACCCGATAATACATGTTAGTACGTTGTATATATCTCTCACATACTCACCGTACTATTTACTTTACGATTTATCTCACTATCGTATATATAGGAGTGTTCACACAACTCTAGGGTCCTAGTTATCCCATTGTTATATAAATTCAGTAGTTACCACCCTTAACCTACTGATATTCATGTTAAATTAATGTCTACTCTCTCTTCGTAGCTCAATTCCTAAATTTCTCGATCTATCTCTCTTTCGGTTATCCCTTCCGGTCCATTCTCTAAGTCCTACACCCAATGGCCTTAATGGACCCTAACTATAACCTACTGGTCTTTATCAATTCCCTACATAGGTATAATATCACTCATAATATTCCTTTCCATCATTGGTAATCCCAGAAAATTTAACCAACAAAAGAAACCAAAATCTGCCAAGTTCGATCGATCGAAGGATTTGGTCGATCGATCGACTACAACGACTGATCGACATTCATGGTTCAATCAATCGATCGATCAACATTCATGGGTCGATCGATCGATCAAAGAGGTGAAACTTCATCTTCTTTAATCTATCACCATTTTTTCGATTTACTCAAAAGGCTTAATCACTCTATCCCAAGTTTATCAACAAGCTTTCTCAATTCACTATGTACTGATAAGCTCCATCAGTGATGTGATCTCAATACTATCTCTATCGTCCCCATACTGAGAAAATTTCGTACATACCTAAGTGCCAACTTCCCTCATTCACCCCAACTCATAACTCACTTCATGGGAGAAATCAAGATAATTTATGACAATTCATGTCAGTATTTAGAACTTTAGTTCATGGTGATGTAACTCTTACCAGATTAGTGGTTCACTCCACTATTAAGACCGGAATCCAAACATCTAGTTATCCTCTCCCTTCTAATCGACCAGATGGTGAATGATAAGTCTTCCCACACAAAACCTTAAAAGGTATCTCAATCTTAATAAATCGGTACAAGCTATTACACACAACTCTACCAACGATAATTTATCCCCTTAATGAACCTACAAGGCCCCACACACACTGCTCACATTAGACATCATAATAAACCATCTCTCGTCTAACTATCGGGCTATAGGTGATACAATATGACCAAAACAAAACTTTGTCCCCATCTCTTCCTGTTAATCCCTATCAGAGGTGGGATTGCAAGATCTCATCCTGATTCACAATAATATTGGGAGGCATCTCGCACCGGTGCAATCCTTATTTTCAAAGAAAGAATAACAATTACTTAATCTCAGCCAATCCATTCCATACAGTTAGAGGAATTCTTGACCTAATCACGATGTTGGAAGCCCATCATGAATTTTACCAATCTACCTACCCATTCCGTCACTGGCAACGTAGGCTTGTTACTAAATTCTAATGGATTATCTCGAGCAAACCTTTTTCAATCTATGAGTGGTCCAACGAGAGACAATCTCACTATGTCTTACCCAAGACCAATTCGCACTTATAATCTCCCAGATTACATGGTACATTATACTCCTTTTCTTCCCCCGTGATGACAAAAGTCACGGCTCGAGCACTTTCCTCAATTGGAAAACTTCTTGGGTATTTTTCCCTCACAGTCCTCAACATTCTATTTACGCACAAGCCACTCTCAACATTCTCCTGAGTAAGGCTCCGCTCTATTTTCCCATAACAGTTTGGTCTCCTCTTTATTAAGAGATATCCTTTGAATGGTTTCCCACAACCTTCCAACCTATCTCGAGTGTGCTAGTTCTATTTGCACATATATATACTTGGATCATTGTCTTTCTCACATGTCGTTCAATCCATCATCCCATTCTATCTAAATTGATAACTTCCCCACATGTATACTTTTCATGCATCAATTTCCATGCCCCTCTATCTTGGACGATTGATAAACCAACTGACCAGGGTATCCATACACCCTATAACTCGCGCATATTTGTAAAAAATCAAAACGTCACCTACCTAAGATGATTTTCTCTAGATCGGCCTCGCCTCCTCAGCATGGCTATATTACATGGGTATTCTCAATCACCTCATAAATTCATTATTCAATTCCTCTCAAGATTGTCCCACCCTTCAACTCATGGTGAGAAGAAAATTTTCAGTGCTTTTTTATGGAACTAATGGCTTTACTGGCCTTATACCGTATTATAGCTCTCAACTCAAAGTGTTTCCTCGACACATTCAAGGATTTATATTCAAAACTAATGCCTTAGCATCCATCAACATCTTTCTACTCCCGACGTTTATAAAGTTCATGCGTATTTCTTCTCCCTGCAGAACCCAAACAAGGAACTTCCCCCAATGCACTATCACTTAGTATTGGCAGCGATCGAGTTCCATAAGACTCAAACACACAATCGGGACACTCCGATACTACCTCTAACCCTATACTTATGAATCTGAACTCTCACGTCTCAAAAGGAGTTAACTAATAGTGCGATCTCACCATCACTAAGCATTAGCGCTAATCACAATAACTAGCTTAATCTATCTGCTCGACAGTAAACCCAATATTCCTTGAATCCTATCATAAAATGTATTGTGGATATTAAAATGTATGATTCTGTATATTACTTAAAGATATTTAGGTAATATATGAATGTGATGTTATTGATATGACGGTGTGATATTAATTTAGTAATTTGAATTTTTAGTCGGAAGCGGTATGGGACGTGTCGGGACTAATTTGTTACATTAAATGGGAAATTTATTTTTATATCGAACATATAGTCATTTTGACTGCGTCATTGCATGCGGAAGGGTTGAAATAGTCAGAAAAGTCTATTTGGCTATTGGATTTGGGTCTCGGATCATTTGAAAATGAAAAGACAACCCAAAAGGACATTATGGTCATTTTTACAATGGGGATGAATAGTGATTTTGGATTTTGTCCTATTATAAGTATTTGGAGATTAAGTGTACGTGGTTTATTCATCTCCTCTACACAAAATAGAGAAGTCATCTTCCTAGAGAGTGAAAGGTTCCTTGGGAAGAGAAAAGTTTACTTGGGAAGGAGAAGAACAAAGACCAAAGGTCACCACCACCAACCACCACTGAAAGTTCATCGGAGAAGGGAGAATCACCTCTGATATACCAAACCAAAGGATCAGACCTTCAATAGATGCAAGTGTTTGATATTGGCAATCTAAGTTTGTATGTCCATGTTAGAATAGTTAAATAAAAAAATGATTTTTCATGTTTGGAAGATAAAGATGGAGTTGAAATGCATTTCTAGAAATATGAATATATATAGGAATCAAACACATGTTGTAGGTAGTTAATAATCCACGAAATAATCATGAATCTGTTGAAGAAATTCTGAAAACCAATGATGTGTTCTTGAAGATATTATGTTGATAATTTTCTGGAAGAAGAGGATATAAACATGCTTTTAATTCAATCTCTTGATAATTTTAGGATGTTTAGGTGATTAGAAATCATTTGTATATGTTTATATATCATGTAGTAAGGATTATAAGTCATTTGGGTTGTTAATATGAAGGTTTGAATGATAAAAAAGGGCTAAAACCGTAGTTGCAGAAATGTAGAAAAACTGGGCTGTTACCTGAGTGATCGATCGATCGACCCCCTGCCTTCGATCGATCGACCTCCCTAGAATTGTTAAAGTTGTTTCGTTTTAATTTTGATTTTTATCCCAAACCTTTTGTAGATCTTTGGTGATTATTAATTGGATATTATGGGACTTAGAAAAGATCAGTAAGCCCTAGTTAAGATTTGAATTAATTTGATTGGGATTTAATTAATTAGAATAATGATAATTAATTTAAAGGAATTTCGGTTGCTAGATTCATTTGTTGGATTCTAATTGGGATGCATGGGGATTAAAGATAGGACCACTAGGGGGGATTTAATATAACACCTAAGTATCCTTAAGTTTACAAGAGGGATTAATCCTAAGTGAAATAAGATGTGTTTATAAGAGATTTGAAACTATCGGTTTTAACCTTAATTAAAGGGAGAATTTAATTTGTAGTAATTCGGGAGATATGACGATATGGACCAGTAGGGTATAAGTGACTTCTAAGTGAATATATGTTGAGGAAAAACCTATTTGAACCTTGAGTAACGAGTGAGGCCTGGGGATAATTAAATTATGAAGTAAAGTTATGATATTTTAATATGTGGGATTTAAAGAGATATAGTGCTACGTATGGGAACTATCTTAGGGTAATGTAAGTACCTTGTTGATAGTATAATATAGGTATGATAATGACTATTTGATTTATTTATGATTATGTGTATGACATACCTATCTTACTTGCTATCGACAGGAGATTTGCGCGTGAGGGAAGTCATATCCTGATGAATCCATGGGATATTTGATTTGTCGCTCGAGAACATAGGTCTATGAAAGACTTATCGGGGAGTTGATAAGTCCGCTGACTTTGGGAACGTAGGTATGTGCGTGACCCATGGATATGAGAACTATGTTTGCCTTCAACTTGTATGTTGTTATTTGTGGTTCGAGGAATCCTTACCGAACCTTTAGTCCCCTATTCGGCGACCAGCGATGATGGGACATGATAACAGAGTAATGCATTTGCACCGCGGTTGTGACTCGGGGTGCCGTATTATATATGAATATATATATATATATATATAATGAATGAATCTATATAGTGATTAAATCTATCTACGGTGATAATTGTAGATAACGGTGAATTGAGAAAAAGAATGAAATTAAGTTAATGAATGTTTATTCTTATAGAATTGAAAATCTTAATTCATATTAATGAGAAATGATTCATATGAATGAATAACGTAAATGAATGATTATTTGATGTATGGTATGGGACATACGGGGTTATGATAATGGGAATGGAATCATGTTTTGGAAACTAGAAAAGAGGAACCATTAACTAGGAGGTTAATAGGAAAAGTTAAGTGTGCACTCTAGTTGAGAGGTGAGAATAGCAAGTGAGAGTGGGATGCTAACATGAACATAATAAATGATTTATTGCACTTGATAAATACTTGCTGTTTTAAAAATTATTTTTACAATCGGGCTCTGACCCATTTCCTTGCATATTCACTTTTCTATTGTATCTTCTATATCAGGTGTCCAGCAGTAGGGACGCCAACCTTAGTTGATTTTGATGATTTATGGAGCTATGGAGTATTTCTTAGACGCTTATCTTCATTTGATTCACAGTGTTCTCTTAGTTAGGGCATGTCGCCCAAAGGATTCAGTTATCTTTTCCTATCGAAGTCAAATACTATTGTAATCGTGTCTTTTTAATACCATTAATATTGTTGGGATTACCGTAATGGATTAATATTATTTGGGGAATGTTTATTCCAATTGCATTTAAATTCTTTTGTGTTACCTATTTAGTTATTAGTGTTGTAGAATAAAATCTATTGTGTTATTCTTAAACTGGAAATGGATTTTGTTGAATTAAAATTTGGAAAGTTTTTAACACCAGCTTAATTGGGTATTGGGTGAGTTGTAAATGTTTTCGGCAGTGATGCTAAGAATGAGCCAACTGTATATTCTGTTTTAATTTGGTGTGGGACTTGTCACCCGATAATTAATTATGCGGGGTGTCACAGCAGATTAATGATGTGTTCTACCCATATTAACTTGTATCTGAGATTCATTATTGTTGTGGGCTGACTGTAAGAACCCGCTTAAAATAATAATGGGTTGCCAGCCCTATACTACCTTAAATTAGGAATCTCAGATGGCTCAGTCTCAACATCAACAAACTATAAGGCCAACTACCCGAAACTATTAAAAGCGAGATGTTAAAATTTTAACAAAACATGCCACGAATAACAAACCAACACTATAGAACTAGTAATGAAGGTAAAAATGCTCACAATCACCATGATAAATGAAGTTCTAGAATAAAATGAAAAGAGTACATACAAGGAAATATATCTGAATAAGTTGTCGGGTCACAGACAGTACAACATCATAAAGAAGAAATATAAACATCTATAAATGTCTCTTGGGTATAAACCCGAGGTAGAACATGAATCCTACCTAGATTTTCAAAATAAGTAAGAAGCGACTACAATCGAAATCCCGCAACAGTCCGCACATGTTACGGCTCCCACAACTCTGGATAGAAGGGCATCCGGTATCCATGCGGTAAGACACCTATAGTAATATGTATATATATAGCAGGAGAGAAATATATAAACGGATCAGAGCCTGAGGTGTAAAAATGTTTAGCAAGTATGTTAAGCGTGCATAATAAATATAAATGCACTTATTTCATAATTAAAGTGGAGTCGCACTCTCGTGAAACCCCCAACTCACCTCTCATCTAATATCACGCTCCTATTCGCGTCCTGGAATCTCAATTAAGTTACCCCACCCATAAGGATGACCAAGCGTAAATTCTTCTGAATTTAGCCCCTTAATTTAGTGATTTTCATATCTCGAACAAGGTAATTGAATCATTTTTAGTCCATATCACTCTATTGTCTGTTTCTAACAATATTCCCTAGTTTTTGTGTAATTGTGATGAAGTTTTCAGGAATGGAATGCAAGAAAGGAAAAGAAGAAATCAGAAGAAACGCCAAAGGGCAAAAGAGTAAAATTCCACTCAAATGTCGAAGGCTACACCAAAAGTGAAGTTGAAGAGCATGAGTTCACAAGAGCATAGGAAGAAACGGCACCCAAATCGGAGTTCTAGATCAAAAGTTATGGCCAGTCAAAGTTGCAAGGAGAAAGTCAACAAGGAAGAAAATCGGACCGATCCGAAATGATCCAAGTCCAGTAGACCCCGGATGGATAGCAAACCGATGGAGAGGAAAACCGGACCAATCCGACTAGGACCGGATCGATCCGGTAAAAATAAAAGAAACGATCCGGTGGATACCGGACCGATCCGAGGGAAAGCCGGACCGGTCCGAGCATGCGAAATCCTGGCATTAATTATACAGTTAAAGCAATGAAACTCTTGGGGAAACTTGCGCGTCAATCACATTGGCTGTCAATCTCGATACTTTGTGCTATAAAAGCCTATGCCCTACATCATTTTAGAGGGCTAGCTAGAGACAGTTGTTAGGGTTTACTAGTTTGAGAGTTCTAGAGAGAATCAGAGTCTGAATTTTAGGGTTAAATTTACTATTCCTTCAAGAATTTTCAGGAGCATCAGTTTGTACGAAATTCTGAATTCCAATTACTTTCTTGTTGCTGAATACAAGTAAACTCATTCCATTCTCTAGTTTTATTATTTGCAATTTACTTACAATGTTTTGTGGATCCATAATTTTATATATGAATTTGTTCTTTAATCAAATCATGAGTAGCTAAATTCCCAAGGGTTGGGGTACATGAACTCAATCCAATGCAAATTATCTATGTAGAAAATAGAGGTTAAATTAAAATATTGATTGAATCGTGAAAGAAAATCATACAAACATTGTCAATCTTTTAATCTCTCTTGCCCTAGGTACTTGAGATGTTTAAGAACGCTTTGCGAGTATGATTTATCATTCACCGCTTTATATTGACCTTTGATTTCGTATGGTGCGGGCTTGAACCTCATATACGTAATGCTTAGAATTTATAAAGACTGATCTAGTCAATAGTTTTAATTTACAATTCTAGTATTCTATAAGATAATTTGTTAAGGATTAAGGGATTGTACCCTACCCTATTTTCTCCCATTTGTCAGACCTAAATCTGTTTGTACTTTTCAGTTTGTGTTTCTTAATTAAAGTGTTAGTAGTTCACTATAAATTTTCCCAATCCTTAATCACCTTTTTGTTTCTTTTGAGAAATCATTTCCAGATTTAATAATTTTTCTGGTTATTATTTGGCAATTTCGATCCCTGTGGATACGATCCCGATTTACCGGGTTACTACTTGAGCGACAGGCTTGCACTTGAGCCTAGAGTGAACGCACTTTTGAGACAAAATCTTAGTCGCGTCAAGTTTTTGGCGCCGTTGTCGGGGATCTGAATTGTTAAATTTTCCAGAAAGATATTTTTATCTACAAGTGATTTCATTTTCTAAAAAAATTTTTTTTTTTTTGTGTGCTTATATGCAAAATTCATCTCCCACCCAAATTCACGAAAATCCTATTGCCGAAGCAAGTTCTGAAAATTTTGAGTCTTTGCCTTTTTGGGTTCCACCTCCTTTGCCTAATAATTCCATCACAAGGCGTTCATTGAGTCAAACCCGGAGTGAGTATTCTAAACCTTTCGGTAGCGATATGTCGGATCATGGTAGTGTCGGTGTTGGTGCTGAAGAGGATGAGATACCATATCTTCCTATGAAAGATTTGTTATTTCCAGAGAGAACTGTTACCCCTGGTTGCATTTTACTCCCGTATAATGCCGGTCAGTTCCACTTTCGGAATGGTATGATCCAAATTCTTCCTACGTTTCATGGGATGGATTCTGAAAAACCATATCTCCATCTTAGAGAATTTGAAGATACGTGTGAAACGTTTGGTGACCAAACTTGTCCACGGGATGTGATCCGGTTGAAGCTCTTTCCTTTTTCCTTAAATGATAAAGCTAAAACTTGGTTATGGTCCCTACCCCCAAATTATGTGTTATCATGGAAAGATATGCAAACCAAGTTTATATCAAAAAAAATTCCACAACACAAAACCAATTCTGTTAAAGCCCAAATTCAAGCTTTTCGTCAAAATGAGAATGAGGCTTTTGATAAGTGTTGGGAGAGATATCAGGAGTTAGATAATGCGTGCCCACATCATGGTTTTGAAAAGAATCATCTGATTTCATTTTTTCATCAAGGCCTTACTGTAGCGTCTAAACAACTTGTTCAAACCATGTGTGAGAGACCTTTTTGGGAGTTAAGTTCGAGCGATGCTGAGGCTCATTTGAAATATGTGGCAGAAATTACCCAAGCATGGGATACTTCTGATCCCAATAGTCAAAATAGAAATCGACAAGTGTCCAACTTGCCTGCTGCGTCCGATATTTATCACTTGGACAAGGACACTTTGTTGGATCGAAAATTTGACCAATTGGAGAAGAATTTCAGAGATATGCTTGAAGTGCGATTGAGAGATGTGTCTGGACCCATATAATCCGGAAAGGAGAAGGTATGTGCCATTTGTAATGCAGGCCATTCTATTGAAGGATGTCCTACCATTCCTGCATACAAGGCAATGTACACTGAACAGGTTGATGCAATAGGGTGTTTTCGAGGAAATTATAATGCACAGCAAGGTAATGCATATAATCAATCGTGGAGGAATCATGGGTTCAATTATGGACAAACCTAAGGTGGGATGGTTCCTAACCCACATATGACTTTACCACCACCTCCACAATTTCAGCAAGTGGCTCATCCAATGCCAAATCCTATGCAGGTACCGCCCCCTGGTCCGTATGTAGCTCCACCTAGGAGATCTCTTGAAGATAATTTCAATCAATTCATCCAATCCCAAAAAGAGAGAGATGCTAAATATGATCGAATGTTCGCTGAAATGCATACTAACATCTCTAGGTTGCAATCTGCGATGAACACTCAAGAGAAGGGTAAACTTCCAGCCCAAGGCCAAAGACCTCCTCTTCAAGGTCAATCCACAGTTGGTTCCACATCATCGGATTTGCAAGAACAATGTCAAGCTGTTACTACTCTTCGTAGTGGCATCGTGATTGATCTATCACCAAAGCTTCCAAACGTGAATGATGATGGAGTTGAACCCGAAATTTCTAAGGAATCTGAAACTCCCGAGTATGTAGAACCTTCCTTAGAAAAGGAATTGAAAGATGAGGAAGTTGAACCTGAAATTGAAGTCAAGTTTCCAACCGTTGCTCCATTTCCTCAACGCTTAAAGCCACCCACAAAAGGGGCTTCGCGTACCGAGGTGTTGGATGTGTTGAAGCAAGTAAAATTGAACTTTCTGTTCCTTGATGCTATTCAACAAATTCCAGCATATGCTAAGGTTATCAAAGATCTTTTGACTGTCAAACGACGGCTTAAGGTAAAGAAGAATGTTTTCTTGGCACAAAATGTGAGCTTGGTGCTTCTCAATGATCTTCCACCAAAATTCAAGGATCCAGGTGCACCTACAATTTCATGCATCATAGGAAAAAAAAGAGTGGAAAAATCATTGCTTGATTTAGGTGCGAGTGTAAACATCCTTCCATACTCCATCTATAAGCAACTTGATTTAGGTGATTTAAAACCTACCTGAATCACTCTACAGTTAGCGGATAGAACAGTGAAAGTGCCTCGTGGGGTTGTAGAAGACTTGATAGTTCAAGTGGACACGTTCTACTTTCTTGTTGATTTTGTCATTTGGGACACTGAGCCTATTCCCCATACGAGAAATCATGTTCCAATAATCTTGGGCCGTCCATTCTTAGCTACTGCTAATGCTTTGATTAATACACGAAATTGCCAAATGCAACTCACTTTTGGAAACATGACTCTCGAGACCAATATTTTCAATGTCGCTAACCAAATGGGTGATGAGGATGAGATTCTTGAGGTTGATCTTATTAAAGAAGTGGTGGATGAAAACATTGAGAACATTATAGGAGGAGATGCATTGGAAGTGTGTTTAGTGCAAAGTGGTGAGAAAAAGAGGTCTTATACTGAGTTTGAGTGTGAGGTGGAGGAGTTTGAAACTTGGTTACAAGAGGAAGAGAGTATTGAGAGTTTAAGAGAAGTTGACTGGATTTCTAGGTATGAAGAATTGCCTCCGAGGGAGACAACCATGGTTCCCTCTGAAAATAGATTTCCTAGTCTTGAGTTGAAGAAACTACCCTCCCATGTCAAATATGCTTTTCTAGGAGAGAATGATACATTTCCTGTTGTGGTGTCTTCCCATCTAGAAAAAGGGCAAGAGGGTATGTTATTGGATGTGTTGAGAAAGCATAGAAGTGCTTTTGGTTGTACTATAGCAGATTTGAAAGGTATAAGTCCATTGATTTGTACCCATAAAATCCATCTTGAGGAAGAAGTGAAGCCCTCGCGAGAGATGCAAAGGCGATTAAACCTAACCATGAAAGATGTAGTAAGAGCGGAAATAATCAAATTGCTAGATGCTGGGATTCTCTATCCCATTTCGGATAGTAAATGGGTGATCCCAATTCAAGTCGTTCCAAAAAAATCAGGAATGATTGTGGTTGAAAATGCTAAGGGAGAATTAATACCTCAACGCACCACCACCGGGTGGCGTGTTTGCATTGACTACCGAAAGCTCAATGTCGGAACTCGAAAAGATCATTTTCCCTTACCATTTATCGATCAAGTGATTGAACGAGTGGCGGGCCATCCTTAATATTGTTTCCTAGATGGGTGTCCGTTTGGTACGTTTGCCTATAAACGTATGCCATTTGGGTTATGTAATGCACCAACAACTTTTCAAAGGTGCATGTTAAGTCTCTTTAGCGACATGATTGAAAAAGGTCTTGAGGTGTTCATGGACGATTTCAGCGTTTTTGGTCCATCTTTTGACCAATGTTTATCTAATCTTGAAAGAGTTCTATTCCGATGTGTGGAAAAAGACTTAGTCCTCAATTGGGAAAAATGCCATTTTATGGTTAACGAGGGTGTAGTTTTAGGTCACATAGTCTCATCTAGAGGAATTGAAGTTGATCGGGCACAAATTGATGTAATAGCTGAGTTACCCCCGCCAAAATCACTTAAAGATGTGGGGTCCTTTCTAGGCCATGCTGGATTTTATAGAAGATTTGTCAAAGACGTTAGCGCCATCGCTAGACCTTTGAGTAATCTTCGTATGAATGACACTCCATTTGAGTGGAATAAAGCATGTCAAGAAGCTTTTGATAAACTTAAAAGCATGCTTATTTCCGCTCCTATCATGCAAGCTCCGGATTGGTCACTTCCCTTTGAGCTTATGTGTGATGCAAGTGATTACGCGATTGGGGCTGTTCTTGGACAGAGGAAAGACAAGAAAGCTCATGTTATTTACTATGCTAGCAGAACATTATCTGGCCCTCAGCTTAATTACTCTACCATAGAGAAGGAGTTACTAGCAGTCATTTTTACTCTCGACAAATTTCGCTCTTACATTGTTGGGTCGCTTATTGTTTGCTTCACTGATCATTCGGCACTGAAATATCTCTTGAGTAAAAAAGATGCCAAACCCTGTTTAATCAGGTGGATCCTACTCTTACAAGAGTTAAATCTCTCGATTAAAGATAAGAAAGGAGTAGAAAATGTTGTCGCTGACCATTTGTCACGCCTCTCGTTCGACGTGCCTATTGATCCCATTCCCATAGACGAGTATTTTCCGGATGAAAATGTATTTGCTACTTCTTCTCTCCCTTGGTTTGCGGATTTAGTCAATTACCTTGTCACTAGAGTTCTTCCATCTAATTGGAATCCGCAAGAGAGAAGAAAGTTCATTACATGGTCACGCATGTTCTTTTATGATGATCCATATTTTTTTAAGTATTGTGCTGATCAAATCATCCGGAGATGTGTACCCGATGAAGAAATCCAAGGGGTAATTCGATTCTTTCATTCGGAAGCATGTGGAGGTCATTTTTCTAAAAATAAAACTGCTGCGAAAATCCTTCAAAGTGGTCTTTATTGGCCCACAATCTTCCGGGAAGTGAATGATTTTTTTAAATCATGCAATAGATGCCAATGGGTGCTATTACTCACCGTGACATGATGCCATTAACCCCAATTCTAGTATTGGAATTGTTTGATTGTTGGGGTATTGATTTCATGGGACCACTTCCACCTTCTTTTGGTTTTCTATACATCCTCGTTGCTGTAGATTACGTCTCCAAATGGGTTGAGGCGATAGCTACAAGGACGAATGATAGCAAAGTGGTGATAAAATTCATTCAAGAAAATATACTTTCTCGTTTTGGTATGCCTAAGGCCATAATCAGTGATAATGGATCTCATTTTTGCAGTAGGCATATGGAGAAACTAATGAGGAAGTATGGCATTGTCCATAAAGTTGGAACAACTTATCACCCTCAATCGAATGGCCAAGCCGAGCTTGCTAATCGGGAAATCAAAAATATCTTGGAAAAGACGGTCGATCCTAATAGGAAATATTGGTCTATCAGATTAAATGATGCGCTTTGGGACTATAGAACCGCATATAAGAATCCCCCTGGGATGTCCCCATTTCGATTTATGTATGGCAAATCTTGTCATCTTCGGTTGAGATCGAACACAAAGCATATTGGGCTATCAAAAGGGTGAACTTCAATATGGATAAAGCCGGTGAAATAAGGAAACTTCAGTTGAATGAGTTAGAAGAAATACGCAATGATGCGTATGAAAGTGCTAAAATATCCAAGGACTGAATGAAACGAGCTCATGACAGAATCATTCGTAAGAAAGAGTTTCATTCGGGACAAAAAGTACTTCTCTACAACTCGAGGTTGCACTTGTTTCCCGGGAAATTACGGTCAAGGTGGTCAGGTCCATTCATTGTGAAAGAAGTATTTCCCCATGGAGCTGTTGAACTCATAGATGAGAAAGGGGGAAACACATTTAAAGTTAATGGGCATCGTCTCAAGCCCTATTTGGAAGCGATTGTCAATGAAGCCGACACAATTTGGTTGTCGGACCCCATTTATGGGGATTGACTAAACAAAGAGAGGTGAGGTCGTCGCACCCCCGACATGTATGGGGTGATTGTAGTACATAGGAGTCTTAGGAAATAGGAGTCTTAGGATTGAGTCAGTCCCGGGGTTAAGAATTCGAAGGGTGAGGGGTGTTTGGTTTTCGATGAGCATTGAGGATAGTCTGAAGTGTGAGTAGTGGAAAACTCATGTTTGGAAGAGAGAATAGAAGCATTTTTGGATAAAAGAAGAGAGAGGAAGAATTCAGAAAATTAGCAGACCGGATCGGTCCGGCCTAATATTAAAAGAACCGATCCGGTCAGGCGAATCGGTCCGGGTGAATTAAGAGAACCGATCCGGTAAGGCGGATCGGTCCGGTCCCAAAACAGGATCGGTCCGGTTGTCTGCAGAATTTCATTTCCCAAGGGACACCTCTTCGATCCACACCTCTTCACTTCCCCCAATCCATTCAGTTCCTTCAAAAATTCGTCGCAATTCATCCACCCTTTCATTCCCTCCAAATTCACACTCACCCACTATAAATACACCCATCACCCTACCCATTTTATTTACACCTACACCTACACTTACCTTCTCTTCTCCATTACTATTTCGATCCTCCATATCCATGGCTGCTCCTCAGAAGTATACCTCCATTGAAGTCCTTCCCGATGGACATGGAGAGTATCGTTCCCGCCGCGAAGCAAACTGGTGCCGTAAGTTTTTCAGCCCTACCCGAAAAATTCATATCGAACGTCAAGTGTTGTGGGACCAAATGCCCAATTTTGTCACAGCCCTTTTCCTATCACGGGGCTGGTGTCGTTTCTTCAACGAACCTTATGAAGCAGTTTGGGAGAATGAAGTGCGTCAGTTCTACGGATCTCTTGTCCGTACTGCTGAATTTGAATCCCAAGCCTATGTGGATTCCCTACCTATCCCATTCTCACTTGAACTTGTGGCACGGAAGCTAGAGTCTTTTGGTGTGATCACTCCGGCCCAGTTTGATTATCCGGGTCCCGATCCCGTTCTCACCAAAGAAGTTTGTATCTCGAGGATCCAGCCTGGTGCGGTTTGGAATACCGAGACATTTCCCGTCGGTCGCTTATCCGACAAGGCACGATTTACTTTTCATATCGTTTGTGCCAATATTTTGCAAACCTCCAATGATTCAGCGATGAGGCCGCGCCAAGCTACTATAATGTATCATTTGTTCTACCCTGCGACAGTGATCAACTTAGACCGGACCTTTTACACCGATATCCTTTTTGTGGCCTATGATAAAAAGGGTCGCGCCCCTCTTCCTTATGGTCGCCTCATTACATCCATGCTTTGGGATGCCGGGATAGCACCACCGCAAGATCTTATCAACTTGCCCAAGCCATTAGGGCAAGAATCCCGCACTCGTAGTGAAAGACAAATTCAGCTCGTTCGCGCAAGACACGGTGGCGATTCGAGTGACGAGGAGTCCGATGAGAAGGAGGACGTCGCTGATGAGGACGTTGCGATGGAGGAAGGTGAGGAGGAAGAATATGACGAGACTGCTGATCCGGATTATGTCCCGGTTGGTACGGGATTGACTCAGCACGTTCTCTCCCTTGAAACGCGTTTTGACGCGTATGTGTCCTCCTACGAGAGGGACATGAGTTTGGTCTTGCGTATGCAGGCCGACTTGTATCGTCTTCAGTTGGGACCCTAGGCCCCTCTTCCTCCTTACTATTATAATCCCTATGATCCTGCTGCTCCCAGTCCTTCCCATCCCCCACCCGCCCCTTAGGATGCCCCTATCCCCTTTAGGCTTTTTATAGCTATTTTTTTTTCTTTTTGCTTACACAGTTGTGTCACAGTTTGCTTGTAATCTACAGTTTTAGTATGTTATTTACTTGTTTTATTTATCGCACTCTTTATGTTTGAGAGTGCAGCTACAGCGGAAATATTGCGACTTCTCAAATAAAAACCAATTTTAATTAATCCCAAATTTTAGTTAAACCCTAAGACATGCATCTAGATGATTTATCAAATAAAATATAGCATGCATGATAAAAACAAACAATTTCAAGAAAAATCCCCCAAAGGGGCAAAACCTTTTATTTTCATTATAATATTGTAACATACAATTTCGGATTACAATGAAAATACAGTGACTAAGAATTACCCTCAGGTATCGGATTCTATAGTCGGCGGCTGCAAATATCCCTTTCTAGGAGGGCAGCAATGAATCCACACGCAGCGAACCCACATGAACCTCAGTCCAATCAACAAAGGAAGAACCGCATCACTCCTTAATGACACGCAACCATGAAACTTTGTAGAGACTCCCTCAGCAATGACACGCAGCCCTCGGTTGCAAAGATCTCTCCACGAAGGTTTGAACAAACACAAGGTTGTGTTCTTGGGTTACCAAAAAGATTCACAAAGGATTGGCAATTGTTTGAATCAAAACATGAGTCTTGGGACTCAAAAAATATGAAGACTAGAGGTATTTGGACTCTAACAAACGTCTTCCAAAGTCTTGTAAAACTGCTCCCCCGAAGGTGGTTTAAATAGCAAAACATATGAAGAGTTTCACAAAATAAAAACACTGAAATTCTATCCAGCGTACAGGTACCCCGAACCGGTTTGGGGTACATGGGTTTGGGGTACCTTTCTGGTTTGGGGTTAAAAAAAAACAGCATTCTTCAAGGAATTTTCTCCAACTTCAAAAGGTCATAACTCCTTCACCGTAACTCGGATTGAGGTTCCGTTTCTTCCAGTATCTTCGTTGCGGCGAGCTCTTCAACTTTAAAGTTGACCAGACCTCCGGACTATGGATGTGAAATTAGGAAAATACCCTTGAACTCTCCTATCGTGCCTTTTTTCACTGTTTTGACTTCCCTTGCGTACCACTTGCATTAAGTCCCTAAAATCTTGGAACGTGAAGTCGTTGAGGCAGATGTGGGACACATTAATGGAGATGTTGAATGCTTGATTCCTGGAATTCGGATAGAGGCCGTCATGTGAGATCGTGAGGTGACGTGCCAAATGTAGCGGTGTACGACATACATAAATGTAACATGTTGGACATGAGAAAAATGTCCTTACAAATCTCCCCCTATGTCTATGCCGGTACATACATAAAAAATCCGAATTATCAAATAACAAAATTGCCTATACAAATCTACCCTTCCATGAACCCAAAACTGGAAAGATATAAATGAATAAGTCTTCATCGTTTGTTCTTCAAATCTTCAAAACTTCAAATCTTCAATCTTCAAAATCTAAAATCTTTTCTCATAAGGGTGTGCAATTCAGTGATCATCAATGTAGTACCTACACACATGAAATAAAGAAAAAATACCAAGTGACGTATCGAGTTTGAAATGAGATAAACATAGATACCAATGTATGATAAGCATAAGTCAAATCTCAAAACTCCCCCAAAATAAGATAATTCTTTCTCCCCCTTTTTATGATGTCCCCAAATAGACAAATAAGAAGAATGAATCAAACAAGCAAAATTGGGGTGTCACAGTATTCAAAACAAAGGATCAATCAAATGGCAAACGTGCTCTTGCAAGGAGATGCTCAAACAAATCTTCACAAACTATTTTTTGAGTTTTCAACCTTTTTGTACAAAAAAAATAGATACCATTTGAAAAAAAATATGCTACAAAAATCACACCATGGATTTAAACTCAAACAACCAAGTCATGGAAATGGAATGAATGGGTGTGAACACATTCGATAGGTAAATCAACTCAATCAATCATATGTGCACGATGCATACGTGTACTCCTAACGAATGAACATCAAAGGTATCAACGTTTGTTGAATTTAGATGACATCGTTTTATGCAAATCAACAAATCAAAGTCAAATGATTTTCACACCAATAACGTCCAAAACTATATAGCGCATTTTCAAAAATTTCAAGGACGTGCAAACCCGTTTTAATTCTCCAACCAAACTCCCTCATATATATATATTCTTTTAGAGGTAATCTAAATTCTCAAACATTGGAGAATTGGTGCAAAAACCTAAATGGCCCCTTTTTGGCATGAATATCTTTTTATTGCCTTTAAATTTTTTCGGGCTCTTTTAACCTCTTTGGACCTCGGATAATAAAATTCCTCAATTTTTTAGGTCCTTTTTAACGGTGGCTTTTGCGCAAAGGATAGATAGTTACCTTTTGCAGCCCCTCCCCGTTATTCAAACAAAGCACACAAACTCACAACACGGTTTTTATATGCACAATTTCCTTATAAAAAATTATCGCGCTTGGTTTGTTTTAAAGACAGGATTGAGATGAAAACACCCAACCAACATGTGATAAGACAAGCACAATAATCAAACAAATCCGTGCATGTGTGCAATAAAGGAAACATGAGTCAAACATGTAGGAAGTAACACTTAATTACATCTTAATGACTCCAAACATTATAAAGCACAAGGATGAATTGACCTATTGTCTCAAAACACTATCAAATAGTCACATGAAAAAAATGAAATGATGTTGTGACTCGGTCATCCAAAGTGTTCATCCATAAACGGTGCAAACAAAAAAAGAAGAATCTTTTTGGATTTTTTCTTTTTAATTTTATCAAAATAAAATCTTTTTGTATTTTTCAAAATTCTTCAAAAAATATATACAAAAGGTACAAGTCATCACACTAGTAAAAATATATCATGAAACCACAACTAGTGTATGACAAACATGCAATCACAATCAACCAAAAGATTTCACATGGGGTGAATTACGTGCAAGCAAACGGGAATCGTGGACAAATAAACCATAAGCCTCTAAATCCGATTTTCTAACCCAAATTGATGTGTAACGAAGTGTGGGGGTTTTGGGAATCGAATTTATTCTTTCATTAACCTTCTTAGGTCCATTTAAAAGCTTATAACAAAAGTGCCTAAGATGACCTTGCCTACCACAATGTGTGCAAGAGTAAATCGGGCGATTTGTGTTCCCTAAAGGTGGACCTCTCCTCAAATTTATTGGTTGCTCTCTCCGAATTTGCCTAGGTGGGTCTCTCCTAATGATCCTAGGAGGTTCTCTCACGATGTTCTTATGGGGCGCCTTTTTAACAAACTTAGGTGCCTCTTTCTTAACAATCCTAGGAGGCTCTCTCACATGTGTGGGAATGGGTGCAACATATTTTTCAAGACCAATCCCACCCCTATCCGTTTTGATCTCGACTGTTCCTAAAATCTTATCAAGTTTTTCAGACCTAGACTCCAAATCAAATTTCACTTTACTTGAATCTTTCAATTTCACCTCAAGTTCACCTATCCTAGATTCAAGTACTCGTTTAGAATCCTCAAACTCTAAAAGCTCCTTTTTCATAGTCTCCATCAACCCTCTAAGACTATCTCTCTCACCCTCGACGTACTCAAGCTTCTCTTTCAAAATTTTCTCATGTGCCCTAAGTTATTTATATAAAAATCATTATTTTTTATGGCACACTCTTTCAATTGAGCTTTCAATTTCAAATTTTCTTTCTTTGTTTTCAAAGTTTCAGCATAAAGTTCATTAAAAGCAGTTTGCAAGTCATGCTCATCTACACTTTCCTCCTCACTTTCATCCACACTCCCATCACCTTCACTATCATTACTAATCACATGGATGGGAAACTCTCACCTAGAAGCATAAAAAACTTCTTCTTCCGAATCACAATCACTAAGGGTAGAAACATAAGAAATCGGTTTATTCAATTTCTTCTTTAAATTTGTGGTACACTCATGTAACGTGTGACCAACATCCTCACAACAAGGACACCTCTCAGATTCGTTTTCAACAGAAGATTTAAAACAAGAGTTCGTGTGAATTTTCCAATTAATTTTTTCAAAAATTTGACATCGAAGATCATCAAAACCATCAAAAGCCATTTTTGTGCAAAATCAAGATCAAAACACAATAACTTAGTGCAACAGGCTCTGATACCAATTTGACGACGTGAGAGGTCAAATTGTAAAAAAAATTCTTTTAAAAATCAGTATCACGCAATAAATTAGCGTAACCCGCTCTGATACCAATTTGAGAGTGCAGCTACAGCGGAAATATTGCGACTTCTCAAATAAAAACCAATTTTAATTAATCCCAAATTTTAGTTAAACCCTAAGACATGCATCTAGATGATTTATCAAATAAAATATAGCATGCATGATAAAAACAAACAATTTCAGGAAAAATCCCCCAAAGGGGCAAAAACCTTTTATTTTCATTATAATATTGTAACATACAATTTCGGATTACAATGAAAATACAGTGACTAAGAATTACCCTCAGGTATCGGATTCTGTAGTCGGCGGCTGGAAATATCCCTTTCCAGGAGGGCATCAATGAATCCACATGCAGCGAACCCACATGAACCTCAGTCCAATCAACAAAGGAAGAACCGCAGCACTCCTTAATGACATGCAGCCATGAAACTTTGTAGAGACTCCCTCAGCAATGACACGCAACCCTCGGTTGCAAAGATCTCTCCACAAAGGTTTGAACAAACACAAGGTTGTGTTATTGGGTTACCAAAAAGATTCACAAAGGATTGGAAATTGTGTGAATCAAAACATGAGTCTTGGGACTCAAAAAATATGAAAACTAGAGGTATTTGGACTCTAACAAACGTCTTCCAAAGTCTTGTAAAACTGCTCCCCTGAAGGTGGTTTAAATAGCAAAACATATGAAGAGTTTCGCAAAATAAAAACACTAAAATTCTATCCAGCGTACAGGTACCCCGAACCGGTTTGGGGTACCTTATGCGGTTTGGGGTACATGGGTTTGGGGTACCTTTCTGGTTTGGGGTTAAAAAAAAAACAGCATTCTTCAAGGAATTTTCTCCAACTTCAAAAGGTCATAACTCCTTCACCGTAGCTTGAATTGAGGTGCCGTTTCTTCCAGTATCTTCATTGCGGCGAGCTCTTCAACTTTCAAGTTGACCAGACCTCCGGACTATGGATGTGAAATTACGAAAATGCCCTTGAACTCTCCTATCGTGCCTTTTTTCACTGTTTTGACTTCCCTTGCGTACCACTTGCATTAAGTCCCTAAAATCTTGGAACGTGAAGTCGTTGAGGCAGATGTGGGACACATTAATGGAGATGTTGAATGCTTGATTCTCGGAATTCAGATAGAGGCCGTCATGTGAGATCGTGAGGTGACGTGCCAAATGTAGCGGCGTACGACATACATAAATGTAACATGTTGGACATGAGAAAAATGTCCTCACAATGTTGTCTTCTTTATCTCTATCGTCCATTTGATTGCGGACAATGAAAATCACTAAGTTAGGGGGGATGAAAGGTGCGTATTCATAAAACTTCGCATATATAAAAAAAAAATTGAAAAATTTAGAAAAAGCCAAAAATATTTTTGTTCAAAATAAATACAAATTGGAATTTAAAATTTTCAAAAATATCACCTTTATTCTATTTAAAGTCTCAAATTGTAAAATTCAATAATGCACTAAGTCAAAATTGACCAAAGATGGAAATTGAAAGAAAATTGACGACTTAACGAATAAGTGTGGATATTGATCAAACCCGGTGAGATTTCGAGCCTATTAATCTTTTTGAGTTTTTAAATCAATCCGAGTTAGGATTAACTCAAAGTTCTTTTCAACGTTTAAATAAGTCGTTGATGATCTCAATCCTTTGTTTTGATCGGTTATGAGAAATGTGTGAAATGTTGTCTCGAAATTCGTGCTAAATATATCTCTAAACTTAATTAATCTCGAGATGCATATGGTAATGTGATTAGCAATTTGGACAATGAAGTAGGCCCTCGTTTGTTACCAAAAAAATATTAGCCATAAAAAGTTGTGAAAAAACAAAATTATCCCTTTGCAACCCACTTTGAGCCTAATAAAATATTTTCCTTTCGTTTGATAACCCGAAAAACCCAAATAGCCCGGAATTGTGAAAATTGAATATTCATCAAGTAAGTCCAAATTGTGCAATAAAAACGGGCAAGGAAGAAAAAAATAGAAAATGCTCAACAAAAATAGCAAGAAAAAAAAAATTAAATAAAAATTGAAAAAGAACGAGAAAAATGAGCAAATGCCCGAAAAAGCACTAATGGACATCATAAGGACATTTTCCAATTCCGAACGTTTCGATCATTCCCATTTATACCCTTTACACCTTTTAACCCAAAAATTCCTAACCGGGTTCAAATTGCAAAATTAGTTACCGCATGTAGAGCTAAGATATGAAAAGATAATAAAAGAGATTAAAATAGTGTGAATTAGAGGTGATGTTCCCGTTTCCCTATAATCGTACTCCGATGATGAGATCTGTTCACCATAAATTTGTTTCTTTTTAATTTTGTATGCGTGAGTTTGTGTCCATTATATTTACTCTTTATATCATCCATACCGAGAGAAAATAACCACAATCCGAGTGATCCGTTTGTGAGTGCATCCATAAGAATTTGAATCAAAACGAATTTTCGGAAAGTAACTTAATGCTCAATCGGTGGAAATTGGAGGTTTAATTTTTGCCTTTGCACACACACACTATGGTTTGAGACATTTGAATATGAATTTATGGTGAGTATTTTTCAAAAAGTTTAAATTGTACAATTTTTAGGTATTTTGATATTTATTTGAGTCAATAAAGAATTTTGTGGGTATATTCACTGCAACCCCTCACGAGACAAGACTCGTCCTACTAGGGTAACCTAGAGGTTTCAAGGCTTGTTGCATATGCTAAATGCAATCGCATGCCTGCGAAAGTGGAATTTCATTTTAATAAAGGGAATTTGCAAGAGTTGAATTTTGGTTAGATTCAGTTACATTGCCCGGGACGTGCAAAGTTCTAAGTTAGGGGGATTTGACCAAGCGTAAATTCTTCTGAATTTAGCCCCTTAATTTAGTGATTTTAATATCTCGAACAAGGTAATTGAATCATTTTTAGTCCATATCACTCTATTGTCTGTTTCTAACAATATTCCCTAGTTTTTGTGTAATTGTGATGAAGTTTTCAGGAATGGAATGCAAGAAAGGAAAAGAAGAAATCAGAAGAAACGTCAAAGGGAAAAAGAGTAAAATTCCACTCAAATGTCGAAGGCGATACCAAAAGTGAAGTTGAAGAGCATGAGTTCACAAGAGCATAGGAAGAAACGGCACCCAAATCGGAGTTCTAGATCAAAAGTTATGGCCAGTCAAAGTTGCAAGGAGAAAGTCAACAAGGAAGGAAATCGGACCGATCCGAGATAAACCGGACCGATCCGAAATGATCCAAGTCCAGTAGACCCCGGATGGATAGAAAATCGATGGAGAAGAAAATCGGACCAATCCGACTAGGACTGGATCGATCCGGTAAAAATAAAAGAACCGATCCGGTGGATACCGGACCGATCCGAGGGAAAGCTGGACCGGTCCGGGCATGCGAAATCCTGGCATTAATTATGCAGTTAAAGCAATGCAACTCTTGGGGAAACTTGCGCGTCAAGCACATTGGCTGTCAATCTCGATACTTTGTGCTATAAAAGCCCATGCCCTACATCATTTTAGAGGGATAACTAGAGAGAGTTGTTTGGGTTTACTAGTTTGAGAGTTCTAGAGAGAATCAGAGTCTGAATTTTAGGGTTAAATTTACTATTCCTTCAAGAATTTTGCGGAGCATCAGTTTGTACGAAATTTGGAAATCCAATTACTTTCTTGTTGCTGAATACAAGTAAACTCATTCCATTCTCTAGTTTTATTATTTGCAATTTACTTACAATGTTTTGTGGATCCATAATTTTATATATGAATTTGTTCTTTAATCAAACCATGAGTAGCTAAATTCCCAAGGGTTGGGGTACATGAACTCAATCCAATGCAAATTATCTAGGTAGAAAACAGAGGTTAAATTAAAATATTGATTGAATCGTGAAAGAAAATCATACAAACATTGTCAATCTTTTAATATCTCTTGCCCTAGGTACTTGAGATGTTTAAGAACGCTTTGCGAGTATGATTTATCATTCACCGCTTTATATTGACCTTTGATTTCGTATGGTGCGGGCTTGAACCTCATATACGTAATGCTTAGAATTTATAAAGATTGGATCTAGTCAATAGTTTTAATTTACAATTCTGGTATTCTACAAGATAATTTGTTAAGGATTGAGGGATTGTACCCTACCCTATTTTCTCCCATTTGTCAGACCTAAATCTGTTTGTAATTTTCAGTTTGTGTTTCTTAATTAAAGTGTTAGTAGTTCACTATAAATTTGCCCAATCCTTAATCATCTTTTTGTTTATTTTGAGAAATCATTTCCAGATTTAATAATTTTTCTGGTTATTATTTGGCAATTTCGATCCCTGTGGATACGATCCCGATTTACCGGGTTACTACTTGAGCGTCAGGCTTGCACTTGAGCCTAGAGTGAACGCACTTTTGAGACAAAATCTTAGTCGCGTCAAAGGACAACCTAACTTACGATAGGCACGACCTATACCCCCAAGACCTGCCTTCCTAACATAACCCAATAATCTTTACCATCCCAATTACAATTAATTACATTTAAACCTATATGCCTTACGAGGTTGTAGTGGTTCCAATTAAACTAAATTTTATTTGCACATATATGCCATACTAGTCTTTATTGATTCTAATGTATAACTAAATCAGGTATCCATTTTATTACTTCCCATATTAACATTAAACTTCAAATTAAGAGTTTATTCTCTAAATAACTTTCACAATTTAATAACGACAAAACTACTCTCTGCTCTCAACATTGCACTGCGTTTCGTACGTGGGGCGTCTCGCAGAGTGAAATCAAAACAAGGAACCCCCCGATACACTACTCCTTGACAATGTCAATCCTAGAGATCCATCATGTCATACATACAATTCTACTACTACAATTACATATAAGTACAAGGACATGACTTCTCACTACTCTTAACAATTGCACTACGTTTCGTGCGTGGGGCGTCTCGCAAAGCGAAATCCAAACAAGGAACCCCCCCGATACACTACTCCTTGACAATGTCGATTGTAGTGATCCATCATGTCGCCTACACAATCATACTACTGATACATACAAGTACCAAGGAAAAAACTTCTCTCTACTCTCAACACGGTACTGCGTTTCATGCGTGGAGCGTCTCGCAAAGAGAAATCCAAACAAGGAACCCCCCCGATACACTACTCCTTGACCGTTTTGATTGTAGGGATCCATTATGTCATCCAGACAAATCTGCTACTACTATTTGTATTACTAACTAAGAGTAACCCCAAAATCTCCAATCAATCCTTGGGTTGATATAACCGAATTTTTCCTTAAGTGCGATATATCAACCCCTAACAATCAAGTACACCATAATCACCGAAGATGTACACCATAGAAGTTTTATATCCTTTCACCTATAGGATATATATATATATATATATATATATATATATATATACAACCATTCATTACCATGGCCAAGTGTACATACTACATATAATGTACAATGGCCATACACATAATATAACCGGCTATATATCGCCAATATACTGCACCATGCTATCATCATCCAGGGCATTACTCGTATACCATCCTGGGGACCACGGTCGGACTTAATATCACCGACATCGGGGCCAAACATACACACACGACGTCCGGGAAGCGATCATAGTTCCTAACCGACAATGAGACGAAATATACCCACCATGTCTCTTCCCAAAAAAAATGTAAATCACATTATAACACAATGGACGACTATGACCTGGGGAATATCCACACTCTGCTCCTCGAGCCAGGGTGATCACCCGCATCGCACAACTTCCCAATGATAGCATGTGCGGGGTATGCTTCACTACACAATATATATACATCCATATGATCCCATCATATAATTAAACCATCATAAACGGTTTAGATATTCACAACATGAGTATACAAATATATGCATATCTACATAGACATATATACATACTATCTCTCATTGTATGTATGAAGCATATAAGCTCGACTATTAGCATCCATATTCCTCAATATACTAGCCTTCACTCCAATCATAATAGCTTAATTCGCTATATGAATATGATCCCTCACTTGAAGCATATTCATTTATTTCCCTTATGATATAAATAATCTTCCAACATAGATATATCTCCAACATTAAGGTTATCAACCAAAGTTTAGTGTAGGTAACAATCACTACACATCACATCTATATCCAAAAGTACATCAATATCTCTAGTACTAATTCGACCATTGGTATACACATAACTAATACTATATAAGCCTCAAGCTCAATCTTAAATTCATCTCATGATCCCATCACTTAGGGAAAATACTACACGGATATATAATCACTATCCCGACTATGGTTCAATTAATAATATGAACCCCTAAATCTTACTGCGTTTACAAACTATTCGTTAGGTTACAAATTACTAAGGATACGCGACCACTCTCTCTCGTCGGTGCCCAATTTGTATATTAATATCTCTATAAAGATTCGACATGAATATCTTCCTTGAATTTTACAACATTCCCTGACAACTATCTCTAAGATCTCTTAACCTCACATCATATCTAAACTCATTTTTTATTTATAATTAGGATTCCCTTCCCCAATGACGTTTCCCACTATCTCTATACACAACTACAATGCATACATATAAACATATATTTTCCCCAAACTATTTCAAGAAGTCTCCATGTTCATAACATCTGAGAAATCCCTTATAAGTCTCCAAAACATATCTCTTACATCATAAAAGAAGTTCCTGTGTCTATAAACCCAATAAAAAAGTGGTAGAAATCATTCTAGAAAAACTCCATAAAATAGCCCTGTTTCCGAATCGATTCGGCCTGGCCCGAATTGATTCGGTCTCGAGGGAGAATCGATTCGCTCCAACTGTGAATCGATTCGGTCCAAAGGACCTGTGACTCTGTCTCAAGCCGAATAGATTCACCTTGGGTCCGAATAGATTCGATCATGCAGACCTATCACTTATGCCTAAGCCGAATCGATTCGAGTCTGCAGAACCTAAAAGGGTCTCTTCTTCATAAAACCCACGAATTCTAAACCATAAAATTCCACTTCTAACCCCTAAACTTTCATCAAAACATGATTCTAAGCCAATAAATCAAGCCAAAGTTGATCCCGACCATTTCTACTCCATCAACCCATATATAAACATCAATTTTAAGATTTAATCTACAAAATCTAGGTTTTTCTATTAATACCCAAACTCCAATTCTTTTATCCACAAATTATGAAATGAAATACACAAATGAAATATTTAGCAAGATTAAACACTTGCCTCGAAATTGTAGAGGTTGAATCATCCTCGAGATCGCGTTTGGGCCGGAAATCTCCAAGCTTTTTCTCTCTCTCTTCTTTTCTTCTTCTTTCTTTCTTCCTTTCTTTTTCTCTCTTTCTCTCAAATGAGAAGGCTTGATCCATAAGCCTCTTAAACCTTTAAAACATAAATCCCAGTTTTAAATGTTAATACACACTTTGAATGACTCATTTACTCCAATTCCAGTCAAACATACTTAAAAATATTTTGGGACCGAAATAAAACCCAATGACAGTCATTTCGACTATCTCGACCCCTCCAGAACCAATGGTACACTCAAAATCCTCATCCGACAAACTTTAAAACATCCTCAATTTTTGGACTTCAATTTCCAAATTCTAAAATTCTCCAATTTAAATGAATTTTATTTTTCTCAAAATTTAATTTCTCAATCCCAAAGTCACGGGTTGTTACATACTTCCCCCCCTTATAAAAATTTCATCCAGAAAATTTAGGTTATGCCTAGGACTTTACTCTCATCTAGTCCTTGCATTTATCCTCTAGATCACTATACCGATATCAACTAGTTCTCACATCGAACCATATAAATTTTAGAATCAAACTAGCTACCCAGGGTGCCCATACACCCCGTACCCGAGCTCCACTCGTAGAAATATAATCAGGCCCCACTAGCCTCAAAATTGTAATATACTCTCAGTAATATAATCTATGGCAACATATTAAATATATAACCGTTTGAAATTCCCAATGGTTGAACTCTTCTCAATTATTGACACTAGCTACCTTCATGCGGGGGAGGTCTCGCAAGAGAAATCCAAATAAGGAGCCCTCCCAATACACTACTGTGTAGCTATGTCGAGGATTGAGATTAGTTGAACAAGGGTTAAGATTTTTCGAGTTATAGATATTGCCCGAAGGCCTATATAGTAATATAATATAAAATAATTTCATATCTTTCGACACACCAAACAAACACCTTATGTTTAGGACACAAGGCCTCAACAAATACAATACTCTAACCAATACCTAGTTCTCAAAACTAGTACGACTATGAGCTAAATTATGCGCTCAAAATAAATCTACTAAACTCTGAACCTCTCAGTTATACAATGCCTTTACATTACATCGACACATTTCCCCAAGACAAGTTCTCCCCTTATTAGAATGCTAGAATTACCTGCCCTAGCCTATCCATAAACCAATAACCTTAACATTTCACACTCCCGAAAATCAATAGAGTAACTCTCTACTAGCTTATCACAAGACGGATTAATATCCCAAAAGATGTCGTACAAAGATCACACTTCCTCACTCCCTCTTCCCAAAAGTCAATACTCCCTATATTGGGATAACTCCTCACACTTCACACCGGTAAAAGTCACCAACACAAGTGTTTCCTAACAAATGTTGAAAAATTTCTCAATCTAACCTCCCAAGGGTTCCCTATTATCTCCTCTGCAGTACTTACCTTATCGATTACGAGATTCTCCTTCTTATCTCTGCCCGAATAACTAAAAGAAATACCTCAAACTAAAGCGTACCCAAAAGTCTGTTATGGGTATTACATCTCTCATCTTGCCCCTTCCTAACCGACTTATTCTCGGCGATGTCTGAGACGAAAGCAACTGTGTCAGAACGTCATTCAAATGAGTACACCTCACAGAAGAAGATAAACGTAGTGAATACAACAATCCTAATAGTAGGGTTCTATCAAGAACGTCAACGGAAGAACGCATAAAACCCGCAGAGATCCTAATGCCACTAAAACCTGATGCTCTGATACCATCTATAATAACCCGCTTAAAATAATAACAAGTGGCCAGCCCTATACTACCTTAAATTAGGAATCTCAGATGGCTCAGTCTCAACATCAACAAACTACAAGTCTAACTACCCGAAACTATTAAAACCGAGATGTTAAAATTTGAACAAAACATGCCACGGACAATAAAGCAACACTATAGAACTACTAACGAAGGTAAAAATGCTCACAAGCACCATGATAAATGAAGTGCCATAGTAAAATGAAAGTTGTCGGCTCACAGACAGTACAACATCATAAAGAATAAATATAAACATCTATAAATATCTCTTGGGTATAAACCCGAGGTACAGCATGAATCCAACCTAGATTTTCAAAAGAAGTAGGAAGTGACTACAATCTAAATCCCGCAACAGTCTGCACATGTTACGGCTCCCACGACTCTGGATAGAAGGGCATCCGGTATCCATGCGGTAAGACACCTGTAGTAATATGTATATATATAGCAGGAGATAAATATATAAACAGATCAGAGCCCGAGGTGTAAAAATGTTTAGCAGGTGTGTTAATCGTGCATAATAAATATAAATGCACTTATTTCATAATTAAAGTGGAGTCGCACTCTCGTGAAACCCCCAACTCACCTCTCATCTAATAGCGCGCTCATATTCGCGTCCTGGAATCTCAATTAAGTTATCCCACCCATAAGGACAACCTAATTTACCATAGGCACGGCCTATACCCCCAAGACCTTCCTTCCTAACATAACCCAAGAATCTTTCCCATACGAATTACACTTAA
Organism: Sambucus nigra; assembly: GCA_949130495.1. Taxonomy (NCBI): domain Eukaryota; kingdom Viridiplantae; phylum Streptophyta; class Magnoliopsida; order Dipsacales; family Adoxaceae; genus Sambucus; species Sambucus nigra. Next base: position 627,409,696 of record OX422212.1, on the reverse strand, counting down.
TTACATTTACACCTATATGCCTTACGAGGCTGTAGTGGTTCCAATTACACATAATTTTATTTGCACATATATGCCATACTAGTCTTTATTGATTCCAATGTATAACTAAATCAGTTATCCATTTTATTACTTCCCATATTAACATTAAACTTCAAAATAAGAGTTTATTCTCTAAATAACATGCACAATTTAATAAGGACAAAACTTCTCTTTGCTCTCAACATTGCACTGCGTTTTGGGCGTGGGGTGTCTCGCAGAGCGAAATCCAAAGAAGGAACCCCCCGATTCACTACTCCTTGACAATGTCGATCCTAGAGATCCATCATGTCATACATACAATTCTACTACTAAAATTACACACAAGTACAAGGACAGGACTTCTCACTACTATCAACAATTACACTACGTTTCGTGCGTGGGGCGTCTCGCAAAGCGAAATCCAAACAAGGAACCCCCCGATACAATACTCCTTGACAATGTCAATTGTAGTGATCCATCATGTTGCCTACAGAATCATACTACTAATACATACAAGTACCAAGGACAAAACTTCTCTCTACTCTCAACATGGCACTGTATTTCGTGCGTGGGGCATCTCGTAAAGCGAAATCCAAACAAGGAACCCCCCCGATACGCTACTCCTCGACCGTGTTGATTCTAGGGATCCATTAAGTCATCCACACAAATCTACTACTACTATTTGAATTACTAACTAAGAGTAACCCCAAAATCTCCAATCAATCCTTCGGTTGATATAACCGAATTTTTCCTTAAGTGCGATACATCAACCCCCAACAATCAAGTACACCATAATCTCCGAAGATGTACACCATAGAACTTTTATATCCTTTCACCTATATGATATATATATATATACCATTCATTACCATAGCCAAGTGTACATACGACATATAATGTACAATGGCCATACACATAATATAACCGGCTATATATTGCCAATATACTGTACTATGCTATCATCTTCCAGGGCATTACTCATATACCATCATGGGGACCACGGTTGGACTCAATATCACCAATATCGGGTCCAAACACACACACATGATATCCGGGAAGCGGTCATAGTTCCTAACCGGCAATGAGACGAAACATACCCACCACATATCATCCCCAAAAAAATGTAAATCACATAATAACACAATGGACGACTATGACCTGGGGAATATCCACACTCTGCTCCTCGAGCCAGGGTGCTCACCCTCATCGCGCAACTTCCCAATGATAGCATGTGCGGGGTATGCTTCACTACATAAGTATATATATCGTTCACACGCACAATATATATACAGCCATATGATCCTGTCATATAATTAAACCATCAAATACGGTTTAGATATTCACAACATGAGTATACACATATATGCATATCTACATAGACATATACATATATATATATACATACTATATCTCATTCTATGTATGAAGCTTATAAGCTCGACTATTAGCATCCATATTCCTCAATACTCTAGCCATCACTCCATTCATAATAGCTTAATACGTTATAAGAATTCGATCTCTCACTTGAAGCATATTCATTCATTTCTTTTATGATATAAATAATCTTCCAACATAGATATATCTCCAACATTATGGTTATCACCGAAGGTTTAGTGTAGGTAACAATCACTACACATCACATCTATATTCGAAAGTACATCAATATCTCTACTACTAATTCGACTATTGGTATACACATAACTAATAGTATATAAAACTCAAGCTCAATCTTAAATTCATCTCATGATCCCATCACTTAGGGAAAATACTACACTAATATATAATCGTTATCCAGATTATGGTTCAATTACTCCTATGAACCCCTAAATCTTATTGCGTTTACAAACTATTCCTTAGGTTAAAAATTACTAAGGATACGCGACCACTCTCTCTCGTCGGTCCCCAATTTGTATCTTAATAGAATCCTATCTCTATAAGGATTCGACATGAATATCAGCCTAGAATTTCACAACATACCCTCGCAACTCTCTCTAAGAGCTCTTAACCTCACATCATATCTAAACTCACTTTTGATCTATAATTAGGATTCCCATCCCCAATGAGGTTTCCCACTATCTCTATACATAACTACAATGCATACGTATAAACATATATTCTCCCCAAACTATTTCAAGAAGTCTCCATGATCATAACATGTGAGAAACCCCTTATAAGTCTCCAAAATATATCTCTTACATAAAAAAAGAAGGTCCCGTATCCATAAACCCAATCAGAAAGGGGTAGAAAACATTCTAGAAAAACTCGACAAAACAACCCTGTTTTTGAATCGATTCGGTTTGGCCTGAATCGATTCGGTCTCAAGGCAAATCCATTTGGATCGATTCGCTTAGGGGGCGAATCGATTCGGGTCTACAGAACCTAAAAGGGTCTCTTCTTCTTCTTCTTCATAAAACCCATGAATTCTAAACCCTAAAATTCCTCTTCTAACCCCTAAAACTTCATCAAAACATGATTCTAAGCCAATAAATCAACCCAAAGTTGATCCCAACCATTTCTACACCATCAACCCATATATAAACATTAATTTCAAGATTTAATCTACAAAATATAGGTTTTGCTATTAATACCCAAAATCCAATTATTTTATCCACATATTATGAAATTAAATACACAAATGAAATATTTAGCAAGATTAAACACTTGCCTCGAAATTGTAGAGGTTGAATCATGCTCGAGATCGCGTTTGTGCCGGAAGTCTCCAAGGTTTTCCTCTCTCTCTTCTTTTCTTCTTCTTTCTTTCTTCCTTTATTTTTCTCTCTTTCTCTCAAATGGGAAGGCTTGATCCATAAGCCTCTTAAACCGTTAAAACATAAATCCCAATTTTAAATGTTAATACATACTTTAAATGACTCGTTTACTCCAATTCGAGTCAAACATACTCAAAAATATTTTGGGATCGAAATAAAACCCAATGATAGTCATTTCGACTATCTTGACCCCTTCGGAACCAATGGTACACTCAAAATCCTCATCCGACAAACCTTAAAACGTCCTCAATTTTTGGACTTCAATTTCCAAATTCTAAAAAATTTCGATTTAAATGAATTTTATTTTTCTCAAAATTTAATTTCTCAGTCCCAAAATCACGAGTTGTTACACAGACACAAACCAATATGGGTGCGGTACATTAGTGTGTAGCATTAGATATGTCAAAATCATAAATTGGCACATAATGAGTCTTTGTAATAACTAAAAACATGGAGAGAAAATGGAAAAAGTTGCCTCCCAAAGGTTAAGTTTTATTGGTTTAGTGCCCATTTAAATTCCTTATCAAATATAGCAAATTTTGAGTTGTAAGGATAAATTTGAGTTATTTTGCCCCAACTCCGAACTAAAAAATGGGTCAGACATGGTATTAAGTGATTTAAAAAAGTGTAGGAATATTTAAAATAGATTGTCACAATAAATAAATAACTTTTTTCGAAGATTTTTTTTATTTATAAACAAAATGGGAGAAAAGGCCACTCCAAGGGTCTTACAAGTACTAAAGAAAAATAAAATTAGGAACCTTAATGAAACCTCGAACGAGCAGAAGATGGCCTTAAATTACGTTTAAGAGCCAATTTTTCCTTAGGAGTTAAATATGAAAAAGAATCATTTTCCATATTTTTCTTCGGAGAAACTTTTTTTATCCGAACTGAAGTATTGGAATCTTTAATTTTCCCTAGAACCTCAACAGAATTACTAATTGGAGTAATTTGAGTTTGTTTTTCCCATAAATGTTTTCACCCGAGTCCACCAACTTAGAAATTTCCACATATAAATTAATTTCATGCCCTTCATATGACATATTTGGAATGTCCTTAAGTGGAGGCATATCACCGTAATTATCTTCTTTACAGTACACCAAAAAAGTCAATCTTGCACGCTTAGGGAAGGAGATTTTAGCACTGTTTAAAACCGTGCCAGATTCTAGCATGGTTTTATCATAATCTGGCACGGTTTGAATTAGTGCCAAAATTAGGCACGGTTTTTAATTGTGCCGAATATGGGTACGCTTTGTTAAAAAAATAACCCCCCAAAATTTGGAGAGGGACCAAATTTTCAAGAAAATCTAAACCCAACTCTCTCTCTCTCTCTCTCTCTCTCTCTCTCTCTCTCTCTACCGGCGTCCATCGTTTCTCATCATCATCTCCTCATCATCGTTTCTCCTCATCATCGTTGCTCCGCTTTGCTGCTACTGCTCCCACCCTACCGGCGTAAGGTATTACATCTCTCTCTCTCTATCTATCTCTCTCTCTCTCTCTATATATATATATATATATATATATATATATATATTATATGAGAGGGGGGTGTTTTACTGTTCCAAAAAATTAACGGTTGAGATCGCATTTTTTTGGGCGATCTAAGGGTTCCAGATTGTGCCACGTAGGATTATACAAATTATGAGGTGGCGAATGAGGAAAAAAACCCTTTACCCTCGACATACAACCCGTCTTCCTCTCATTCCCTCCCCACCCCAATCCCTTTACCATCGACGAACAAACCCTCTCTAAAGAAACCCTACCCGTCGTCACCCTGCATCGTCGCCCTACGCCTGTCACCTCTGCCACTCTTCGCCGCTTCGCCGATTCGCCGCCCCACACAAACACGGACGCACACACCCCGACCTCCTTTCATTCCCTCCCCAAACCCTTTATGCTTTTTAGGGTTTTGTGCATTTCAAGGTTCAATCCCGCCGATGCCTTACTTCGTCTCCAGATCCAAATCAGGTTAACATTCTCTCTCTATATATATATTCGATTGAGATTATGTGGGGTTTCTACTCATGTCCATTGTGGTTTCAACCCTAATCTCTGGTTGGGAATCATGGGGTTTCGAAATTTGAATTTTGGGTTTTCTTGGTTTCGATTTGAGCTTATATTACACATTATAGATGAATATTTGGCTGGGAATCATGGGTCTTGACAACGTTTTTTAACGTTTTTTTGCAGATCCAATTATATCCATTTTCTTTACATATCCACATGAGGTAAACCTTCTCTCTCTCTCTCTCTCTCTCTCTCCAATTAAGAGTTTGTGATTTTTTTGTTCAAATTAAAGTTTTATAAACCCTAATCTTTAGTTGGGGCTTTGACCATATAGATGGGATTTCAAAATTGAATTTTTGGGCTTTCTTGAATTTACTGTTAAAAAATAACTACTCCAATTAGGCACCTATAAATTTCTTTTTTCAACTATATTTTGTACAATCACAAATAGATGGGGTTTTAAAGGCTTCTCTTCTGTTTGGGGATTTGAATTGATTCATGTATAGGTTTATAATTAGTTAAGTTGATTCATGCAACTATTATTTGGGGGTTTGAATTGATTCATGTAATTTTCTTAATTAGTTCACTCTCACTTTTTGATGTATGTGTAGGTTTTTTGAAGGTTATGTTGGACTTCATTGGGCTTTTGTTATGTATGTGTAGGTTTTTTGAAGGTTATGTTAGAATATTTTGATTTTTTTGTGGTATTGCTACAATTTGAGGTAGTGGTAAAAATACACTCGGCAACTGATGTGTTTCTTGGGAATTTTCCATTTTTCGAGTCTTATTAAGGTCAGTGTTAGAAAATTTAAAGATTGGCAACATGGTCAGGGACCATTGCACATTTTTAATTGGAGGAAATTTAACTCTACCCTGCCCACACCCACTGATGCTCACACATTGATTGCGTATATCGTAGTTACATTTTTTTCCTTCATCTCATTTACTCATACATGCATTTCTATCCTTTGTTTCAAATGGAATCAAAGACCAAAGTTGCGTTGATTTAAGTGTTTTTTTTAGATCAATTATATTTCTTATAATATACTTATTCTATGGTTTTGATGTAGATCACTACTAAAAGAAAGGGCTTGCAAACATTATGTATATGTTGGCATTAAAATGTTTTTGTACATAACTGTAATTCCATTTTATCCAAGTTGTTAGGAAGTTCAGGCTATGAATAATTACTAATTTGCATTATGTTTTATGATTCAAGTTCAATTAGAAGAAAAATTGCAGTTGTAGCAATGTAGTACCTTTTGGGATCCTTTCCTTTTTTACTAATATAAAAAATGACATTTACTGTTAACAATGTAGTGTCTTAAAAATTTCTTCTCTCCATACATACGATTCTATTTTTTCTTATAACACTAACTTTGTCTACTGATTTGCACCACATGGCTACTTTCAACCTTCTTTAGAAATATGCATTGGGAGTTAATGTTACAAGGGGTATCAATGTACAAGTTCAAAACCGAGTATCCAACAAATCAGTGGATATGAGAGTCTTCCAGCAGTAGCCGATGCGGTCTTTAATCAGTAGCCGATGTGCTTATGACATTGGTATGTTTGAATTTATTTTAGAACTGTATTTTAGAAATTCTTTGTTCTTGGGGAGTGAAGCATGCCAGCTCCTATATATAAAGAAATACTAATTCTAGATGGTTTTTCAATCAGGTTTATATTGATTTTGATCTTGATTGTGTTTTTATACTATTTATATGAACGCTTCTTAACTATTGGTCATTAATTATGCCTTATTGGAGTTGTTGGATATGTAGATTGCGAAAAATGAATCAAAGATGAGGACACCTTATTAGAGATGCCACTTAGTCTCTGTGTTTTCTACATGCTTTATATTGTCGAGGCATATGCCCATAAAATTTAACCATTTACAATATTTGAATATCTTTTTGGAACTCACAAGACTTTCATATCTTATGCTCATAGAGATCCAAATTGTTTTTGCTTCTTCGACTTCTTGAGAACAATTCGGCCACTCCTGAGCTCAACCCAACTATTTTATCTCGGCGTGACTTCTCTTTTTCTTTTATGATTGATGTGGGTGGGCATAAGCGCTGCCATCTTCCTCCACCTCACACACAAATTGGAAGGCAGAAGCCCTGCCCAGCATCCCCAACTTGGCCCTTCATAGCCATGCTGTATACAAGAGTCCCTGTATTGTGCTTGATATAGTGGGCATGGTTGGGTTTACTGTAACTATATAGCAGCAACTAAACCTACATTTTTAGGAAATTAGAGTAAAATTCCATCCAAACACAGATCCTATCATTCTCTCCATTTTCCTTTCAACCCCAAAAAACCCTACCAGCTGCCATCCTCCACAATGGATGGGTTCCTTGCATTGAGGTTGAAAAAACTCGAGGTCCAGCTGAGAGCTATGATGACTTCACTGCATCTATGCCTAAGAATTATTGTCAAAGACTTTGATTTTGTGACTTCTGATCTGAAAACTGCCAATAGGGCTAGATCTTCGTTATTGCATGGTCTCCTTTGGTGTCCCATATTCGAGAGGGTATACACACTCTCTACTTTATAAATTTTTACTATTGTTAGGGCTTTTTTCAATTTTAGTTCTGAATTTTGGTTGGTTGGTTTCGATTAAACTCTGAGTTTTTTTAGTTTAGTTTTGCAGATCTATCAGGTATACACACTCATTTGTTCTTAATGATTATAAACAACTTAAACCCCCAAATATTGATTTAGGGCTACACTCACGACAAATTTAGGGCTTTTTAATATACGATTATGTACTTTAGTATTTGTTTATGTTTATGTTTATGTTTTATGATTTAATCACTTATGTTTTTATTTTTTACAGATCAAGATTGCTACACTCTCCAATTTTGGGATCTATATGGGTATACTCTTCTATGTACATAATAATCTGATTTGGAGGTAATAATTTGCATGTACTACTTTTGTTTAGTTCAGTTACTCATTTTTTATTTTTACTGAATGAAGTTGCTGTGTTATTTTTTATTTTTTAACTTTTGGATTTAATATGTTTTTGGCTTCCGATTGATGCTTTGGGTTGTCAAAAAAATGGAATGGAATAGTGAAGAGCTAATTAAACAATGGAATGATATGGAAGTGTTTGAATTAGGTTAAGAGTTTGAATTAGTAGGTACAGATCTACGGTATTAAAAGTTTGAATTAGTAGGTTTAAGATTTAAGGAGTTTGAATTAGTAGGTACAGATGTAGCTGTATTTCAACTTTTTCAATTTTTGTTTCAATTTTTTGAAATTTGGGATCTTTGATAGGTTTTACCGTTGTATGAATGAAATTGTGAGTCAATTTATTTACATGATTTCTTGCAAATCAACTTTTCTTTAAATCTAAGCAAGATTTGATCTCAAGTTGGGTATTCTTGATGCTTATATTTGTATAATTCTTTCTCATTTTCTCCTCTTTTGCGGTCATTTTTATACGCACATAAACTATGATACAGGGGCTTTAGTCCAAGACATGCGACCTGACTTGGCTACTAGAAGTGGAGACCATTCTTGAATATAGGTTACCTTTAGATTTGATGCATATAATACAGGTAATCCCCTGTTTAGTGTATCATGTCTTTTATTTTTTAAGGTGTATACTTCTTCTTCAGAATGGGAACTACAGTACTAAACATAGATGTATACTTTTTTTGAAACTATTTTTTTTATTTTTACCATTATCACTATATTGTAAGCATATTTATAATTCATATATTGTTACGTTGTTCATCCCCTATTTTGAAAAGTGGGATTAAATGCCTTTTGAAAAACTAGCGCTTGATCAAAACGGGAATGAAGATAGAAATTATGAATTGTAAATAGTAAATGTTTGGTAGTTGCAAAACTTTTACTCAGAGTAATAATCCTACGCTAACACATTTCTATTTTTTAACCTCCATATTGCAGGAACTCTACCGGACTATGAGATGATTCTAAATGGTTTTCTGTGATTGTTCCAGCACGGTATTTCTGTTGAGTACAAACTCTATTTTTGAATTTGGTTTTTCAAAGTTGGGTTTTGCCAAGGAGAATACGAACTCTGTTGTTGAGTGGTATTAAATCATGTACAGGTATGTGTGAATTTTAGAGTTTCATGTATTTTAGTTGAAACTCTACCTTCTTATTTGAAACATCCATGAAGTCCTTACTTGCATCTCTTATTATATATTTTGCAAAAAAAAACTAACGTCCTGGCAAATAACTTAGTTGGAACTTGATAGTTTCATTTAAATTGGTTTAGATAGGATGTTTATGTAGATATGTAGATATATATATCCTTTCTATGATATTCAGTGTTTTGGTGTAAGAATCAAACTTCAGAGATTTTGTTCTTTTCTTGGTTGGTTTTCAAGATAATATAGATTTAGTTTATAAGTTTTGGGTCAAAAATTTAAATTTTTTATTTCTTTCTTTTTACATTGCTTTCTTTACCTTTGCACAACTTAATCTGTTTACTAAGGAATATTTGTTTTCTACTATTTGGTTTAAATAAGAGTATACATTGATAACTATTGATAACTATTGGACATGCTTAATAATGGGATGTTTTGAGAGTGAATTCTATTGGGTGGATATATGCCATGCCATGCCAGGTCACCCTAACTTCAATCTAATGGTCTTAGATTGTGACATGTAGGATTATGCCATGCCATGTAGGATTGTGACATGGCAAATGAAGAGAAAAATGGTTATCCCTCAACACACATCCCGTCTCCTCTCATTCACTCCCCTATCTCTCACTTATTATTTCTCTCTACCCTTTCAAGACAAAGCCCTTCCAACAACACAAACCCTACCCGCCTCCTCCTCCGCCGCCCTACATCATCACCTCTGCCAACTTAGGGTAGTCTCTCTCTCACAGGCGCACAGACGCACTATATGGTAAATAGTGTTGATGTTGAAGTTGTTTTTAATAGGACACCTCATGTTCACTATTTAGCTTGAATTCAAATGTTTATACAAACCATTTTTTTCTTGATTCAAATGGTAGAGTTTGTTACTATTTGAGTTTTTCCTCATAAATTCTCATTTTTAACTGAAGCTTCAATGTGGCCTGAAGACATCATTTTTTTATTCATGTCCAAAAATGCAAAGAATTGATTATTACTATTATAATTTGTTAATATTTTCTGATAAACTTCGTTTTCTGATGCTTGAATCTTTATGTTGAGACACCTTTGGGCCAACTCAGAGTTATGGATCAACACAGGTAATGCTTTTTATTTGTTTAACTTGATTGGGTCGTTTCATTGTGCTATGTATGATTTTTTCTATGTTGAAGTTTCCCAAATACGTTTGGTATATGTTTTGTAAATAGGTCGGTATATGTCTCCCTCAATTTACAATTTTTACTTTCTTGCCCAAATTTATGCTTAAGTCGATGACTACCTTCAGGTAATAATAATTTCTCACTTTGTATTTATGTTTTGGTTAAATAATTTACATTGTTTGTTAGAAGCCTTAAGTTGAGATCTCTTCGTATGTTTTACGGTCTTGGCCAGACTAATAGGCCCTAGAGTCTTTAAAAAAAGCCACCAAGTTTGATCCACGAGATGCCCAACTCATTTATCTCACATTTTATATCTTTTTATTTCTTAAATTTCTGTGTCAATTGGTTTTGGGTTTATCTCATACATAAGGGTTATTAAGAGGACTGGCTTATTTAATCAATAATTTTTTGCCATTTGATTTCGCTACAATTTCATTAAAGTGCAACCTAAGGACCAGATGTCAGTTCTTTCACCAATATCTGCATGCCTAGGGAAATCCCACAATTCTGGAGCGTGGAAAGGAGCTGAACAGTGCACAGATGTTCATCCTGGAGCTATAGTGCCTCTGAACGAGAGCGAATATGATTTCTGAATGAGAGCGAATATGCAGCATATATGCATATATGCATATATGCAGGCTACGCATATATGCATCTGTGTATATGCAAACATATATGCATATATGCAGGCTACGCATATATGCATCTGCATATATGAAAACATATATGCATATATGTAAGCTGCATAGCAGCTGCATATATGCATATATGCAGGCTGCATAAATGCATATATTGAGCTGCATATATGCATATATGTAGGCTACATATATGCATATATGTAGGCTGCATATATGCAGCATATATGCATATATGTAGGCTGCATATATGCATATATGATGCATATATGCAGATGCATATATCTTTATTGGAGATGAAACTTGATTAGAAATGAAAATGCTCACGAGGTTTTTGAAGGTTTTTGATATGAGATGATTAGAAGGTTTTTGAAGGGATTAATAATTTGATTATTGGGCACATTAGGTGAAGTTTTCAAACATCTTCTAGGTGTAGTTTGCTCATGTTACATAAACTACATGAAACAAAATCAGATTATTGGTCACATCAGGTGTCTCTCCCTTTTTATCACACACACACACACACACACAATGTTCAGTTATGTTATACACTATGCTACTGCTATTGTTCGATTCTATCATTATATAAGTTATATAATATCATAGATTCTCAAAATGTATTTCATGTATCTGCTTCTGATCCTTATACACATGACATTTTGGGAATTAGTTGATGGCGTGTTCTTTGACAAAATAATCGACAAGTTAATGTTAAATGTGAACTGATTTAGGTAAATTAAAAGAAGCAAGCAACTCGACCTCGAGCAACGAGCAGCAAATGACATAAGGAGCTAAAAGTGAATTGATTTGCGATCTTTTTGCACTTGATTCTGCAGCGAGCAGCAAACGGAAAGCTTCCATATTCTGCAGTGAGCAGCGAACGACATAAGCTGCGAGAACCGAACGACATAAGCAACTGCCATGATTCTGCATAGCGATACTACTATTTGGGCCGCTTTGGTGTCAAATTTGGCAAGTCAAGCTAAGTCGAGTTCATTTTTTTCATAATCCTAATATACATAATAAGATTTTGTGTTATCTTTATTGTTAGAAAAACTACGTTATTTTATATTAACACTAATTTACTATGTTCTTTTATATTTGGGGTTTTCATTTCTGGTATCGCTGCCGTGATTCGACACATCAATACTACAATTTGTGTCGCTTTGGTATTAAATTCGGCCAGTCAAGCTGAGTTGATTTCATTACGTCATAATTTGTGTTAATATTTGATGTTCTGAAAGTGAAGTCACACTCTCTCCTAGATTGCTCATGTCATGTTGATTTATCAACAATGAAAGCTAGATCCAACTTGATAATTTTTAGCCATCTACGAGATGTAGTGGAAGAATTTTAATTAGATTATTTGCAGTCCTGTATTTTTAAACTGTCGTGCTATTTTTTGGCAGTGTTATTTCAATAACAATTACATTTTTATGTTTACAGGTGGCTCAAGGTAGTAAGGGGGTGAAATATGCCTCATCCATCTTTTCTCAATCGGAGACGATTTTAAAAATTAAAAATCAATATACATAGATGCCAAGCCTCATTAATAGGAGAACTTACTATATAATATATATGGACGGATGGCAAACTTCGCACAACACGAAATGTCTTTCGTGCTTTCAAATTGTTTACAGACTATTAAACAATAATGTACGAGTTGTTTTCTAAAACAGGGGTAAATTATATTGATGATTATTTTAGTTATTTTTTATTTGTAATTATATATTCTTATCGGTCAAATTTTTTCTTTGCAGGTAAAACTCGAGTTGGAGAGGGATTGAGGTTGTGGGTTGAACAAAAAAGAGGTAGGCGGCTAAGATGGAGGTACTGTGTGGATGGGTTGTTCCTATGTTTTTTTACGAAAAGGGGTTACTTTTTTTTTTGTATTACCTTTGTTTCACATTATTTTTTGTAATTGTATTTCAAATTGTTCGACACAAAAAACTACACTTTGATCAGGTGTAGTATGCAGTCGTGTATAAATACACTATAGGTTTGTGTAATCTGCGTTGAAGTATTTGTTAGAATGAATAATTGTTGAAGTATTTGTATTTAGGCTCTTTGAATAATGTTGGATTGTTTGTTATCCCTTAAGCAGGGTCGATAGTCCAATAAATGAAGGAGACTATGTCCATTTTTTTAAAAATTGACACTTTGTTTATTCGAGACACAATGTGAATTCGGTTGATGAATATTGTATCTTTCATGCTATATGTGAATTTGTTTGATGAATTTAGACTATTTCAATATTGTTGGATTATTTGTTATTCGTTAAGCAGTGTGGATAGTCCTATAAACAAAGGAGATTATGACCATTTTTTAAATTCGACTTTATTTTATTGGGGTACAAAATTTTTTCCACTTTGCAATTGCTTACTTTGGAAATTTTTTCTTTTTACGATTACTTACTTCAAAAAATTTCGTTGTGCCTTCAGGCACGGGCATTTCGCTAGTATATATATATATTCGGGGGTATATATATATATATATATCAGTTGGATTTCAGGTATCGATTTCGGGTACCTGATTCGATTTCAGGGGTACCGATTTCGGGTACCTAATTCAGGGGGTACCATATATATATATATATATATATATATATATATATATATATATATATATATATATGTTTTTCAAAGGGTACCATACATATATACATATATATATATATATAAGTTAGTTTAGTTTTTATTGGTGTTGATTATGTGTTATATTGGTAATACACTCGCCTGCTAACTTGAATTAATCAGCATGTAAATGCAAATTGTAACCATAGTGTGACCATGAAATGATAAATCACTGATTTATAACCATGAAAATTGATCTTGATTATGGGTTTTGGGTTTCTTTTGATATGGTATTTGGACGGTGAAGAACATCTTCAGTTTTTTAATTTCTTGGGTCAAAAATGATTGTTTGATGAAGTCATGTGGCTTGATTATCATTGGCGTGGGTTTATAGAAGCAGGGTAGAATGTTTGGTTGTGTTTTTAGGCTAAAATATGAAGTTTTTAAAGCGATTTAGGTTGGTTTTGTCTAAGAACATGAGTTGTTGATCTTTATGTGTTCTTGACTAAAAAACTTAAGGTTTGGAGGTTTTGTTTCTGTCCAATAACTAAAACGTAAGAATGGATGTTAGATCTTAGTCCACCCTTATATTGCTTTAGGTTTCTCTGATTTACTCACTGTGTCAAGATGCAGAAACGATCCACAGTTCCTCGAAACTATTACTCCTGTTGGAGAGAGAGCCCACAGTTCCTCGAATAAATATGGGACAATTTGGATAATTAGAATGTATTATATGTGATTGCTGTAATTTAGTAATTCTCCATAGTTCCTGTTTTTGAAATTTTGAAATGCTATTTTATGTGATGTGATATTACTAACACATTCTGCATCCACATGTATATCAGGATGTCATCGATGATCAATAAAGAGTGGATAAAGGAGAAAAACTTTGAGACCGATTCATATAGAGATGGGGTGTTAGAGTTTGTCCAGTATGTGCGTAACACTATTCCCGGGGATATACATTCATGTCCGTGTAGGCATTGTCGCAATGGGAAAGGACTTGTTACTTTAGATGAAATCTTTGTCCATTTGATGGACTATGGTATGGATATAAATTACACCTTATCGCATTTTCATAGGGAGACGTCAATTCTTAATCCAGTCAAGCGATCAGCATAACTCGCTGCTCAGACTAATGTTGGAGAACACATTGATGTGTCTAATATTCCGACTTTGGATGACCTTGTGAATGATTCTTCTGAGATGTTCATGACTGAAATGTGTCCTAGTGCACTAATAGTGTAGGTGGGGATGAAGGGACCCAAAGTTTTGATGTTCTGAAGGATTCTCACACACATACAGGCAAAGACAAGAAGTATGAGCATTTACATCAACTCGCAATGGAGCCACTACACCCTCCTACTGGTTCGTCACGCCATACGACCATGTATGCTCTTGTGAAGTTAAATTATATAAAAACACAATTTAATTTGTCAGATGGCTCCACAGGTGGAATTCTTAGATTGTTGAATGAGTTACTCCCTGAAGGGAACAACTTGACAACTAGTTATACCGAAATGAAGAACACAATTAGAGATCTTGGTATGGACTATGTTAAGTATGACGTGTGCATTAACAATTGCATGTTATTTTGGAAAGAGCATGAAAACTGTAACAAATGTCTAAAATATGGTTCTTTGCGATACAAGTATACTTCAAGAGGAGATGATGGAGAGGAAATTGTTTATCCTAAGGGCCAAAAGAAGTTTCATAAGGTTCCTAAGAAGGTAATGCGACATTTTCCATTAATCCATAGGCTAAAGAGGTTGTATACCATTAAATGGATAGCCGGAAAAATGACTTGGCATGCTCGAGCAATCTCTTGTATGGAATTTATGCGTCATCCCCGAGATTCAACAAAGTGGGTAAATGCAAACATTATGTAGAGCCAATTAGCGAAGGATCTGCGAAATCTTTAACTTGCAATAGCAACTGACGATTTTAACCCTAATAACATGTTTGGCCGTAACTATAGTTGTTGGCTAGTGACTATTTAACCTCTCAAGCCTCCCCCATCAATGTATATGAAGAGTGAGTTCTCAATGTTGACTGTATTGATTCCCAGGCCAAAGTCACCATCAAGTAATATTGATGTCTTTCTCCAACCCTTAGTCGACGAGATGAAGATCTTATGGTCTGGAGTCGAGGCTTGGGATGCAAATAAAATTGAACATTTTCAGTTAAAATCCATGTTGATGTGGGGTACTCATGATTTTCCTGCTTATGGGATGTTAGTAGGTTGTTCAACTCAAGGTTATTATGGGTGTCCTGTTTTCTCTACAAACACACCTTCTGAATATTTTTGCAAGTCAACGAAATATTGCTATCAACGATCTCGCATGTTCCTTCCCGAAAACCATCCTTACAGGTACGACAGATCAAAGTAAACATTTAATGGTAAAATAGAGTCTCCTATGGCTCCACGAAAGTTAACAAGTGTAGAGGTTGAGCAAATTGTGTTTATTATCACTCAAGAAGGTTCCCAAAAAGAGGGAGAGGGAGAGGGAGTGGGTAAGAGGAAGGCTAAAGGGAAGGGCAAGGGGAAGGGGAAGAGGAAGGGTAAGGGGAAAGGGAAAAGGAAGGGGAAAGAAAAAGAGCCAAAAGTATTGGAAGATGATGTAGATAATGATGATGATCCAAGTGAAGGTGACGACGAGGATCTCACAGGTACTGAGGGTTTTTCGAGGAGATCCATTTTGTTTGACTTGGAGTACTGGAAGGATCATGATATTCGACATAATTTAGACATTATGCATGTTGAAAATAATGTAACAGAGACTCTTTTAGGTACCATTCTCTCAGTGAAAGGATCGTCAAATAAAGATACAGTTTGAGCCCGGGAAGAGTTGAAGGTCCTGTTGAATCTTAAGAGAAAATTATGGATGCAAGATGTTGAAGGTAGTAATAAAAGTCGAAGGCCATCATCACCTTTTGCATTAGGAAAGGAAGAGAAATAATCCTTTTATCTCACCTTGGAAACATTGAAGGTACCGATTGGATTTTCATTAAATTTCAGCAATAATGTTAACCTTGACCTTCCCGGATTAACCAATCTCAAGTCTCATGATTATCACGTCATTATGCAACGATTACTTCCTACGTTGCTTATGCATTCATTTCCAGATCATAAGCCTTTGTTTAAATCTATACAATGGATAAGTATATTCATTAATGTTGTTTGTGCAAAAGTGATTATAAGGGAACATCTTTTGAAGGCAAAACACGCATTAGTAGAGGCTTTTTTTGTCCTCAAAATTTACTTTACACCTGCCTTTTTTATGGTCATGATCCACCTCATGCACCATTTAGCCGATGAAGCATTGACAATTGGGCCACCTAGATATCGTGCAATGTGGTTGTTTGAAAGAGAAATGGGAAGATACATAAGGTGGTCACGAAACAAGAGGTACATCGAAGGGAGCATTGCTAATGCATATTTATTACATGAAGCTTCTTTGTATGCCATGGAATATGTGTCGATTAAAGGTGAAGGAACTCATAAGAGGAACCTTGAGGATTTTCTCGATGCTGAGTTTGATGAGTCAATGTGTCAACAAGCATTGGGTAAAGGTAAGGAGTTGACCCTAAATACTGTGCAGTATGAACAAGTACGAAGATGGGTCCTATTTCAATACCATGGCGTTGATGAGTGGAGAAGGTAAACATGTAACCCATTACTAATTCATATTATTTTATTGTAATTGAAAACTTTTTAATGTCGAAATTCGTTACTTGTAGAAAATTTGGGTTAACTGGGACTACATCGATGCATAGAATTGATGATTTCATCCCTTGGCTAAGGAACGAGGCAAGTCTTTTTTATCTAGGTACTTGTTTTTTTATCATAACCTTATTTCTATAAAAATATTAAAAAAATATTCATTTCATTGCAGGCCTTAAGATCTAATGATATCGAAATTTTTCCCTATGCCGATGTCCCACTCCATAGGGTTACTAGCTATGACAAGTTCCAATGCAATGGCTATACCTTTTGTACTTATGCATATGAAGAGAATCGCAGCTTTCAGAGTAGTGGTGTATCCATGAAGGCATTTAATAAGAAGGGGGTTCTCACAACTTTTTATGGAGTTATTAGACAAATACTCGACTTGAATTATATTGAGTTCACACATACAGTCTTTTATTGTGATTAGGTGGACGTAGATGATAAGAATGCTTGCAAAGTTGACCCGACCTCAAAATTGGTGATGGTGAACCTTAGTAAGCTCACAAGTAAAAATTCAATACACGATGATCCGTTCATCCTTGCATCTCAAGCAATTCAAGTGTTTTATTGTAAAGACACCAAGTTCAAGTTGTGGTCGATTTTTTTGCACTCTCCCAAGAGATTGACAAAAGAAATAGATGCGATTGAGATTGATCATACGATGTATGACTCCATTCTCAAGGTAAATGAAAAGTTGTTGGAACTTTTAGACACCGAATTCATCTAATGTAATGGCTTCATGTTCGAATATGATATCTCTTTTTTACTATTTAAACTTTGGTATTTAGTTATTATCAATCTATTGAATCTATTGAACTTTGGTATTTAGTCATTGTTAATCTATTGAAAATATTGAATCTTTCATGCCTGCTATGTGTTGAATAACTCTTGAACTTGGGTATTTAGTTATTGGGGCAGTGTTAATACTGTCTTCAAATCTTATCGTAGTTGTACGGGAATTGCAACTGCAGTACCTATTCATTCATTTAGTAAAGATGAGACTGTTTTCTCCAATGTAAGCTCTTGGGCACGCAAATAATCATAGTAAGTGCTTTTCTGCATTCACTTTTGTTTTCTCCAGCATAAATGGCAAAGTTTCCCTCGGGAACATTAAGTGGAAACAGTTTGTATATACATATATATAAACAGTCTGTATATAAACAGTTTAAATAGTTTGTATATATATATATATATATATATATATATATATAAACAGTTTATATATATGTGTGTATATATATATGTGTGTGTGTGTATATATATATATATATATATATATATATATATACACACACACACATATATATATACACACATATATATAAACTGTTTATATATATATATATATATATATAAACAGTTTATATATATGTGTGTATATATATATGTGTGTGTGTGTATATATATATTTATACATATATATAAACAGATCTGTTTATATATATAGTTTGTATATATGTATATATAAATAGTTATGCATATATATATATACACACACACACACATATATACACTAGCGTATGCCCGTGCCTGAAGGCACGATGAAATTTTTCAAAACACGTAATCACGAAACGACGATAATTTTTCAACGTAACAAACTGTATATATAAACATATCTGTTTATATATATGTATATATATATATATATATGTATATATATATATATATATACACACTAGCGTATGCCCGTTCCTGAATGCACGATGAAATTTTCCAAAACACGTAATCACGAAACGACGACAATTTTTCAACGTACGTAATAGCAAAACACAAAAATTTCGAAGTGTAATTTTAAAACAATGTCAAATAGTCCAATAACATTCAAATAGTCTAGATTCATCAAATAAATTTATACAATATTAAATATACAATATTCATCCATGAAATTCACATTGTCTAAAAAAAACAAAGTGTCAAATTTTTAAAAAAATTGGGCATAATCTCCTTTGTTTATGGAACTATTAACCCTGCTTAACAAATAACAAATAGTCCAACATCCAAATTGTCTAACGTCTTCAAACAAATTCACATATAAAATGAAATTGACAATATTCACCAATCAAATTAATTGTGTCTCAAAAAAACAAAGTGTCAATTTTTTTAAAAAAATGGACATAATATCCTTTGTTTATTGGACTATCCACCCTATTTAAGGGGTAACAACAAATCCAACAAATTAAAAAAAAAATCCCAAATTCGGAGATGGGAGCTAGAAGGCCGAGAAAGGAGAATATGAATTTATTCTTTATGTGGGACTTCCTCAAAATGTCTGTGCCGTGGTGCTTCTGGATTAGGTGCTACTACTGATGTCTTCCCATTCTTCTTCCCACCTCTGGCCATTATCACTCTCCCCCTCTCGGTTTTCTGTACGATTTAGCAAACAATAAACATAATTAATCAGTTTCTCGAATAAAGATACACTCACATAAGTAAATATACAATCAGTAAAATGAAATATACAATCACATCCAAATTGTCTAAATTCGAGATTGATTCACCCGGATCCAATTGGATTACCTCTTTTATACAAAAATGCAGTTTCGAGTTTGGTCCCATCATATTTGGTCTACAAATAAAACAAATAACAATATTAGGAAAAATGAACTATTTGAACAGATGTATTACACCCAAGAAGTGTTATTGCGTCTATTCTAAACCACAAATCTCTATAAAATAGAACTCAAAATAAAGATATACATAAACGAAATCTAAAACACTAAATAAGAGCTGTGAAAATAGTTAAAAAAGTACAATGAATATTTAAACACTGATATTAAGAACACATAATATATATATACATCACACTACCGTACTTATACTTTAAATTAAATTATGGTTTTACCGTGCACCATATCCGTAGCACTTAACCTAAAATCTTCTCGAGTCTATGGTCCAACTCTTATTAAATGAATTTACCCATTAATTTATTTTAAAAAAATTTCGAGTCTATGGTCCAGCTCTAATTTAATTAATTTACTCAATAATTAAATTAATACCTTGGTATCTCTCAACAACTTACTCGGACTCTCTCATTTGGCCCGAAATTTAATATCCGAAATTAAATACCCAAATTCCCTTTCATAAGTTTGATTCACCCTTATTTATTTATTCCAATCTAAATGTTTCTCTCACATTAAATATAAAATAACCTTATACTGTTTATCCCTAATGTCCCAAACGAATACCAGATTTAAGACTCTTCCTTACTTTACATAATTCTCCTATAAATTTCAGCCAAGGTCGATCGATACAACAAAACAAATTGGGCCAAATTTGTCATCTCGTTCGAACGAGAAACGTCGTCATTCGAACGGTATGTGATGTCGTTTGAACGACAATCACTGTCGTTCGAACCGGAGTTCTGGCCGTTCGAACGACCTGCAACGTTTTCTCTCTCTTCTTCCCAATTCAATTCTCCGCAATTAATAAGCTTAAAACCTTCCTTACCCAATAATCAAAACCTCGAATTTGCACTGTAGGTTTTGTGAATCAAAAGAAATCCTAATATCTTTAACTCCCAATTTGTATCTCTAATTGTTAATAAAGACATGAATCCATATGATTTTACCATAACTTTTGTAGTCAATAAGATCTCTAATTAATTTAAAATTTCTAGAAAGCATGATATGAATTCATAAGCCCTATTATATCAGTCCCCAAAACTTGATTCGTAACATCCACAAATTTTAAAACCCAATTTGTATTAACCCAACCCAAAACCATGTGTTTAACACTTACCATGATATGAATTGAAATCAGAAATTGATTTTAATCCAAGTTTAGCCACTTGCCGCATGATTCGTGCAGTCTGATTATTCCTTTGGTGTAGAGATTTTTTTTGTTGAATAACACCTCCCTTGTTCTTCATTTTGGCTCCCCATATGTCTCCCTTTTTGTTCCTCTACATTCTCAGATTTCTCCCAAAACTTGATTCGTAAGATCCACAAATTTGAAAACCCAATTTTTATTAACCCAACCAAAAATTATGTGTTAAACACATACCATGATATGAATTGAAACCAAAAATTTACTTTAAATCAAGTTTAGCCACTTGCTGCATTATTCGTAAAGTCTGATTATTCCTTTGGTGTAGAGATTTTGTTTGTTGAAGAACACCTCCCTTATTCTTCCTTTTGGCTCCCAAGAGTTCTCCCTTTTTTCCGCTCTACGTTCTCAGATTCTCTCAATTGTGTTATGGCTACCTACAACTCCTAAACTTAGGTTTTTATCTCTAAATTCCGTTTTTAGTCATATGGGCCTAATTAAAATGGCCGAAACACCCCCGTGTGGATCCGATCATTCCCAAAAATACCCCGTGACCCATTTACCACCCCCGGGTACACTTTTTCGCCTATCTCAACCCATCCGAACTCAACCGTGTACTCAGAATTGTCATCCGAAATACTTTATAACATCCTCTAATTTTTTACCTAAAAAATGCAACACAACAATAATCCAAATAATTAAATCTTAATTTACCGAATTTAAATAATTCCTCCAATTTAAATAAATCTTCCAAATCATAAATTTAAATATCTCCAATTTAAATAAGTTTCATTTCTCCCCCAAAAAATTAAATAATAAGTCCTCAAAACTATGGGGTGTACATAATTCCCCCCTTACAAAGGAATTTCATCCTCAAAATTAAGTTAAGCCTAGTACTCCATACCCCAACTAGCTCCCAAGTTACCTACCCTTAAGATAACTACACACATCTCTCCCACTTTAAATCGTGAATTTTATTGAAATTAAATTAGTTAACCCGAGTGCCCATGCACCATGTACCTGCGCGCAACGATGCATATAAGGCCCGACTTTTTCCAGCCTAAAATCGTAATATAACTTCGATCTCACAGTCGTAACCACATACATATAACATAACCGAGGTACCCAAACCCTATAATAATGACCGAACATCTCCCCAATTCCAACGTTGCGCTAAGCTTCATTCGTGGGACGTCTCACAAAGCGAAATCAAAACACGGAACCCCCCGATACACTACTACCTAACATTGTCGGTCTTTGAGATCCGTTAATCCCTCAGTCCATAGTACGTACCCCCAAATACTCATATCTTGACATAAAAGCATACACGCCCAATCTTATGCTACAAAAGAAAGTATATAATAATGCGCCCTTACTATCACTAGTTTCCTTGCGCGAAATGAACCCGGAGCCATATCTCCCTGCTCGAAAATAAGACTATTCGCCTTGAATCATGTCAGTAAACATCCCGATTTACCGGAATAAAATATAACAACACCATACATTCTTATGTGCCTATCATACCACACAATACAACATATTTTCTCACATAAACATTTATATTTAGGCTAGACTACCTCTCAGATGACAACTACCCAAAATCAACCACATTCGGGTATAGTGAATACCAAGAATTTCTATCACTATCCACTGTAGTTCAAATCCATCGTTAACCACCCAAAACTTAGGGAAAATCATCTACCCTACTCCCAAAGTGCTCAAAAGTAGTAATTTCTTGCAAAATCCTAACTCCCCTTTTGTGTACTTCTCCCCCACTCTCTCTCGTGGTTAACACTAAGGAACTCGAAAACCCCACAATAACTTTATATATGTAATATGATAACTACAATGATCGCACCAATAAATTCAACTTACCCACGAACTCTAGTGAAATGAAAATAAGATTGGGGATATCCTAAAAAGCTGAGACCCCCTTCATAGGGGGTGATCAAAGGGTTCACCCTTCGTAGAAAAGATCGTCATCTTCCCTACCCCATCCAAATTCAAGCCTCCTGTATTGTCTCCTAAATACGATGGAAGCACCAACCTTGTCCATCATATTGAAATGTACTAGGCAGTAGCATATATCTACTCCATCTTTGATGAGATGAGGTGCCGAGCTTTTTCAAGAACTTTAACTGGGGATGTATATGCATGGTTTACATCTCTTTCAAATAATTCCCTAGAAAACTTTAAAATGTTGGCCGAGAAATTTATCCAGAATTTCTGTTTTGGGGTGAGGCCTCAGAAAAAGACGACCCATCTGCTTTATACGAAAATAAAAAATGTGCAGAATAGGTACAGATATTTATACAAAAACTGAGGTGGCGCTATCGTTTGAACGGTGTAGGCATGTCGCTCGAACGAGATCGTGCGACATGCTCATGTCGCTTGAAGGACAGAGAGATGTCGTTCGAACAAGCTCGACGACCAAAAAAGTCTGCTTCTACACTTAGAAAAATTTATGCTTGTGTTAAAAATAAATCAGACTTCGAAAATTATTTTTTCAAACATTCCCAAATATTTATGTAAATATTACAAACTCCAATAAACCATTTTACCAATAACGCGAAGTGGAGTAGTGGGAACAGTTGAACAGCACGTCGCATGTAGCATGATGCACGTGTGAAGATGGTGGATGCATGGATTCGGATCAAGGTTATCGTGGATGATCGTATTGACGTACCGAATGTAGCGGTATCAGACATACATACTGTGATCTGGGACAAATAAAAAATTCCTAGATTCTACCCCGGACATTTATAAAATTATGTCCTTACAAATCTCCCCCTATGTCCTTACAAATATGAATTACACTATCTCCATAAAGCAAATGACATATAAGATAATATCTCCATTAAACCATCAAACTGAGAAAACTAACTGATATGTGGTCAATCAAACTTCAGCATCTTCAAATATTCATCTTTTCAAAAACTCTCAAAGCTTTTATCATCAGGGTGTGCAATCCAATAATCATCAATTTTATACCTTCACACATGAGATAAAGCAGATACCCGTGACATGCATAAATGAAAGATAAAATAGACAGATATGAGAATCACAAATAAATGAAAATGGAGAATGCCATAAGGTAATAAACTTTCTATTTTTGAAATTTTCAAATTGTTTTCACACAAAATATACAACAAAGAAGTACACCATGAAAGAACATAAAAACAACCAAGTCGATGATAGCAGAAATGTAGGGGTGTGAGCAAAATCGATAGAAAAATCAATGCATATAAACATAACCTATGTGCACAATGAATATTGGATATTTCTAACGAATGAACTCAACATCTTCCTTAGGTGTAAAAAGATGAAATTATAAGAAATTGACTCAATCAAATCAGCAAATCAAAGCTCAAAGTGATCTCCACACCAATAACGTACAAAACTATTTAATGCTTTTTCAGGACTTTCAAGGATGTGCAAACCCGTTTAAATTCTCCAACCCAACTCCCTCAGATTTATATTTTTTTTAGAGGTGATCTAAATTCTCAAACGTTGGAAAATTGATGGTGAAACCTAATGGCCAATATTCGGCATGTATTTCTTTGTATTGCCTCTAAATATTTTGGGCTCTTTTAACCTCTGTGGACCCCGGATAATAAAATTCCTCAATTTTTTAGATTCGATATAACGGTGGCTTAGTGTTTGCAAAGGCCAAATGAACCTTTCGTAGCCCTTCCCCGTTTTAAAATACCACACAATGTCACCAAATGGTTTTTACATGCATTCCAATCTTGTCAATTTTTATCGCATATGGTTCATTGTATAGATAGAATTGAGATGGAAACACTCAAGCCAATATATGATAGACAAGTACAATAATCAAATAAAGCCATGCATGTGTGCAATAAAAGAGGGAGCTAAACATGTACAAATATATCACTAATCACATCTCAAAGATTCTAAACAATGTAAAGCACATGGATAAAATGATGTAGCGTCTCAAATCACTATCAAACACTCCCGTGAAAAATGGAAATGAAAGTTGTGACTCGTCTATCTTAAATGCTCATCCATAAGAGGTGTAAACAAAATACAAAAATCATTTTGTGATTTTGTAAAAAAAATTTAAAAAGAAAATCTTTTTGGATTTTTTTTTGAAAAAAAATATACAAAGCAAAAGAATAATAATAATAATAATACAAATGATACAAACTAGCAATAGGAATCATATGATATAAACATGACAATGCATCCTATCCTAGACAAAGACCATCCCCTCAGTCAACTCTGCATATCCCTAAAGACTTCCTGAGACACTAGAATCTAAGGGAATCTAAAGGTTTCGTGAAAATATCGTCTAACTGAAGGTTAGTGGGTACGAAACTTAGGGATACGACTTTCTCCTCAACTAACTGACGTATAAAGTGCTCGCGTATCCTGATGTGCTTTGTGCGCGAATATTGGTCGAATTACGAGATATATGTATCACGCTCGTGTTATCACAGGAGACGGTCATGGTGTCCTGTGAAATCACATAGTCCTCCAACATTTTCTTCATCCACAAGAGTTGCGTGCAACAATTCTCGGCGGTGATGTACTCAGCCTCCGCAGTGGATAAATAGATGGAGTTTTGATTCTTGCTCAGCGAGGAGATAAGATCAGAACCAAAGTAGAAACACCCACTAGAAGTGCTCCTACAACCATCTATATCCCCGTCCCAATCGACATATGAATAGGCGGACTGATGGTCATCGGTATCAAAGGAATACCAAACACCATAAGAGAGAGTTCCACTCACGTATTTGATGATACATTTTAGAGCGAGTAAGTGTGACTCTTTTGGAGACGCCTGATATCGCGCACAGACTCCAATGTTATAGGCTATATCGGGGCGAGTGGTAGTCAAGTAGATAAGACTACCTATCATACTCCAATACAAGTTTTTCTCTACATCCTTGCTTGAAGTGTCCTTACTAAGCTTGGAAGAAGTATTCATAGGTGTTCGTGCATTCTTAGCAAAATCTAAACCAAATTTCTTCACTAGGTCTCTGGCATACTTGGATTGGGAGATGAACATCCCATCCTCTAGCTGACGAACTTGGAGACTAAGGAAAAACGTAAGCTCACCTACCATGATCATCTCAAAAGCACTCTTCATCTCCTCCTTAAAGTGGTGAGCATGCTAGGAGCACGTGGATCCAAATACTATGTCGTCCATATAGACATGGGTAACCAAAATAGCACCGACATATCTTCTGACGAATAACTTCATATAAAATCCCCCTCTCTTGAAGCCACGGTCTAAGAGATAGGAAGTAATCCTCTCGTACCAAACACGTGGTGCTTCCTTAAAACCATACAAGGTTATCCTCAGATAGTAGACATTCTCCGAGTGCTGAGGGTCTTCAAAACCCTTTGGTTATTCAAAGTAAACCTTATCCTGTAGAATTCCATTTAGAAAGACACTCTTGACATCCATCTGATATAACCTGAAGCGCATATGACATGCGATGGTGAATAGTAAGAGGACAGACTCAAGCCTCGCAATAGGAACAAATGTCTCCCCAAAATCTACACCGTCTATCTATGTGTAGCCTTGAGAGACCAACCTAGCCTTGTTTCTGATTATGGTACCATTTTATTCTTGAAAATCCACTTGGTACCTATCACATTCGTTTGACTAGGTCGGGGGAAAAGTTCTCAGACATTATTCTTTTTAAACAGAAGTAACTCATCATGCATAACAATATCCAGTGTTCATCCTTGAGTTATTCTTTATAGTTCTTGGGCTCGACTTTAGATGTGTAGCAGACATGGCTAACAACATTCTCTAGCTCAGCACGAGTCTTAACCCCTAGGGTGGGATCTCCTAGGATAGAAGTAGGATCATGACTCTTGCAAACCCAAGCAGGTGCGTCCCCTAGAATAGGAGTAGGGTCCACCCTAGATGTAAGTGACACAGTGGGATCCTCAAAAAAGAGTGTGTCATCCTCACTCAAATGGCTGGAGTCAACAGACATTGATGGTTCGTCATCTTGCACAGTAAAGTTTATCGACTCCATCACTTTAGAGCTCTTCATGTTAAAAAAAATGGTACGCTTTACTATTTGATGAATGTCCTAGCAATATTCCCTCATTGTTTTGGGAGTCGAACTTTCCTAATTGCTCTCTATCCCGTAGGATGTACCATTTACTCCCCAAAATACGGAAATATGCAAGGTTGGGCTTCTTTCCAGTCCACAATTCATAGGGAGTTTTAAGTGTTTGTGGACGAAGGTAAACCCTATTCACCGTATGGCATGCAGTAGACACTGCCTCTGTCCAAAATCTCCTAGAAACTTTACGACCTAGAAGAATAGATCTAGCCATTTCCTGAATCGTCATGTTCTTTCTCTGAAAAATCCCATTTTATCGAGGAGTCTTCACAGAAGAAAACTCATATTTAATTCCTAGGCTATCACAGTAAAGATCTACTTTTTGCTCCGTAAATTCAGTGTCATAGTCACTACGTATTCTGTTAATAATGACACCTTGTTGGTTTTGTAGGACACGACACTTGGTCATCAAAAACTCAAGAACATCGAATTTCTCTCTCAGAAAACCTACAATCGAATATCTGGAGAAATCATTTACAATCACTAGGATGTACCTCTTACCACCCAGACTCTCTGTACGAGTAGGACCCATGATATCCCTGTGTATCAACTCAAGTACTCATGAAGTGGTAATGGAATTCAACTTCTTGTGGACGCTACAGATTTACTTTCCCAACTGATGGGGTCCACAAACCATGGAAGCTATCTTTCCAAGTGTTGGTAAGCCACGTACTAGGTCTTTTTTAGATAATCGCGTCAACTCTCTAAAGTTCATATGACCTAGACGTTGGTGCCATAAATCCATAGGAGTGATCGTGGCTCTATTACAAACAAGTGAGGACTTGGTCACAGTCCCGTAGAAATTATCCTCTATCCTCAACCCTTGCATTAAAAGTTTACCAGCTTGATTATAGACATTGCATGAGTCCCAATCAAACTTTACAACAAAGTCAGCGTCGCACAGTTAGCTAATGCTGATAATGTTTTCTTTCAAACCTTTGACATACAAAACATTCTCTAGATTAGGAAATCTTGGTAACTCTACTGTACCTCACCCTACGATGCTAGACTTGCTCCCGTCTCCAAAGGTGACTCTACCTTCCTTATAATCCTCTAACTAGGTAAAAAATGAGACATCACCGATCATATGTCTAGAGCACCCACTATCGAAATACCACTGTGAGGTATTATGTGATTTGACAGTGACATGAATAGCAGGGGACTTTTTATCTTTCTTAGGTACCCAAGAAGTGGGAACCTTTTGTTTACCCTTGTTGTTGTTAGTTTAGTCGGGATGCGAGAAGCATTCACTGATGTCAAAGACATCCGTCGGAATTCCTCCATCAAACTCTGTGATGTGACGGCTAAAAACTCAACACGCTCTCTCAGACTGGTAAAATCATCAGTACAATGTGGTGAAGCATATGTACGTGAAGTCTGACCCAAACTATAGCAATACTCTCTCAGGTGGCCTTTTCTTTTGCAGTACGTACAAAAGAACACAATCTTACACTGACCTTGGTTTTCTTTTCTTGGTCGAACTCTCCTTCTTGGTTTTATACGATGGCCATATGGAGTTGTAGTAAACTCAGGAATTGGTTCAGGTGCTATTTAGGACGTGGAGGCACCATCAAAACCTATTCCCTGCCTATCACCAAAACCTAAAGCGGGACCGAGGAGCATCTTTCCCATCTTTCTAGATTTGTCCTCGATTTGAATCTTGACTTCCCGTGCTCTCTCAAGATCATGAGTAAGCTGGCCTACAAGGGCTTCAAGTTTATTTTGAGTTTCCAGGGAGTAATGGATATCACTCGTAAGACTTGCCACTTGATTAGTCAAGTCCCTTTTCTCTTTCTCAAAACAACTCTCTCTCTCCAAACAGTCTCTTTCTTTCTCTAAACTGACTTTCTCTCTCAACACAGGCAGACTCTCTTTCTCTCAAGGTAGTGCCGGTGGAGTACTCTCTCTCGCTCGCTTCTCCTAAATCTTCCTCTAAAGCGGTGATCCTAAGAAATAACGCTTTGTTACGCTTTTTGGTTTTAAATGACTCAGTATATAACTCAGCGTAGGCGCGTTGAAGATTACTCTTGCTCTCACTTGTAGCATCCTCCCCCTCACTCACACCGTTCTCACTGTTGAGGTGTCCTTGTGAAGTAGCATCCTCATCGTCCTGAGGAGAACTAGAGGTACCCACATGACTATCCATGAATGCGATGTAGTTACACTCATGCCTGACTCGTCTCCAGAGTCCGCCGACTCGACCTCACTGTCGTCACTAAGGGTAGCATTAAGGACAATCTTGCCCTTTTCTTTTGCAAGTCTGTTCAGCCTAGTAGCACACTCAAAAGCTCTATGACCCTTACCATCACACTCATAACATCTCTCACCGTCTTTCTTTGGAGCGTCTTTAAAATCATT
Source organism: Sambucus nigra (assembly GCA_949130495.1). Classification (NCBI taxonomy): domain Eukaryota; kingdom Viridiplantae; phylum Streptophyta; class Magnoliopsida; order Dipsacales; family Adoxaceae; genus Sambucus; species Sambucus nigra. Next base: position 627,380,439 of record OX422212.1, on the reverse strand, counting down.
TTTATTTTTCTTTTCAAACTTATTTTTCTCAAAATTCTTTTTATCTTTGAAATTTCCATTTTTCTTGAATTTGAGAATTTTCTTGATTTTTTTTTTGTAAACAAGGCCAAATCATCTAAATCAAGGTCACATTCGGAATCTGATGTTTCTATCTCCCTTTTTATAGATGACTCTACTCTCTTTCTTGTCGACCCCTCACTCTTTTTATCCTTGGCACTAAGTGTAATTCCCTTATCTTTTGGTTTAACAAACTTACGAAACATGTCAATTTCAAAGGTTTGCAAGTCTCCAACCAATTCCTCTAATTTAAGCGTGTTTAAATTACCCATAGAATTTAACACAGTGATGTTAGGGATAAAATGCTTAGGTAGTGATCTTAGAATCTTTTTAACAACTCTAGCATTAGTAATGGGTTCACCAAGATTAAATATAGTGTTTACAATATCTAATAATGTAGCATAAAATTCATCAAAACATTCAGACTCAAGCATGGTGATAATTTCAAATTGAGTTGTTAATTTTTGTAATTTTGATTCTTTCACGGCATTAGTTCCTACATGGGTAAGTTGTAAAACATCCCATGCCTCTTTTGATGTGGTACACGTCATTATCCGTCGAAACTCGTCAGGTGTTACGGATATAAAAATAGCACTAAGACCCTTAGAGTTAAAAGTTAACCATTTAAATTCTTCTTCAGTCCATGCAGTCAAAGATTTTAATTTTGTCACGTTGTCAATAGTGATGGAGGGAGGTGTCCACCCTCTTTCAACCAAAATATAAACTCTTTCATCTATGGCTTTTAGAGAAGATTTCATACGGGCTTTCTAGTAAGCATAATTTGTTCCATCAAAAATTGGCATTTTATTATATAATTTCTCCGTTTTCAACATGCCCTTTTTTAAAAATTAATTTTTTAGAAAATTGATATCTTTTAGAAAAATTTTGCGAAAAATTACACGGTATAATTGTGCAATTGGCTCTGATACCAATTTGAGAGTGCACTTTTGTTCAAATAAAGAAATTATTTAATTAAACTCAGTTTTTTCAATAAAATCCTAAAACATGCATCTAGGTGTTATTGAAGACAATATAATCATGCAAGAACATTTAATCACAAATAAACACACAAATGAGGAAAAATCCCCCAAAGGGGCAAAACCTTTTTTATTTCCACTATAATTTGTAAAGAACGATTCACACGGATTATACTGAAAATAAGAGTGACATATGAAATACCCTCAGGTGTCGGTTCCAATGTCTTCAGATGGAATCTCCCGCAAGAACTCCAGATGGGAAGCAATGGGAAAGAGTTGGTTTCTCCATTAGTTAATCCAGATGAGTAAAAACAATCCTTTGAATCTTTAAATATTCACACACATATTTAGGAATGGTTTTATGAATCAAAAGGCATTAAACCTTAAAAACTTGAAGTCTATTTTCTGGGTTGTAAATCGTAGAAACGTGTACGAGAAAGACTTGAAAAGACATGAAAAATGGGTACAGATATTTATACAAAAATCGAGGCGGTGCCGTCGTTTGAATGACATATGCATGTCGCTATCGGGTGACATGCTCATGTCGCCTGAACAACAGAGCGATGTCATTCGAACGAGATCGATGACCAAAAAGGTCCGCTTCTACACTTAGAAAAATTTCAACTTTTGTGTTCAAAATAAATCAGACTTTGAAAAGTATTTTTTTAAACATTCCCAAATATTTATGTAAATATTACAAACGCCAATAAACCATTTTACCAATAACGCGAAGTGGAGTAGTGGGAACGGTTTAACAACACGTCGCATGTAGCATGATGCACAAGTGAAGATGGTGGATGCATGGATTCGGATCAATGCTGTCGTGGATGATCGTATTGACGTACCGAATGTTGCGGTATCAGACATACATACTGTGATATAGGAAAATAGGAAATTCCTAGATTCTACCCCTAACATTTATAAAATCATGTCCTTACAAGCATAGCTATCGCATCCCTCATTGGAGGTATCCAAAGGGGAAAGATATTATGGAAGCTTACTGAGGGCCCTCCCAAATTAATGGCCGAATTACTGGCAGCAGCTGGAAAGGTCATGAATGATGAGGAAGCAATGGTTGTTAAGTGTGAGGATGAGAAAGGAAACAGCAGTGGAAGCAAGTTCCAGAAAAAGACAGATGGGAAGAAAAGGTCGATTGATGAGAAGTTTGCAGATTACGCTCCGTTGACTGTAAGCTGTGAACACATCCTCAATAAGGTAAAGGGCAATTGATCTTTAAGATGGTCAGAGAAGCTAAAAAATCCCCCTCATAAGAGGAACAAAAGTTTGTGGTGTGAATTCCATCAGGACCACGGCCATTTGACTGACAAGTGTTTCTCCTTAAAGGATGATATTGATAAGATGTTGAAGTTTGGGAAGCTAAGGAAGTATGTACATAAAGGTGCTTCACAGGGAAGCCAAGCTGACCCTAGGAAGAGAAGGAATGATAAGTGGTGAGAAGATGCCCCAACTAGGTGTGATGGTCTCTCAAAAGATGACGATGATGACCCTGACCTCCCAAAAAAAGACAACATTATCCTAGTAAAGAGGTTAAACATGATCTCCTTTGACGTTGGTATGATATGTGGGGGATTAGCGGGAGGAGGCTCTGAGATAGCCGATAAAAAATCTAATTTCTCAGAGGCAAAGGAAATCACAAAGGTCGAGGTTGTGTATTCGGCTTCAATTAATGTGATGTCTGAGAAGACGAAGAATGTGGACATGGACACCCTAGTAGTCGGCTTCTCAAGACTAGATTTTAAGGGTATCCTAGCTCCACATAATGACCCTCTCGTCATCACAACCAGAGTGCATGGATGTGAGGTGCCTAGGATCTTAGTTGACGAGGGAAGCTCAGTATATGTCATGTTTTGGCTTTATTTTAAGGCATTGGAGCTTAGCCGGGCAAGGCTCGTCCCTTACCACCATTCACTGATCGGTTTCAGCCGAGAGAAAGTTCACCCATTGGGGATGTATGAGATGGATATAAGAATGGGGGATTAGAGGACAAAATGTCTAACTAGAAAAATCAACTTCTTTTCCATGGATGAGAATGTCTTCTCAGCATACAACCTCATACTTGGATGAGTGACCCTCAAAGAGTTTGAGGTAGTGCCTTCAACTTTCCACCAGATGATAAAATTCTCGACTCCTTATAGAGTAGGGGAAGTTCAAGGTGACCAAACATCAGCACGTGAATTATATTTCAACTCTGCGGTGGAAAGATAGGCATATAAAAAAGCTACAACCACCTATTATATTGACACTCTTGATCCGAGAGATGGGACAAATCTCAAAAGGGAGAGGCCGCGGAAGAGGTAGAATCCATCGTCCTCAATAAGTACGAGCCTATAAAAATAATCCAGGTTGGAAAAACCCTAAAGCCTAAGATCAAAGACGAGCTAATCAAGTTATTGAAGAGAAGAGAAAGTATGTTTTCCTGGAGTCATGCAGACATGGCAGGTATTGACCCCAACATCATGTGTCACAATCTTAATGTGGTGGAAGATGCCAAACCAGTTAAGCAGAGGGTAAGGATCTACTCCCATGAAAAGTATGATGTTATCAAAGATGAGGTTAAGAAGCTCGAAGAAACTGAGTTCATTAGAGAGGTTATTTACCCAGAGTGGCTATGAAACACTGTCATAGTGCTAAAAGCCAATGGGAAGTGGAGAATGTGAGTGGATTTTACCGACCTAAACAAGTCTTGCCCCAAAGAAAACTTTCCTCTTCCTCGTATAGATCAAATGGTAGATGCCACAGCAGGTCATGAGCTGATGAGCTTTATGGATGCACATTCTGGCTACAACCAAATCTTCACAGACCCGACTGACTTAGACAAGACAACCTTCATTACGGATAAAAGGACATATTGCGACAAAGTCATGCCTTTCGGCCTGAATAATGTAGGGTCTACATATCAGCATTTGGTAAAAAGATGTTTGTGGATTAAATTGGAAAGTCCATGAAAGTTTATGTGGACGATATGCTAATGAAGAGTCTAAAGGTCGACACTCATGTGGCCGACCTTGAAAAATCTTTGATACCATGGGTACATACATGATGAAGCTCAACCCTGGCTTCATTAGCAACCAAAGAGGAATAGAGGCCAACCTGGAGAAGATAAAAGATTTGCTGGAAATGAAGACACATGAGACTATCAAAGATGTTCAGAGACTTACTGGACGAGTGGCTACCTTCAATAGGTTTATTTCTAGTGCTACTGACAAATGTCTTCCATTTTTTAAAATTCTCAAAAAAATATTTTGAATGTAATGAGGAATGTGATAAATCTTTTAAAGCTTAATTCCTACCTCGAATCTCACTTATTTTTATCCCGACCAGTTAAGGAGAAAACTTATATGTGTACTTAGCCGTCTCAGATTCGGTAATTAGCACTGCTATAGTGAGAAAAAAGGATGGGATACAGAATCCAGTATATTACAACAACAAATCTCTACAAGGATCTGAGTAGAGATATCCTAGGATGGAGAAGTTGACTTATGCTTTGATTCATGCTTTTAGAAAGATGAAACCGTCCTTCTAAGCCCACTCAATGGTCGCCTTCACTCAGTCACTACTCAAACAAGTCATCCATAAACCTAAGAAATTAGGGAGATTAATGGCTTGGGTAATTGATATAGGGGAATTTTATATTTTCTACCAGCTGAGGGTGGTAATCAAAGGGCAGGAACTAGCCGATTTTTTGGTCAAGTTTACTTGGGATGAGACCGAGGTTAAAAAAGAAAAAACTAAGATTGCAGACAACCGACCAGAAAGAAGTATTGACCCTTCCATGAATGAGACCAAGGCAAACACGGTTAGAGGAAAGACAACCAAGAATGAAGAGGGAAGGTATCTCTTTAAACAAGGATCCATGATAGAGGGAAACTTTTTTGAGGCTGGTGATGTAGGGAACCTCTTTGTTGATGGGTCGTCCTGCGAAAATGGAAGTGGAGCCGGAGTTATAGTGTCAGCACCAGATGGCAAAGATATAGAGTACACCCCGAGGTTTAATTTCAATGCCTCCAATAATGAGTCAGAATACGAAGCTTTAGTAGCAGGTCTATTTTTTAACCGAGTTCTTAATATCGACTAACTCCTAGTCCATAGTGACTCAAGACTTGTGGTAAATCAAATCTTGGGAGTGTAGGAAGCCAAGGATGAGAGAGTGGCTAAATATCTGAAAAGAGTAAGATCGATGTTGGAAATCTTCAAGGAGGTAAATCTGAAGAGGATACCTCGGCTAGAAAACAGTCGAGCCGACTCGTTCGCGATGTTGGCCTCATCTATAAGAACCGACATCAGAAGAATAGTGCCGATAGAGGTCTTTCTTCGACCATCTATTGAAGAGGGATGTGTCACATTCAATTCTTGCCTGAATCTAAGAATGGAAGCTTCATGGATGGATCCTCTGATTAGATACATCAGAGAGGGGGAGCTCCCCTCATCAAAAGCCGAGATAAGAAAGCTGAAGTACAGAGATGCAAAATTCTCCATTCTAGGAGACACTTTGTACAAAAAATGGTTTTTGCTCCCTTTGCTTAGATGTGTCCATCCATTTGAGATACTGAATATCCCAAAAGATATACATGAGGGTTCCTACTCTAGCCATATTGGAGGAAGATCATTATCCAAAAGGATCATAACTTAGGGGTACTGGTGGCCGACCCTCGAAAAAGATGTAGCAACATGTGTAAAAAAATGTGACAAGTGACAGAGGTTTGCTACCATCCCCAATTAACCTCATCAACCTCTGACCTCCATCACATCTCCCTGGACATTTGCAGTATGGGGAATCGATTTGGTAGGACCCTTGCCAAGAGCTGTGAATAACTATCGATACTTGATTGTAGCGATAGATTACTTTTCCAAGCGGGTAGAGTCCGAGACGATGATAACTATCACAGAACAGAAGACATTCCAGTTCATTTGAAAAAATCATCATCTGCAGGTATGGTCTCCCAAATGCCCTAATCTTAGACAATGGAACACAGTTTAAGAATGTCTCTTTGAATAATTATTGTGAAAGAGTTGGAGTCAAATAATTCTTCTCCTCTCCGGTCGACCCTAAGCAAATGGACAAACAGAGGTGACAAATCGGACGATCCTTGATGGGATTAAAAAGAAGCTATAAGAGGAAAAGGGAAGATGGATTGAAGAAGTATATGGTGTGCTATGGGCCTACAGGACGATAGGTAAGACCCCTATAAGGTAGACCCCATTGATGTTGGCATGTGGCTTAGAGGCTGCCATACCTACCAATATTGGCCTTCCTACTCATACAGTTTAGATGTACGACCATCAGGAAAATGCAACAGAGAGAAGACTTGATCTTAATTTGATTGAAGAGAGAAGAGAAGATGCCGATGTAAAGCAAGCAGCCTACTAGCAGAGGACTGCCAAATTTTATAATCAAAGGGTGAAAGAGAGGCTGATAGTTGTGGGAGACCTAGTTTTGAAGAAGACATGGAAAAAGCTCAATAAGCTCTATCCAAATTGGCATGGACCTTACAGGGTAACTGATGAAATTTTCCCAGGCACATACCGATTGGAGAATCTAGAAGGAGAACCCTTCTCAAACCCTTGGAATACCGACCATTTAAAGAAATATTACTTATGATGTTGTAGTTGTCTTATTTTCTTGTAATCCAAGCATCAAAGTATGAAGAAGTAAAATATCAATAAGAAAGTATCAGTGTTCTGTTAATATCTTTGTACTAGTGTATGTATCTCAAACATCATTAATTTGGTGAAATTATGCGTTTAAACATCAATAATTTGGTGACCTTAGACCTTTAACATCATTAATTTGGTGAAACTATGAGGATAAATATCATTAATTTAGTGGCCTGAGACCTTTAACATCATTAATTTAGTAAAATTATGAGGATAAACATCATTAACTTGGTGACCTTAGACCTTTAACATCATTAATTTAGTGAAATTGTGAGGTTAAAAATCATTAATTTGGTGACCTCAAACCTTTAACATAATTAATTTGGTGAAATTATGAGGTTAAACATCATTAATTTGGCAACCGCAGTCCTTTGACATCATTAATTTGGTGAAATTATGAGGTTAAACATCATTAACTTGGTGACCTCAGATCTTTAACATCACTAATTTGGTGAATTTATGAGGTTAAACATCACTAACTTGGTGACCTCAGACCTTTGACATCATTAATTTTGTGAAATTATGAGGATAAACATCATTAATTTGGTATCCTCGGACCTTTGACATCATTAATTTGGTGAAATTATGAGTTTAAATATCATTCGTTTGTTGACCTCATACCTTTAAAATCATTAATTTGGTGAAATTATGAGGTTAAACATCATTAATTTGGTGACCTCGGACCTTGAACATCATTAATTTGGTGAAATTATGATGTTAAACATTATTAATTTGGTGACCTCAAATCTTTAACATCATTAATTTAGTGAAATTGTGAGGTTAAACATCATTAAATCGGTGACATTTGTTATTATAGAGAGACAAAATATCAGGATAAAAGAGCTTTAGAAACAATGACATGGAATCTCATTACATTCATAAAAAAAATATGTTCCAGAGTTTACATTCAACTCAACCAAAAAAGTTACAACCATGAGTTCCCAAAAAGAAGGATTACAAAAAGCTTCACGAAAAATTAATGAAGAGCTGGAGTGGACCTCAGAGTTCGATTTGTCCCTCGATAAGAGCTAACCCATCAGCAGTTGGAGTTTTTTGGTTGAAGCCAAGGATAGTGACCTCAACCTCAAATTCATGTTGAGCAACATATTTGTCTCCATGGCCTCCAAGGTACTAGGCTCGACTGGACCACCTTCTTCCACTTCTATTAAAGCCTGAGCAAATCTAGGGTTGGTAAAGCCAAGACAGACAAAATCCTCAACAGCCAGGCTCCCAAACTCACCCTCCTTCAGATCCACCCATCGGTTGGTCGCTTAGATGCCTCTCTCCAGATAATCAAAACCAAAGCCTACGAATTCATCGAGAACTTTGTAGTTTTCAATGATCTTCTCCAAAGTGTCGGCCAGTTCAGCTTTAACAGCAACATCAATCTTCGACTGAAGACTCTTATACTTTGCTTTCAAAGCCTTTATGTGATCCTCCTTCAGCTGAGTTATTTGATTCTCTCTATCCTTCATATCCCCTTTAAATTTCAAGACCTCCCCCTCAGATCGGCCTCAGTCTTCTTAGAATCCTTACTCTTTTGTATGGCAACCTCTTCAAGGTCCAGTCAACCAGGAGGTGAAGAGACACCACACTCTGTAGAATAAGATCATTCATATAAATAATAACTTTTAAAGAGAAAATACAACAATTGGAAGAAAAATATTAATACCTGAACCGCCCTGTGAAGGGTAAACTCGGCCAATAAGGGGACATCTAAGTCCTGGAGATAATGCTTATCCTCCTCAGTCATGATGGTGCCAATAACATTAGAATCTTGAATGTTATGGCCGATAACACTATCTCCTATCTTAAGCTACGATAAACGAGCAACCAAGGCGTCATCGATGGAAATGGGGATGGCACGGTCCTTAGTAGGAGCCCTGCTCGGCCTAGTATGAGCCGGATCAGTAGTAAACTTCCTCTTCTTAGTAGCATCAGCCTTAGAAGTGTTGATGCTCTTTTTTATTTGGGCAGGAGGGGGTACATTCTTACCACCACGTTTTTCCATAAGTTTTGTAAGGTTGGGGGATGACATCTCCCAAAAATCATCATAAATGACTTATGGTCGCTCTAAAAAAAGAGAAGTCTCATAATTAGCAAGTCATATAGATGAAAAATAGGAGACATAACTTGGTAAGGTAAGGAAAATTATTGAAACTTACGAAGCTCATCTAAAGGACCACCTACCAAACATGTCTAAGAAAGGTAATAGGGGGTCATCAGATGTTCATATTTGACGAGTCGACCCTTCTCTCCTTGATTGCGAAGGTCCTCAATGTTCTTATAGTTATCCTAGCTTAAACCAGGGTCGTATTTTTGTAGAAATGGAGACTTTACTCCATATCAGAGGTGTGGATCAGACGTGTGACAAGCCACTTTTGGGCCAAACTTCGAAGCTCCCGATACAAATAAATACCGAGGTTTCTAGTTATTATTGGAAGTTTGGGTAACTAGAAGAATTTTCTTCTCAAATTTTCTAGCTACAAAGTGGTAGTATCCAAGATGATTTTTGGCAGATGATGGAGTATAACACCCAATAAAAACTCTAACTGGAAGGTCGGTGTGGTGAACAACCTTCTAGAGGACGATAGCCCCAATCATGATCCTCCAACATTTTGGGGACAGTTGGCAAGGGGAAAGGTTTATATAAGAGAGTATGGCTCTGATAGTTGGGTGAATGGGAAGACAAAAACCTAACTTGAACATCTTCTCGTAAACGTAGATTTCACCCTCTCAGCCATCAAATGCCCTCTTTTCCTTAAGAGGCTTCCTCAGGATGATTGAGGAATCAATGGAATAAAGATGTCTGAAGACTAGAAGGTCGTACTCATTTATAGTACTCTTGTACTCTACAGCTATTGAGGTATGAAGTTCACTTTCTTCATCATCATTTCCATCCCTAGCAACCTCGGTCTGGGTACTCGTATCGGTACTATGGGGAAACCTCTTCCCAAACTCAACATCAGTGGTGTACAATAGAGGAATGGCATTAATGAGAGGAGAAATCGCAATGTTAGTCTCTAAATTCTCTATGAAGGGAGATCTACGCAAAGGCCCAACACCTTGGTGAGATGAGGCACAGTCGAAAACCTCTTCATCCTCAGAAACTCCACTATGACTGGGGGAGTAATCCATAGCCTCTTCAAAAGAGTCTATGCTCATAGGGTCTGAAGCATCTGACTCAGACATTAGGTCAGAGACCTCGGCAGGCTCAGGGTGTATGACAGCTAATGGTTGATGGAAAATTGTTTGTAAAGGAAAAGCATTGGCCTCATGAGCCTCATCTTGGGCTAACTCTATCTATCGCATTTTGTCGAAAAAATGCTCGCGTAGAGTTGGAAACTCTGTAGCAAGTTTATATAAAGGTCGTAGCATCCGTTATATGACACTGCACTTGGGGTTTCACCCAAAAAGACAAACAGGTTAATTACTTCTAACTGAAAAACGTGCTGCGGATGGATCCCCGGGTTTAATTTTCGCAATTAAAGTATAATAATTTCCTCTCATATAAAACGAGATGCGGAAGCGTAAAGGTGATGGTTCAAGTTAAAGCAAATTTTAATTTTACCAAATTTTAATTTTCTTAAACAAATTAAAATTAAATAAAGTGAGAATTAAATAAAGACACACAAATATTAATTTCACTTAAACCAAGTTAATTCATCCAAGCCCTAAAATTTGCCTAAATCATATTTTGTAATTATATCAAATTACGCAAAACCAATTTTAACAATTAAATTAATAGACTTGAATTAATTAACTACTCATTACCCAAATTAACACGTAGAGATTAAATTAAACCAATTTTATCTTTTTACCTAAGCATGCGTTCTAGGTGATTTTGTAAAAGATAAAATAAACAATTAATACACTATGCCGCGATGTACGAGGAAAAACCCAAGACGGGAAACAACCTCGGACGGCCCTAGCCTCAAATCCACTAGATACGGATTTACAAATACAAGACAGAAAGACTTACAACACACGACTCGATCCCTCTCAAGCCTCGATGCTTCTTCTTGTAGATACCTCTTCCTAGTGAATAACCTTGGAGCACCACCGCGGTCTCGGAATCCACCGATAGGCCTTTATATGGTCACCGTCACCCATACATGGAGCCTTTCTCCAAGTGGGTAAATTAATGCAAACTTCTCTTCAATTCGGTGTAGAGAAAACCGTTGCCAAACTCCAAACAAGATATATGTATATGAGAACTTGGAATAAACTCATTTGGGTGTAAACAAGAGTGGTGTATATTTTTCTCTAAAAATCTCACTCAAAACATGATCTTTTTCCCTCTTTGATTTTTCTCTCAAAACACTCTCTAAGAGTTAGAAGGTTGTGAAAAAGATCTCTTTGGAAAAAGGTTTCCGGCACATCATAAAGTATGAAAAAGATGGTTAAAAACTAAGTGGGGAAGTGGGTGAAAAAACTGCCAAAAACTGTTACCGCCTGACATCTCGTTCGAACGACATTTCGTTCGAACGAAATCTCGTTCGAACGAGACTTCTAACGAAGTTCCAGATTGAACTCGTTAGAAATCTCGTTACATATCTCGTTCGAACATAATGTTCGTTCGAACGACATTTCAAAGGCCTATACTGGAAACTCGTTCGCAAACTCGTTCGAACGACATCTGGTTCGAACGAAAAACTCGTTCGAACGACATATCGAACGAACTTGCAGAAAGTTTGAAAAATTCGATTTTAGCCCAAAAACTTTATATACTTATTTTAAAGTTTTAGATAATTCTTTCTGAAAATAAAAGACATTTAATTAAACCTAACACCCAATAAACTTGTTCCAAGCTCCTATATATATAATATTGCATTCAAACCTTGGGAGCATGGAACCATGGTTGATGACGTAGAAACGAGGCACGCAAACCGACATATTGATGAAGTTTTATACTCTTTGCCGCTAGTATTCAACAAACACTTCGTAGGCTTGAGAGTATTACAATTACATACTATCCTATGAATAAATGTTTTTGTCCGGAATTGAGCCAAAACTATATATGGACTCAATTGGAAATTTGTGTCCTTACAAATCTCCCCCTTTGGCTATTCCGGGACAAAAACCAAAACAAAAATCCTAAAGGGTCGTCAAGCTCACTAGACTCAAAAACATAACCCACCCAAACTTGACTCAAACCAAGGATCAAACGCTTTGCCGCTTTCCTACACACTTAAGCAAACTCATCAAATGCATGGGGAATATCAAAGAATAAGCAATTAAGATAAATACTTCCCAAAATTAATTCTCCCCTTTATCAAACAAATGACATACTTAGAAAGACGTCTCCCCCTAAGATAAATCTCCCCCAAACTAAGATACGATAATAATAGGATTAGATACCATTTCTCCCCCTATCATTCTCCCCCTTTTTGTTCAGGAATAGACAAAGGTTAAAGAATCAAAACAGTAACTTATCTCCCCCAAATGGGATAACAAGCTAAAACATGTAATGGTGCATATAGTGATGAGAACGTTAAAGCATATGGGCAACAAAAGTTCAACTAATCCAAACAATAACATCGGATACCAACTAGGATGCAATAAAATGATACAAATATGAAATATAAACTATTAAGAATGTGATATCAACAAAGAATGCAATAAGATGGATGCCAAGTATGAATTAAAGCATAAATGGATTAGAAAGCAAAGCAAAGACTAAACAAAAATATCAAATATATGTATACATAATATATATCAAAGAGACTCAAGTACACATATATAGATATAAACACACAAATGACACACACAACATATAATAGGAGTCTTTCACACTCGTATGGCAAAAATGTGTCATATGGAAACGGAAGTGTTGGGGTGTGAACTAGTAACACTTAAATTTAGACCCAATCACTTAAAAACATGATCACGGAGTTCTCATTTGATTGCAAACTTCATCACATTTAAATATAACCTCATGTGACAATATAGATTGAACTCAATGAACAAACATACACAATGCATACAAGCCTAGCATATTGATGATTCTACAAACCAATAGAGTCATGACATGAAATACGCAACTAGGATAAATGGACATTGTGCAAACCGTTGATATACCATCCAATCTCCCCCATTAACCATTTATGTTTATTTTGAATTAATATATCAATCAAACATAGGCCTTGGCAATTTGATTTTCTTTTTAATGCCATATTTTCTATTTTTAGGCCTTTGGACCACGTATTTGTTTTAGGTCCATTCCAAACGGTGGCTTAAAATCGCAAAGGATCACTTAGTCCTTTCGGAGCCCTTCCCCGTGCACAATTATATATATCATGTTTTCATTTTTCACACAAATCTCACATGCAACGGATTTTGACATGCACTAGTCCTCCTAAATAACAAGTATGTAGATGACAATATTGGTAGGAGAACACCTCACATAGATCAAATATACATATGTAGTAAAAAATTCAAAGGATCTCGTGCATGTGTGAATAGAGGCATATAAAAATAGAATCCATTTAATCAATACAAAATCCAACTACTCCATAAAATATGGTAAAGAACATAATAAGGATTGATAATCTAAACCAAAAGTTCTAGCCACGTGGGAGCGTAAAAGATGGAATTCAAACACAAGTATATGCCACATAAAGTGTGCCAAACTAACGACCACACAAAAATAAAATCTTTTTGAGTTTTTAAAATTTTGAAATTTTTACCCAAAAATAAAAAATATATACTCAAAAGGCAAACAAAAATCATTTGAATTTTTCATTAAGCTTACATTACCAAGAGATAAAATCCAAATGATAAACAAAAATCTTTTTATATTTTTCATTTAATGCAAACAAAATGAAGGAAATATAATACAAAAGATAAACAAAAATCATAATTCTAGCATGTGATAAGCATGAAGCATAGACCAGAAAATGATAAACAAGCATACATTTAGCATATGAATATAGCATGAAGTACAAAAGATAAAGTATGCAAACACTAACACATTCATCCTTTAGATTTAGCAAGGGAGGAAGCATGTGATAGTAAATGAGAATCAAAAACCTTACTATGCAAAGCAACCAAGTCGGATTTCCTAACCCAAATTAATGAAGAATGATTATTTTGGGGTGTAGGAGTTTCAAATACATTTGTTGCATTGCGTTGGGATTTTCTAGGAATGCGTTTAAGATCAAAATAAAATTTCCTAAGATGACCTTTTCGACCACAATGTGTACAAGTGAAAACATGTCGAAAAGATTTACCTATGGAGTGATCTCTAAAAACTTTCCTAGTAGATTGGCCTAAAACATTGGTTTTGGCATTATGAGTAAATTGATTACAAGCATTGAAGCCTAAACCACAAGTGTCATTTTTAATTTGGACCGTTCCTAATATTTTATCTAATTTTTCTGAACAACACTCCAAATCAAATTTGACATTACTAGAGTCTTTTAATTTATCATGCAATTCTAAAATGTTAGACTCTAATAAAACATTTCGCTCTTCAAAAGCAAGAAGCTCCTTTTTCAAGGATTCCATTAAACCCCTAAGGCTATCTCTTTCGCCTTCTAAATATTCAAGCTTCTCTTGAAGAGTCCTATCACGTGTCCTAAGGTCTTCTATTAAGGCATTTTCATCAATGACCTTGACACTCTCTCTTAAACTAGATTCTAACTTCAAATTAGCTCTTTTCAGTTTAATAGATTCTTTATAAAGTTTTTGAAAAGCATTTTGATGTTCACTCACATTAACCTCTTCTTAATTTTCACTCTCTCTTTCTTCTCCACTCTCACTATCATCAAAAACAAGAGAATCATAAACTATGACCTTGGAAGTGTCATGTGTTAACGTTTCATCAATCGATGAATTCTCACTATCACTCACATGACTAGCCATAAAATCCACAAAAATTTTCTTAGTGGGGGAATCGGGTCCCTCTTCCTTATCACTATCACTAAGGGTCGCATTATATGCAATGGGTCGTTTACCCTCTTTCCTTAGTTTAGTGGGGCACTCATAAGCCCTATGGCCATAACCTTCGCAACCAAAACACTTATTAGACTCGTCCCTATCTAAATTTTCATTACTAGGTTTAGGGATCTTCTCGGCTTTAGGGATGTTCTCGCCTTTGTCATGCTTACAAGTTTCAAATTTCTTAAAATCATTTTTAAATTTATCTTTGTTAATTTTAAGAAATTTTCTAAATTTACGAGAAAACAAAGCCATATCTTCCGAGGCACTGTCACTTTCGCTCTCTACTACTTGTTTGACCTATTTTCGGGCTTTTAAAGCAATACCTTTTCAATTTTCTTTTCAGTTTTAGAGGAAAACATATCTAGTTCATAGGTTTGTAAATCACCTACGAGCTCTTCTAATTTCGTAGAGGCTAAAGATGGTAAAGAATTTAAAACGGTCACTTTTGGAATAAATCTATCGGGTAGGGACCTTAAAATTTTCTTTACAACACGGTCGTCAGGTATTTTCTCTCCCAAATTAAACGATGAATTAACAATATCGGAAAGTCTAGCATAAAATTCATCAAAGGTTTCTTTTTCATTCATTTTGACAGTTTCAAATTGAGTGGTGAGGTTTTGGAGTTTTTAAGCTTTAACGACACTAGTTCCTTCATGAGTTAGTTGTAAAATATCCCAAGCTTCTTTAGCGATTTCACACGTCATAATACGTCGAAATTCGTCAGGTGTGACAGCGCTAAACAAGGCATTCAAACCACGGGAATTAAAATTTGAAAGTTTATATTCATTCTCCGTCCATCTATCGGCAGGTTTGGGAACACGTTCATTTTCAACTAAATAAGTTGGTGGGGACCACCCGTTAACAACAGACATCCAAACTCTCTCGTCGATAGATTTTAGTGCCGATTTCATACGTGCTTTCCAATATGCGTAGTTTGAACCATCGAAAATAGGAAATTTTGAAAATGGGGAAAATTCCATTTTAGCCAAAAATTATTTAAAGGATCGTTAACGAAATAATTTATCGCTTTGGCTATGATACCAATTTGAAAAACGTGATGCGGATGGATCCCCGGGTTTAATTTTCGCAATTAAAATATAATAATGTCCTCTTATATAAAACGAGATGCGAAAGCGTAAAGGTGATGGTTCAAGTTAAAGAAAAATTTAATTTTACCAAATTTTAATTTTCTTAAACAAATTAAAATTAAATAAAGTGAGAATTAAATAAAGACAGACAAATATTAATTTCACTTAAACCAAGTTAATTCATCCAAGCCCTAGAATTTTCCTAAATCATATTTTGTAATTATATCAAATTAGGCCAAACCAATTTTAATAATTAAATTAATAGACTTGAATTAATTTAATTACACATTACCCAAATTAAACACGTAGAGATTAAATTAAACCAATTTTATCTTTTTACCTAAGCATGCGTTCTAGCTGATTTTGCAAAAGATAAAATAAACAATTAATCCACTACGCCGCGATGTACGAGGAAAAACCCAAGACGGGAAACAACCTCGGACGGCCCTAGCCTCAAATCCACTAGATACGGATTTACAAATACAAGACAGAAAGACTTACAACACACGACTTGATCCCTCTCAAGCCTCAACGCTTCTTCTTGTAGATACCTCTTCCTAGTGAATAACCTTGGAGCACCACCGCAGTCTCGGAATCCACCGATAGGACTTTATATGATCCCCGTCACCCGTACATGGAGCCTTTCTCCAAGTTGGTAAATTAATGCAAACTTCTCTTTAATTCGGTGTGGAGAAAACCGGTGCCAAACTCCAAACAAGATATATGTATATGAGAACTTGGAATAAACTCATTTTGGTGTAAACAAGAGTGGTGTATATTTTTCTCAAAAAATCTCACTCAAAACATGATCTTTTTCCCTCTTTGATTTTTCTCTCAAAACACTCTCTAAGAGTTAGAAGGTTGTGAAAAAATATGTTTGGAAAAAGGTTTCCCGAACATCATAAAGTATGAAAAAGTTTGTTAAAAACTAAGTGGGGAAGTGGGTGAAAAAACTGCTAAAAACTGCCAAAAACTGTTCCCGCCTGACATCTTGTTCGAACGACATTTCGTTCGAACGAAATCTCGTTCGAACGAGACTTCTAACGAAGTTCCAGATTGAACTCGTTAGAAATCTCGTTAGATATCTCGTTCGAACATAATGTTCGTTCGAACGACATTTAAAAGGCCTATACTGGAAACTCATTGGCGAACTCGTTCGAACGACATCTGGTTCGAACGAAAAACTCGTTCGAACGATATATCGAACGAACTTCCAGAAAGTTTGGAAAATTCTATTTTAGCCCAGAAACTTTATATACTTATTTTAGAGTTTTAGATAATTCTTTCTGAAAATAAAACACAGTTAATTAAACCTAACACCCAATAAACTTGTTCCAAGCTCCTATATATAAAATATTGCATTCATACCTTGGGAGCATGGAACCATGATTGATGAAGTAGAAACGAGGCACGCAAACCGGCATATTGATGAAGCTTTATACTCTTTGCCGCTACGTCTTCAACAAACACTTCATAGGCTTGAGAGTATTATAATTACATACTATCCTATGAATAAATGTTTTTGTCCAGAATTGAGCCAAAACTATATATGGACTCAATTGGAAATTTGTGTCCTTACACAAACACTTAGGCAAAAGATCAAAGATTGGAATTGGGATGGTTTCCACCAAAGAACATCAAGAACATTCAAAGTTATGTCTACCAGATATGGTGACCGGAGTACAACCAACAAACCCAAAAGTGGGGATTTTGAACAAAGATAGCCGTAGAACAGTTGCCCAAGGCCTAAAAGGCACCTAGCAACTACAATATCGACCTTAGAACCACCAAGTAGTGACTCAAAGACCTCGCCAAAAAGTAAGTAGGTCACTGCAAAAGCCAAACGATGAATTAAAAACAACAATGGAAAAATAAAGTTTGGAGAACAATATCTGGAGGAGGTTAGACAACGGAGGAAGATGAATAAGAATAGAACCTAGTTTGCAGAAACGCTATGGGGGATTTTTTGGGTTTTGTTGCAGAAAACTTAAAATGGGAAACCAAATAGAGAAGAAAGAGAGAGGAAAGAGAAAATTTTATTTAAACCATTGTGCGATTAGGAGCAAAAACCAAGACACTCATCATTGCACCTCGAACCCCTAAAGGGTGTCACCGCATCAGTTGTTGTCTTGGCACATACGCAAGACAATTCAAAGGATGACATGTGTCCCAATGGTCGTTCACATATCCCAACATGCAGACATGTCTTTCCATCACCTGAGCACACACACCCCTTAGACATCTACTCACATAAAAGGCTAAGGGATATGGGGTGATTGATATGCCCATAGTGTACCCTCATACTCAGAGTAGCAACATCGACCAACCTAACATCCGAGTCATCAGGAGGTTCACAATAGCCATCAGAGAGGTCGTGTTTCACAAGGTTGGTTCCACATTGATTGACCTCGGCACGTCAATAACCAAGTTCAACAACAACTTCTATGGGCTCAACTATGGCCACTACATCATCGTAATTTGCTTCGTCTGACACCATAGTTATGCCTAATACCTAACCTCGACCAGTCAATTTGGTATAGGTCATACTTATGATTGGCAGACTAACATAGCTATCGAACTCACCAATGTCATACTCGGCCGAGCTGAGGTTACAGTCAATGACAACACAGGTCCGAGCATATGAAAGCACATGGAAGACTTGGAACACGTGGTCAAATCCATTATAACCAAATCATTCCCTTCATATGAAGGACTATTCGATCATCATTACCTACATGAGGCACAACCAGGTGTCCGCATGAGATTGTCTAGGTCATCACGCTCATGCTCATTGCATGCTTGGGGGGTACACTACACCCCCAAGCACTATATATATTTGTCTTCCCCTAACATGTAAAGGGATTGATATTGTAAACCCTAGTGAAAGCTCTGGTAAACTACACAGTAGAGACAAAAAGTGAGTGCATTATATCACAAAGGCAATTAGATCCCCTATTTATTAGTGAAGATCACTCACCTTTATAGTGGACATAGGCCTAGTGTAGAGGGGGCTTAAAGGTAATCATGAGATTAAAGATAATCCTACCATTAACAATAATGTTCAGGATTAAGGCAGCCAGGAAACTTAGCATGGCAACTTAAGGCATCTCAGCATGGCAGCTCAATGTTTGGGATTAAGGCAGCTCAGTGTGGTAGCTCAAGTGAGACAGCTTAGTGTGGTAGCTCATACTTTATCTTATTATGTTACTTAGTCACATTATATATTTGTTTATGTTGACAATGAGTTATAACGATTTTAATTATGTAGCGAGCATAATGTTTTAGTGTGAGTTTAAACGATACTCGCGAGAGACCAGGCTTGGTAGGGCCTGGGAGAGCTTTTATGCTCTATCAAATGACCTCGTCGTGGGAACTTTAGAGGGACTTAGTTTAGAGGATTCATAAGTGAGGCACCGTTGGGACTTGTCCTGACCATCTTAGATACACCTGGTAAAATACCAAAGAACCCTGACCATGGAACCTCGGGCGAAGAAGTCTTGAGTTCCATCGGGCGTTGCCAACTTCATAGAAATATTATCCATGCCCTATCGGTGGACCTACACTCCTTGGAAATGCCTTATCCTTTCCACACTTGGGTGTTTGACCTGGTAGGGAAATACATCCTTCTTCAAGGGGGAAGATATGGATACTAGTCGCAATGGAGTGCTTTACAAAGTGGGCTGAGGCGATACCACTAAGAAGGGCAACAACAGAGGTGGTGATAAACTTCATCAGAGAATACATCATTTGCTATTTTAGGATTCCAAATGTTATTCTTTTAGATAACAAAACTTCTTTTATCAATTCAGAGATAACGATGCTCACAAACAAGTACTCCATTGTTCATCATACTTCAACGGTGGCATACCCAAAAGGCAATGTTCAAGATGAGGAAACTAACAAAACCTTGGTTAATATTTTGGCAAAAATGATGAAGTATTTTTTAGGATCGTGGGATGATAGTGTTGTGGGCCTATCGAACAACCAAGAGGAAGCCCACAGGGTATACTCTGTTCTCCCTTGTTTATGGGGCTGAGGCAATTCTTCTAGTAGAGTTAGAAGTTCTCTCTTCTCGATATGCCTTGCGAAGTAGCGTGCTCCCTCAGAATAGACATGTGCAGCTGGAAGCGTTGGATGAACACAGAGATAACTTGATGCAACATTTTTAAATGTATACAAAATAGATCTCCAAAGCATATAATAACTTGGTGAGACCAAGGAAGTTCGTGGAGGGAGACCTCATTCTGAAAGAAGTAGTGTAGCACATCAAGGGGCTTCCCCTACCTAAATTTGTAGTGAATTGGGAAGCACCTTTCATTATAAAAGAAGCTGATGATTCATGTTATTGCTTAATTTCTAAGATGGAAGAAAATAAGCCATTCAAAATTAATAATAAATGGTTGAAAGTCTATCATGTGTAAATAATTAAGTCTAGACCACTGTTGTATTTAGCTGCTGTTATGAATATAAAAGTTTTTATTGAAACTCGAGTGGAGATGGAAGAATTGTAGAACTTCATAATATATGAAAACAGTTATAACACAAATAAAGGACATGGAAAAAAATACATCTTTTTTATTCATTCATAAACTTTGTGACATTAAAAAATTAGGAGTTACTTCCCAAGAATTACATAATAAGAAGAAAAGGAAAATGTATACAAAAAAAATCCATTGGCCTAAGAGGAACCACAGATATGGAGAAGAGAAAAAATCTCCAGGAAGGCCCGAAGAAGCTGCTAGGCAAGAGTGTTGGGTATTAATAGAAACCTCCAATCTCATTTGCGCTTATGTATGCTCGATGAGGAGTTTCTATCGTTTCAGCTTCACCCGGTGCAGAGCTTCTTCGACATTCTCTACCTCCTTATTGACAGCTTCAAGCAGAGGTGCTAGCTCAACCAATTGAGCTTCCTCACCCCGTTAATCCTCTTGATGCTTATGTAGTAGTTCCCTCTGATTGTCCAGTCGATGGCTCTCCAAACTCTTTAAGTGCACAATCAATCAGTTAAATCGAAGCCATCGTGACCCAACTTCCTCAGATAGCCCAGGAATTGGTTGAGGAAAGGTCTGGTAATGTTTGGAGAAGGAGTACTGACGATATCGGTAACAACAGGCGCCATTCCCTGAAGCCTATAGCTCATCACGGGGATGTTGGAACGTAGGCAATCCATAGTAAAAGTATCAGGATGGTGGCTTGCAAGCCTCTCCACTACCAAACGATGGCTAGCAAGAATTTGAGGAGAGCGTTGAAGGACCATGAGACAAAAGTCATGAGGAGATAAGTCGGGCAGAGGAAGCTCATAACCAGATTAACTATCGGTAACAACACCAGTCATGGAACCTTGGTCGTCGTGATCAGAATCTTATGAGATAGTGGGTTCCCGATGGGGTGAAGCGATGGGCGAAAGAACTGGTGTAGATTTCTCTTATGCCGGAAAGGATTCATGAGCAACCTGAGAATAGGAAGAAACAATGAGTTTATAAAAAATCCTAACAAGTATTTTCATTGTTAAGTCACCGATATAGGTGGAGTTTATGGAAAATCTTAACAAGCATTTTCATTGTTAAGTCACCGTTATAGGTGAAGCTTATGGAAAATCTTAACAATCATTTTCGTTGTTAAGTCACCGTTATAGGTGGAATTTATGGAAAATCTTAACAAGCGTTTTCGTTGTTAAGTCACCATTATAGGTGGAATTTATGAAAAAACTTAACAAGTGTCTTCATTATTAAGTCACTCATATTGGTGGAGTTTATGGAAAATCTTAACAAGCATTTTCGTTGTTAAGTTACCGTTATAGGTGGAGCTTATGAAAAATCTTAACAAGTGTTTTCATTGTTAAGTCACCAATATAGGTGAAGTTTATGGAAAGTCTTAACCAGCGTTTTCATTGTTAAGTCACCGTTATAGGTGGAGTTTATGAAAAATATTAACAAGCGTTTTTGTTGTTTAGTGACCATTATAGGTGGAGTTTGCAAAAAATCTTAACAAGAGTTTTTGTTGTTAAGTCACCATTATTAGTGGAGCTTGCGAAAAATGTTAACAAGTGTTTTCATTGATTAAGTCACCATTATAGGTAAAGTTTGAAAGTTTGGGAAAGAAGACTCTTCTAGATTGTACATTGTCAAGAATAAAAGACAAGCAAGGAGAAATGAAAAGAAACTAGCGAAGTACCTCAGCAGTGGCTGTAGCAAGAACGGGCATCACTAAGGAGGCCATAACAACGGGAACTATTGGGGGTAGGCTTACCTCTTCAGAAGCCTTAACGGTACCCTTAACTAAAGAAGCCTCAACGGCCGGTAAAGCTTCTTCGCCAACAAAAGTTACCAAAGCCGATATAGGAGCCTCAATTGAAAAGGACGTTGGACCTCCAAGTAATGCCCCAATGTTGGTGGATGCAGAGGAACCACTACGTTGGGTAGGAACTTTAACCCTGGCCTTGGGAATAGGCAGCCCACCAAGAGAGGAGGGCGGGGCAAGATCTGGAGAAAACTATAAAAAAAATAAAAATAAAGCTAAGTGTTAGAAATGGGGAATAAGTACAGAAGAAGTGACAAATACCTCTAAGTGTTACTTACCTCAGTTATGGAACCAAAGAGGGAAACTGCAGCTAGGGGCCTCGTCAGCACAGGGGAAGAAGAATGTTAGCTAACAAAGACGCCACTTAAACCTAAGGCATCACAACATATTAAAGTCTTAGCATGTTAAACAGAAAAAGGGGATGGGAAAAAAGATGTGAGACCTAACAAGCAATTGATAATATGTTACCTCGGGGGAAACTTCTGCAGCTGGAATGATGGGTAGAATGACCTCGGTTTGAGATGATAATTCAGAGGAGGTTGGGGAAGTTGTCTCTGGTTGAGAAGAGATTCCCACAGACTCAACGAAATCACCCCTCGTATCAGCATCTTTCACACGTTGTGACGCCTAACGGCGGGAGTAAGTAAGCCCGATCATAGGGGAATGGGGAGGAGTTATATCGATTTGAGAGGAACCGAAACTCCCCCCCCCCCCCCCCCCCCGAAAGGGCTCACGGGGGGCTACGTCTTTCTTCTTCAACTTCCTGCACTAAAGTTGATAAGAGTTAAACAGATGCAACTTTCCTTAGAAAAAATGTGAGT
The DNA here is from genome assembly GCA_949130495.1 of Sambucus nigra. NCBI lineage: Eukaryota > Viridiplantae > Streptophyta > Magnoliopsida > Dipsacales > Adoxaceae > Sambucus > Sambucus nigra. Next base: position 627,357,576 of record OX422212.1, on the reverse strand, counting down.
AAGAGCAACAATACATATACATACCTCGGATTCAGAGGGAGAATGGGAGGATATAAACACTGGATAAGGAGGAGAGGACGCAGAAACAGAGGGAGCTGGAGATAGATGTACATCTGGAGTTCATTTCATCTGGGACTTGGTACCCAAAGTCTTCTTCCTCACACCCGCAATGCCAGGACTCCGAGGAACCTTTGAACTCTTCTTTATGTTTGACCCTGGTTCTGTTGGATTGACCAAGATGGTGGGGAAGGTGGTAGAAGGGGGAATGACAGGAGCGCATCATTGAAACTTAACATTTATTCATTCCATCGCAGCCTGAACCCTCCTTCTCAGCTCTTCATTAATTTCTGCAGACATGGGAAGGGGAACGGAGGCGACGGGGAATTCCTCCAAAGGTGTTTGAGGCTGAGTTTGAGACTTAGATTTTGAGGAAGTCCCACCCTTGGACTTCCTAATTTTTTTGGTTGGTGGCTGGGAAGGCCCTTTGCTAGTAGATGCTTCGATTGTAGGGGGAGGCTATTTGGGGGTTGCAACGGTCTTGGGTTTGGGCGTGGCAGTAGGGATCATTGGTCAATAAGGGGGTAGCTCGAGGGGAGGATCTTTAATAGTTTTACTAAATGGGAACTCAACTCCAAGAATGGATTTTCCTTTGAGACCCAATTCTATTGCAGAAAAATAAAGGATTGGAGGATACTTGGTGGAACTTTGTACGAACTCACAAATCATAGCTAGTTGCATCAAACGGAATTTGGTGGCATAAGAGGTAGATACTTACCATTTCCTAGTAGCAATGGAGAGGGTGACTCGACCATCAATATTAGAGGTCACGCCAAGTACCGTTGCAGAAAGGTAGAAGGTGCAAGCCTCAGCAAAAGTAGCCCTCTTATTCGTCAACTGAAACACAGGTCGAGGAGCCCCCTAATCAAACCCGAACTGCCTGCTACACCTATTGGGGTTATAAGGTTCAGAAGTATATCCCCATTCAGTAAAGGAAGAAAGAAACCCAGTAGTGAAAAAAGGTACCACGACGTGTGAAGGATCTTCTACAACTGGGACAAAAGTGACCATTCTGGCTGCAGAAGGAAAAAAATTCCAAGTATGGGCAAAGGTAGATTCTTCGTATGGCCTCATGATAAAAGAGTCAAAACGGTCAATAAATCCTATTATCTCCTTTCAACTCTATTTTTTATGAAAGCATAAGAGGCATGGGGGTTTAATGCCTTACCTCACGGGATAAGAGACAGACTTAACAGGAAAACGGGTATAGAGGAAACCCGTTAAGATAACGGTATTGGCAAAATTGGCCAAGTTGTAACGACCAAGGGACCGTGCCATGTGAAGGTGGGTTCGATCCAGCCAAGTATAGAGGGACCCCAAAGCAATGGCAGACAGAGGACGGTTGAAACCCCTGGCCAAACGGATAAAAATATTTATAAGGTCCCTCATGGGCTGGTCATTGTGTTTCCTAGCCAAGAAGAAATGCGAAAGCATCACAAGAATATAGGTTGGTATTTCCAAAGATGGACCTTTACCTTGGCCCGTAATAGTAGTGATGTCCTTCATAGTAGAAGCTTTAAAAAAATAGTTAATATGGGGAGTAAAAGTAGCCTTGTTGGAAGACCCAGTGAAACTGCGGTAAATTCGATCTAGTTCAACCCGGTCAGCGGTCTCTTCGGCATCCAAGGCCTCATCATGATATCTAAACTCACCCATGGGCTCAAACCCAAGTAGCTCATAAACATCCTCCAACGAAATGGTGAACTCCCCCCAGGCAGCGAAGAATATGTAAGTTGTAACGTTCCATCTGAAAACCAACACTAGGAGCACAGCGTTGTTCTTGGAAAGAGTGAACTCCCCAAACCAGCTGGCTTGGTGAAGAGCAAATTTAGTAAGAGCTGTAGCGTGAGAGCTCTGAATATGTGCATACCAGATAGAAAATGAGCTGGCAACCCCCCAGGTGCTTCAAAATTGATCTGGGAGTAAGGAAAGTCTCCACGGTCCAACTAAAAACGTAGAGTCCCCTTTGGAGGAAGAAAGCCCCACTTTGATGAATCTTCATCTTCATCACCCAGCAGCAAAAGGGCGTACTTGGCCGAAAAGGGACAGGCCTTGCATGCATCAAAGAACTTATCATCCTTGCCAGAATGGGAGACCGGTGGTATAAACGTAGCTTCTCTCGATGAGCAACATCCAGTGCGGTGGCACCAGTGGTGGCATCAGGAGTGGCAGGTGGAGTATTGGTGGCAGACGTGGCAAGATTGATTAAGGAGGACAATAAATATGACAAGTACAAAGAAGATCTTAGAAAACGCACTAGAGAAATAACAATGGAGTGCCAAGAAAGCGAGGATGATTGGAGAGGAAAAGAAGAAGGAGACAAGCTTGGCAACAATGGATTCTTGGCGTAGTTTCTCTCTCTAAAGAAGATGGGAGTGTGAAGAAGATGAAGAAAAGAGAAGAGTTTTGAAAAATAGATGTTTGAAATCTCTTAACTCGTTTTTTGAGTTTCCTACCACCACATGTGCAAAGCCTCCTATAATCATTTTAAATGGACATGTAGCACTTTGGAAAGTGTACTGACAGTTGAGAAGACAGTACCACGTCATTAATGAAGTGATGTATGGGGCATAGAAAAGGTTTCCTTCTTATGCAAGTTTGAGTTTTGGCACCTGAATTTTTATCAGACATATCCAATAACTACTAACGAAGATGTTGACCCAACGGTCCACAAAGCTACGATATACCCTTGCCACAAGTCCAAACATTATTTAATTGTGACTCAGCTACATCGGGGAGAATTTTTGCATTTTTTAACATGGTGAAACGTTACAAGGGATAATTTCATAAGTCACAACGATAGGGACAGTCCTAACGACAAACTCACTTCCTACAATTGTACTCCATAAGAGCACAAACGGGAGAATTTCACTTCCCCAAAGTCAAAACGAGTATTTGAGAAAGCTAGTAGGTCTATCGGGAGAATTTCAAATAGTCATGCTACAACGGTTGAAACTCAGTAGTAGGAAAAAGTTGTGATTTACCTTTGCCCAAGCGCCAATAAGCCACAACGCTTCGACTCTGGTACATCGGGGAGAATTTTACTTTTTCCTGGCAGCATTAACCGCAGTTGGTTGCAATGAAGGGAAAGACCCCATAATTTTTTCACGGAGATGGTATATTGGATTGAGAATTTTTCATGTAGACATTTCTTGTTTCCACCAAAAATTTTGTCACGAAGGGGCAAATGTAAAGGGGGCTTGAAGGTAATCCTGAGATTAGAGATAATCCTCCCATTACAATAATGTTTGGTATTAAGGCAGCCAGGTTCTGGTCATTCTAGTCGTTTGAACAACCTGCAAAGTTTTCTCTATTTTTGGTTCCAGATTCATTTCTCTGCCATTAACAAGCCTTAAAACCTTCCTTACCCATCAATGAAACCCAGAATTTACATAGTAGGTTCTATAAATCAAAATAAATCCCAATATCTTTAACTCCCAGTTTATATCTCTAATTGTTAATAAAGACATGAATCCATATGATTTTTCCACAACTTTTTTAGTCAATAACATCTCTAATTAATTTACAATTTCTCCATAGCATAATATAAATTCATAAGCCCTATCATATCAGTCCCCAAAACTTGATTCATAACATCCATAAATTTGAAAACCCAATTTGTATTAACCCAACCCAAAATGATGTGTTTAACACCTACCATGATATGAATTGAAATCAACAATTTATTTTAATGCAAGTTTAGCCACTTGTCTTATGGTTCGTAGAGTCTGATTATTCATTTGGTGTAGAGATTTTGTTTATTGAAGAACACCTCCCTTGTTCTTCCTTTTATCTCCCAGGAGTTCTCCCTTTTTGCTCCTCTACGTTTTCATATTTCTTCCAATTGTGTTATGGCTGCCCACAACTCCTAAACTTAGGTTTTTATCGCCAAATCCCGTTTAGGCCTAAACACCCCCATGTGCTCCCGGTTATGCTAAAAAATACCACGTGACCTATTTACCACCCCCGGGTATATTTTTTTTACTATCTCGGTCCATCCGGACTCAACCGTATACTCAAAATTATCATCCTAAATACTTTATAACATCCTCTAAGTTTCGACCTCAAAAATGTGACACAACAATTAGACAAATAATTAAATCTATATTTACGTAATTTAAATCATTCCTCCAATTTAAATAAATTCTCCAAATCATAAATTTAAATCTCTCCAATTTAAATAAGTTTCGTTTCTCCCAAAAATAATTAAATTCTAAGTCTTCAAAATTACGGGGTGTCACACCAAGCAGCCACAGTTCTCTCAAAATTAAGCTTATCCAAGTAGGGGATTTACTTGGTAATGTGAGTATATTATTTTCCCTACAATTATTTTTTAGCTTTCATGTTTTCTTCTGTGAATTATCTTTGTTAGTCCTATCAAGCCAAATAAGGTACGGCCGGGGGCAGACCTAGAGTAATTCTTTTGGAAGGACCAAAAGTAATAATTTGCATATAATATTGGGGGCGGGGTAATTCTTTTGGAACGACCAAAAGCAATTCTTTATGAAATATTGTTAAAATAGAGTTATGTACCTTTTCTGCCAGCTCTAAGGGAGTTAAACATATATATCACATAGATGTACTGTAGTTCTAAAATTAATGATATATATGTAATGTAGTTCCAAAATTTTTAAAATCATACAGTAATAAAACAATTGAATAGTCTATCCTCCTTTGTGGGTTAATTTATTCGACTTATTTTCTGGTTGGTGACTCAGTAGTTTAAATGTTATGTTTAATTTATCTTGTTGATTGTAGTATAAATATTTCGAAGATATGAAGGATGGTAGTGTACACAGAATGTTTCTGATATGAATACAATATTATAATATTTTAAGTTGCTTTTCTCTTAAGTTTCATTCATTATCTTTAGAAGCCCATTTTTTTGTCTATTTAGTTTTAAATTATGAACTAAATATATGAAATCAAACTTCTTAGTTGTGTTGTAATTTTTTTTACTTAAATTATGATGTTGTTTATAGAAGATGAACTATTTTTATTTTTTTATTGGGCGTATTCTTTCCTTTTTAAATATGGGTAGTCCTATAAACAACCAAAATTTTGCCAAAGTTTTTTAAAATGTTTACATGATGTTGTACAAACAATTTAGGACTTAACTGAGTTTTTTTTATTGATATGATGTTATTTATACGAGGTCCTAAATGGATTATAAGCATGGTGAATAGTCATATAAACACATGAAAAATTGCCCAAAAGTTTTAAATTATTTACAATTATGTTTTATAAAAAAACTTTTTGACTTAATGTGTTCGTACCACGGTGTATGTGTGTCAATAAAAAAAACATAAAAAAATTCCCATTTTTTAAACTAATGGGTTCATACCATAGGTTATTTAAAAAATTGTATATCTGTTGAAAACTAAAGAGGACATATATATATATATATATATATATATATATATATATATATATATTTCTTTGAGAAGTTAAATATATTTCTATGTTTGTTTGAGTACAAAGTTTTATCACTTTGTAATAACAAATGTATTTGTATTTTTTGCTTAAATGAAATAAACAGTTCTACTCAACTAAATTGTTGATTTGATTATTTTATTTTACAATAAGAATAAAAATATCTAAAGAAAAAAAAATACTTTATTCTATATCTCGTTTCATCGCCATGAAAAATTAGATTTGTTGAGGCTATGGCCAAATTACCAAATATTCATCATTAAATAGCTTCCAACATTAAGTTGTAGCATTGTGCACGGAATAATTCGATTAGAATTATGTCAAAAGTGGATTTCATGTTAATTAGTTTTTTTTGCAAATTTAACTCCAATTTTTATGTAATGGTCAACTAATAGAAAATTGTTCTCATTAAAAATATTTGGATACATATCTAATATATATAAAAAAAATGGTGTCTCTTAAAGTACTTTCGCCATGTGGCTCATCTAATTTACTCTCTTTTTATATTATTTGAAATCTAAGAGAGGTTGAATAGCATGTTTCTTTTAGTCTTTCTATACGAGATTTGTAAATCATCCGCGCATCGTGTGGGGTTAAAATCTAGATATAGTATGCAACTAAAATTGATGAAAGAACCCAGTATCGACATTTGTCGCTTCCTCGTATCTCCACGTGTAAATTTTTAATGAACGCTATTAATTAGCCAATTAAATTGACCACTTATAACCTTTTTAGTTCCCACTATTCTTTACTCGACCAATACCCAAATTGTTGTGCCCTTCCACTCCTCTTAACCCAACTATCTAATTACCATTATCCTTTTCAACTTCCCCTGCTCATTAATCGGGTAATGCATAAATATCTCTCCATCTTCTTTCCTCACTTAACCGTCTTTATGGGAAGAACAATGAAAATAAAATAGAGGGGTTGAATGTGAAAAGTGTTTGTAGAGGATGGGTTTGTAGCATGGGAGATTGAGTATTTCATCAACCAAAACTTTTGCAGGTTCTATGATGCAATCCGGAGAAGGATTGATGAAGGTGGTAATAGTTGGTTTATCTTCACTTGAATGTGTTACTCCTCTATGTTCAAAACTACTCAACTTCCCATTACTGATAATCTACACCCATAATAGATCTATTCATAAAACATATGAATAATTGATGAGAACAATTAACTTTAAGTGAAAATAGTGGACTTATTGATATTTATAAAAAAAAATTTGCATATGAAAAAATAATTGTAGAGATTATAACTGATTTTTGACCTTTTTTATACAAGTGAAAATTTTCTCTGTCTTAAATTATTTTTTGATGCTGGTGAAAATATTATGTAATTTTCTATGTCTTAAATTTTCTTTGTCTATAAAGAACAGTGTGAATCAGAAAGACAAGGTTGTGGAAATTTTTGAGGAGGATTCCATGGAGAGTAATGAGAATGATCAAGATCAGATGGTGGATTCAGATTAAATAAAAAATAATTTAGTGGAGAGTCAGATTACGATTGTAGGTAAATATTTCTTTAATTTTTCTTCACTCTTATATACTATTATGTTTGCTAATGACCATATTTAAATACTTATAAACCTCCGCATATATATATAATTTTTTATTCGGAATAAATATTTCATATGGTAATTGAAATTCAAATTGGATGAAGATTGTGAGATCTTCTTTATTTTCTCTATCCACCGTTGTTGGAGTCGAACATGATGTGTGTTGTAGTTGTTTTGATTTTAATTCAGGACTTTACTTTACTTCGTTTTAGTTGTTTATGTAAATGATATCTACAGCCCTCGATAGATGTTAAAATACTACCATATATTAGTTATATATATTATTGTAACGGCCCGCGCATCCCGCGGGTTGCACACTAGTGGTATTTATAATTTGACCGACTTAGTCACTTTAACTCATTAGGATTCTATCTCACTTAATCAAACCATGTTAGACTCCACATCATTTAATGTGGAACCATTTATTTATATATACAAAGTCAAACATTAAAGTTAATCTTATGGAAAATGAATACAGATATTTAATGAATATAAGGTTTAGTTTCACTTACTATGATCTAATTTATAAATGAGTTTAGATTTTTTGATGTCCCTCTCACATTATTGGTTGAATGATTAAAAAGAATAATGGACAATTATTTATTCTTTTAATGTTTCAATGAATGATGTGTGATGGTCACCAATTTGAATTCTTAAAGTGGATCAACAAATTTAGATTCTTTATGGGTTCAAATTTCTTAATGACTTTCTTACTCTACTAGATTATTTATGTTAATTCCTAAAAACTTTAATATTGCACTCAGGGGTAAAAACTTTAATATTCCTAAAAACTTTAATAACTTTAATATTGTAAAAAACTTATGGACCCGTGTTTAAGTTTCTAAAATATATGGCAACATGATAAAGATTTTCAAACTATAGAGGTGGAAACTGTAAATAGACATAATAAAAATAAAATAAAACGTGTTTTTCTCCTCTTCAATTACCAAAACGAACCTAATTTCTCCCCCTCTCTTTCTAAACTACATGGTCCCTCTCTCTCCTCTCCCTCTCTTGACTCTCTCTAATCTCTATTCCCTCCCTATCCTCTATTCCCTCCCTATCCTCTCCATCCCATCCCCTAACCTCTTGTAATACCCTGTAATTTTCTAAAATAAATAATAAAATATTATTTTTGAGATAAATAAAAATTTGTGGAAATTGCATTTAATTGAAAATTTTAATATTTTTATTAAGTCATATTTGTGTATGATTGATTTTTATGTGTATGGTCATAGCATTGCATGTATATTGTAAAAAAGTACGAAATTAGTGTGTGACATAATTAAAATTATTCAATATTGACGTAAAATAATTCGGGACATATTTCGAGGAGTATTCGGGCTCGTTTAGGTATTTTAAACCTTTAGAAATGGTTCTGAGTCAATGGTATATAAATTAGGAAACTTTTGGGCTAGTTGGACTATGGGTTCGGGCCCATTTGGGGGTTCAAAACATAGGTTTTTAACCCAACTCGGGATTAGATTAATGAGCGTTTAAAAAGGGATAAACCACTTCCCCACTACTCATCATAGAGACCTAAATGTAACTGCTATCAATAGAGGAAAGGAGGAGAACAAAAAAAAAGAGAAAAAGTCAAGAAATCAAGAAAAAATCAAGGGGTTTTCTTCCACGAATTACAATGGCAAGAATTCTCTTGCTCAATTTACTTTTTAATGTATTTTCTTGATGCATTATGATGAACCTTAAGATTTCTAGGATTTAGGTTGGATATTGATGGTTTGATGATGAAGAAATTATTATATGCATGTAGATGACTGAAATAAACATAGAATTATGAACCATAAATCTAGGTATTGTATTCTTTAAATTGAGGATAGAAACCTTAGGGTTCTACATAGGTAATTGGGGATATCTTAATGATCTTATGTAGAGTATCTTAATGTTTGATTATGACCTGTAAATCTGATGTAAACCCCAAGTTAGATGCCCTATAATATGAATCAAAAACTGTTGGAATTGTAGGTGAAATCTGAGTTTGAATGCTTATTCAATGTTCATAAATTTTAAGAAATTGGGCATAAAATTGGGATTGATTTATGTAATTAATAATCCTCAACGGACTAATTAAGTTGTAGGGAGTCAACTAAATAATTATTAAGTAAAATAGACCCTTAGAAGTGAATTTGGAATGAAAACTACAAATCCCCTATTAGAACAGATAAGCAAATCTGGGCATCTGCTCAGGTTGGAATCGATTCGGCCTTGGAGCAAATCGATTAAGCATGAAAGTGAATCGATTCAGTCAAGAATCGAATCGATTCGGCTCTGGGGGCTGAGTGAGCTAGGCGTAGGGCTTGGTTTAGGATATTTTTAGGAGTCCATGCGAGTTGGTTGGACCGTGTATGGGACACCAGGGAATTTAAAAAAAATATAAATGTGCCCACATTTGAGTGGGAAAATTATATTTAATTAGATGGTTAAGAATTTATTCAAGGGAAGGAAATTAATAATTCACTAGATAATAAATTATTAATAATTTGAAATTTTAAACTTTACGTGGGAATTTTCTATTGTAATTATCGAGTAGTTACATACACATATTATATGAGATAATAATATGTACTTATATGTATTTGTGTGGACATACCAAAGGTTCGTGGACTGCCCTATCGGCTTGGGGGTTCATGTTTTTGGACCGAGTACCACATGTCGGCACAGCTGGGCTTAGCGATTGTACATGTCATATAGGTACTCCGTAAAGGCGCCATCTACGAGATGTAGGTGTTGACGTTGATAGCCTTTGTCGACGTTGGGTATGAGTTATGAACTGGCATCCCGCGTAGGGACCACCCCCAACTCATGTGTGTTTTGTGATGTCCACTTGGGAGAAAAGATTCCTCCGGACTTGCCGATAGAATACTAACTAAACACCAATATTAGATGCCTTTGTGTGTCGAATATATTAGGGACATATATATATCACCCAGACTTAAATGAAATAAATTGAGTTGTCTAAGAATGTGGATATAAAGTACAAATCCTTACTGTGTGATGCATAGTAGATGTTTATGCTAATATGTGAGACATATATAAGACTCGAAAATTATGAGTATTGATAATTAAATGTAGTCAGTTCACTTAAGCATTTAATTACGACAAAATCCATTATTATTAAATTGGCACATTGTCATATTTATTACTTGGGATTTATTGGGATGCGAGTAATATTGCACTTAGAAGAGGGGTGAGGTTTTAAACGCATGCGAGTGCCGAGGGGGAATATTTCTTTTTCATCAACTGTATTATTGCTTCTTAAATTTATTAAGTTAATTCTTGCACTAGGGCTCTGACCCAAATTTAAATGTTTTCTCCCCCGAGGTGCTCCTAGATAGGGATAGCTGGATTGTTGCTATAGCAATCTTGCAATCTCTCTTACTCATCAGTTTTCAGACCTATTGATTCAAGCATAGGTGCTTTTTTACCAAGTTATTTATTCCATTTGGAACAATTGTAAGGGCATAAGCCCGAGATTTCTTAACATTTTATTGGGTTGAGATATTTACTTTACATTTGGATTTATTATTTATTTGGTGATGGTTTGAATTGATTTATGATTATGGGAATATTCACGAAACTCAATTTTGCGCCTTTAATATAGTATTACTTATACTACATTTGTGGTGAGAATGATATTAATTGATAAGCAAGCCCTATCTTCGGTGTATCGTGTCTAGTCAGCCTTTAAGTCAGAAAATATGGCTTGTTACCCCTCTCCTCTCGGACAGACACACCCCTTGGCTCTTGCTACCCTCTTTCTTGGTCGGGTGATCCCTCCCCTCTCTTGCTCCTTCTCTCGTCGGCAACGGTCAACAGTTCCACAACCCACTGGGAATTTTTTGTAGTTTTTTTTGTACGGAATGGACCTGTTAGTCAATGTTCGAATATTTTGTGAAATACTAATTGTTGAATAATGATAGCCTATATTGATGAATTAATATTACATACTGCCAAATTAAAATTAGCCTAATTTTTTGAAATTTTATTTATCAAAATTTGTTGAAGTTTCCTAAAACTTTGTTGAAATTTAATATGGCTTTTTTTTTATTTGCTGATTTTTTTATTTACTAATTTTTTCCTGAAATGATTAATTTCACATAATTTTAATTGTTATCGTATAGTAGTTGAAAATTTACTTTGAAATTTTATTTAATATGTAGGCAATTATGTTGAAGTTTTTATGGGTGAAATTATTTCACCCATAAATATTAATCACAATATTTTTAAGGTTGGAAATTGCAAAACAAGTAAAACTAATTGAAAAAAATTCGCCTTGTGGGCTCGCACACCCGAACCCTCGACATTTGTAAAAAATTCCTGCACCCATAGACCAAACATCCTGGGTCCATCACTATTTGCACTTAATATAGTAAGAGGGCGACCATAACACATTTTTAGGTGTGCCAACAAATTTGAACTCTTCTCTCAACATACTTTACTATATGTCCAAAATTAATTTTTACGAAAATTTAGTGAGAGACTTTTAGAAGTTTTGGTAACACATGTGGAGTGATAATTTCGTAAATTCAGTTATTATGTCTACTTCCACATATTACTAAAAAATACACATTTTTAAAAATACATAAAATATTATTTCATTCATCCCAAAATAAGGCTTAGTATTTAGAATTAAGAGAATGTTGATATTAACGTAATCAAGGTCAAGATCAAAATTTATATAACCATCCCAAATATCTCAAAAATTTCCATTTCACTTATATTCTTGAAACATAATACATTTGGATTTTATTGACTAATACAAAACAACAACTTGAGAATTACCCAATTTGTTATATTTTACCGAATTTCGCTGCCTTAAATAGTGATTTCATGCTATAAGATTTTGTGAGATTAGTATCTCCATTCCACATTAACATTGCCAATTGTTTTGTGGCTGTTTCAGTTGGATGAATAGAATCAAACAACAAATAATCACTAGGCTTATCACACAATTCATATTCTTTAATTTCCCTCGTGCCTCCACAGCTATGAACTCCATTGAAAGGACCTGAACCACAACAAGCTGTATCCCCTTTCAAAAACCCTAATTCATAAATAAATTGAAGAAAAAAAAGTTAATTGAGATATTAGATGATTAGTATAGAAATAAAGAAAAATCCCCAAGAACTTTCAACTCTTTTTGCTGAAACTTCCCTTGAACTATGTATTTGTTGCAAGACACCTACAAAACTTTGTTTTTTGTTACGAATACCCCCTGTGTGTGGATATTTATAAGGATAAATTAGGCGTTATTAAAACATTCAAGGGGTTATTTGGGAAAAAACCTACAATTCAAAAAGATCCTTTCTTTTTAGCTATATATACAATGACGGATTAAAAATTGGTCAATTAGCAAGTCCACCAATATACATATGTATTTTCTCAAAAAGACAATTATTGTTAGTTTAACCCATTTAATTTCTCAAATACTCATTTACCAAATATTCTCCAATTTTAAAGGTATGCGTTAGTGGCACCCCTCCTCATCCCACCCCACTCCCACCGCCAGAGCTCTGGATGTGGGGGTGGGTTGGGAGTGGGGGGTGGGGCGGGGGTAAAGGGAGGTGGTTAAATGGGTTTGTGTGTCCTTCTTTTGAGGATTTTTATGTGGTGAGCAACTTTTGGGAACAAAACAAAAAGTCTTGGACTAAACGTGTATTAAAAAATAATCGAGGAACTATTCGGTATATGCCTCATTAAAAATTAAAGATGGAAAAGTTTGACCGATTTTTATGTGGTGAGCAACTTTTGTCGTTCTTACTTTTTGTCAAATTTTATGTTCTGATTTATCAATAGAGTTTTTGACCTTTTTTCGCTTGAAAATTGCATATGTGTCTTTTAACAGCCATAAGAATCAAATGATAATAGGAGTTGCTATATTAAGATATTTATTATATATCTGAGTCCATATTTCTTTTGTTGTACATAATATGGTGTTCACTCCCTTGAAGAGATATAATTAATTTACACCACCTTTAGTTGTTTTTTATCTTTTAGTCCAATTGTGACTCTTTTAATCTGTAATTGAAAGTAGAGATGGATTCTACATTAATAATTGTGTTTTGTGATCATCCTTGTTTTGTTATTAAATCAAGGAAGATTTATTTTGAGCATCGTTGCAGGTTCTTCTTACATTCTTATTATATATTATTTTTATTTGTAACAATCTTCTAAATTAAATAACAAATAGTTTGAAGGGATTTGAGGTTAAGTGGAGAATACAAAAATAAGAGTAATTACGTATCGGTGATGCTTTATATCATTCAAATGTTATATGAGGTGAAATATCTCTTTGGTGTTAAAAGAAAATGACAAATTGGTTTATTTTAGTTATTATTCTTTTTGTGAGTTCATGATGACGTATTTTTCTATAGTTTTTTCGATTTACAAAAATAAGTTGAATTCTTTCTCTTTATTTAACATAAAATGTATAGGGTCCGTGACAAGAAGTATACAGCATTTTCCCCTTTTTATATGTGAATAGTGTAATTTTAGTTTATTCGTATTATAAATGTTCTATGTAATATTTATATATTTATGGACACGCTTCACTGTAGATATCTTGAACCATTAATTTGTGTATTACAAAAATGAGGGTTATTATGCTATGTATTTGAAATGTAAAAAGTAGTATTAGATTATTTGGAATGTTGTTGGACAGTTTTGCCAATGTAATATATTTTCCTATATTGCAAGCACGTGATAATTGTATACAAACTATTAAAGTGTGTATATATATATATGCGTGTGTGTATGTGTGTGTGTGTGTACACATTCCTTAAGCATTATGTTGCATACACGATTTACATCTCGCCCGCGCATTGCGGGGGGTTAAATTCTAATTTTTAATATTTTGTACCTCATGCATAAATATTGACTACACGAACTGAATATGCAAATAAACACTATATATGCAAGAGATGGTGGAAAAGTATTTATAGATAATTTACCATATTTCGACGGATTCTTCATTCTTTCACCAATGAATGTGAATAAGTCGAATTTTGAATATATAAATCCTTTCAATTTCTTTTCTAAATTCTTGAGAGCTTTAGAAAATGCCACATTGTGTACGTCTACCAAGTTCATGATTTCTTCTACGCATTCATGTTGAGGATTGAGTGCTCTAATGCTTGGCCAGCAACCCAACGGCGGTAAGCTGAAAAACCCGAATTTTCTCCCTCCTATTACGTATATTTCCTGTTCAAAATGAAGAAATGATAAGCTTATTGGAAGAAAAACTAGCATGGAATGTTAAAAAATCATTATTCTAAGGCCCATGTGGTTTGGGGTAATATATTTATTGTTTGGGTGGGAAATAAAACGGTCAAAGGCATTCACAAGCAATTAGAGTTTAAAACACGTATAAAGTGTAAGTAAGTGCACATGTTATATTTATTCGATTTTAAGGAACAATAGTAAATTCAATTTATATTATGAGAAATAAAAAATTAGTGAAAAAATAGACTAGTAGATAAGGGAGACATTCTATTAAAAACTCTAGTTATCAGAGAAATTTAATTCTCAAAATGGTTGGTTAAAAAAAGAATAATACATGAAAAGTAGAAGAACACCCACCTAATTCACGGAACTTGTCATTCTTTTATCTGTTCTCATGAAAATGATTTGTTTTTCGATTTTTTGGCTTTGTTTACTACGAATTGAATTTTTTTCCTACTCACTGAGAAGTAAATGATGAAAAGCGTTTTTATCTATTCAACGTCCAAAAAAATTGCAAGCAAATGTACATTGATAATTATTTAATTTTGACAAAGTTAGCAAAAAACATTTACCTCAAAAATGATAAAAAAAATCTTTTGACTGTTTTATTTCCAATTAAGTAAAAAATATCGTCCAAACCAAACAGACTTGAGTGAAAATATTTGTACCCAAAACTAAAGAGGGGTGGTGGAGGTCTTACTTTTACTATAGCCGTGAAGTTACCGATCACCATATCAACATATTCATCTATAGTATAGATATTAAAAACACTGGAATTTGTTCCGTAAGTGCTCAAATAATCATTTCCCCCAACACTAAATAAGTACACAGAATTTGAGATTAGTTGCTTAGCTTCTTTGTGACCTAGCTTCTGCTTTAACTGCTTCTCCACATTATTGAAATAGTTCAACTGTGTCCTTAGGCTAGTCACCTATAAAATCGAAAACAACCATGATATTAGTATATATGAAATATTAACCTCTTTTTTTTCTTAAGAAAAATAAAATTATTTATAAAAAATAGGAAAAAAGGCCTCTCCTAGGGGCTCTTACATGCTCTAGTGAAAATTACGAAAATTTGCAGAATCTTGAATGAGAAATCGAAGGCCTAAAATTATATTTAAGGGTCGATTTTTCCTCTTTAGTAAGCGCAAAGAAAATACAATTTTGTGGTTTTACAGATACTCCTAAACTTGTGAATTTTAGCATCTAAAAAATATCCATAAAATCATTTTTTTGCTTAAAATGATGTTTTTAATGGACTGGTTTTCAATAAATTGTGGTCATGTCAAAATTCAATAGTTTAAGAGACTCTTTGTCGAAATTTTTAGATTAGGGACTATTTGAAAAATCACTATAATTCAGGGGGGTGTAATTTACATTAAAATTTAAAGAAAAATCTGAGTCATACAGAAACAGGACTTCTAAGGTGATAAGAAAATAAAAGTTATAAGTAATTAGGATGTGATCATGAAATTTAGGTGTACGATACGTTGGAATTTGAAAAAATATATGACAATCGTATAGTTTGAAGTGTATTTATTTAAATATTACAATTTATAAATTCTTTTCTCTCCTCTAGGTGCAACAATTATGTAGTTATATAGTTAACTAAATAACAAAGTGTAATTAAATCCTACCAAACAAATATAATTTCAATAAAAAAAATATCACATGGGAGGAAACCACCCGTTTTGGTGCGATTTCACAGCTCGGGGAAGCAATTTGATTATCAAAATACTTAAAGTTGTACTAACACACCTAAGTAAGATTTTTAGAAGGGGTCCTGATATTTCCACCAAACAATTACTCCAAAATACCAGAGAATAATTAAATAGAAATTTCACTAACAACACCCAAAAATTTAATACTTTTTTTTTTCCTTTCAAAATATCTAAAATATTCCAAAATAATAAAAAAAAAATCACACAATCAAACACCACAAACTCTAAAATCTCAAAACACTTAAACTCCAAAATAACCTAGCTATTTCACTTTGTCCATTTGACTCCAAAACCCCAAGACAACATTGAAATAATTGAAGAAAAGAAAGTTGATATTGAAGCTTCCCAAAACTTAAACATCCATTGCGCTCTTGATGATTTAGAGGTATTAAAACACCTCTACAATGTATATAATGCCTAAAACTATTTGTAAAATGAAGATAAGATTAAAAAAATCTGGGATTACCGGACTTACGGCCCTCCGTCACCGTAAGTGATAAGTAGTTTCAGTGGAATGTAATGGTAACCTATTTCTCCACGGTTGGAAGTGCTCGTGAAAACTGTTGTTACGATGGCAAGTGCTCGTGGTAAGTGGATTACAGTGGGAAGCAATAAAAACAAATCAAACCACGGTGAGATGCAACCGAAATGGACCCACATATGGTTAATTTGAACTAAGTTAGACTAACACTTACGGCGACGTGCAACCGCGGTTTCAGGGTTCGCTGATTTTTTTTTTAAACCCTAGTTTGTCTATTTAAAAAATTTTGATTTTTGTATAACAGTAACTTATGTGGTGTTATGTTTGTTCGGTGTTTTGTATAAATACTAGTTACATATATGGTATTTTGTATAAATGGACGTTTTAAATAAAAAAAATGATAGAAATATCATGACCCTTTTAGAAGCTCAATTGCCACACATTAGGCTACCAAAAATAACAAATGTTGCCTAAACTGACTGTGAGATTAATATCGCCAACTTATTCATTTAGTACTACTTTCCATTAAAAAAATGTGTCCTTATTTTGAAAATAAAAAATACTAGTAACGGTAGTTGGTTGACACTAACATTTTGTACGATGCATTGAGGTTTTGCGTCAGCATTATTTTTTAGATCAACTAATTATAATTTTAGACACCAGCTAATGTAGATTATGTCACACCAAAATCCTTTGTGGGACTAAGGTTTATTTTGTCCTAATATTAACATACCATTCCCGGATGAGTTTCAACCAGAGCACCAGCTCCACCAGATGCAAAGTTAGCTCCATAAACAAACTCATGATGTCCAGGTTTAAGATAAGCCGGTATCAAAGGCAGTTTTGCATGCTCAGCTACAACCAAAATTCTCATACACAAGTAAGTAAAACTACTTAAAATTTTAAAGTCGACACACATTGGGAACCATAATCTTACCAATAAAATCAGGTATGAGACGACCATTAGAGAATCTACCAGTTGGGTACTTGAAATAGGATTCACCATAAGGTGGAAAATTAGCTTGAAATTGAGTTGTAGTGTTGATGTAATTATTGTTTCCAGGATCAAAAAGTGAATCTCCAAAAACAAAAAGGGCTACGTGTTTTTTGGGTTGGGAAAAATGAGCAAAGGCAATTGGGTTGAAAAGGGTTGTTAGGAAAATTATTGTGACATGAAAATAGGAAGTTGATACAACTGCCATAGTGGAGTAGGGTTTGAGACATTTTGGTAACTACTTTGCGAGTTTCCATTTATAGATTGATATATAGTTGACTTCAATTAAAAAAGATAGAGATAGGATATAGGCTATAGCAGTGGGAGGGAAGAAAATTACCTTATTCTGCATAGTGAGGAGAGAGGAAGGTGTTACCGTTGACTTGGTCACGTAGAAAATATATTGGACATATTTTTGAGACATTTTGGTTCCTACGTTGTGATTTTCCATTTATAGATTTGACAGTTGATTCCAATTTGCATAGAAAAAGTTACCAATGACCCATCATCTCTAGTCTTAGGTTAGGTAAACAGTACGTTAGTCAATATTTTAGTGTTCATGAGTTTTATGGTCAAGAATTTACGAATTCAGATCTGCCATAGAGAATTTTGTTGACTATTGATATCTTAACAAGTCTAGCAATCAATTCATATTATTGCCGTAGAGAATATTGTTTTTATGGGTTTTGGCCCATAACAACCCGAGGATATTTCGTCAAGTGTCAAGCACATGATTAATTTTTCATACAGAAGTTTAACATTGATAGAATTTTGGGGTAAAGTAATGCGTTTTAAAAAGATCGCGGGAGTTAGTATAAAAAATGAAAGTTAATTTACATCACTTGTATATGAGGTGTTGTAAACTATTCCATCCATATGGTTTAACATCGCCTTGTTAATTAGCCGACCTATAAACTTTTTTATTTGATCATTATACAATGGTTTTATTCAAACTACCTTAATTAGTGTTGAATAACACTTCGCTCAAACCGTCTATTCCCAAAAATCGTGTGAACCCCTCTACCCCACTCCTCCATATCCGGATTTCCCGTTCGATATTTCTCTCCCTCTTCGGTTGGAGGAACGTGGGTCTCACTTGAAAACTTATCTTTAACTCTGTGCAGTGGTCAATTTCGAAAAGATGAGCAGAAAGCCCTAAGTCGCCGTAAATCGCCAAACTCACTTTGAGTAGTGGTGAGTTGAAGGAGCTGTGGAATTTGTATATGAAGGTCAACTCTCTGAATTGTTGTAGTTCTCTGAAGTAGTCGCAACATTAATTAGAATATTTTGGGTTCGTGATTATTATACCTTCGCCTTTTATTGTTTAATATGTTTGCAAATATGGGTGTGGGTGTGTAAAATGCTCCAAACTATTGTTAGATTTGATTCAACCGTTTGATGGGTTATAATTGCTTATGAATTTGGTTCAATAGTTGCTTTACAAAAGTCGCAAATATGGGTGTGGGTGTGTAAAATGCTACAAACTATTGTTAGATTTGATTCAACCGTTTGATGGATTATAATTGCTTATGAATTTGGTTCAATAGTTGCTTTACAAAAGTCTTCAATCAAGCTTATATCCATGAATTAATTGATTTTAGTATAATTGCTACATACTTATTTTAGATATATTTTTGCATAAATCATTGTTAGATTTTGTTAAGTTCCGTATTGGCTTATTAACACAATTGTGCGACTAATTTTCTCACCTTATTAATATTTTATTTTCTAGAATGATTCATTTAGAATTTCCTTTAGGTTTACGTTTGACTAGAACAATATTCTACAACTAGCTTCAGTTTTTTCAAACCTATCTTAGTTACTGTCTATTATTTGGTTTACGTTTACCTTTGTTTTTTAGGCAACCAAAGACACTCCATTTTGATACGCAGTTGTAGTTAGATATTGCAACAAAAACCCAATATTATGATAACTCATATTAAAAGAACTCAACGACTTGGTATAAATCTTAGATTTTGATTATGCACCCGATGATTAACTACGTCAAAATAATTAGAGTTAGTCCTCGGTGAAATGGCAAGTCAAAGTGAGGTTTGGTGGAGGTTATTCTAACTCTATCAAGGAAGCTCGTTTTGAGACAACGAAACTTTTGAGATTAATTACATTGGAGGATAGGAAACAAGGTACCATTAATTCTATAATTAAGTCATTTCAAGTATAAGAAAAGAAGCACCCTGACGTCTTGAGTGACTTCACTTTGGTCAATCCCATGAGATCACTCACTTGCATTCATTATTATATATAACATGTTTACATTCGCAAATATATTATCTTCAGAGATCTTGAAAGTTATATCAAATATACCTAAGACTCACAAATCACATCAGAAAACATACAACAGAGAAGACTAAAGAGTCTTTCACACCATGTTTTCCATATGCTCTTGGGAGTTTACATTAGTGAGGTTTAACATGATTTTTATCTCGTTTAAGGAAAGTTGATTCTAGATAGCCTATGATGTCTAAATCGCATTTAATGCTTAATTGAGGGTACTCTCCCTGAGCTATATATACACATTCACTTCTCGACATATAAAAAGAGGAGCATGAGAAAAATTACAAGAGAACAAAACACCCACAACACAATAATCTCACCCACTAAGAGGGATGTTACATTTATTACACTTTCTATTATTTTTCTTGGGAGATACAAGCAATTTACCTTCAAAAGAGTGTTTTGGCAAATGACATAGTGGTTATATATGAACATATCATTCATCTGGTTACACATAGGTGCCCCATATGCCATCTTGATATACTTGATGTGCATATGTGACTCAACTCTCTCGGTGGTTCCTTACTCTCATCACTTATATCCATCTTGTTGATTTTTATATTTAATGGGGTTTATCACCATCCAATAATACTGTTATGCCTTAGCTTTACTCTAAAGCACTCCATCTCACACTACCCTCTTACAGTAGGCAACATTTTCATTAAATATTCTAATAAGATTATCTCCTTATCTTTTATTGACATCGTTTCGAGGACAGTCTCTAGATTTGCGACTCCCTCCCTCGAAGAAGAATGAGGAGCGAAAATACCTCAACTTTTTTTTAGAACCTCTCAAGGGTAGTATTCCTTTAATTATAATAACACTACACCAAATCTGCCTAATTTTCATGGTCATTGACCTTGACAAGTTCAACTTGTCAAGGTCAATGACCGTGACAATTCGGGGCGAGATAACGTTATTTTGTCACGGACGTGTCACGGTCATTGACCATGATAAGTTCGTTAGAATTATCACGGTCGTGTCACGGTCCCTGACCGTGACAAGTTTAGTCACGGTAAATAATCTTGAAAAAGCCTTGACCCTTTTTTAAAAAATTATCACGGTCAATGACCGTGACAATTCTGGGCAGAATTTAAAAAAAAAATGTTGGGCAGTATGGCCACTGCCACTGCCCAACAGTATATTTGTACCTGTTATAGGAACATTGTACCTGTTCAAACATCATACATCCAAATAAACTAGAGATAATGCAAATATACATTCAAAATAGAAACTATTTAAGAAGAAACAACATCACCATCAATTATCTCAAATCTACAAACTATTTAGCTAGAAAAGAGATTTTGTACCGCGAGGCTCAGGGACACCTCCTTATCCTTCCCTTCTCGTCCGAAGAGCCACATAAGTATCAAGCCTATATGGCCTACCCCCAGGGCCACTCCCTGTCCCGTAAAATAAAATAAAGTAAAATTAGTATCCGCTAACATGAAATATAAATCTAAATCGAAATCGAAATTGAAATTGAAATATTCATATAAATATAAATATAAATACATTACCTGTAGTTCCACCCAAATCGCTAACTTGAGCTCATATGGAACCTCCTTCCAACTTATGTACCTCGGGCAATCGTGTCAAATATAATTCCCTTCATATCTGAATACTGAGAAATGCCATAATCCTATGGAGTTATGCTATGCAAATTCCTTCCAACCGCTGTGTAGTCAAAAATCACCAGTTGAAGTTGTCAATTCCACCTTCCATATTTTCCCATGTTTTGCTAGAGGTTCCAAGTGGTGGAATTGACAACTTCAACTGGTGATGTTTGGCTACACAACGGTTGGGAGGAATTTGCAGAGCATTACTCTATAGGATTATGACATTTCTTAGTGTTCGTATAGACAAAGAGATTCAGCCTCCTCTCCACAAATAGGACACCCCAAATAACTATGTACTAATCACCTATTAAAGGTAAGAAGCGTATATTCATGGATTAGTATAAACAAAACTTAGATGTAGTTGGAATATTTATGTATTAATCTCCTCTCCACAAACGCACACTACACAAAAGTGAAAATGATAAAGTGCAAATCAATTAAAAGCATTAAAAATAGATGTTTCGGTACAAATTAGAATATTTATTACAAATTGAAAAATTATTTCAAATTCGGGTTATCATAAATAATGGATTGATATTCGGTACGGGCAGCCAAGTCATGCACACTATTGATATACTCTCAGTAAAACACTTGCTTAACCTTTTTAAATGCACAAACAAACAACTCATAGCTCACGTGGTCGTTGCTCTTCATCTTGGACAAGTCAACCATGATCAAATTGGTGACAGGATCAATTTTACAAGCATTTTTATCCTCAACTCTTACCCAGTCACAGTAAAATACAACCTCTTTGAATCTTATATAATCCAATTCAAATATATTTTGAATTACACCATAGTAAGTCATTTCAGCTTCAACGAGGTTTTTATCTTTTGCGCTCGCTCGAAAGAAAGTAAGAGCCTTGTATGAAATTCCTGAGTTCTGTACATTTGCATTTTCCTCGTACACTTTAGGGCCAAAAATGTAACCGTTCAATCGATACTTTTTTTACTCTTGTGCCACGAACAAGGGTCCAATGGCTAGACGAGCAAGCCTTGATGTTGCATCACCCGTCTTTAGGAGCTGAGAATATAGATAAATTAATTATATTAGTGGTAAAATTTGAGTGTAATGTAACGTTATATAACGACTATTTTCATTATAATTACCTCTCATATCAACCACAACCTAAATTCATTGTCTGATTGTACTATTGTTTTTCGTCTTTTATTATTCTCACACGCTTCATATTTTCTGCATATTACAAAATTAATCATGTATAAAATAATCTAAAATAATGTTAAACATTATAATAATCAAAACTTGCTTTTTCCATTCTTCGACATCTTCATGTGTGTCAAATAGATAACGAGCTACTTATTCATGTTGCAAACTCGTTAATTTCACTCGTTTTCCCATCACATGACCACCATCATCGACGAACTCATCAGTGTCATCAACGATGGTCGAGTCAGGCATATATTCCCGAGTATATATTGATGACTCCACGGTGATGTATTCCTCTGCAATTGATCATGCAATGTATCGCGTATTCTTGCGTAATCTTTAAAAACTTTCATCAATCTTTCGAACAGATACATCAACCGATATCTAACTAGACCACAAAGAAGTGCCTCATCATATAGGTGTACCAACAAGTGAACACTTATGTCAAAGAATGTTGGGGGAAAGTACTTCTCCAATACACAAATCACTTCGGTCACCGCCAATTTTGCAGCCACTATGTGTTCTCGATTGACTACCTTCTCACACAAGAGGGAGAAGGTAATACTAATTTGCATAATAGCCATACGCAAATCCTTGTGCTTGGAGAAATAGTGGTTAAACAATAGAGGAACCAATTGCATGATCACATGCCAATCGTGGGACTTACACTTATGTAAATCATGAGTAGCATAATTCACAATCCTTTTCAACTTGGACGAAAAAGTAGATGGGCCCTTCAAATTATATATTGTGTCTAGAAGCACCTTTCTTTCCCCACTCGTCAAAGTAAATGAACGAGGGGGAATTATTTCCCTTCCCCTACCATCTTCTTTCAACCATAGTTGTGGCTTAAGTTTTAACGATTTAAGGTCTTTACGTGCATTTTCTCCATCCTTCGAATGACTCCCCCCAAGGCAAGTACCCACAATATGTTCAGCGAAGTTCTTCTCTGCATGCATCACATCCAATACATGGCGCATCGGGTTATTCTTCCAATAAGGCAAGTCAAATAAAATTGACCTCCGAGACCATGCCTTTCTTGTCTCAGTTTTATTCCCAGTTGGGGTCTTCTTATGCTTGACGTTCTTAAATTTGGGATTCTTACCTGGCATATTAGGGCCACATTTATAAGATTTACTTTCAATTTCTAAACCCGAAAGTTGTCTCGACGGTAGCTTATGTTCAACCCCTCTCAATAAAAAATTGGAACCTTTCTCAGATCTGAAACTATGAGCTGGAGGTAAAAACCTCATGTGGCGATGGTATACATTTTTTAAGCTAGAGGATAGACGAAGAGATTCATTCTCCTCTCCACAAATAGGACACCCCAAATAACCATGTACTACACAACCGAATAATGTCCTATAAGATGGAAAATCATGAATTGCCCACATCAACATAGCTTTCAGCGTAAACTCTTCTTTTCTAAAAGAGTCAAATGATTGCACACCCTCTTCCCACAACTCATTTAATTCTTCTACCAAAGGAGTCAGGTAGACGTCGATGTCATCACTTGGTGCCTTTGGCCCAGGTATCAATAAAGCCATCATCAAAAATTCAGGTCTCACACATTGTAAAGGAGGGAGGTTGAGTGGGGCTAGGATCACTGGCCATGCACTCTGATTGGTGTTTAGATTTCCAAATGGATTAAAACCATCTATTGATATAGCCAAACGAATGTTCCGTTGTTCTCGAGCAAAATAGGGATACTCAAAATTCATCCTCCTCCAGGCAGTAGAGTCAATAGGATGACGCATGATATTACCCCCTACTTCTCCCCTAGCATGCCAAGTCATTGCCTCTGCAATCCATGGTACTGTGAAAAATCGCTTTAATCTAGGCCCAACGGGAAAATATTTCAATACTTTTTGAGGCACTTTTGAGCTTGTGCCTTCCTTACTAGTAGATTGGACATATCTAGGTTCATCGCATACCGGACAACGATCGAGATTTCATACTCCTTTCGGTATAGTACGCATTCATACACACAAGCATGAATTGATTTATACTTCATTCCTAAACTTTTCAAAATGTTCTTCATAACAGGATAGCTATTTGGAAGTGTATTCACCTTCGGTAATAAGCCCTTCACCCATTTTAGAATTCCCGTCACGCCATTGCCAGAGAAATCGTACTGCGTCTTCAAACTGTGCAAACCAATCATGGCATGTAAAGTTGTTTGATCTTTCTCACAGCTAGAGTATAACCGTTGGGTCGCCTTAAATTTAAACTTTGGTATTCATCATTAAGTTTTATTGTGTTATCTTCACGAGCACTTGAATCTTTTACATCATATGTAACCTCATTCTCCTCTGCTTCATAAACTCCGTACGCATCATCAACTAAATCCTCTAACATATTATGATCTACGTCGTCCCCTTATACATCTATTCTACTTGTTGAAGGTTGTTGTGAAGGTTGGCCAGGGATAAAAGGAACTTTCAATTCACCGTGAAAACTCCAAAATCGACAACTATCTTGCATACCCGATCTTAACCAGTGTAGTTCAACTGTTTTCCACTCAAACGCCTTACCATTCTTACACCTAGCACACGGACACGGCAACTCTTCATCATTATGACATCTCTTTGCATATTTCACAAATTCGTTAGCACCTCTGCGAAATACATCCCCCATTCTATTTGTCTCACCCATCCACTCTTTGTATTTCAGATATCCCATCACAATTACCACAACTAATCACCTATTAAAGGTAAACAAAACTTATATTTATAGTATGTTTCATTTAATTATGTCTTATTTATACTCAAATTCAATTTATAATAGAAATTTCTATTTCCTCCATCTCCTATAAAGAGTGAGTGGTCCTATCCCATTCAAGACCGTATTTTTCTGTAATATACTTAACAGCTCATGCACATTGTTACAATTTGAAAAACATTCGACAGCATATCCCCGTAGTTCTCCAAGTACACGATGTAGATTGACAAGTGTGAGTGTTATTTCAATTGATCAATTGAAATAACAGTCACACTTGTCAATCTAGTATGTACCCAGAGAACATTAAGATACGACTGTAGAACTTCCTTCAAAAGTAACAACTTTAAGCCACTAAGAATATTATATAGAAATTATACAGTCTCAAACTGTCCAAACGGGACAATTCGAGAGATCTCATTATAGGGGTAATGACTCTCGAATAGGTCTAACGGCTATTGAATGCGTACACATAAGAACAAGAAGGCTAGTATCTATGCGCACTATATTTAATTTCAAGTATGTTTCATTTAATTATCATATTATATATATATTGTTCGAAATACAAAGTAATTTTTAAAAAAAGTTGTAAAAATCCCACCCCTATATGGATAATAATCCAGTGGTCATGCCAATTTTAAAATTAACCAACCCAACATTTACTAAACAAAATAATCCAACAGCAATGTCAACAACAAATGTGTATCCCGTACTCCTTCTAATTCATCTACTCAATTAATTCATTTCATCAATTAAAGTATACAATTATTAATTTATTAATTTACAATGAGGGGCAATCATACTTTCATATGAAATGGACACTAATTATTAATTTACTTTCATCTAAAACTATACAATTAAAATTACAATTAAAGTTATACAATTTATTAATTAAAGCTATACAATTGTTAAGATTGCCCCACCACACACACACACACACACCACACCACACCCCCACCACCACCACCCCCTGCCCCCTGCTCCCACCCCCCGCCACACACACGCACAGAGCTGCACACACACACACACACACACACCCCACCCCACCCCCATCCCTCCCACCCCACCCCATCACCTAACCCCCTCTCACCCCACCCCCACCACACCTGCACACACACAGCCCACCCCACCCCCACCACCCCCTGCCCCCGCTCCCCCACCACACACCACCACACACATATATATGCACACATACACACATACATATAGACATATATATATACACACATACACACACATATAGAAATGAGAGAGAGAGAGAGAGAGAGAGAGAGGAAAAACCAAAAAATGGTGGGAAAAAAGAATCCTAGGGCTTTTTTTACTGAAGACATTGTCACGGTCGTGTCAAGGTCCTTGGCCGTGACAATTATTTTAAGAATTGTCACGGTCATTGACCGTGATAGGTCCGTGACAACTACATTTGTCAAGGACTTGTCACGGTCATTGATCATGATAATTCTTTATCACGGTCTTGTCCCGGTCAATGACCGTGACACAAAACGCGTGCTTGTTGTCATGGTCAATGACCGTGACAAGGGTGGCCGGCTGAAAGGTGACATTTTGGCCATTTTGGCGTAGTGATAAATATTAATAAAAGGTTAAGAGTTATGTGCAACACAAATTTTCACACCTTTTTCTAACACATACTATACCATCTCACAGCACTATACCTTTGCATCATGTTCCAAAACTTAAATCACATGTTGCAGAAATGACTGATGACTTAAATGACTGTTTTTCACTCTAATCACCATGGGCTTAAGCAAGAAATTATACTCGGGTTCTAACTCATGGCTCATACATAAACCACATTAAAGATCTATATAGATTCTTAACCCATCCTGTGCAAGATGAAAAGGGGTTCCTTCCCTTTTAGACCATTCCACAATCAATTCATTATCCTTATGATAATCAAACTCATGGGACATTTCGATTAATAAAAATCTCTTTGGGAGCAACTTTATCACGACTTCAAGTGTTTGAGGAAAGCAAAAGTGAGTATTACGGGACCCCTTATTATAAATTGTGTCCAATAAGAGAAGATCCAACTGTCGACCATTTTTTAAAAGATAATGTTCTATATCCGGAAGGAAACGTGAAATGTCAGATACATAAGCTACTCGATAGTTTTCACCAAACAGAAAGCCCAAGGATACATAATCTTCACAATGCATCAGCGGCAAATGAACAAGTTCTAGACTTGAGGAAACAAATGGCTTGTTACAGTTGTGCTCAATAATTTTCCAGTTTAACCATGATACACGTCTCACTCCCTGGCTAGCTTTAAGTTTTTTCTGAACCAAGTATGAAAATTTCCCTCCAACGCTCTTTATTGCATACTGAGTGAGGTAAATGGGGGTGATATCAATATCATTTGTAGGAATAAATGGTTGTATATCACGTATGTCATCCATACCAAGAACTGCATCAACATGTTCATGAGTTAAAATAATAAAATTGATCTAAGGAAAGTTATGGAAAATGGGCAAGCAAAGTACTTGATCCCTAAATGTCTTTCCAACATAGATAAATATATATTAATGTTGACCGTCATTCGGACAATAATCAATCAAAAGAGAAGTTTTTCACCTGTAGTTAGGGTTATGTTCGGGGCTGATGGATAAAGATTGAGGATAGATTTGTTAAGAAGGATTTGAGGGGTGGATGAGGTACATGGCATTGCGGACAACACTCAAACAACTTGCCCCTCCAAAATATCACACTCGAACGGCCCCAACTATTCTCATTCACCTCCAAGGACATCCATTTGGTTCTATATTTTTCTTGCTCCATCCTTGACTACACTTTCATAATTTCTGAATCTCTTCTCTAACCTTCTCGAACACTACTCTTGATATAATCATTATCCATTAAGTATATACATATATAATTTTAGAATCTCTCTTATTCTTGAGTTCCCTCTCTCTTTATACACACACACACATACACACACACACACACACACACACACACCACTACACCAAAATGGTCAAAATATCACCTTTCAGCCGGTCACCCTTGTCACGATCATTGAAGGTGACAATAAATACGCGTTTTATGTCACGGTCAATGACCGTGAAAAGACCGTGACAAAGTATTGTCACGGACTATGACCGTGACAAGTTCATGACAAGAATATTTGTCACGGACTTGTCACGGGCATAGACTGTGACAATACTTAAAATACTTGTCACGGTCAAGGACCTTGACACGACCATGACAATATCTTCAGTCCCCATTTTTTGGTTTCCCTCTGTCTCTCTCTCTAAGCGATTTCAGCTATCTCTCTCTCTCTAAGGTATATGTTTTCCCCTCTTTATCTTTCATTTCTATATGTGTGTGTATGTGTGTATATATATGTGTATATATGTGTGTGTGTGTGTGTTTATATATGTGTATATGTGTGTGCATGTGTGTGTATATATGTGTGTGGTGGGGAAGGGGGCAGGGGATGGTGGGGTGTGGGTGTGTGCAGTTGTGGATGGGGTGCGGGGCAGGGGGTGTGATGGGTTGTGGGGATAGGTGTACTTGTACGTGTGTGTAGTGGGGGAGGGGGTGGGGGGCTGCGTGTGTGTCTATGTGTGTGTGTGTGCATAGTGTCCCTTGTAAAAGAATTGATTGATTATTAAATTTTTTAGTATATTAATATATGATTGCCCCTTATTGTAAATTAGTAAATTAATATATGATTAATTATGAAAGTAGGATTGCCCCTCATTGTAAATTAGTAAATTAATAATTGAGTAGATGAATTAATTGAGTAGATGAATTAGAAGGAGTACGGGATACACATTTGTTGTTGACATTGATGTTGGATTATTTTGTTTAGTAAATGTTGGGTTGGTTAGTTTTAAAAGTGGCATGAACACTGGATTATTGTCCATATGGGGGTGGGATTTTTCAACTTTTGAATAACTGAATTTGAATATAAATAAGACATAATTAAATGAAACATACTATATATAATTATTAATCTTTGAATTTGAATATAAATAAGACATAATTAAATGAAGCATAGTATATATAATTATGAATCATTATTGGATTATTGTGTGTGTGGTGGGGGCAGGGGGTGGTGTGTGTACGTGTACGTGTGCATGTGTGTGGTGGGGGAGGGGAGGGGGTGGGGGTGGGGGAAGGGGGCGGGGCAAGGTGGGGGGGGGAGGGGGAAGGGATGGGGGGGCAAGGTGGGGGGGGGGGGGGGAGGGGGAAGGGATGGGGGAAGGGGGTGGTGCAAGGTAGTTTAATTGATGAAATGAATTAATTGAGTAGATGAATTAGAAGGAGTACGGGATACACATTTGTTGTTGACATTGTTGTTG
Organism: Sambucus nigra; assembly: GCA_949130495.1. Taxonomy (NCBI): domain Eukaryota; kingdom Viridiplantae; phylum Streptophyta; class Magnoliopsida; order Dipsacales; family Adoxaceae; genus Sambucus; species Sambucus nigra. The sequence continues at coordinate 627,327,970 of OX422212.1, read as the reverse complement.
GATTATTTTGTTTAGTAAATGTTGGGTTGATTAGTTTTAAAAGTGGGATGAACACTGGATTATTTTCCATATGGGGGTGGGAGTTTTTAACTTTTTAATCATTGAATTTGAATATAAATATGACATAATTAAATGAAACATACTATATATAATTATTAATTATTATTGGATTATTTTGTGTGTGGTGGGGGGCATGGGGGTGGTGTGTGTGCGTGCACGTGTGCGTGTGTGTGGTGGCGGTGGGGGCAGGGGTGGTTTGTAGTAATTGTACATATTTGCATGTCTTCTTCTAATTTTTTTTATCTTTACTAGTGACATGTTTTTACGACAAATGTCTCCTTCAGGTATTAAGGCGAGGCTGATGATGTTGGTTATGATGATGTCGTTTGGGCTCAGTGGTAGCGGAGGCGACGAGGGCTGGTTGGCCCCTAGGCTCCCCAAATATGGAAAATTTGGGATTACCATCGAGAACAAGCCGGAGCTATTAGCGAGATCCATCGAGATGCTAAAGACCGTCATCGGCCCGGGGTTTATTCGTTGGAAGGAGGTGATATATGAGCTCAAGTTAGCTGTTTGGGCGGCACTACAGGTAATATATTTATATTTATATGAATATTTCGATTTCAATTTCGATTTCAATTTCATTTTATATTTATATTTATATTTATATTTATATTTATTTCGCAACTAACATTGTATTTGTTGGACATGAACAATTCAACTTGGATCCAAAGCTACGCGATTCCATCTTGGAGTAGATGAGGGAGCAACACAAGACGTGGAAGAAAAATATGCGAACACGGTACTTTGAAAAAACACGAGAGTCCATTATCCAGTGGCGTGAATCCGTCCTGCCCAAAGAGTCGATCTCATTGGCACAATGGCAAAAGTTCATTAACAATGAAATCGGGGAGCGATAATTGGCATCTCGCCAATCGGGGAGGGAATATCGGGCAAAAAAGACGGACGTGCACTACTCCGACCGGACATCTTACGTCGAGGTGGAGCATAGGATGAAGTTAAGATTTAATTTTTCTATAACTACAGAAATATATTCTTCTTCATTATTTTACTTTGCGGGGCCGATACTAATTTTACTTTATTTTATTTCAGGGGGGAAGGAGTGGCCTTGGGGGTAAGCCACATAGGCTCGATACTTATGTGGCTCTTTTGACGAAGAAGGCGAAGGACAAGGAGTCCCCGAGCATCGCGGCCACGATTGTAAGTAATCCGACAGTTTAATTTTTGTTAATTACGTTATAATTTTTTATTTTACTTATTTTACTAATCATGTGCTTTTTGTCGTTTCAGGAAAAGCTTAAGGAAGTGCATGAGTCGCAATCTGATGCCGATAAGGCGTCTTTGTCCACAGACGCACACAGGCAAGTGTTTGGCTCTTATCGCAAGGGGAGTACAAGGGGTTGAGCTCGCGGGTGTCCAAATCTAAGATCATCGGATTGAAGACGAGAGACATCGGGTTGGCAATGAACGGTGGATTCACATGACGCGAAGCTGTCCTGTTTGGAGGCGACGGTCCAAGATATGTACTAATTCATGAAGAGTATGTTGGGAGGAGACCGTAATGGGGAAAGGGAAGGAGAAGGCAGTGGATGAGGAGGAGGTGCGGAGGACGAGGCGCAGGATGACGAGGATGAGGACCTCACTACTTCATCACCGAGACGTGCATACTTCGATGATCCACTTCCTTATTTGGATCTCTTCCCCAGACCGATGTCGAAAATTGGTTGTCCGAGCGTGTTCATATTGGACGTATTTGATGGCCAGCGGATAGGGAGGGGGTTGAGGGACCCGAATATCGTCCAGGGTGGAATAGTTCATGGACGTGCACTTCAAGAGATCGAGTCCAAAGTGCTCGTCACGCATGTGATACCCGGGAAGGAGAACTCCCTATTGTGATTGCGCGAACAATGCGGCACGATGTATATTAGTGGGTGTGTCAATTCGTATATCGTGTGGCCTACTCACCTCCTCACATTTACCCCAGACATGTAGTAACATTATTTTTAAATTCGTACATTTGAATTATATTTGGATTATATCGTCATGTACATTGTTTCTATTTTGAATATATATTTACATTATCTTTACTTTATTTGGATATATGATGTTTGAACAGGTACAACGTTGCTATAACAGGTACAAATATACTGCTCGGCAGTGGCAGTGGCCATACTGCCCAGCAGAATTTTTTTAAATGCTGCCCAGAATTGTCACGGTCATTGACCGTGACAAGTCCTTGACAAAGGATTATTGTCACGGATTTGTCACGGTCAATGACCGTGATAATTTTTTTTAAATGGTCTAGGATTTGTCATGGCTATTAACCGTGACTAAACTTGTCACGGTCATGGACCGTGACACGACCGTGACAATTCTAATGAACTTGTCATGGTCAATGATCGTGACACGTCCGTGACAAAAAAAAGTTGTCTCGTCCCGAATTGTCACGATCATTGACCTTGACAAGTCCAACTTGTCATGGTCAATGACTGTGACAATTAGGCAAATTTAGTGTAGTGCGCACACACACACACACACATAACAATAGAGGGGATAAAGACCTGATTATGGCTAGACTTTGAAAGCCCCCAATGTAATTTTAAAATTCTTAACAAATTATATTTCCTTTTTATGAAATGGATATGCGAAAGCGTTAGTTGATGGTTCAATAAAACGAATTACGAAATTTTAACTTCTTTCAAAATTAAAATAAAACCAAGTGAAATTAAATTAATCCATTAAAACATTTTCACTTAAACATAATTAATCCAAGTCCTAGAATTTGCCAAAGTCATATCTATCAATTTTTCAAAACTAGGCCAAACCAATTTTATCAATTAAATTAAATGACTTGAATTAAATAACCATTCCCCAAATTTAATTAGCACCAAATTAAATTAAGTTTGACAATTACAACCAATTTTATCTTGACTTATCCTAAGCATGCGTTCTAAGTTATTATGCAAGATAAAATTAAATCAATCACACTACGCTGCGACGTACGAGAAAAAAACCACAACGGGAAAAAACCTCGGACGGCCCTAGCCTCAAATCCACTAAGTACGGAATTTACATTTACAAGACAGATGACTTACTTCCTCAACTCGAACCCTCTCAAGACTTGATGCGTCTTCTTGTAACCACCTCTTCCTAGCGGATAACAATGGAGCTCCATCGCGATCTCGGAATCCACCGATCGGACAATAGGCACACCGCCAACCACACATGGTGCCTTTCACCATGTGGGAATGCCGCAGCAAAACTTCTTCTTCTTTTAGGGATGTAGAAGCAAACCCAAACAATCTCTTCAATTCGGTGTAGAGATAAACCCGGTGCCAAACTCCAAGCAAGATGTATATATATGAAGTTGTATTAACAAAAGTATTGGTAAAAACTAGAGTGGTAGATGAATTTGTCTTTGAAAATTATCACTCAAAACTTGATCTTTTTCTCTTTATGATTTGGCTCTCCAAACACTCTCTAGGAGTTAGAAAGATATGAAAAAGATGTGTTGGAAAAAGTTGTTCCCACACATAGATATTCAGTAAAAAGTTAGTGGGGTAAAAACTGCCAAAAGGTTTTCCCGCCTGAAATCTCTTTCGAACGACATTTTCGTTCGAACGAAGTCTCATTCGAACGAGGCTTCTAACGAAGTTCCAGTATGAACTCGTTAGAAACTCGTTGGAAATCTCGTTCGAACGACATTTCGAACGAAGCTCCAGTGTCCAATGGGGAAGCTCGTTGGCAAACTCGTTCGAATGACATCTGGTTCGAACGAAAAACTCGTTCGAACGACATATCGAACGAACTTCCAGAAAGTTTGTAAAATTCTATTTTTTACCCAGAAACTTTATATACTTTATTTTAAAGTTTTTAATTGAAATCTTTCTGAAAACAAAACACAGTTTTAAAACCTAACACCCAATAAACTTGTTCCAAGCTCCTATATATGTAAAAAACTGCTTTCATAACTTCGGAGCATGGAACCACTGTGATGATGTAGAAACGAGGCACATAAATTCGGCATTTGATGAAACTTTATACTCTTTGCCACTACGTCTTAAACTAAACACATCATAGGCTTGAAATGTACACTTAAACACTATCCTATGACATAAACGTTTTTGTCCAGAATTGAGCCAACACTACATTAAGACTCAATTGGAGAATTGTGTCCTTACAAATCTCCCCCTTTGGCCATTTCGGGACAAAAACCAAACAAAAATTCTAAAGGGCCGTCAAGCTCTACTAGACTAATAAAAAGTCCCACCCAAAATAAAAATACAATGCTAGACTCAAACAACCCAAAGAATCATGATCTTTGCCGGTGAAAGTTGCCACTTATAATATAATTCCTGCACACTTGAGCAAACACATTACACGCATAGGGAATATCAAAATATTTGATGCAAGTAAAGTAAGTACTCCCCCTAGATTAATTCTCTCCCTTTATCAATAGTGATCAACTTAGAAAGACATCTCCCCCTAAGATAAATTTCCCCCAAACTAAGATACGATTATAATAGGTTTAGATACCATTTCTCCCCCTATCATTCTCTCCCTTTTTGTTCAGGAATAGACAAAGGTTAAATAATAAAACATGTAAGTGTGTATAAAGTGATACCAATAAAGCATATGGGCAACAAAAGCACAACTAATCTAACAAATAATAACGGATACCAACTAGAATGCAAGAAAATGATATCAATAAGATACATAAAGTATTAAGCATGTGATATCAACAAAGAATACAACAAGATAGATACCAATTATGAATTAAAGCATATATGGACTAGAAAACATGGCAAAGACTAAAAAAAAATATCAAATATATGTATACATAAGATATAACTAATAGAAGTAAGTACAAATATATAGATATAAACACACAAATGACACACACAAAATATAATAGGAGTCTTTCATACTCGTATGGCAAAAATGTGTCATATGAAAACGAAAGTGTTGGGGTGTGAACTAGTAACAATTAAATTTAGACCCAATCAGTTAAAACATGTTCATGGAGTTCTCATTTGATTGCAAACTTTATCACATTTGAATATAACCTCATGTGACAATAAAGATTGAACTCAATGAACGAACATACACAATGCATACAAGCCTAGAGTTTTGATGATTCTACAAACCAAATAGAGGCATGACAATAAAGACCACTAGGATAAATGGACCTTGTGCAAACCGTTGATATACCATCCAATCTTCCTCAAGAAGCATATATATTCTTTTTATATTGAATGAATATATCAATTAAACATAGGCCTTGGCAATTATATTTCTTTTAGTGCCATTTTTCTATTTTTAGGCCTTTGGACAACGTATTTCTTTTAGGTCCATTTCAAACGGTGGCTTACAATCGCAAAGGATTATTATTCCTTTCGGATCCCTTCCCCGTGCACATTTATATATCATTTTTTATATCTCCCAAACTCACGTGTAATGGATTTTGACATGCACTAGTCCTCCTAGATCACAAATATGTAGATGACAAGATTGGTAGGAGAACACCTCACAAAGCTCAAATGTAACATGTGACATTAAAATTTTAAGTGAGCTCGTGCATGTGTGAATAGAGGTATATAAAAATATAATCCATTTAAATCAACATAAAATCCAACTACTCCATGTAAGCATGGTAAAGAACATAATAAGGATTGACAATCTAAGCCAAAAGTTCTAGCCATATGGGAGCGTAAAAGATGGAATTCTAACACAAGTGTATGCCACATAAAGTGTTTCAAAACTAAAATACACACAAAAAATAAAAATCTTTTTCAGTTTTTGACGTTTTTAATCCAAAAAAAATATACTCAAAAGACACACAAAAATCATTTTGTATTTTTCGTTAAGCTTAAATGAAACAAATAAAACACAAATGATAAACAAAAATATTTTTGAAATTTTCATTTAATGCAAACAAAAATAAGCAAATATAATACAAAAAGATAAACAAAAATCATAGTTCTAGCATGTGATTAAGCATGGAGCATAGACTAGAAAATGATTTAAAACAAGCATACATTTAGCATGAAGCACAAAAGCTAAAGTATGCAAACACTAACACATTCATCCTTTAGATTTAGGAAGGGAGGAAGAATGTGAAAGTAAATGAGAATCAAACATCCTATTTTGCAAGGCAACCAAATCGAATTTCCTAACCCAAATTAATGAAGAATGGCTATCTTGGGGTGTAGGAATTTTAACTACCTTGGTTGCTTTATGTTGGGATTTTCTAGGAATTCATTTAAGATCAAAACAAAATTTCCTAAGATGGCCTTTTCGACCACAATGAGTACAAGTAAAGTTACGTCAAAATTTGGTACCTAAGGAATGATCTCTAAAAGCTTTCCTAGGCGATTCTCCTAAAAAGTTGGTTTTCACTTTGTGAGTTGATTCATTACAAGTATCGAAGCCTAAACCATACGTGTCATTTTTAATTTGGACCGTTCCTAATATTTTATATAATTTTTCCGAACGACACTCCAAATCAAATTTGACATTACTAGATTCTTTTAATTTATTTTGCAATTCTAAAATATAAGACTCTAATAAAACATTTCGCTCTTCAAAATCAAGAAGCTCCTTTTTTAAAGATTCCATTAAACTCCTAAGGCTATCTCTTTCGCCTTCTATATATTCAAGCTTCTCTAGAAGAGCTTTCTCTCGTGTCCTAAAGTCTTCAACCAACACACTATTATTAACGACCTTGACACGTTCTTTCAAACTAGCTTCTAACTTCAAATTAACTCTTTTTAATTTAATTGATTCTTCATATAATTCTTAAAAAGCATTTTGAAGTTCACTCACATTAACATCTTATTCATTTTCACTCTCTCTTTCTTCTCCACTCTCACTATCATAAAAAATAAGGGAATCATAAACTATGTTCTTGGAAGTGTCATGTGTTAAAGTTTCATTAATCGATGAGTTCTCACTATCACTAACATGACTAGCCATAAAAGCCACAAAGTTGGGCTTAGTGGGGGAATCGGGTCCCTCTTCCTTATCACTATCACTAAGGGTCGTATTATATGAAATGGGTCGCTTACCCTCTATCCTTAGTTTAGTGGGGCATTCAGAATCCCTATGGCCATACCCTTCACAACCAAAACACCTATTGGACTCGTCCCTATTTAAAGTTTCATTAGAAGATTTAGGGATCCTTTCGGCTTTGTCATACTTAGAAGTTAAAATTTCTTAAAATCATTTTTAAATTTATCTTTGTTAAATTTAAGAAATTTTCTAAATTTTCGAGCAAACAAGGCCACGTCTTCCGAGTCACTATCACTCTCGCTCTCTACTACTTGTTTGACCTCTTTTCGGGATTTTAAAGCAACGCCATTTTCTATTTTATTTTCAATTTTAGAGGGAAACATGTTTAGTTCATAGGTTTGTAAATCACCTACAAGCTCTTCTACTTTCATAGAGACTAAAGTGGGTAAAGAATTTAAAACGGTCACTTTTGGAATAAATCTATCGGGAAGGGGCCTTAAAATTTTCTTTACAACTCGGTTGTCGGGTATTTTCTCTCCCAAGTTAAAAGATGAATTAACAATATCGAAAAGTCTAGCATAAAATTCATCAAAAGCTTCCTTTTCATTCATTTTGATAGTTTCAAATTGAGTGGTGAGGTTTTGGAGTTTTGAAGCTTTAACGACATTTGTACCCTCATGAGTGAGTTGTAAAATATCCCACGCTTCTTTAGCGGTCTCACACTTCATAATACGTCGGAATTCATCCGGTGTGACAGCGCTAAACAAGGCATTTAAAACTCGAAAACTAAAATTAGACAGTTTAAATTCACCCTCACTCCATCTATCAGCCGGTTTGGGAACACATTCATTATCTACTAAATGAGTTGGTGGAGACCACCCGTTAACTACCGATAACCAAACTCTTTCGTCGATACATTTTAGTGACGATTCATTCACGTTTTCCAGTACGTGTAGTTAGAACCATTGAAAATAGGAAATTTTGAAAATGGGAAAAATTCCATTTTATCCAAAAATTATTTAAAGGATCTTAACGAGATAATTTATCGCTTTGGCTCTGATACCAATTTGAAAGCCTCGAATCTAATTTTAAAATTCTTAACAAATTATATTTCCTTTTTGTGAAATGGATATGCAGAAGCGTTAGTTGATGGTTCAATAAAACGAATTACGAAATTTTAACTTCTTTCAAAATTAAAATAAAACCAAGTGAAATTAAATTAATCCATTAAAACATTTTCACTTAAACATAATTAATTCAAGTCCTAAAATTTGCCAAAGTCATATTTATCAATTTTTCAAAACTAGGCCAAACCAATTTCATCAATTAAATTAAATGACTTGAATTAAATAACCATTCCCCAAATTTAATTAGCACCAAATTAAATTAAGTGTGACAATTAAAACCAATTTTATATTGACTTATCCTTAGCATGCGTTCTAAGTTATTATGCAAGATAAAAGAAAATCAATCACATTACGCCACGATTTACGAGGAAAAACCCACAACGGGAAAAAACCTCGAACGGCCCTAGCCTCAAATCCACTAAGTACGAAATTTACATTTACAAGACAAATGACTTACTTCCTCAACTCGAACCCTCTTAGTCCTTGACGCGTCTTCTTGTAACCACCTCTTCCTAGCAGATAACCATGGAGCTCCACCGCGATCTCGGAATCCATCGAACCGACAATAGGCACACCGTCAACCACATATGGTGCCTTTCACCATGTGGGAATGCCGCAGCAAAACTTCTTCTTCTTTTAGGGATGTAGAAGCAAATGCAAACAATCTCTTCAATTCGGTGTAGGGATAAACCCGGTGCCAAACTCCAAGCAAGATGTATATATATGAACTTGGATAAACAAAACTATGGGTGAAAACTAGAGTGGTAGATGAATGTCTTTGAAAATTATCACTCAAAACTTGATATTTTTCTCTTTATGATTTTTCTCTCAAAATACCCTCTAGGAGTTAGAAGGATACGAAAAAGATGTATTGGAAAAAGTTGTTCCTGAACATAGATTTTCAGCAAAAAGTTAGTGGGGGTAAAAAATGCTAAAAACTGCCAAAAACGTAGTGGGGGTAAAAAATGCTAAAAACGACATTTTCGTTCGAACGAAGTCTCGTTCGAACGAGGCTTCTAACGAAGTTTCAGTGTTAACTCGTTAGAAACTCGTTGGAAATCTCGTTCGAACAGGCATCTCGTTCGAACGACATTTCGAATGAAGTTCTAGTGTCCAATGGCGAAGCTCGTTGGCAAACTCGTTTGAACGGCATCTGGTTCGAACAAAAAACTCGTTCGAACGACATATCGAACGAACTTCAGAAAGTTTGTAAAATTCTTTTTTTTGCCCAGAAACTTTATATACTTTATTTTAAAGTTTTTAATTGAAATCTTTCAGAAAACAAAACATAGTTTTAAAACCTAGCATCCAATAAAATTGTTCCAAGCTCCTATATATATATATATATATATATATAAATGCATCCATACCTTCGGAGCATGGAACCACTGTGACGACGTAGAAATGAGGCACATAAATTCGACATTTGATGAAGCTTTATACTATTTGTCACTATGTCTTAAACTAAACACGTCATAGGCTTGAAAGGTACACCTGAACACTATCCTATGACATAAACGTTTTTGTCCGGAATTGAGCCAAAACTACATTAAGACTCAATTGGAGAATTTTGTCCTTACAGACTTGACAGGAGGTTAATCAATATGCAATGAGAGCTTATATATCCATATTCCTCTGTCCAACACCTGAACAAAACATCCTCGGACCACTCTTGTCTCCTCACTTTTGTTAATAATCAAGAAGATGAATTTCACATCGTATTCAAGTTTCTAAATTTTTAGAGTACTCACCCAGACTTTTTGAAGATTGTTGCAAACTCTTGGAGTGTTAACACAAATACTGTAGGTTTATGGAATTTCTTAATTAAGCTTAAAAGGCTAAAAGGGGTGCTAAAATCTTGGAGTAAGGAAGCATTAAAGAATGTGAATCAAACAGTGGTGGACTTAGAAGATAAAATGTTGCAATTAGAGCTCAACTATGAATTGGTGAGATCAGATGTTAATAGAGAAGCTTTGAATCAAAGCAGGGCTAAGCTTCAATCTGCTCTTAAAATGGAGGAAATGTTCTGGAAGCAAAAATCTTCAGTTAAATGGTTGAATCTGGGGGACTCAAATACAAAATTCTTTCATGCCAGTACAAAAGCTAAACACCAAAAACTTTTAATTCATAGGATAAAAGAGGATAATGGAGCTATGATTGAAGATAAGCAGGGGATTAAAAACCAAATAGTCCAATTTTTTGAAACTCAATTAACTACAGTTCAGCCTTTGTCAGAAGATTTTAATGAAGAGTTTATTCCAAAAACTATCTTTGCGGAATCAAATCCAGAGTTAAAAAGCATTGTTTCTGAGGATGAAGTGTGGATAGTTATTCAAAACATGGACTTTGACTCCTCTCCAGGTTCTGGTGGCTTTGGAGGTTTTCTCTTTTCATGTCATTAGGACATTTTCCAATTCCGAATAGCCCAAGCATTCTCATTTTTACCCTTTACACTTTTTAACCCAATAAAGTCCTAACTGAGTCCGAATGGCGAAATTAATTACTGCGTGGAGAGCTATGACATGAAAAGATAATATGAGAGATTAAATGGTGTGAACTAGAGATGATGTTTCCCATTTCCTAATAACTGTATTCCGATTATGAGATCTTTTCACCATATAATTCCTTCTTTTCAATTTTGTATGCATGAATTTGTGTCCATTATATTTACTCTTTATATCATGCATACTGAGAGAACATAGCCGCAATCCGAGTGATTCGTTTGTGAGTGCATCCGTAAGAATTTGAATCAAAACGAATTTTTGGAAAGTAACGTAATGCTCAATCGGTGGAAATTTGAGGTTTAATTTCTGGCTTTGCACACACACACTATGGTTTGAGACATTTGAATATGAATTTATGGTGATTATTTTTCGAAAAGTTTAAATTGTACAATTTTTAAGTATTTTGATATTTATTTGAGTCAATAAAGAATTTTGTGGGTGTATTCACTGCAAACCCTCACGAGACAAAACTCGTCCTACTAGGGTAACCTAGGGGTTTAAAGGCTTGTTGCATACGCTAAATGCAATCGCTTCCCGGCAAAAAAGGTATTCTATCCCAATAAAATAATTTTCAAGAGTTGAACTTTAAACTAATTTCTTTTACATTGCTCGGGACGCGCAAAGTTCTAAGTTAGGGGGTGTGATTAGGCACATATTCTTTATATTTATCCCCTTAATTTCGGTATTTTTATGATCCCGTGCAATGTAAATAACTTGGATTTGTCTCGTATTTATGATAATAACCTCTTTTGGCAATTATTTCTTGTTTTGTGTATTTCTCATGTATTTTATAGGTATTTCATGCAAGTTAGTGCGAAGAAGAACTCAAAACAGTGAAAGAAACCAAGAAATGGAGAGTTGAAGGGCATTTTCGTAATTTTACATATATATTACGGTGGTGGGGAAAGCTAGAAAGTTGAATAGCTCTAAATTACAAGAATATTGTAAAAAACGGCACCCCAATCCGAGCTACGGTGAAGAAGTTATGCCCATTTAAAGTTGGAGACAAAAAGTCAAAAGTTGAAATTAATGTTGGAAGCTGAAGAGAAAACTCTTGAAATTTCTTATTTAATTCGTTTTTATTAGTTGTAAAACGTGGAGAGGCATGGGAAGAGTCTCATTTAAGTATATTAAAAGGGAAAAACGTGTAGAGGCATGAAAAAAAGTCATTTTTAGATCTATAAAAGGCCAAGCCCTATATCCTTCCAAGGGAGTCAAATTCTAGAGAGTAGAATAGAATTTTAGAGAGAGAAAGTCGGATTTTAGAGAGTTTTCTTAGTTTTTCTTTACATAGAAATTTTCATAAACCCTAGTTTGTAAGGTTGAAGAAGAAGAATATTTCTGGATTCAATCATCTCTCTTCCCTAGTGCAGATTTCAAGTATCAAATTCCATTCTCTTAGTTAGTCTCAATTTTTATTTTCAATGTAATCATCTTTTCTTGTTTTGTAATTTTTGTTTTTACCATGTTTCTTAGATCTACAATTATATGCATTGTTATGAAAAAAAATTCTCATAAAATCATGTCTAGCTAAATTTTTAAGGGTTGGGATGCATGAACCCATCCCAATGTAAATTACTTATGTAGAAAATAGAATTTAAATTAAAAATTTGAAAAAGTCGTGCGAGACAATTTTACAACCATTGTAGATCTTTTAATCTCTCTTGCCCTAGGTACTTGGGATGTTTAAGAATATGATGTGCGTAAAATTATATATCACCGCTTTATATTTACCTTTGATTTCATATGGTGTGGGCTTGATCCTCATATATGTAATGCTTAGGATCTATAAAGACTGGATTCATTCAAATTTATAATTTACAATTCTAGGATTCTATACGGTAAATTACTATTGTTAGGGGGATTGTATTACAACCTACTTTCTCATTCATCTTAATTAGTTTGCTCATGCATGCATAGTTAACTTTTTTATTTTTTTCGTCTTCAACCATCATCATATTTTTCACTTTTATTTTAGAAGTAATAAATCATCTAGATTCTATCATACATTCCCTGTGGATTCGATACCCAGACTCGCCACTATACTCCTTAAGAGTGTAATTACAAGTTTAGGTTTTTTTGTATTGAGGTTGGAAGCCGATAACAACGACTAGCGTATTACACGGACGCTCGGTTTTTCACTCGTTCAAGTATGGCGTCGTTGTCGGGGATGTTTGTTATAGATTAAAATTGACTTACTACTTCTTACAAAAAAAAAAAAAAAAATTGTGTGCCCAATTTGAAATGTCTTATTTTAACTCTTTTGGTGGCTTTAATTGTTCTGCTAATAGTAAGGGGGAGAATGAACTCAAAATTTATGAACATTGGATTAATATTACTAAAAAGGAGTCTCATAAATACAAGCCTAGTGCCAAGGCCATCCAAATTTATAAAAATGAATTGCTTGAAGAAGAAAGGCTTGAAAAAGAGTATCGCAAAAAAATTTATTTTGGGGAACAAGAATTAGATGCATTATTCGAATCCAATGACAATTTTTCTTTCGATATTTTTGAGACTAAATAATGTTTTCAACCAAATGAGAAATCCAATGACGAACCACTTGAGATTGAATTCATGTCCTCACCATTCTCATTCACTGTTATCAAACAATTAGAGTTATCACATGAGTCGGATGAAAGTCTTGACGACGTTGACCCGATTCTTGAACAAGAAGGTTTAAATGAGATGCTTTATCTTATGGAACAAGAATGTGTCGCTCCACCAGATCCAATTGACCATTTTAGAGGACAAGATCTTGAGAACATTCCACGGGACATAGGAGAACACTCCTTGAGCGTTAGCGAAAGAGAAAATTTAGAGGGCATCAAGAGAGATTCTTTGGGTTACCTAGAAGAGAGCGAATGGAAAGACACGATAGATACATTTCATCTAGGTGAGATAGAAACAAAGCAAGAGGGAGACCTAGAAGATTTGAGCTTAGCGGCATTTGAGATAGAATTCGGCTCGGTGAATGAGAACATCACTCTTGAAATTGAATCATTTTGGGCCTCACTTGGTCACTTAAATGAGAGCGAGTTGAATGACAGGATAGATAAATTATCTGTTTCTGAACATGCCCCACCTCGAGGTCTCAGTGAAAATTTTTGGGGAGAAGATTTTGAGGACAAGCACTCTATGCTTAAATTATTTTCCAAGATGGACTCTTCCCTTTTGTATGCCCCTCTTCCCATTCTACTTGAGCAATCTTTTAGAGGTGATTCTATTTTTCTTGGATCCCAATGGTACTGGTCCCCCTGTGCACCCAAATTTTTAATCCCTCTAAATTTTTTAATTGGTGATGGTTCATTTTTTAAACTTTTCACATGCCTTCCGTTTTTCAAACGGAATTCTTATTTTCCAGGAGTCATGCTTTATAGTGAGGGTACACAATTAATCCCTCAAAGTCAAATTGTATTTTGGGTGGACCCTCAAATTTTTCGACTTCTAGTGTATGATTTATTAGCCGTTCAAATTGTAGGTTGTAAATAATTAGTTTTTTTATTATTGTTTTTTCTTTTTTATTATCGTCTAGCTTCGATATTTAAAGTTTTTGTTATTATTTTTGCTATGCTTGGTTCTAACGTGTTTTGTAGATTCAATGGACTCGTACTCATCGAGGATCGCTCCATTTGGGTAATATCTTTCTTTCCCTCTCTTTACGTTGTGTTCTTGATTCACATTGAGGACAATGCAACATTTAAGTTAGGGGGTGTGGAATATTCTTCCCATTCATTGTTTAGATTCATTGATTCGATCACATGTTCTTTCCAAGTGTGTATTTTAGAAAATTTCAAAAAAAAAATTGAAAATTTAGAAAAAGCCAAAAATATTTTTGTTCAAAATAAATAAAAATTGGAATTTAAATTTTTCAAAAATATCACCGTTATTCTATTCGAAGTCTCAAATTTTAAAATTCATAATGCACTAAGACAAAATTGACCAAAGATGGAAATTGGAAGAAAATTGACGACTTAACGAATAAGTGTGGAGATTAGTCCAACCCGGTGAGATTTCGAGCCTTTCAATTTTTTATGAGTTTTTAAATCAATCCGAGTTTATGGTAAACTCAAAGTTCATTTCAGTGTTTTAATAAGTCGTTGATGATCTCAATCCTTTGTTTTGATCGGTTATGGGAAATGTGTGAAATGTTGTCTCGAAATTCGTTCTAAATATATCACTAAACTTAATTAATCTCCAAATGCATATAGTAATGTGATTAGCAATTTGGACAATGAAGTAGGCTCTCGTTTGTTACCCAAAAATATTAGCCATAAAAAGTTGTGAAAAAAAATCATCCCTTTGCAACCCAATTTGAGTCAAATAAAATATTTTCCTGTCGTTTGATAACCCGAAAAACCCAAATGGCCCGGAATTGTGAAAATTGAGGAAATTCATCAAGTAAGTCCAAATTGTGCAATAAAAAGGGACAAGAGAAAAACATAACAGGAAAAAAAAAAGAAAAAAATGCTCAACAAAAATAGCAAGAAAAGAAAAAAATGAAAAGAGAACAAGAAAGAGAAAAATGAGCAAATGCCCGAAAAAGCACTAATGGACGTCATAAGGACATTTTCCAATTCCGAATAGCCCATGCATTCTCATTTTTACCCTTTACACTTTTTAACCCGATAAAGTCCTAACTGAGTCCGAATGGCGAAATTAATTACTCCGTAGAGAGCTATGACATGAAAAGATAATATGAGAGATTAAATGGTGTGAACTAGAGATGATGTTTCCCATTTCCTAATAACTGTATTCCGATGATGAGATCTTTTCACCATATATTTCCTTCTTTTCAATTTTGTATGCATGAATTTGTGTCCATTATATTTACTCTTTATATCATGCATACCGAGAGAAAATAGCCGCAATCCGAATGATTCGTTTGTGAGTGCATCCGTAAGAATTTGAATCAAAACGAATTTTTGGAAAGTAACGTAATGCTCAATCGGTGGAAATTTGAGGTTTAATTTCTGGCTTTGCACACACACACACACACTATGGTTTGAGACATTTGAATATGAATTTATGGTGATTATTTTTCGAAAAGTTTAAATTGTACAATTTTTAAGTATTTTGATATTTATTTGAGTCAATAAAGAATTTTGTGGGTGTATTCACTCCAAACCCTCACGAGACAACACTCGTCCTACTAGGGTAACCTAGGGGTTTAAAGGCTTGTTGCATACGCTAAATGCAATCGCTTGCCGGTAAAAAAGGTATTCTATCCCAATAAAAGAATTTTCAAGAGTTGAACTTTAAACTAATTTCTTTTACATTGCTCGGGACGCGCAAAGTTCTAAGTTAGGGGGTGTGATTAGGCACATATTCTTTATATTTATCCCCTTAATTTCGGTATTTTTATGATTCCGTGCAGTGTAAATAACTTGGATTTGTCTCGTATTTATGCTAATAACCTCTTTTGGCAAGTATTTCTTGTTTTGTGTATTTCTCATGTATTTTATAGGTATTTCATGCAAGTTAGTGCGAAGGAGAACTCAGAACAGTGAAAGAAACCAAGAAATGGAGAGTTGAAGGGCATTTTCATAATTTTACATATATATTCCGGTGGTGGGGAAAGCTATAAAGTTGAAGAGATCTAAATTACAAGAATATTGGAAAAAACGGCACCCCAATCCGAGCTACGGTGAAGAAGTTATGCCCATTTAAAGTTGGAGACAGAAAGTCAAAAGTTGAAATTAATGTTGGAAGCTGAAGAGAAAACTCTTGAAATTTCTTATTTAATTCGTTTTTATTAGTTGTAAAACGTGGAGAGGCATGGCAAGAGTCTCATTTAAGTATATTAAAAGGGAAAAACGTGTAAAGGCATGAAAAAAAGTCATTTTTTAGATCAATAAAAGGCCAAGCCCTATATCCTTCCAAGGGAGTCAAATTCTAGAGAGTAGAATAGAATTTTAGAGAGAGAAAGTCAGATTTTAGAGAGTTTTCTTAGTTTTTCTTTACATAGAAATTTTCATAAACCCTAGTTTGTAAGGTTGAAGAAGAAGAATATTTCTGGATTCAATCATCTCTCTTCCCTAGTGCAGATTTCAAGTATCAAATTCCATTCTCTTAGTTAATCACAATTTTTATTTTCAATTTAATCATCTTTTCTTGTTTTGTAATTTTTGTTTTTACCATGTTTCTTAGATCTACAATTATATGCATTGTTATGAAATTGTTTTCCCATAAAATCATGTCTAGCTAAATTTTTAAGGGTTGGGATGCATGAACCCATCCCAATGTAAATTACTTATGTAGAAAATAGAATTTAAATTAAAAATTTGAAAGAGTCGTGCGAGACAATTTTACAACCATTGTAGATCTTTTAATATATCTTGCCCTAGGTACTTGGGATGTTTAAGAATATGATGTGCGTAAAATTATATATCACCGCTTTATATTTACCTTTGATTTCATATGGTTCGGGCTTGATCCTCATATATGTAATGCTTAGGATCTATAAAGACTGGATTCATTCAAATTTATAATTTACAATTCTAGGATTCTATACGGTAAATTACTAGGGTTAGGGGTATTGTATTCCAACCTACTTTCTCATTCATCTTAATTAGTTTGCTCATGCATGCATAGTTAACTTTTTTATTTTTTTCGTCTTCAACCATCATCATATTTTTCACTTTTATTTTAGAAGTAATAAATCAGCTAGATTCTATCAAACATACCCTATGGATTCGATACCCAGACTCGCCACTATACTCCTTAAGAGTGTAATTACAAGTTTAGATTTTTTTGTATGGAGTTTGGAAGCCGATAACAACGACTAGCGTATTACACGGACGCTCGGTTTTTCACTGGATCAAAAATGGCGTCGTTGTCGGGGATGTTTGTTATAGATTAAAATTGAGTTACTACTTCTTACAAAAAAAAAAAATGTGTGCCCAATTTGAAATGTCTTATTTTAACTCTTTTGGTGGCTTTAATTGTTCTGCTAATAGTAAGGGGGAGAATGAACTCAAAATTTATGAACATTGGATTAATATTACTAAAACGGAGTCTCATAAATACAAGGCTAGTGCCAAGGCCATCCAAATTTATAACAATGAATTGCTTGAAGATGAAAGGCTTGAAAAAGAGTATCGCGAAAAAAATTATTTTGGGGAACAAGAATTAGATGGATTATTCGAATCCAATCACAATTTTTCTTTCGATGTTTTTTAGACTAAAAAATGTTTTCAACCAAATGAGAAATCCAATGACGAACCACTTGAGATTGAATTCATGTCCTCACCATTCTCATTCACTGTTATCAAACAATTAGAGTTATCACATGAGTCGGATGAAAGTCTTGACGACGTTGACCCGATTCTTGAACAAGAAGGTTTAAATGAGATGCTTTATCTTATGGAACAAGAATGTGTCGCTCCACCAGATCCAATTGACCATTTTAGAGGACAAGATCTTGAGAACATTCCACGGGACATAGGAGAACACTCCTTGAGCGTTAGCGAAAGAGAAAATTTAGAGGGCATCAAGAGAGATTCTTTGGGTTACCTAGAAGAGAGCGAATGGAAAGACACGATAGATACATTTCATCTAGGTGAGATAGAAACAAAGCAAGAGGGAGACCTAGAAGATTTGAGCTTAGCGGCATTTGAGATAGAATTCGGCTCGGTGAATGAGAACATCACTCTTGAAATTGAATCATTTTGGGCCTCACTTGGTCAGTTAAATGAGAGCGAGTTGAATGACAGGATAGATAAATTCTCTATTTCTGAACATGCCCCACCTCGAGGTCTCAGTGAAAATTTTTGGGGAGAAGATTTTGAGGACAAGCACTCTATGCTTAAATTATTTTCCAAGATGGACTCTTCCCTTTTGTATGCCCCTCTTCCCATTCTACTTGAACAATCTTTTAGAGGTGATTCCATTTTTCTTGGATCCTAATGGTACTTGTCCCCCTGTGCACCCAAGTTTTTAATCCCTCTAAATTTTTTAATTGGTGATGGTTCATTTTTTAAACTTTTCACATGCCTTCCGTTTTTCAAACGGAATTCTTATTTTCTAGGAGTCATGCTTTATAGTGAGGGTACACAATTAATCCCTCAACGTCAAATTGTATTTTGGGTGGACCCTCAAATTTTTCGACTTCTAGTGTATGATTTATTAGCCGTTCAAATTGTAGGTTGTAAATAATTAGTTTTTTTATTATTGTTTTTTCTTTTTTATTATCGTCTAGCTTCGATAGTTAAAGTTTTTGTTATTATTTTTGCTATGCTTGGTTCTAACGTGTTTTGTAGATTCAATGGACTCGTACTCATCGAGGATCGCTCCATTTGGGTAATATCTTTCTTTCCCTCTCTTTACGTTGTGTTCTTGATTCACATTGAGGACAATGCAACATTTAAGTTAGGGGGTGTGGAATATTCTTCCCATTCATTGTTTAGATTCATTGATTCGATCACATGTTCTTTCCAAGTGTGTATTTTAGAAAATTTCAAAAAAAAAATTGAAAAATTTAGAAAAAGCCAAAAATATTTTTGTTCAAAATAAATAAAAATTTAAATTTAAATTTTTCAAAAATATCACCGTTATTCTGTTTGAAGTCTCAAATTTTAAAATTCATAATGCACTAAGACAAAATTGACCAAAGATGGAAATTGAAAGAAAATTGACGTCTTAACGAATAAGTGTGGAGATTAGTCCAACCCGGTGAGATTTCGAGCCTTTCAAATTTTTATGAGTTTTTAAATCAATCCGAGTTTATGGTAAACTCAAAGTTCATTTCAGTGTTTTAATAAGTCGTTGATGATCTCAATCCTTTGTTTTGATCGGTTATGGGAAATGTGTGAAATGTTGTCTCGAAATTCGTGCTAAATATATCACTAAACTTAATTAATCTCGAAATGCATATAGTAATGTGATTACCAATTTGGACAATGAAGTAGGCTCTCGTTTGTTACCAAAAAATATTAGCCATAAAAAGTTGTGAAAAAAAAAAATCATCCCTTTGCAACCCAATTTGAGCCAAATAAAATATTTTCCTGTCGTTTGATAACTCGAAAAACCCAAATGGCCCAGAATTGTGAAAATTGAGGAAATTCATCAAGTAAGTCCAAATTGTGCAATAAAAAGGGACAAGAGAAAAACATAACAGGAAAAAAAAAAGAAAAAAATGCTCAACAAAAATAGCAAGAAAATAAAAAAATGAAAAGAGAACAAGAAAGAGAAAAATGAGCAAATGCCCGAAAAAGCACTAATGGACGTCATAAGGACATTTTTTAATTCCGAATAGCCCATGCATTCTCATTTTTACCCTTTACACTTTTTAACCCGATAAAATCCTAACTGAGTCCGAATGGCGAAATTAATTACTGCGTAGAGAGCTATGACATGAAAAGATAATATGAAAGATTAAATGGTGTGAACTAGAGATGATGTTTCCCATTTCCTAATAACTGTATTCCGATGACGAGATCTTTTCACCATATATTTCCTTCTTTTCAATTTCGTATGCATGAATTTGTGTCCATTATATTTACTCTTTATATCATGCATACCGAGAGAAAATAGCCGCAATCTGAATGATTCGTTCGTGAGTGCATCCGTAAGAATTTGAATCAAAATGAATTTTTGGAAAGTAACGTAATGCTCAATCGGTAGAAATTTGAGGTTTAATTTCTGGCTTTGCACACACACACACTATGGTTTGAGACATTTTAATATGAATTTATGGTGATTATTTTTCAAAAAGTTTAAATTCTACAATTTTTAAGTATTTTGATATTTATTTGAGTCAATAAAGAATTTTTTGGGTGTATTCACTCCAAACCCTCACGAGACAAAACTCGTCCTACTAGGGTAACCTAGGGGTTTAAAGGCTTGTTGCATACGCTAAATGCAATCGCTTGCCGGAAAAAAAGGTATTCTATCCCAATAAAAGAATTTTCAAGAGTTGAACTTTAAACTAATTTCTTTTACATTGCTCGGGACGCGCAAAGTTCTAAGTTAGGGGGTGTGATTAGGCACATATTCTTTATATTTATCCCCTTAATTTCGGTATTTTTATGATTCCGTGCAGTGAAAATAACTTGGATTTGTCTCGTATTTATGCTAATAACCTCTTTTGGCAAGTATTTCTTGTTTTGTGTATTTCTCATGTATTTTATAGGTATTTCATGCAAGTTAGTGCGAAGGAGAACTCAAAACAGTGAAAGAAACCAAGAAATGGAGAGTTGAAAGGCATTTTCATAATTTTACATATATATTCCGGTGGTGGGGAAAGCTATAAAGTTGAAGAGATCTAAATTACAAGAATATTGGAAAAAACGGCACCCCAATCCGAGCTACGGTGAAGAAGTTATGCCCATTTAAAGTTGGAGACAGAAAGTCAAAAGTTGAAATTAATGTTGGAAGCTGAAGAGAAAACTCTTGAAATTTCTTATTTAATTCGTTTTTATTAGTTGTAAAACGTGGAGAGGCATGGGAAGAGTCTCATTTAAGTATATTAAAAGGGAAAAACGTGTAGAGGCATGAAAAAAAGTCATATTTGAGATCTATAAAAGGCCAAGCCCTATATCCTTCCAAGGGAGTCAAATTCTAGAGAGTAAAATAGAATTTTAGAGAGAGAAAGTCAGATTTTAGAGAGTTTTCTTAGTTTTTCTTTACATAGAAATTTTCATAAACCCTAGTTTGTGAGGTTGAAGAAGAAGAATATTTCTGGATTCAATCATCTCTCTTCCCTAGTGCAGATTTCAAGTATCAAATTCCATTCTCTTAGTTAATCTCAATTTTTATTTTCAATTTAATCATCTTTTCTTATTTTGTAATTTTTGTTTTTACCATGTTTCTTAGATCTACAATTATATGCATTGTTATGAAATTGTTTTCCCATAAAATCATGTCTAGCTAAAATTTTAAGGGTTGGGATGCATGAACCCATCCCAATGTAAATTACTTATGTAGAAAATAGAATTTAAATTAAAAATTTGAAAGAGTCGTGCGAGACAATTTTACAACCATTGTAGATCTTTTAATCTCTCTTGCCCTAGGTACTTGGGATGTTTAAGAATATGATGTGCGTAAAATTATATATCACCGCTTTATATTTACCTTTGATTTCATATGGTGCGGGCTTGATCCTCATATATGTAATGCTTAGGATCTATAAAGACTGGATTCATTCAAATTTATAATTTACAATTCTAGGATTCTATACGGTAAATTACTAGGGTTAGGGGTATTGTATTCCAACCTACTTTCTCATTCATCTTAATTAGTTTGCTCATGCATGCATAGTTAACTTTTTTATTTTTTTCGTCTTCAACCATCATCATATTTTTCACTTTTATTTTAGAAGTAATAAATCAGCTAGATTCTATCAAACATTCTCTGTGGATTCGATACCCAGACTCGCCACTATACTCCTTAAGAGTGTAATTACAAGTTTAGGTTTTTTTGTATTGAGGTTGGAAGCCGATAACAACAACTAGCGTATTACACGGACGCTCGGTTTTTCACTCGATCACATATCCCCAAACCAAAGTGGCTTTATTAAAGGGATATCTATCCATGATAATGAGATGCTAGCTCATCAGATGGTTCACAATATTGGTAAGAAAATCCATGGAGGAAATGTCATTATTAAATTGGACATTGAGAAAGCTTATGATAGACTTGACTGTGGTTTCCTAATCAAAGTTCTCAGAGGTTTTGGTTTTGGGGAGAGGTTCATAGATTTGATTTAGAGATGCATTTCCAATAATTGGTTTTCAATTATAATCAATAGTCAATCAACTGGTTTTTTCTAGTCTAATAGAGGGCTCAGGCAAGGCGATCCAATCTCTCCAAGCTTATTTATTATTACAACAGAGTATTTAAGTAGAGGTAGGTAGAGTAGTGTGGAAAAAAGGCTCATTAAGCCTTTCTATATGTAATACCCCGTACTTTTATCGATATTTATTTATGGGATTAATTAAATTAAATGTAAATTAATTGAGAATTAATCCGGATATAAACACTAATGAGATGTGAGTTGGTATTTGATTATGATGTGTATATATATGGCAATATATGAATATTGAAAATATTGGAATTGTCGTGAGTCTGAAATACGGCAATTTGGGAAATTTTGTTGGGACGCGCGTGTCAGTCACGTCAGGAATGTAAATATTTGAATTTAAAAGTGAATTATATTTTTATCAACCGAATGGTCATTTTGAGTGCGCCAACGTGTCCAAAAAGGGTCAAAATAGTCAGAAAACACTAGCTGGGGGTTTAGTTTGAGTCCCGGGGCATTTTTAGGCTAAACCGGCAACTTAAAATGGCATTTTGGTAATTTTGAAATTTTGGGAATATTAACCAACGAATTTTGGGAGTTAATTATAGGTTATTTAGTAACCCACTTAAACCATTACCAGCATTTTACAACTTAGAGGGCTATGGGAGTTATAGGAAAAGTTAGAAGAGGTCCTAAAGAGAAAACCCATAACCACCATCTTCAACCTTCAACCTTGGGAGAAATTCTGCAAAAAGGAAGAAGAAAGCCAACCTTCAATCCTTCAGCATTGAGTCAAATCATAAGGCAAGTGATTTAGTACTTTTATTCATTGAATATGTCTTCCATGCTTAGTGTAAGAACTTTCTTTCTTGATTTTGAAGAAAAACTATAAAACTTTGTTGGAGAAACTTGAATTTGGGTTAGGATTTGCATGTAGTATGTTAAAGGACTTAGTTAATATGTAAATAGTTGTATGTGATGAATTAAAAAATGGATTTTTTATGGGTATTTAGGCATAAGAAAATTTGGAGTTCATGTTCATAGAGTTTTGGGATAAATTTGAAGATTCACATTGATTCCATGATAATTTGTAAGAATTGACCCCTTATATATGTTAAGGAATGATCTAGTGTGATTAGGAATAGTTTATACATGTTAAAACATAATTTGGATGTACTTGGTGTGGATTTGGAGGAGTGAAAAATTGAGGAAAAAAATGAATTTAGGGATTTCTGGGCGAAACTCCCATCTCGTTAGAAGACCTGCCCAGGTCGTTCGAACGACGTTCGAACGAGTTGATAGAATGGTTTTTTGGCCTGATTTGATTTCTAACATCATGTAGTCTTATTGGCCCGATTTGATTTGTTTTTTATCCTAAATATCTCTTTGTTTCTGTTTGTGGATGAGGATGTCATCTTTCGAACAAAATAAGTTTAATTTTGTTTTAAGGGGTTTAGGGTTTGTTTTAAGATTTCTGAATTTTTCAATTAATTCGTTTATCTCTGGTGTTTCAGGTCTTTCTTCTCTTTTATATAAAAATTTTATTAATTTATCTAGTTCTATTTTTATTAAGTGTACCCTAGTATTTATGACGTCTAATAATTCTTTTATATAGTCTTGATTTTCTTCTAACTTTTTAATTCTTTCTAATATATTACTACTATTATTCATATAATTACCCTAGCCTTTCTTTTTCTGCTAATATTCCTATATTATTTTCTAAAGATATTAATCTTTTTTCTTATTTATTTATTAAATATTGAGTGTCTTCTTTTACGTCTTTACGATTTTTTATAATTTCTTGAAATTTATATAAAAGTTTTATTACTTTTCTTGTAAGTGTTATAGAATTTTTTATTCTTTCTTTTTCGTTTTGCATAAATTAAAATCTTCCTTTTACACTTAAAACTTCTAATTCTATTTGATATTGGTGATTTTTTTGTTTTGATGTATTAATTATCCACTTATTAAGGGTTGCTCGCATATAATTTTTATTTTCTAGACTTATTTTTCTTATTCTAATAGCCTGATCTAAAGTTTTATATTCTTTTCTTAATTGAGCTTGTAAATATTCTTTTTCAGTTATCATTAACTTATCCTAAACGTACTTTTTCTCCTAAGATTTCTATTTCTAGCTTATATTTATTAATTTTTTCTTTTATATCTAATATTATCCAATTGACAACAAGAAATCTTTCAAATTCTTTTTGGTGTTTATAATTTATAGCTCTTTTTATATAAAAGTCTAAATCTATATATTCTCCACGCAATCTAGCTTTTAACTAAGTTTTTTCACTAAGCATATAACTATTATTATATTATTGTAAGTAATTCGTTAAATAATCTTCTTCTATACCTAATTCATTATTATCCATTTTTATGTCTTCAATTGGTTCTAATATTATATTATTATTAAGAATTAATTTATTTTCTTATTTTAATATATTAGTTTATTAGGTACAATATGTGTTCCTTTTTTAAATAATTGTATGCCCGATGGTGTATACATAAATCCTCCTGTTAGTGATTGAATAAAATTTAAACCTAATATAAAAGGGTGATGGCTTTTTACATTTGTTATGTATGTTTGTGGTAAGATAAATTGTTCATCATTTATATAGATAGGTATATTTTGTATACATTGAGTTATAGGTATAGCGTCTTTATTAAATTGGTGTATGTAAACAGGATAGTTTAAGTCTTTAGCGTCTTCTTTTTCTACTAAATCTACATGAATTAAGCTTTTAGCTGCTCATGTATCTAGCATTGCTGTTGTTTCTATAGTTTTATTTGCGAATTTTATTTTTATAGGGAACGTTATTAGTGCCGTTTTATTAGTATTATTTATTTGTTCTTTTAGTTTATTAATTATTTCTTCATTATAACATTTTACGCATAGATTTTGTTTACATGTTTCGCATATATATATTTCTTTATATTCTTTTAGGCATTTTGCACAATTTAATTGTATAAACATATATTGTTTAATTTTATACTTGCATTCTTCAATATTATAACAAAAATTTAAATCTTCTAAACTTTGTTCTAAGATTTCTATATCATCGTTGGAGTCTAACGTATCTACTGATTCTATACTATATATACTAATATTATCTATCTCGTCGTATTCATTGTATATACTTTCTAATTCTATTGTATCTCCTAGGTCATCTTCAATGTCATCTAATATATTTATCTTTTCTTGTATTTTAGATATATTATTATTTTTATTCCTATATGGACAGTTAGGCCTAATGTGATTAGGGTCTCCACATATAAAACATTTACAATTTGTTACTTTCTTAATGTTTTTATTATCTTTAGTTTCTTGATTATTATTATCTTTATTTCTTTTGCATTTTTTATACCAAGGTCTTTTTCTTTTATAATTGTTATTTTTATAAGGGTTTTTATAGGTTTTACTAGGTCTAATTTTATAACTTTTATATTTTTTATATTTCTTTTTAGTTTTATATTTATTATTATATTTATATTTATTATTTACTATTCGTTTACTATCACAACCATATTGAGGGGGTAAATCTAACGGTTGACAAGTATAATAATATTATTTTTTAATTTCTTTACCTTCTTTTAATTTTCTACATTATGATTTTAGTGTATTATATACTATATTAATTCGAGATCCTATAGATGCGTTTGTTTTAGCGTCATCTTGTTTTTGCCAATTTTTCCATATTATTTCTCCTATTTTACCGGGTATTTTTTGTATATATCTATCTAATAAACTAGAGTTATCTACTAAATTTAATACTACTTTGTCCTATTTGGTTTTCGTGTATTTTATTTTTTTCTGGGTTTTTTTGGTTTGTTATAGTTAAATTGGGTAATTTCCATTGAATTTCTTCATAGATACTACTATCTGTTTTTTGTGCTTCTATCATTTCTACATATTTATTATTAAAAGATTTTACTATGCAATCAAATTCAGCCTTAAAATTTATTTTATAGTGATTAAATATTTTTTCCTTAAATAGTGTTTATATTAAAAGATTATTATATTGTCCGGTCATATTATATCCTCTTGTTCTTATAGCTATTTTTATATGTTTGCTAAATTCATTTATATCCATAGAATAATTAGGCATACATCCTATAACTGCTGCATTTTTTTGCTAAATCTACTTCAGCGCTAGCTATTTGTGCTTGTTTATGATTATTCCATATATCATCATATATATATACTAATACTTTAGTTCCTGCTTCTAATCTAGTTAATCCTACTAATCCTATAACTATTACTCCTAGATGCATGAATTATGAATTTATTTTAGCTAATTTTTTTGCAGATTCTTCTGTGATTAATTCTAATATTACTTCGCTATTAACGACTGTTATTTTTCTTTGGCTGGTGTGATTATATATTTTATTAACGAATTCTAACCTATTACGTTCATATAATTGTTGTCCTTTAGCCTTTTGAATGCCCTTTTCGATGTATTTTTTAGTGTCTTCTTCATTATTATATAGGTTTTCTATCCTAAATATCTCTTTGTTTCTGTTTGTGGATGAGGATGTCATCTTTCGAACAAAATAAGTTTAATTTTGTTTTAACAGGTTTAGGGTTTGTTTTAAGATTTCTGAATTTTTCAATTAATTCGTTTATCTCTAGTGTTTCAGGTCTTTCTTCTCTTTTATATAAAAATTTTGTTAATTTATCTAGTTCTATTTTTATTAAGTGTACCTTAGTATTTATGACGTCTAATAATTCTGTTATATAGTCTTGATTTTCTTCTAACTTTTTAATTCTTTCTAATATATTACTACTATTATTCATATAATTACCCTAACCTTTCTTTTTCTGCTAATATTCCTATATTAATTTCTAAAGATATTAATCTTTTTTCTTATTTATTTATTAAATATTAAGTGTCTTCTTTTATTTGTACGTCTTTACGATTTTTTATAATTTCTTGAAATTTATATAAAAGTTTTATTACTTTTCTTATAAGTGTTATAGAATTTTTTATTCTTTCTTTTTTCTTTTGCACAAATTAAAATCTTCCTTTTACACTTAAAACTTCTAATTCTATTTGATATTGGTGATTTTTTTGTTTTGATGTATTAATTATCCACTTATTAAGGGTTGCTCGCATATAATTTTTATTTTCTAGACTTATTTTTCTTATTCTAATAGCCTGATCTAAAGTTTTATATTCTTTTCTTAATTGAACTTGTAAATATTCTTTTTCAGTTATCATTAACTTATCCTAAACATCCTTTTTCTCCTAAGATTTCTATTTCTAGCTTATATTTATTAATTTTTTCTTTTATATCTAATATTATCCAATTGACAACAAGAAATCTTTCAAATTCTTTTTGGTGTTTATATTTTATAGCTCTTTCTATATAAAAGTCTAAATTTATATATTCTCCTCGCAATCTAGCTTTTAACTGAGTTTTTTCACGAAGCATATAACTATTATTATAGAAGTTGTAAACTTATGATTTGTAATTTCACTCTTTTCGTTAAATAATATGTCTTATTATATAAAGATATAATATTAAGCAGCCCAGTCAAGCCTACGCCTACGGCAAGAATGGCCTATATCACGGCAACAATGGCGACAATGGCAAATCACAGGACACCGGAAAATTTATAAACAGAAGATCATTCCAGAGTTCGTTTAAAATAGTTATATCAATATTACCATAAAAACAAATCCTCAAGGATCCTTTAATAATATATCAAAACATAATAAGAATATTATCTAAGTACTCAGAGTGGTTGTCCCGAAAATGCTAATAAAAACTTGAAATTTTATTACAGGAAATTGAGCAAGCGATTACAAGCTTTAATTTACAGATGATAATCAAAGATACAAGCCATATTTTACAGAGTAAATAAAAGAAAACTTAATTTTACAGAGTAAAATAAAAGAAAACTTCCTATTACAAGAGAGATTACAAACTATCTTTGCTGAAAACTTAAAGAGGTTTGCTGGATCTAACGAGATGACAGTATGACTTCTAACGAGTTGGGATCTCGTTAGAAGCCATTCGTTGGAACGAGACTTCTAACGAGTTGACAGAATGGATTTTTGGCCTGATTTGATTTCTAACATCATGTAGTCTTATTTAAATGTTGAGATAACTTTCCCTTATCAACTAGAGGGTGTAGTTGGGAGATTTGGGATACGTTGAGGAGTAAAATTAGGATAGTGCCTTGAACCGGATAACATTTGTGGTTTGGAACGCGAGTGACTAATAATGAAGTGCGGATAACTGATGACTTAAATGCATATAATCCGGGTGGCATGTGATTTATATAACACTAAGGGTTAGTAAAAGAACAAGAAGCTTACCACTAAATAAAACAATGAAATATCTAAGTTGTGTGAATGCTTAGTGTATGTAATTATCTGTGTATGACATACCTACCATACTTGCTATCTGGGGAGGTTGACGTTCGTTTAGGTCCATCTAATCTTTGTGTTTCTACTGGGGGATTTAGATTGGTACCTTGAGGACATAGGTCAGAGAAGGACTTATTGAGAAGTTAATAAGTCTGCTGATCATGGGAGCGTAGGTATGTGTGTGACCCATGTGATGTGAACTATGTTCGCCTCCATTGCTTGTGATTGTTGTTAATGAAACGTTTCCTGAGAGATTTGGAATATGTGGTCCTCAAGTACGTGATGTACCGGGATTCGATAGCAGAGTATATGAGCACCGCAACTTAGTCTCGGGGTGCAAGTATTGTATAATTATGATGAGAATATTATACTGTAAATTGAAATGAATTGTCGCGAATAATTATGAGTATAAATACTAGTATCGATTTGTAAGTAAAAATGTAAGGTTACTAATAATGTGTAGAGTTAAAGTGGGGAAATGAGGTAAATAGGTACAATACTCTAATAAATAGAAGATGTTGGGATTTGAATTGAATATCATATAGAAATGTTAGATTTAGCTTTGGTCTAAATAGATATGTGAGCAACTAGAATGGGTACGGGTACGATAGGAGTGCACAACTAGTTGAGAGGTGAGGAACTCATGTGAGTGCATACACTATCATGTACTTTATATTTACCGTTTAAAGATATTAAACACTTGCATATTTTTAAATTATTTTCACATTCGGTCTCTGACCCGTTTGCTTTCAAATCTATTTTCTTGTAAAAACCTTTTAGGTGCCCAGCCACAAGGACACCATGCATAGGAATTCTATTCAGGTGACGTGTTGTAGCTGTTGTGAAAGTTACAGGACCTTGACAGTAGACGCCTCCTTTTATGGTCTTGACTCCATTATTAGTTTTATCAATTGTTGGGCATATCGCCAGTTTCCTTTTGTGACATTTTATATTTCAGTTATTCAGACCTTGGGTTGTAATTAATTTAGGATGCAGACTTGTTTTATTTATTTCAGTATTGTGATTGTTGTGAGGAGTATTTTCCTCCAGACTCTTATTTATTGGTTGGTTATTCTATTGTGACTTTATTGTGAATGGTTATGTTAACTTTTATAATTCATTTATTGCATGTTATTCAGATTTAAATTAAAATGGACATATCACTTTTCAAATACTGGGTGGTTAGTAATTATTAAAATGTTTTCGACAATGATGCTATTAACTGAACCAACTTGGCATTTTGTATTAATTTAATAAAGGAGTTGATACCCGGTATTTAATTAGTCGGGGTGTCACAGGTGGTATCAGAGCATCAGGTTCTAGTGTCCTTAGGATCTGTACGGCTTGTTATGTTTCCGCTGAGCTTTCTTTGATGTAGAGCCCTATATTTTAGGACTGTTGTATTCTTTTGTGTGTGCTTATCTCTTCAGCTATTTTGAGTTAATATCTGAGAACTTATAAGACTTTACTCTCATTTCAGATGCCTCCACGACGTGCGCAGCGAGTTCCTAGGGATGCACAGCCAGAGCCACAGCCTGCACCAGTTCCGGGCACCATGAATGCTGTCGAGGTTGCAGCTATTATAGCCGAAGCGGTAAATGCCGCCCTAGCCATTGTACAGCAGGCACAACCCCAGGCGCCGGTAGCCGCCAGTTCAGGTACATGCATTCCCGTCTGCTTGGGAACGCGTTCGTGATGCTTTTCAGAAAGCACACCCTCCGGAGTTCGCAGGTAGCTCCATTGTTGTGGTATCCAGTCAGTGGAGGAAGGATATTCAGAGGCACTTAAGGATGTACGAGCGCACCGATGTTCAAAAAAGAAGATACTATCTAATTTCAAGCTAGTAGGTTATGCATTGCCGTGGTGGGAGTCCATTACCACCACAAAGGAGAGGGACACTCTCACTATACAGGAGTTCTAGGTGCGGTTCGACCGCAAGTATTTTCCGTCAGCTGTTCACACGGAGATGAGGAGGAAATTGATGAACCTCAAACAGGAGGGAAAGACCGTGGCTGAGTATGAGGCCGAATTCACTAATCTATTTAACATTGTTCCGGATAAGATACTTACTGAGGAGAAGAAGATTCAGAAGTTCATAGATGGATTGACTTGGAGGATCCGTCAGCATTTGTTGGGGAATCTCTCGTTGGCCACTTATTCTGATGTGCTTAATGCTGCATTGCTTCACTGCCAGGATCATAGCTTCCACATGTCTGAGAGAAAGAAATCAGGAGAGTCCAGCCATTAGGGAAGGACCGGGGAAATGGTGCCAGCGGGGCACAATCTGCTCAGGGACAGTACATGCAGGGTGACCAGGGTTCCCAATAGGGGGATCATAAAAGATTCTGATTTGGGGGTTTCAGAAGTGGACAGGGAGGTTTCAGGCAGGGCCATCAGGGTCCGAACGGCCATCAGGGCCAGCAGGGTCAGAATGGTCAACAGCAGTTTCAGCAGGGCCAACAGGGCCAGGGGAGGAATGGTAACGACCACCAGGGCCAAGGACAGTAACGACAACGAGGGAGAAACTTCCCGGGGAAGTGTTTTATTTGTGGCAAGACTGGCCACAAACGCCAGGATTGTCTTGGTAAGGGTAGGGCCCCACAGCAGCAGCAGCAGCAGGGTGCCCGACATGAGCCACAGAGATGTATGTTTACTGCCGCACTCCCAGCACTACCACAGATGGCAGCACTACCACCCATTTCCAGTGGTCACAGTTCAGCAGGGACAGCTCCAGTATGGGAGAGTGTATCAGCTCCAGCATGCCGCAGCCCTATAGGATCCTCCAGCCATTGAGGGTATGTTCTCTATCCAGGGGACTATGGGGCGTATTTTATTTGACACGGGAGCCACACATTATTTCATTGCCATGAGATTTGCACGCACTATTGGGTTAATAGACACCGCCGAGAGCACGGTTACTTGTGTAGATTCATCGTTGAGTAGGGGTTCCGTGATTTCCCTTATATGTAGAGGCGTGGGTATAGAGATCGGGAGGTTTACTTTACCCATTGATATGTTAGTGTTAGAGATGACTGAGTACGATGCGATTATTGGTATGGATTGGCTAGTTGGGTATCGAGCCATGATTGACTGTTTTAGTAGGAGTATAATCTTTGCCATTCCCGGGCAGGAGATGTTTTTAGTGGCGATGCCTCGCCCTGAGGGAGGATCATCCACTCACTTGTACTATATAGAGGAGGAGACCTCTAAGGAAGTGGTGATACCACTTGATGCGATTCCAGTTGTTAGGGAGTTTACCGACGTATTTCAGGATATACCAGGATTACCTCTGAGTAGGGAGATAGATTTTTTGGTCGATTTGACGCCGGGCACTCGGCCTATTGCCCGCGCACCTTACCGTATGGCTCCAGCAGAGATGAGAGAGTTACGGGATCAGATTGAGCAGTTGTTGGGTCAGGGGTTTATCCGGAGGCGTACTTCGTCGTGGGGTGCTCCTGTGTTGTTCGTAAAGAAGAGGGATGGATCGTTGAGGTTGTGTGTAGATTACCGAGAGTTCAATAACGTCACGATACGGAATAAGTATCCGTTACCCCAAATCGATGACTTATTCGACCAGCTGAGAGGAGCATCTTTCTTCTCAAAGATTGATTTGCGATCATGATACCATCAGTTGCGTATTAGGGAAGAGGACGTCTCGAAGACTTCTTTCTTAACGAGATATGGTTCCTACGAGTTTCGGGTTATGCCTTTTGGCTTGACCAATGCTCCAGCCGTGTTTATGGACTTGATGAATAGGGTGTTCAGAGAGTTCCTAGACCAGTTCGTCATTGTCTTCATTGATGACATTCTGGTCTACTCCCAGACAGAAGAGGAGCACGCCGAGCATTTGAGGTAGGTTTTGCAGACACTACGTCAGAACGTACTGTACGCAAAGTATGAGAAGTGCGGATTTCAGCTGAAGGAGGTTTAGTTTTTGGGGCATATCATTTTAGACCGAGGGATATCGGTAGATCCGGGGAAGGTATCAGCGGTGAGGGAGTGGGGACAGCCCACGACACCGACTGAGATCCGTAGTTTCTTGGGCCTAGCAGAATACTACAGGAGGTTTATTCGGGGTTTCTCAAAGATAGCGGGTCCATTGACACATCTGACTCGTAAGGGTGTGTCATTCATTGGGAGCGATGCCTGCCAGTTGGTATTCGATGAGTTGAAGGATAGGTTGACCTTAGCACCTGTGTTAGCATTGCCGAGACCAGGAGTTGAGTATCTAGTCTACACCGATGCGTCCGTACAAGGACTTGGAGGTGTATTGCAGCAGGAGAGTTAGGCCATAGCTTATGCTTCCCGTAAGCTTAAGCCTCACGAGAAGAATTACCCCACCCATGGCTTAGAGTTAGCGGAAGTTGTATTTGCCCTTCGAATTTGGAGACACTATCTCCTGGGGGATAAATTCCGGTTGTTCACGGACCACAAATCTCTACAGTACCTATTCACGCAGAAGGAGTTGAATATGCGGCAACGGAGGTGGCTTAAGTTTGTGAAGGATTATCAGTTTGATATCCAATATCACCCGGAGAAGGCTAACGTGGTAGCAGATGCGTTAAGCCGTAGGCCAGTAGATGAGGTGGCCGAGGTGTGGAAGGCTAAGTGGAAGGAGTTGGGACACCCGGATGCAGTGGCCCGATCGTTCATGTCTGTGATAACTGTTACACCGCAGATTCTCACAATAGTGGTAAAGGCACAGTCAAATGACTCGTTCTGTCAGGAGAAGATAGTTCGATTACTAGCAGAGGGAGTAGAGTCTTATACTGTTAGCTCAGATGGGGGATTACGCTTCAATGGGAGACTAGTCATTCCGGAAGGGGAAGACTTGCGACACGAGGTGATGGCAGAGTCGCACGGCTCACACTTCGCGGTACATCCTGGTGGGGACAAAATGTACCAAGACATGAGACGTCAGTATTGGTGGAGTGGGATGAAGAGAGATATTGTTGTGTTTGTTTCTAAAAGCCACTTGTCAGTTAGTAAAAGTGGATCATCAGAGACCGGCAGGACTTCTATAGCCATTAGAGGTTTCGATGTGGATCTGGGAGAGCATATCCATGGACTTTATCACGGGGTTACCTACGTCACAGAGGGGTCACGACTCCATTCGGGTAATTGTGGATCGGCTGACCAAAGTTGCTCATTTTCTACCCGTAAGGACAGACTACACTACGGGACAGTATGCTCAGATTTTTATTGCGAAAATTGTGAGACTTCACCGTGTGCCCCTAAATATCGTGTCTAACCGAGACAAGATATTTGTTTCACGGTTTTGGGAGAGTTTTCAGGAGGCCATGGTCATGGAATTGCGGTTGAGTACGGCTTATCACCCGCAGACCGATGGGCAAACCGAGCGTACAAATCAGATGTTGGAGGACATGTTGCGTATGTGCATCATAGACTTTGGGGGTGGATGGGAGCAGTACCTTTCACTGGTGGAGTTTGCTTATAATAACTCCTATTAGTTCACCATTGGCATGGCTCCATTTGAGACTTTGTATGGTAGACCTCGTTGTTCCCCAGCATGTTGGTTAGAAGTGGGGGACAACAAACTACTTGGGCTGGAGGTGATTCAGGATACTTCGGCAAGGATAGAATTGATACGGAGTCGCATTCGGGTAGCTCGGGATCGGCAGAAGAGCTATGCTGATGCGAAGAGGTTCTTTAGAGAATTCAAAGTGGGGGACCAGGTTTTACTCAGGGTATCTCCTATGAAAGGGATTATGCATTTTGGGAAGAAGGGGAAACTGGCACCGAGATATGTGGGGCCATTTCCTATCATCGAGCGGATTGGACCAGTTGCGTATAGACTGGGGTTACCGGAGCACTTGCATAGGATTCATGATGTGTTCCATATTTCCTCACTAAGGAAATATCTTAGGGATGATTTGGCCCATACTCACATTGCTTTGGAGGACATCGATCTCCGACCCGATAGTTCCTACGAGGAAGGGACAATTGTTATTTTGGACCGAAGGGAACGGAAACTGAGGTCAAAGATAGTATCGTTGGTACGTGTTCAGTGGCGGCATCATAATGCCGAGGAGTCCACATGGGAGGGCGAAGATGAGATGCGCGAACTTTATCAAGAGTTGTTTTTACCAGGTACCTTCTAGTTCCGAATTTCGGGATGAAAATCTAATATTAGGGAGGAAGTATGTAATACCCCGTATTTTTATCGATATTTATTTATGGTATTAATTAAATTAAATGTGAATTAATTGAGAATTAATCCGGATATAAATACTAACGAGATGTGAGTTGGTATTTGGTTATGATGTGTATATTTATGGCAATATATGAATATTGAAAATATTAGAATTGTCGCGAGTCTGAAATACGGAAATTTGGGAAATTTTATTGGGACGCGCGTGTCAGTCACGTCAGGAATGTAAATATTTGAATTTAAAAGTGAATTGTTTTTTATCAACTGAATGGTCATTTTGAGTGCGCCAACGTGTCCGGAAGGGTCGAAATAGTCAGAAAACACTAGCCGGGGGTTTAGTTTGGGTCCCGGGGCATTTTTAGGCTAAACCGGCAACTTAAAAGGGCATTTTGATAATTTTGAAATTTTGGGAAAATTAACCAACGAATTTTGGGAGTTAATTATAGGTTATTTAGTGACCCCATTAACCCATTACCAGCATTTTACAACTTAGAGGGCTACGGTAGTTATAGGAAAAGTTAGAAGAGGTTCCCAAAGAGAAAACCCATAACCACCATCTTCAACCTTCAACCTTGGGAGAAATTCTGCAGAAAAGAAGAAGAAAGACAACCTTCAATCCTTCAACATCGAGTCAAATCATAAGACAAGTGATTTAGTATTTTTATACATTGAATATGTCTTCCATGCTTAGTGTAAGAACTTTCTTTCTTGATTTTGAAGAAAAACTATGAAACTTTGTTGGAGAAACTTGAATTTGGGTTAGGATTTTCATGTAGTATGTTAAAGGACTGAGTTAATATGTAAATAGTTGTATGTGATGAATTAAAAAATGGATTTTTGATGGGTATTTAGGCATAAGAAAATTTGAAGTTCATGTTCATAGAGTTTTGGGATGAATTTGAAGATTCACATTGATTCCATGATAATTTGTAAGAATTGACCCCTTATATATGTTAAGGAATAATCTAGTGTGATTAGGAATAGTTTATAGATGTTAAAACATAATTTGGATGTACTTTGTGTGGATTTGGAGGAGTGAAAAATTGAGGAAAAAACGAATTTAGGGATTTCTGGGCGAAACTGCCATCTCGTTAGAAGACCTGACCAGGTCGTTCGAATTCCTGGTCTATTAATTCACATGAAATATCTTTTGTTTTTATAGTTATATCAGGGTTTATTAACATATTAAAGGAAAAGATAATCAATTAGCTGGCATTCTCTCTAGATTAATTACTATCTCTTCTTAAATTTTGCAGATGTCTCATCAAGGCTCATCTTCAGGAACACAAGACTATACTAACCAACTTTTTACTGAAGGAAAAGATGCAACAGAAAATCTATTACTTATGTATAAAGTATATATGATTATGAATGAAATCCCAGCAGATCCTTGGTATATAATAAAAGAAAATTTTAATATGCGAATTTTTATTCCAAAACACCCTTTTAATCGTAATATAAACAATTTAAAAAAAAATATTCGTTCTTTTTCATTTTGCATAAATTAAAATCTTCCTTTTACACTTAAAACTTCTAAAGTATATCATCTATATAGACTATATAAAAATCTGAATGTTTTTTAAAGATTGTGTCCATTTTATTTTGAAATATTTGGGGTGCATTTTTTAATCCAAAAGGCATGACTAACCATTCAAAGTGTCCTTCTGGACAAGTAAAGACAGTCCATTCTATTGATTCTTTTTGCATTTTTATTTGCCAAAAACCAGATTTACAATCAAATTTAGAAAAGTATTTTTTGTTTTGGATATTATTAATTAGTTCATCTTTATTAGGTATTTTATAACTATCTTCATATGTATTATCATTTAGTCTTTTATAATTAATTACCATTCTAGCCTTGTTTCGTTTTATTTCTGCATGGTTCCTAACCATAAATGCGGGGCTTCTATGTCTACTTGTACTTTTTTGTATTACTCCTAAATTTAATAGTTCTCTTATTTGTATTTTAAATTCTTCCTGATCTATTAATTCACATGCAATATCTTTTGTATTTATAGTTATATCAGGGTTTATTATATTTAATTTAGCTTCTATTTTATTCTTATTCCAATGTTTTTGTGGATTTTCTCCTATTATTTCAGTTTTTTCGGCTAACCTAATTAAGTCTTCTAATTCTAATTTTGTGTTTTTAAACATGATATTATTTAGTTTATTACATTCGATTTTAAGATGTTCAATATCTTCTAAGTATTGTAAGTAATTCGTTAAATAATCTTCTTCTATACCTAATTCATTATTATCCATTTTATGTCTTCAATTGGTTCTAATATTATATTATTATTAAGAATTAATTTATTTTCTTGCTTTAATATATTAGTTTGATTATTAGGTACAATATGTGTTTCTTTTTTAAATAATTGTATGCCCGATGGTGTATACATAAATCCTCCTGTTAGTGATTGAATAAAATTTAAACCTAATATAAAAGGGTGATGGCTTTTTACATTTGTTATGTATGTTTGTGGTAAGATAAATTGTTCATCATTTATATAGATAGGTATATTTTGTATACATTGAGTTATAGGTATAGCGTCTTTATTAAATTGGTGTATGTAAACAGGGTAGTTTAAGTCTTTAGCGTCTTCTTTTTCTACTAAATCTACATGAATTAAGCTTTTAGTTGCTCATGTATCTAGCATTGCTGTTGTTTCTATAGTTTTATTTGCGAATTTTATTTTTATAGGGAACGTTATTAGTGCCGTTTTATTAGTATTATTTATTTGTTCTTTTGGTTTATTAATTATTTCTTCATTATAACATTTTACGCATAGATTTTGTTTACATGTTTCGCATATATATATTTCTTTATATTCTTTTAGGCATTTTGCACAATTTAATTGTATAAACATATATTGTTTAATTTTATACTTGCATTCTTCAATATTATAACAAAAATTTAAATCTTCTAAACTTTGTTCTAAGATTTCTATATCATCGTTGGAGTCTAACGTATCTACTGATTCTATACTATATATACTAATATTATCTATCTCGTCGTATTCATCATATATACTTTCTAATTCTATTGTATCTCCTAGGTCATCTTCAATGTCATCTAATATATTTATCTTTTCTTGTATTTTAGATATATTATTATTTTTATTCCTATATGGACAGTTAGGCCTAATGTGATTAGGGTCTCCACATATAAAACATTTAAAATTTGTTACTTTCTTAATGTTTTTATTATCTTTAGTTTCTTGATTATTATTATCTTTATTTATTTTGCGTTTTTTATACCAAGGTCTTTTTCTTTTATAATTGTTATTTTTCTAAGGTTTTTTTATAGGTTTTACTAGGTCTAATTTTATAACTTTTATACTTTTTATATTTCTTTTTAGTTTTATATTTATTATTATATTAATATTTATTATTTACTATACGTTTACTATCACAACCATATTGAGGGGGTAAATCTAACTGTTGACAAGTATAATAATATTGTTTTTTAATTTCTTTACCTTCTTTTAATTTTCTACATTATGATTTTAGTGTATTATATACTATATTAATTCGAGATCCTATACATGCGTTTGTTTTAGCGTCATCTTGTTTTTGCCAATTTTTCCATATTATTTCTCCTATTTTACCTAGTATTTTTTGTATATATCTATCTAATAAACTAGAGTTATCTACTAAATTTAATACTACTTTGTCCTATTTGGTTTTCGTGTATTTTATTTTTTTCTGGGTTTTTTAGGTTTGTTATAATTAAATTGGGTAATTTCCATTCAATTTCTTCATAGATACTACTATCTATTTTTTGTGCTTCTATCATTTCTACATATTTATTATTAAAAGATTTTACTATGCAATCAAATTCAGCCTTAAAATTTATTTTATAGTGATTAAATATTTTTTCCTTAAATAGTGTGTATATTAAAAGATTATTATATTGTCCGGTCATATTATATCCTCTTGTTCTTATAGCTATTTTTATATGTTTGCTAAATTCATTTATATCCATATAATAATTAGGTATACATCCTATAACTGTTGCATTTTTTGCTAAATCTACTTCAGCGCTAGCTATTTGTGCTTGTTTATGATTATTCCATATATCATCATATATATATATACTAATACTTTAGTCCCTGCTTCTAATCTAGTTAATCCTACTAATCCTATAACTATTACTCCTAGATGCATGAATTATGAATTTATTTTAGCTAATTTTTTCGCGGATTCTTCTGTGATTAATTCTAATATTACTTCGCTATTAACGACTGTTATTTTTCTTTGGCTGGTGTGATTATATATTTTATTAACGAATTCTAACCTATTACGTTCATATAATTGTTGTCCTTTAGCCTTTTGAATGCCCTTTTCGATGTATTTTTTAGTGTCTTCTTCATTATTATATAGGTTTTCTATCCTAAATATCTCTTTGTTTCTGTTTGTGGATGAGGATGTCATCTTTCGAACAAAATAAGTTTAATTTTGTTTTAACAGGTTTAGGGTTTGTTTTAAGATTTCTGAATTTTTCAATTAATTCGTTTATCTCTGGTGTTTCAGGTCTTTCTTCTCTTTTATATAAAAATTTTATTAATTTATCTAGTTCTATTTTTATTAAGTGTACTGTAGTATTTATGACGTCTAATAATTCTTTTATATAGTCTTGATTTTCTTCTAACTTTTTAATTCTTTCTAATATATTACTACTATTATTCCTATAATTACCCTAGCCTTTCTTTTTCTGCTAATATTCCTATATTATTTTCTGTAGATATTAATCTTTTTTCTTATTTATTTATTAAATATTGAGTGTCTTCTTTTATTTGTACGTCTTTACGATTTTTTATAATTTCTTGAAATTTATATAAAAGTTTTATTACTTTTCTTGTAAGTGTTATAGAATTTTTTATTCTTTCTTTT
The DNA here is from genome assembly GCA_949130495.1 of Sambucus nigra. Lineage (NCBI taxonomy): Eukaryota > Viridiplantae > Streptophyta > Magnoliopsida > Dipsacales > Adoxaceae > Sambucus > Sambucus nigra. The sequence continues at coordinate 627,288,125 of OX422212.1, read as the reverse complement.
TCGTTTTGCATAAATTAAAATCTTCCTTTTACACTTAAAACTTCTAATTCTATTTGATATTGGTGATTTTTTTGTTTTGATGTATTAATTATCCACTTATTAAGGGAACTAAGTTCGGGGAGACTGGTAGAATGTTCCCTTTGCGGAAGAAGTCAAGGGAACTATACGTTCTGATCTTGTCGATTGAGGATAACCGGCAGGGATGGGACTCCTAGTTGAGTTATTGAGGGAAGTAGTTTGGTTCGGATAAGACTAGAATGACGTGTCTTGGAACCAGTGGAAGAGGCCAAGGAGATTGGCTAGTATGTTGGTGGGACTTTCCAATTAAGATGTGAGTTGTGCATTCCTTAGGTAAGATGGAGTAGTAGGGTGTTAACCCTAGGACCGGGTGTGTATATAGAGCTTGTGAAAGTATCGGTATTTCCTTTATAGTAAGTATACTTATGGCTTCCTTGATAGGGAGGCTTTATATTTTTCTTTTCACTCGTTATGGGGTGAGTGGTGATATGTGTAGTGCGTGCTACTTATATTATATGTAATATACGAGTAGAGATACTCTTGGTTGGGTTGGTGTGATAGCAAGCGAATAAATTGCGGGGATATCCTATCTCTAGTTCTAGAAGAAAGAGCCAGTGGTTCTATAATATCTCCCCTGGATACAGGTTGAGACTTTATAGAGGTGGTTTACGGTATGTAAGTAGTTTTTATTTTTATTTTGTTTATTGTTTGTTTGTATTGCTTTATTTTTTTCTCGATTGTTTGCTTCCTTTAATTGCTTTGCTTGTGTATGATATGCCTTATCTCCACGACCGGCTAGTTAAGGGGATTGTGTGGAGGGGTTCTTTATTTGGATTTCGCTTTGCGAGACGCTCCACACATGAACCTTAACGACGTTGGGAGTGGAGAGATGTGCATTTTCTTTTCTTTTTTGTTCTTTCTTTTCTTTTTCTGTTGGTAGTGCTGGGTTGGAAAGTTTCGCCAAGAATCACGTATATGAGTGATTAAGGGCTATGTTGATGTGCGATATATGTGAGCACAATGATAGTTTTCCTCTGATCGATGTGGGGAAGACTAAGATTATGAAAGTCTGATGGAAACTTATAGTTGTGCCTTAATGAGAAGGCCATTTGTATAGAAGTATATGTGTATTTTGGGATGAAGTATTAGTGGCATCTTACTGAAAGTAAATGCCTCAGTTGATTGTTATGGTAGGACGTAGGCGTATATATGTATTATTAGAGTTTCGAGTTAGGATTCCGTCGATTCCGATCATGTGTCTTCGACCGTTACTTTTCGACGACCGACAATGCGAGGTAGTAGTGTAATGGGAGGGTTCCTTGTTTGGATTTTGCTTCGGCGAGACGTCCCACGCATGAAACCGAGCTAATGTCGGAAGTCGGGAAAGGTCTTGGACACTAGGGATATATTTAGCATTATATCTATACGACTAGACTAGGATAGGTAGATAGATCGTCTTTAGGATGCTTAGGAGGCTAGGCCATTAGGGCATGTGACATTATTTTAGGAGGGTGGTTGGGAGTTGACCACAATAGGTTTGTGGGTTAACTCTAAATAGGATTTGGTCCCTAGATCGAGAAGTATGGGATCTCGAGAAGTTGAAGTGTAAGCTAATTTTTTTTCTCCTGCACTCGTCTTGTGATGATTAGAGTGGATTTTACGAACGAGTCTTGTCCAGGAACGAGAAGTGTTAACGCGGGAGCATGGACTTATTGTTCATATGTCTCATACTTTTACGAAGTGTCATCCCACGCTTGACTTAAAGTTCATAGCGGTAGTATTTGCCTTAAAGACTTAGAGGCATCTCTCCTGGGCAGGAATTTGGGTCTTTTCACGAGCAACAAGTTTGTGATCGTGAAGGACTATCGATAGGATATTCCCTTTCGCTAAGGGAATGCGAACGGGAGTAGTATAGGGGCCGAGTAGAAACCGTCAGAGAGTTTATTCGTGGCATGGAATGCCAAGTGGAGTGAGCTTAACCGAGGAGGGGCGCTATTGTAAGATCATTTATGTCCGTGATTGACCCTTTCAACTACTTGTGCATAGAGAGTAGTGTGGAACGAGGACGGGTATATCCGTGGACATTTTTATCGAATTGCCGTTATGCAATGGTCATGATTCTAGCTGAGAAAACTTTGGATCATTGGACCAATCTCTTCTTACTCAATGGAAACGGGCGGAATAAGTACAGGAGAGTACTCCCAGCCCTATGTAGTGGAGTTTTAGATCTATATACGGTTCCTATCAACATTGGTGAACTGAGAGAGATATTCGTGTCTTGGTACTGGTAAAGTTTCCAGGAAAAAATGGGAACCGTGTGGATATGGGGTATATCCTACCACCCATAAGTGGATGGGTGGGTTTGATTTAAAGGAAAGATCGGAGCAGTAGTTTTATGGATCAAATTTCCATACCATAGTTTGGATCGTTTCCTACGAGTATAATACCGTGTGTAGCCTAGTATAGTTGGCAGTGTGTGTTGTCTGTTCGTCGGAATGGAACCAGCAAATTGTATATTCCTTTGAATTGTGGTGGTCCAAGGATATTTCTTAAATGATTGGGCCCATTGATCCGAATTATTTTAAGGACTACGCCAATGCAAAGAGGGTTTGTAGTTGGGGTCAGCGATTGTAAGTTAGTGTAGTATTCCCTAGTAAGGGTGTAGCGTGTTTCGTCAAGTAGGGAAATTTGTGCCCAAGTGGTGTAGGTATCTCCTCCCTTAGTAGAAGGGTGGAATCGATAGTCATGAGGGATGATCTGGCACTACGTTATCTCATAATGATGTGGACTGAGATCGAATAGTGATGACCTTAGTCTGTGACCTATGGGGACGCTGCACTGTAGAGGGGTTTGCTAGTATGATAGCACGTTTTTGGTATAGTATACCCTTTATATGGTTATGGGTTGCGCCTGAATTTTGAGGACAAAATTCCCCTTTAAGGGGGGGGGGGGGGGGGGGCAGTATGTAACAACCCAGGTTTTTGGAGATACTATTTTATACTATTTTGCCTGATGGGCTAATTTTATAAAATAGGGGATGTTAGAGTAAATATTTTTCCCGTGACACTTAGGGATAATATTTACTATGTTTTGTCTATTTACCGGTATGAGAAGGTAAGTAGCATTATATTGTGTATTATTGCATCGTTATATGTAAAACGACGGTTATGACCTATATATAATATGGGGTAAAGGTAATGGATTAAAATGAAATTGGAAAACACATATAGTTCACACTTCTCGAATGCAAATTAGGGGGTGTGGTTGTTTTTAGAATAGTCGAGATAGTCGAATTAAGTGCCCAGTTGTAATTTCTGAGATTCGGGCATTTTTAAGGGATTATGACTCAAATAGTGGTTACGAGTCATTTTAGTGGTGTATTAACATTTTAATGTGGGGATTTATGTTTTGAGACCCGTATAAGTGCCCCACCCCCTTTCTTTTTCTTCATTTTTGTGAGAGAAGCCAAAGGAGAGAGAGAGAGAAGAGAGAGTTAGGAGAAATGGAGAGAAAGAGAGAGAATGGAAGATTTGGGCCGGATTTCCTTCGCTAACGGAGGTGATCAGAGACTACAAACCTCGAGGCAAGTTTCTTACTTGCTAGATATTGATTTAATGTGATAAATTTTCATGTATAGTAAATTTGGAGGTTTAAACCATAAATGGGTTATTGGTTGATTTTGGTGTTAAATCCTTAAATCTTGTAGATTGTGTGGTTTAAGGGTATTATATGGGTTTCTTTTGGTGTATAATTGTTGGGGTAATGTTGTTGGTGGAGGGGAATGAAGAAAGTTGAGGATTATGGGTTTTAGGGTTCGGTTTTGGGCTTTGCAGAAGAGGGTTTTTCGTGGATCTGATAGGCGCGGTCGACCGCGGTCCCAGGACCGGTCGACCGGTAATGCCAAAACTAGCTTACTGCTTTTGTTAGCAGACCAAACCTGTAAGGGCGGTCGACTGCGGTCCCTTGACCAGCCGACCGGTCCCCTGTTTTTCACCTTTAACTCTCCTTAGTTTTCTTTAGCCCTTTTCTTTTAGGTTCGAGGTTTAGGAACCTTCCTTTGGGAAGTAATGGGGAGTCCTAGAGGGTTGTATTGGGTAGACTAATGTCCTAGGCTAAGAGTGGAGATTTGGGTTTACCAGAGGGCTAGTTTGTATAGGTTAATGTCCGATTGATATAGGAGGTTAACCTAAAGATAAATTGGAAGTTAAAATATTAATGTTAAGCTTTTGGGAGACACTCCCTTATGGAGACTCACCTTGAGGGTTTATGAAATTATATGAACGCTTGGAGGCTAGTCTGAAGTTAGTGGCACTTTGGGTCTTAGGTCATTAATAAATTATGACTTAATAAGAATGAAATGCACATTCTAAAACTTGGTGCTTAATGGCTAAATGGATGGTTTTTGGAAATGTAAAATATGATGTTTTCAAAAGGAAAAGTAAAGTTTTTCATAAATGTTAATTTATGGATACACACCTCCCTAAATCGCTATCATAAGGGAAGTTGCGCGCATTGTGGTGAAGCCTTCTTGGCTATTGAGCAGGTTGGATATAGTCCCTAGGTCATATGGGCGTTTATTTATACTGCGCTGGTTAGGAGATTCCGGGTGTGGTCTTGACTATCCCACAGGCATATGACCGCTTCCCGACGTTTGGTAGGTTCCCAGGTTGTCTTGTATGATAGGCCCTGGAAGATGATAGCCGTTTAGGGGCGCGTCCAGTGGGGAAACCCGGAGGGACGGTCTTAGATTTATTAAAGCAATTCATGTTAATGGATTGGCTTTAATTACATTTCCTGGATGGAAGAAGGGAAATGGGATATGGTTTGGCTTCGGTAACACTCCCGGATGGAAGAAGGGATGTGGAAGCATATGGTATACAAAAGTATTTTTATGCTAATAAAAATGACTTTTGATTACACTTCCTGGATGGAAGAAGGGAAGTGGGATTTTATGAAAGAAATGGGTAAAGCACTTTTTATGATAATAAAACCTGCTTTAAATTATGTATTCTTCCTGAATGGAAGAAAGGAAATAAAATGGGTAAATAAGTTTGAAATAGTAAACATTTGATAAAATATTGTACCATTTATGTATATTCCTAAAGAAAGAAATTAGGAATTGTGCCATTAGATGATGGATGGGTTTTATTTTATATTTTCTTTGTGTAGCTATTGATGTGACCTCCCACACATATGCACACACATATATGTTTATTGATTATTTCGTACTTAGGGTCTAATGGACCTCGACGATCAACCTTGCATAAGTAGTAGTGTATCGGGGGGGTTCCTTATTTGGATTTCGCTTTGCGAGACACCCCACGCACGAATAGGGCATAGTGTTGAGACTGTGGAGAAGTTAGCCCTTAGTACTTAGGGTTAACTAAATCACCTCACGATATTGCGCTAGGTTACTGCTAGATCGAGAGGTGAGAAATATTAATGTTTTATGCGAGAGAATTACGCGCTTAACTGTCATGCATTTTAGTCACATGGTAATTATATCAAATCGGGTCCTGACCCGTATCTATATTTCTTTGTTTATGCATATATTCCTTGCCGTACAGGTGCTCTACCGTATGGACACCCGAATTTACATTTCCATTCCAGTTGTCATGGAGCTACAACATATTGCGGATGTTGTAGGTTACTTGTATTAGACGCTTCTTTCTATTGAACGTTAGTTAAGTTCAGTATTTTTTATTCGGGCGTGTTTGCCCAAGGTATTGCACTAATTCATTATATTGTAAATATTGAATTGTAATACTCGATGTATTATTTGTATTGGTCTGTGCACCGATAGCTTATTCGGTGATTATTTATTGTATTGTCATACTTCATTCATCGATTTTTGATACCCACCGTTTTTACAAATGGGATTGTCTAAGTATTTTCTTTTCTTTTCAAAATTTTTAAATTTGACAGTCCATTTTCCAAAATAGTTGGTGGTTATCTCATACTATTATTTTAATCGACAGTGATGCTAAGAATGGACCATCTATGATTCCTGTGATTATTAGGGTATTGGGCTGGCCACCTATTATTTTAGTAGGCGGGTTGTCACACTTTTGCATATTATGTTGTTATATTCTTCAAGGGGAATAATCAAAGTTTGAAGAATGTTATAGCTTTCCTTATTAGCTATTTTTCCACTTCGGGCCAGAAAATTAATTTTTCTAAAAGTCCCTTTTCTGTAGATGTTAAAAATCCTATGAGTTTCAAAAGAAAGGTAGCTGAAGCTTTGGGGTTGAAGTCTAATGACCTTCGTCTCAAATATTTGGGATGACATTTATTTAAAGGTAGAAACAAGGTCATATACTTTGATTCTATTATTTCTTCCATTAGAGGAAAAATAGCAGGATGGAAGTCAAAGTTTCTTTCAATTGGGGAAGATTTACTTTCATTAAAGATGTCTTATTGTCCATGCCTTCACATCTTTTAGCTTTTATTAACCCTCCCAAGCTGGTGATTAATAAAATCCATGTGATGTTAAATAAATTTTTTGGGGAGGTTATAAGGACCGGGGATGGAAATTCTATGAAAGAATTGGTCTGCTCTATGCAGAGATCAAAATGAAGGTTGTATGTGTTTTATAGATTTTGGCCTGCTTACTAGGGCAGCTTCTAGGAAGAGGTACTGTAAATTCAAATCTGAAGACTTCTTGTGGTCTAAATTCTTCTCAAACAAATACAAGAACTGTCACACTATTTCTAGAGGAGGATCTCATACCTGGAAGAACATAATGAGAGTTGGAGAAGATTGCTTAAAGCAAATGGAGATTATGGAGGACAATTTTGTTTGGAAGCCAGTATATTTAGGTAGTTTCTCTCTATCTACAGCATATGATAGTATCAAGATCCACTTTCCATCTTCCATAGTTCATTCTAATATTTGGGACACAAAAATTCCAAAGAAAATTTCTATAAACTTGTGGAAGATAATAAACAATTGTATTCCAACTGATGATAATGTTAAAAATTTAGGTATTAGAAAGGGCTCAAGATGTCACTTATGTAACTAAGGAGAAGAATCTTCAATTCATTTGTTCATTATATTTTCAGTTGCTTCAAAATTATGGGATTTCTTTTAAAATATAATGGGTGTAAAGCTGGATAGGAATAATATGTCTACAATTCTTCTTAGTTGGTGGATGCAAGCAGGTATCTCTGAGTTAAACAATTCTTGGCCAAATCTATTCCTCTTGTCGTGGTTTGGGAAATATGGAAGGCTAGAAACAAAGATTTATTTGAAGACATACAATTCAATTTCAGTAGTATAAAGAATTAAATTGTGATCCTGACTTCAAATGTTTACAAAGGTCTATTGTTTGAAAGAAGATGTTCAGGTTTCTCTCAAGGAATACATGAGTTATTTGGTTTGCAATTCAAATAAAAACCAATCAAACTTCTTAAAGTTAAATGGAATTCTCCAAATGCAGGTAGGTTCAAGCTAAACATTGACGGGGCTAGTAAAGGAAATCAAGGCAAAGGAGGTACGGGAGGTATATTGAGAAATGCTAAAGGTGACATGGTTTTTGCTTTTGCCAAAGAAGAAGAGTATGCTACTAACTCTTCTACGGAACTTAAAAGCCTAAGCCTTGGTATTAATTTATGTCAACAAAGGAATATTACGGAGATTGATATTGAATTTGATTCTCTTTTTATGGTGAAGTAGATCAACAGAGAATGGAGACCTCCATGGCATCTTAAAATCCTTTACTGAAAAAATTATTTCAGATCTGTTTGAATTTAATTATTCAATAGGCCATTGTTATGGGGAATCAAACATGGTTGCTGACTGCCTTTCTAATGTTGGAGTTAATTTGAAAGGGATTCAAATCTATGAAGACGTGAAGGATCTTCCAAAGATGGGCAGAGGTGCTTACAAGCTAGATAAGATCAGTTGCTTATATATATATGTGTGTGTGTGTGTGTGTGTGTGTGTGTCCGGTATAAGACTATTTATGCTTACAAGATTGACATTCGAACTACCCTCTTACAATTGTAGACATGGGATAGCTAGGTACATAAGATAGGATGCTAAACCCCTAATTTTAACTAGTATAAATTTAAAAGAAATTTCCCTTATTATACTAGCTAAAACATAAATAGAGCACTTAGTAACAATTTAAATTTAAGCCCTCCTTGATCCGTGAACAGTGTGCACGTTAGGAACACAAGGGTGTATGTGGTTTGAAAAGTTGTTTACAACCACGACAAGTGATGATTCTTTGGAGCATTAAAAAATAAGCGTATTTTCTTTTTTCAAGAGATTGTTTTAATTAAACTGAACAATCAAGATTTATTTCATTGATTGTATCGTTTAGTGCCAATGCAAGTGCAAATTATGTTTTCGAGTAATTAGATTGTGTTCAATTTTCCCTCATGTTTGAAGGGATTTTAGTTATTATTTTGAAAAGGTTAAATGTATTTTACATTATTTTTATTATTGGTCAACTTTTTATTCGTGGTTTTAAACTCTAATGATGTTGTCTCCATTTAGTTTTATGAGGTTTGCATAAATCTTACTTGAAAAATTAAAAGATGCTTCTGATTTCTTTAGACTTTGGAAACCTAAGAAGTCTATCTTATAGTGAACATAGCCCAACACCCATATATTGTAATTGTGCATAATTTATAAAAATGTTGTTTAATGGTGAAATTTGTTCTCAAATCAAAGCTGACTAGTTTTCACTAGTTATTCACTTTTTCGTCCTATACTTAATTTTGTATTTTTAATTTTAGGAGTCCCACATTATTGTCTAGTACGGAGACCGTGGTTACTATATTTCATACATATTCTCATTAGTTGGTTTGATATAAAGAGTATTTAATATGGTCCGTGTGTGTTATAGTAACATAAACTATCACACATGCAGGGATTGATTTTTAAAATCATATTTCTTGTCAGTGCATGGCCATACATATTTAGCAATGGTTACTAAAATAGGTATAGAAAAGTTCCTCATCCTCCATAATGGATTTTCACGAAGCCACATATATCAGATATGTGGCTTCGAATTGGAATTGAAATTGGAAGGTCAATTACTATTTCGTGGAATTAAAATTGCCCTTCTAAGGGTCCGTTTGAATGCGCGGAATTGAAATTGAATTGGAATTCTAATTATATGGAATTGCAATTCAAGGAATTCCAATTCCATTTCAATTGTTTGGTTCAAGTGTATATTTCTTTGGTAATTCTAGTAGAATTCTAAATCCCTTGTTTGGATCAATTATATAATTCTTTTGGAATTTTAGTAGTTTGTGGACTATTAAAAAAATATACTTTTAATAAAGATTCTATTACATAAAAAAATTATATCAAAATATATAAAAAAATTATACCGCATATATAGATAAAAATTATATAACATTTATTATGATACATACATTACAAAAATTAAAAAACAAGTCATTATTATTTAATTAATAAAATTAAAAAAATCAAGTATGTTTATGTGAATTTGTTCGTTTAATTAATAAAACAGATCATTATAGCAATGCATAAAAAAACAATTCACTATAGCAATGCATATAAAAAAATTGTATTGAAAAAAACAAGTATGCAACTATATGTGTTCGTTTAATTAATTAAAACAAAAAGCAGAGCATCCCACCAAACAGATCCTAACAACAAACACTTATATATGAATCTGAGACATGTCTCTTTCTATATGTATATATGTAAAAAAAGGTATATATTTGTTCGTTTAAGTATGTATATATGAATCTGAGATCTGGCATCCCAATAATAAACAAATCTGAGGATTTGGCCGAAAAACGATCGGAAAAGTAGTTACCGAAAAACGAACAACAAACCATTGGAAAACGATCCCAACAATAAATGATCGGAAAACAAACAGATATAGTTGTCGAAAAATAGTTATTACTTGAAAAAGACCGGCGAGAGGTGTAGAGAGTGCTGGCGGAGTGAGAGTTCTGCCGGCGAAGAGTGCTTCTGGCATGAGAGTGTGTTATGAGATAACCCCAGATGGTGTAGGGCTCCTCTATTTATAAGGGGAAGAGGGTAAGAATCCTAGTCAAGGTGGGACTTTATTTCAAGTCTCCCACTAATGCCACTAACCATCATGTGACTAACGGATAAGATTGACCCAATCTTCTAATATTCGTATTTATCATGCTCCTAATTAATTATCTGATATTTATCAAGACCACATAATTGGAAAATTCATAAATTCGGAATTTAATATAATTGAATTTAAATAATTAATTTCAACACTGAATATTAATTTCCAACAGTCTCCCACTTGGTCTTAATAATTCTCATTGTTAAATTAGGTACCATAAGGTGCACAATAACTGATAAATATAGTTTGCTTAAATCAAACAATTCACGGATGCGAGTCATGGCGGTTCCATGCTATTCAAGAGCATGGTTCCTTCCATGTACTACAACACCAATTTTTCATTCAACTAAGCCTTTAATATTGGGTATCATAATGGCCTTATAATGTACTTTTGAGTAAGAACTATTTATGTCAACAATAATTCATAATCATATGCATTCATTCACAAAAGACAGAAATAATTGAAATGAGAAACACTTTTATTGAATTCAAGTAATAGTGTCAAACAACTAAGCCAAATAGCAATCATAATTTTACTAATCAAGACCCATCTCTTTAACATGCTCCATAAGGTCTTTGGACATAGTCCTTTCGTAACAGGATCTGCTATGTTATCACTCGTACTAATGTGATCAATTGACACTATTTGTTTCTAAATTTTTTATTTCACTGATAGGTATTTCATTCAACATTCTTAGTTACTTTAGGAATACCTAACATTTATTCATAAAGAAGATTGCGGCGACATTATCATAATATTTCAGTGACTTGATAATAGTGTCAACAACTCCAAGTCCCGAAATGAAGTCACGCTGCCAAAATACATAAGTTGTAGCATCAAGCATGCTACAAACTCATCTTTCACAATGGTTAATGAATGGTTTGTCTTTCACTCCTTCATTATATTGGTTGATAAACCAAAACAAACATACTTTAACAAGAGTGAACTTCGTACCATCCGTACAACTAGTAAATCTGAGTCACAATAATTGTTCATATTTAAATGAACACATACATCATAAATGTGAGCATATAGTCCTTTAAGTATCTCATTACTTCATACACAACTTTTAAACCCATAAAACTATTTTGTTTCTCTACTTTCTAAATCCATGCTTGTATATAGAGAAAATATATAAACTTACTCCCACTGGTCCTAATGCGCATACAAATATACAACGATTAAGAAAAACATTGATGTTATTTCTTAAAATATGTCATGCGGGAAACATATGTTTATACAATGATATCTTAAACATATATACATGATTTATGAAATGTAATACCCCGTAATTCTGCTTAATTAGGAAAATACGTTTTGTTTAAATTACGTGAGTAGAGTAATTTAATGTGACTAAGTACGTTTTATTTAAATTACGTGAGTAGAGTAATTTAATGTGAGTTTTATTTAAATTACGTGAGTAGAGTAATTTAATGTGATTAAATACGCTTTATTTAAATTACGTGAGAAGAGTAATTTAATGAGACATTATGTTAATAAAGATGAATACGAGGATTAAAAATTTACTAAATGTGAGTAGTAAATTTTCAATGTTGATAAGTACGATCTAGTGACTATATGGACGTACCGGAGTTATCTCAACCGAGTGTTGCGCGTAGGACAAAAATTAAGGATGAAAGTAGAAAAATATTTAAGAGACTCAAACGGCAATTTAGAGTCCACAGTTGATCCCGAAAGGGTCGAAATAGTCAAAATAGTGTACCCAGGGGTACTAGTTGAGTGTCGGGTCATTTTCGGGCTAAACCGGGACCATTCGGGGGCATTTTCGTCTCTTTACAATTATGGGAAAGAAGACCTACGAATTTTGTAACCCTAGATCATATTATAAGAGTGGAGGCTAGGGTGTTAGACAAAAAGATATCCACCATAGCCATTAGAGAAGAGGGAGAGAGACAAATTCCTAAGGCAAAAGAAGGAAGGAAGGATCATTTTTAAGGAGATTTCACCACAAAGATTGTTGGGGAAAGAGGATTGAAGTATCAAAATCATCAACCATCATCAACAACCACGAAATCAGACCCTACAAATCATAAGGCAAGTGGTTATTTACAAAATAATTGAGTTATAATACCCATGATTAAGCTTTGGTAAGAACATGATTTTTATGATATTCTTGGGAATAAATCAATTGATTATGATCCATGATTGATAAGGATTGCATGTAGGACGTTTTTAGGTTTCCAAGTATGTTGATATCATAGAAAACTTGATGATAAATTCGTAAGAAAATCTAGAATTTGGATGAAAGATATAAAGAATGCAGTTTTAGGGTTCTTGAATATTAAAGGGATTTGTAGTTAATTTGGCCAAGATTTGTAATGATTTTGTTGTTTTAAATCGTTAGTAATCATCCCAGAACATGTAGGAATGATTAGAAATTGTTGGTTGTGAATATGGTGGATTATCATGTAAGATAGATAATTAAAAATGGTGAAACCCGTAGGAAGAAGATGAACTGGGTCTGTCACTGCTTGATCGATCGATCGACCCTTGAATGTCGATCGATCGAGCAGTCGATCGATTGACCATATCCCCTCGATCGATCGACCCTGGCTGGGCTTTAGAGAATTTTGTGAAAAATTTCTTTAATTACCATCTCTTAATGGGAACCTTAGTAATGATATTTTACCTTTGAGGGGACTTTATAATTACCAGTAGGTGTATCATTAGGTTTCTCCACAAATGATTGAGTGGAAATTTTGGATAAATGGATTGACGAAAGAACGATCGATTTAGCCGTACGTTGAGATTTTTAGAATTTAATTACGGAAAGAGTGAGATTTAATTCCGGAAAGAAAATACCAGTAGGTTAAAATTGACTTAACTACTGAATTAAGGGAGGTGTAACTAGGGCCCTTAGAGTTGCGTGAATACTCGAATAAATACAATAGTGAAATAAATTGTAATTAATAAGTACGGTGAATATAAGTAAAATATATTACGTACGGGCATGATTTGTTAGGTCGGGTGTGTACCTACTAAATTATTTGAAAAGTTTGGGTTAAGAGGATATTACCTAAATTGATTATGTTAGGGTCGATGTGACATTTCGAACTAACATAAAATTATTATATATTTGGGGCCGATGAAAAATGCCGAACCAAACTTTTAACTGGTGTCGCGATGAAAGAGTCCCGAACTAGAATATGTGTACATATTTATATTTTTAAATAGTTGGGGTCGATGGATCATTCCGAACCAACCTTCACTTGGGGTCGATGAATTATTCCGAACCAAGAGTCCTTTATATGTAATAAAATGATATGTTAGTGGTAACTAATATTAAATACATTGTTGTGAGATAAAATGTATTCTATGTGCATAATCTACTAATTTAGAATAGTAGATAGTGGAATGAAATGTAAATATCTTAGTAATAATTTATAGCGTGAGGAAATTATTACAAGAATAAGGATAACGAACAGTAAATAAGTCAACTACGGTTATGGGTAGTATAACTAGGAAGACTAAGTATCCTCGATAGTTACGTACTACGTAAGAGAGGTGAGGAAGTTCAGGGGACTGTGCGAAACCTTAATATGTGTAATCAATAACTTAATTGTGATAACTGCTTGCAAAATATTTTCAAATGTTTTGAGTACTAACTCTTGCTACGTAAAATTTTAAAAACCTTTTAGGTGCCCAGCCACAGGGACACCCAGCATGATTTCATTCCAGAGATTTGGGAGCTGCAGCAAGTGTGGATGTTGCAGGGATTGTTTAGACGCTTCCTCTTTTTCAGTTCTAGTGCAGGATCTCAGTCTTAATATTATTAGTTGGGACATGTTGTCTTACCTTTACTATTACAGTTTACTCAAGTTATGGATTTGTAGTTGTCTTTTATTAGCCGTGGTTTTCGGCAAGACTTTACCTGCTTTCAGAGTATTTTTACAATCTGCTTATTTATTGCTAGCATTTGTAATGTGGTTGTATGGTGAATGTTCTGTTTTAAGAAGGTTAAAATTTGGCATCCGTTTAATTTCATGTAGGTGGTTAGTAAATAAAAAGGCGTTCGACAGTGATGCTAAGAATGAACCATTTAAGAAACCTGTTTATATTAAAATAAGGCTTGATCACCCAAGGTTTAATTAGGCGGGGTGTTACATGAAACTCCAAAGTAGTTTTCACATCCACTTAATGTAACTCTCAATCATAATGAGCCACTAATGTCTTATGAATTCCATATCTTTAGATATAATTGAGAAGGTTAATTTATAACCTTTGCTTCATTAATGGTGAAATATTTTACTACAATTTAGCTTTATCTCGTTTAATTACCGTTAGTGTCGCATTTGATCTTGATGACCCCCTCATACCCGACTTTAGTGAATCAATTATGTAATTCAACGAGATTTTAAACTTAGTTGTAGCCCATTAGTTTCACTTCTTATGACTTTTGAAAATAAAACCATGTCACTATTTATCCCTACGCGAAATTCATGTTCATTTCGATACACCACATAATCATCCAGGATAGTAGACCTTTTAGGATCTTATTAATAATATTCCTTATGATTTTATCTACATTTCTCTCACGGTGACAATACTAATATTTAATTATTGGTCTTTTATTTGTTCTTTGTTGTTTAGACAACCTAACAACTAAAAGAACAAGTATTCAAGAAGGTTATCGGTAATGAGATAAGTACCATACCTTTCTTTATAACCATATTTCATGATTTTCTACTACCACTAATTTCACCTTTCATAATGAATTTTACTTTAATGCAATAAATACGTGTCAATGACAATTATATGATCTATGTAGGTCTACTTTAAGGGAAGTTTCTCATAATCTCCCACTTGGGCCACATAGGTCATCCTTATATTAGATATCATAAGCACAACTCTACTATAAAAAATTGTAAGAGACGTTGAAAAAATCTTGTCCACGAAAATTATGAAAAAGAGTCTAGATTTAATTTGGCACAAGATTTAAAGAGTTTCATCAATAACGCTACGATTATGATGCGAGATCAAGAAAATCTTAAAAGAACTATGTCCAAACTTTATTTTGTACAAAATATCAAAAGGAATACCATAACCCTTGAAAAAAATATACATCAAAAGCTTCTTTAGAACATATCCCTCACGATCGAGTCTAGACAGACATTTTCCAAAAAAAAACATTGAGGGTTTATGAAAACAAATGGTGATTTGATTCCCCAAGAACAAAAGAAAAGAATCTTATTAGCATTTCTAGTTTGTTTTGTAAGAAATCCTTGCATAAAAAATAAATACTTTCTATAACACAGTAAGTATAACTTGCAAACTCTACTGAGATGAAAAACTCATTTCAAATCATAAAAGATATGTATTATCTTTATCATTATTAGTCCGAGTATGCAACATGTAAAAAAACTTAATTTGTTTAACCAAATTAAATATGAAATTTTTAGATAAACAAAATGGGATACAATAATACGTGATAAGATAATGAGATAAATTTCTCACTTCATTAATGCTTTGATTTAACAACACGCACATCGATTAGATGATAATAAATTGAGTGCATAACCGTGAGTTTTCTTCAGTAGTAACCGTGAAATATCGATTATATGATGCTTGCAGATTACTTTATTGGGTATAATGTTATTTCATTATATTTTACACGATATTTGTGCACAACTTATTTTCACATACTATAATAATGTATGTGATCTATGATGTTCATTCAATCACTCAAAATCGATTCCTTGTAAGGAATAACCTTGCTTGAAGAAATAAACTCATTATACCCCATTAATATCTTTACAATTATAAGCATCATGAGTTACTACTACCATCATCCTTACATTTAATATTCATTTCCATTCTAGTTAGGTCACTGTAGTGACTACCAAACATTTCACGATATGAATATTACATTACGTAAAGACTTACATGCACAAGTCAATAAATTTTTCACTTTTTTTCATTAAATATCGCAAGATCAATAAACTAAATTATTCATGTTTATGATTTTTATAAACTTAATCGTTGATGTGATGGTGAAAGAAACTATGCCATCTGCGTTTGACAACCATTATTACCTTCCCAAAATATATATCACCACTAACATTTTGTTCAATTATTGTAATTGGACTTGTAGGCTTCCGAATCACAATGATTGAATAAACAATAATATATATGCAACATCATAAAGTATCATCATACTAGCATTCAATATCATACATGGGCCGTAGGCAACCAAAATATACATGATATTAATGCATTAGTCCAATATTTATATCTTCTGGAATGGAACACTTTAATGAACACCAAACCTTATATTATATAAATATTAGAGATACGTATACATGCTCAAAATACCCGTAATACATTAATAATTATATTATTGTCTATTCCCTAATTTGAAATTCACGAAAAATTAGACATCATGTGAAAATCAAATAGACAAAGAGTTTACATGAGATATTATACGAATAATAATAAATGGAAGACATAAATCATTTACTTTCGCTTCATCACTTATGCATGAGTAACAAATCAGAAATATTGACCCAAATCATTCATGGTCATACTAATTCACAATACGGTTAATATCACAATTATCATACTAGTGGCATATGTAAATATGACTTTTTAACATTGATGCCAATTATTTAACATTTACAAAAATTTCAATGTTTATTTGATTCAAATTTCAGCATGTGTTGCGCTTCAATTTAACTTTATAACAAACATTAGGATAATCTGAAATGACTAAAAGTATAATATCTTCACATGTAATCTTAGCCTGTATTTGCCATTTGATTAAATTGAATGAATACCTACTTATGAGTCTCAAAATTTGCAAGTCATGCATTGAAATATGCATGTATTTAACGAATAAATCTAGTATCCGCACATATGAATTATAGCATGTGTTTGACATTTAATTCAACTTAATGGGAGTACTAGCCTTAGAATAAACAATAATTCTGATTTTCAACCACATGAATCGTTGGCCTGTGTTTGTCATGAGACTCATTAAACCAGGAATATAATAATATTCAACAATATGAATCATTAGCCTGTATTTGGCACGAGACTCATCAAAATATGAATATTAACAATAACGTACGTCTAATATCCTACCATATGAAATATGTTGGCCTCTATTTGGCACGAATATTCAACTAAAAAATTATCATTATAGTAAGATTTTACCACAGTTCTACATAAAACATACATGAAATATGGGAAAGCTTAAATCCCCCCCCCCCCCCCCCCCAATAAAAAAAGTTAGCATCATGGAAGTGTAGAAAATTACTTCGAAATCTCAAATATTCGACGGAATTCAAAAAAAAAAAAAATCTGGAATTCATAAACATTATTTATCTAAAATCAGTGCCCCAAAAAATATTATACTCAAAACTTAATGTATAATTAATGGTCCAAATATATATCCATACACAATAATCTAATATTTACAATTTTAGATTAAGACACTTTCACGTCTTCCCCATCCAACATCATATAAATATTGTTGTCGAAACATCAATTCATAATTACATTTGGACCTTTGGACTACCAATTATATACTATGCACAATAGCCTAATATATCGAAATGTTATTGTCAAACACACAATCATACATCTAATATTCAAAATTTTATATTGAACCCTTTCATCAATACCAGTAATAAATAACATGAATATTATAACAACCATGAACAAAAAAAACATCCCCCTTGGTGAAAAAATACATAATATTTGGAAAAATCGTAATTTTTATCAAAAATAGAAAATTTGAGTTAGCACAACAGAAATGTAGACAATTACTCCAGGATCTCAAAATAATTTGCGGAATTCAAAAATCAATTTTCTGGAGTGAGATATTGACGTCAACATTATTGTCAAAAACGACAAAAATGTAATTTTAAGGGTCTAAACGACGTCAAAACGCAAAAGTAAGGTGGTTCCCATTGTAAACAATGGATTTTGTTCATTTCAACGTTTCTAGTCGGCCATGTGAGTTTCGTAAAATTAGGAGGAAGTTTTGACCTTTCATTCTAAACAGTGAGTATTAGCGACAGAAGAAAAACGTCACATAAAGCCTCAGACATACTTTAAGCGCAGATTTAATGACAGAAATAAGACGTTCCAGAAGGTCTTAGACACAAAAGCAATTTAATGACATAAATAAAAATGTCGCAGAAAGTCTTAGGCACATATTTCATTATAGACGAACATCAATAAGGAAAATCATGAGATCTTAAACTTTAGCTCGGATACCGCATGTAAAATTATTCTTACGAGCACCGTAATATTAATCACGAACACATTAATATGATTAAACTTTAACATACAATTGTTCTTAATAAAATGATCTTAGATCTTCATGTTTTCACAAAATACGTCTAAACGATATAAAATAAGACCTACCTTGATCAAATCCATTGATCAATCTTGTTGTAGAAATCTCTTTTGATCATCTTGATTAATTGCTCCATTAATCTCTCTTTTAGAAAAATTGCACTCAAATGAAATCTCGGAATTTCTCTCCCATCTCAGAAATAGTGTGTTATGAGATAACCCCAGATGGTGAAGGGCTCCTCTATTTATAAGGGGAAAAGGGTCAAAATCTTAATCAAGGTGGGACTCTATTTCAAGTCTCTCATTAATGCCACTAACCATCATGTGACTAACCGATAAGATTGACTTAATCTTCTAATATTCGTATTTATCACATTCCTAATTAATTATCTGATATTTATCAAGATTACATAATTGGAAAATTCAGAATTTAATATAATTGAAATTAAATAATTAATTTCGACACTAAATATTAATTTCCAACAGAGAGTGCTACCGAAGAGAGTGCTCTTGCAAAGTATCTGCCATAGAGCGGAAAGAGGGAGAGAGAAAAAGGGTTTTGTGTTTGTAGTTTGGTTTTAGTGTGTGTGCCCGATCTGAATTCCAAATGAAATTGAGTTATGGAATAGACATTAAAAATTTATAAATGAATTAAAAATGAATGAACTTTTTTAATGTACCATACAAAAAAAAATTGGACTCCCATTTTGAATTCCAAAACTTTTTGGGCTACCAAACATATCCCAATTCTATTTATGTGGCTTAAAATTGGGTGGACAAACGCCCCAAGAAACTGAAAGCCGCGAAGAAAGCTTTTAGAGGTCCACCCATAAGTCTTGCTATGCTTACTCAAAATCAAGCGACTCACGGTGATGGTTCTTCTTCCATGGGCTTTGTCTCTGAAGTATTTATTACGAGTGAGAGAAAACCCATCTCGCTAAGGAGTTGGCGACAACTGCGCCCAATTGTGGCTATTATATATGCAAACAAGTTTTCCCGATGAAAGCTTAGAATGTGGTGGCAAGGAACAAATATAGAAGAGTGGGTGATCTCTATAGGTTTCCCATTTGGAAAAGACTAAAAAGAGGGACCTCTTCGGTTGGCATATTTATCGTTCAGCCAACTGCAATGATAACTAAGTGGAAGTTGACTTCATACTTGCATCTTTAAGAGAATCCATAAGTTTAGATACCAAGTGGAACATGGGATTCCTGAACTAGGTCCCTTTCTCTTTTGTTTGCGCGCTAACTACTTGTTTGAAATCCACTGAAACAGTTAATGGACAAGTTCACAAGACCATGTTAATGGACAAGTTCATTGTACCTCATGAAGCATTCTCAAATGAGTACTTTGGTTTCTGCAATCAACTGATTCGATTCGCTTCCTTCCATAATTATTGTACATCTTACTTAGAGTAATGGGTAGTGCTGAACCTTTGAGAGGTATGCATTTCTTGCACAGAGTTGTCTTGCATAAACCAGTGGACTATAATGAATATGATCAAGTTTGGGAGTTTCTCGAAGTTCCTTCTACAGGTGACTGTAATGTATGGTATGGGAAATGCATTCAGGCATGCAAGTTCCAACCTAATTTCCAGAGCTTCTACGGAGATGTATGAGGAGCTTCTTTATTTCCTTGCTGACCATTGAAAACATTGTTGGATAATATGAATGCAAATACAGAAATGAACTCTTTATATATCACAAAAATGTCAACTTCAATACAACAATGTAACTTCTGAAACTTCAAGGCGTGATGTCATTTTCCTAAATACAGTATTTGCCCCACACGAATAACTTCGGTATACAAACGAGAATCTTCAAATCTGTACTCAAGATACAATGAATCAACTTGCACTGCCTGCAACTTGTATATTTGAAGACAACCCTTGGATGTAACAGCGAAGAACAGTCAATCAAGTTCTTATTCTGTTTATGTGCACAAAACAGAATAAGAGAATTTATATCTCCTGAAAATTATAAGAGAGTAATAGGAGGGTTTGGAAATCTGAAACTGGTTATTGGTTATCAATCTGATTTCGTTTTAGGCACCCTTTATTTATAGATAATGAAAGGCTTTGTCTTCAAGAGTCATGACTGTTGAATTAATAGTCTTAAGTCAGTTCCGAACAGGTATGACTGTTAATTACCAACAGTCTTAAGTCATTTCCGAACAGGTATAATTATACCGAATCGGTTTTGTACGTGTCAACCAAAAAGTGATCGCGCCCAAGCCGGACGAATTCCGGCAACCCGCGGCATGCGAAGTGCAAAGTGCGCCACTAGCGTCTCTACAGCCCACTGCCCCGCACGCGCGTGTGCGTACGGTGCTTCGCACCGTATTGAGGTCTCTTGAATAGCCTCTTAAATGCTAGATGAATTAACTCTTCATCTTCCATTTGTACTTATTAAGTGCACAAATTTTTAATATTTTTTCAATGTGGCACTTAAAGGTTACCCACTCCTTTTATAGCTTAGTGGTGACACTTAGCTTTGTTCATTTTCTAATGTGGGACACTATCCCCTTTTATATTTGGGTTAGCTTTCCACCTCTTCCTCACACTTCCAATGTGGGACAAGCTCTTTAAAATTTTATACCCAAAAACTGTTACTCACTTATTTTAAAAATCACCAACAAACATTTGCTCTCAGGACAGTTGGGGACTTACCTCTTCTTAAGTACATGACATATAAATGGGAGATGATGCCATGTAGTAAAAGAGAAAAATATAAACAACTTATTTGGTGTTTATTAGATGTGTTGCGGAGAACATCTTTTGATGGGTGCATGTGGCACCACTCTTTTGGTAGCACCTCTGGAGTTACGTGTAATAAAATCCAACCCGATTTATATTTCCAATACAGTTTAGTGCAGTTACACAAAACGATACCCACCAAGTCACCAAGTTATCACCCCACATGTCCGTCAGCAAGTGCAGTTACACATCATCCCTATTTATATATCCAATACAGTTGGCCAACACATTATGGCCTCAAGGGAGATATATGTGCGTGGAGATATGGAACTATAAATGGAGTAACCCAAAAACAACGTGTGGTGTTAAAACACAAAGAAGGCTTAAGCTGGAGAGGAGAGTGATAAGAGAAGTTCAAATATAGTTAGTAGTAGAAAAAGAAAGATGGCATCAGCATCTCTCCTCAAAACCGCCAGTTCTAGACAAGTCGGAATGGGTAAACGGTCTGACCCTTCGTCAATCTTCTGTCTCAGTGGTGCGTTGTCACCCAGTAGCCCACTCTGCACTCACTGTTCGCGCTGGTTCATATGCTGACGAGCTCATCAAAACCGCGGTAAACTATCATATCCCATGTTTTTCTTATGCTATTACACCAGATGTGTTTTTTTTTTGGATTGATATATTGAACCAATTTTGTACCTTAGAAGTTTTTGGTAAGAAATAGGATGGTAGCTTTTCTTATTATCTTTGAAGGCTGTGAAACATGAAGTCCTTGGTAAAACTATCTTTTCTTGTATAAAACCAAATTATATTACACTGGCTGGCCCAAAGGCGGAGCGAAGAATCTGTACGGGGATGGGCTTTTGTTTTTTAGTTAGTGTCACTAAGTGCAATTAGTGGTGCAATTGGTACGGATTTTTACCTATCATACCGTTTTGATTCGAAAAAAATTATTTTGATTTCATATTATGAAATATCAAAAATCAATTTTACCGAAACTGAAAATAGCGTAAAAAAATTAGTTTGTTTTGATTTTTAGATACAAAAAATCGATTTACCGAATTTACCGTACCGATATCGTACCAAAATTACTATACCGAAATACCGTACCAAACTTATCGTATATTACCGTACCATTTACAAAATGAAAATTGTATTTTGAAACCCATGCATGCCGCATTTTGAAACCCAACACAACAACAATCATATATTGGTATTATGTTGTTCGCTGATTTGATTTTTGTTTGGATCTGAGTCTATTGATCAAGAAGGCTCATCATCTCGGCTCACTCTCCTCCGACACCGGCTTCCTCATCTCATCACACTCTACCTCGGCTCCGGTAGAGGCAAACCGGTCAGTTTGATCTCGTCTCACTCTCATCTGTCTTCGACAGAGGTAAATCGGTCATTTTGGTCTCGTCTCACTCTCTTCCGACTCCGACAAAGGCAAACCGATTAGTTTGGTCCCGTATTTGTTTAAATCTATTGTTCGAGATGCTAGAAATTGTACATGTTTGTGTATGTTTCTAATTATTACAAACAACTAGAAATGCTAGAAATTGTAATAGCTAGAAATGCTAGAAATTGTAACAGCTAGAAATGGGTATATCGAAATATATACCAGATTTACCGAATGCATAAATCGATTGGTATTTACCGGAAAAAAATCTAATTGAAACCGAAATTACCGAAACCAAAAAAACCCGAAAATAACAAAAAAACTGAAAAACCAGCCGGTTTGGTTTTGGTTTTTGTTTTGATGTACCGGTCGGTAAATTGGTACGGTACGATTTTACCATATAAAATGTGATTATGGTATTGGTAAGGGGTCGTTACCGACCATACCGTACCGGTTGCACCCCTAACTGCAATTAGCTACACCATTGATTTGTAAGAGAACGAGAGAATAGACCGTCGATGGCTATATTTGTATCATATACACGATGTTGGAAATTAATGTTAACTGTCGAAATTAATTATTTAATTTTAATTATATTAAATTTCAAAATTTTCATTTATGTGGTCTTAATAAATGTGAGATAATTAATTAAAAATGTGATAAATAAAGATATTAAAAGATTGAGTAAATCTTATCCGTTAGTCACATGAAGGTTAGTGGCATTAGTGGGAGACTTGAAAAGAGTCACACCTCCACTAGGATTTCGGCCCTCTTTCCCTTATAAATAAAGACCTCTACACCATCTAGAGTCATCTCATAACACATTATTTCTAAGGAGGTAGAGAAAATTCGAAATTCTCATTATTCGTATTTTCTCACAAATATTATGGGCACATAAGAAAGTAATTTTGGGATGTTCAAGAAGGGATTCAAAGAAGCTTTGACATAAGCATTCTAATCACCTTATTCCAATAAATTGCAACGGACAAAGGTTAGTATTGATCATAGTTGTAAAGAATTTACGATTTTGTGATTGCATGAAGATTAAACATCCTGGATTCATGACAAAACTGTTTTTTACACAATGTAACATTATGGTTTATATTCGGTATTATGGTAGTTAAAACAGTCTTGATTAAGATGTGGTATCAGAGTTTTCGGTTAATAATCTCATATTTTCCTTTAATACAAAATTTCTTTATAACAATTCTGATCTCTGATTTTTTTTGGCATTTGAAAATCTGGAATTTTTTCCTTTGATGAATCTGGAAATTTTGTTTTTTGAAAAAATCTGGAAATCTGGAATTTTATGAAATCTGGTAATCATACACTTATCTGGAATCGGTAATTTTTTGTTATGGATGATATTAAGAACGAAATTGCTGCATACAGTCCTTAATCTTATAAAAATTGTCCCATTATTGTTCAACCCCTTTTCGTGTTATTAGAACCCTAATATGCCTTTAACATGATTTTATTATTTCAAGTTGCGTAAGCGTTATGGAAAACACTTTTATTAATTATGATAAGAAAACAAATCTGCTGTTAAGATTAATTAAGGGAAAACTGTGATTTGACTCAAAAAACGATTTCGGGAGATTTTTTTTTTGGCGCAGTTAATAGTGTTTTTCGAAATTTTTGGTGTCCGATTGACTTGAAACTTGGTAGGTTGAATGGAATGGGACCAACGATCGAATTCATGGCATATGGCCGTGATTTAATGTGTTTTTCGGCGATTCGAGTCCGTTAAGACCCTCAAAATCTCATTTTTGCCATTTTAAAAAATAATCTCGGGGCTTATAACTCTCTACATAAAATTGATATTAACGTTCCGCAAAAAGTTTTGGTTTTCTCGCATTTTTTACTTCAATTCCATGGTGGAAACTCATTTTTTTCATTTTTGGCAAAATTCATTTATTATGTATTTTTACTATACCTCGGTAATTCTGTTTTTGAGGCATTTAAGTTGCTATTGGTATCTTTGTAATTACTTGAAGATTACGTATTATAGTTAATATTTAATGCATGATCAACTATATTTAAGTTGGGACATGTAAGCAATTATTCATTTGAGTTATGTCAAAGGCCAAACACAGGATGAGACGTCATGTACGAATAATACACTAACATTCATTAAAGGTTTATTCTAATGTCAGTTATAAAATTGGATTGAGGCTCAACACATGCTAATATCTGAATTGAACAACATTAGAACTGACTTTATGAAAACAGAATAGTTGACATTAAGTCCATTAATCATGGTATTAAAGGTTTAGGCAATAAACATAGATGCCAAAATTATGGGACCATGATAAATGAATTATAGGGTAGTATATCTTTACAATCTAAACATTATGTGATGATTAACACATATTTCGTGATATTCAGATTGTAAATGAAATGTGCCAAAATTTTTAGTCAATAATTCAATATTCGACCCTTGCAATTTTTGTTGTGTGTGAAAATTTAATTTGTGAACATTGTTATTAATTGCAGTTCCCCTTAACCTGTATTCGCAAGCTCAAACCTATTCCAAATTTTATGGAATTAATTTTTTTGAATGGAATGAGAAAAATGAGTTCAGCCTAGGGGTTCTTGACCTGGACATGGCAATTATGTGTGATGAACCCGATGCTATTATTGATGCCCGTAGCGAGGATGAAATTACTGTCCATGAAACATGGTCTCGATCCAATACGCTGGCCCTTAAGTTTATGAGAATGTGCGTTGCTGCTAACATTAAGACCTCCCTACCTGAAACTACGAAAGTGAAAGAGTATTTGAACAACATTAAGGAATGATTTTGGACTGCTGATAAATCCCTTGCTGGGAAACTGATGGCTGACCTGACCACTATTAGGTTCGATGGTACTCGGACCATGAATGAGCACATTATAGAGATGACCAATCTAGCTGCTAGTCATAGAGTTTTGGGCATGACAGTGGATGAATCTTTTCTTGTCCAATTCGGCATAAACTCCTTACCTCATGAGTATGGGCCTTTCCAAATCAATTACAACACTATAAAAGATAAGTGGAATGTAAATTATTTGCAAAGCATGTGGGCATAGGAGGAAAGAAGGCTTATGCGAGAGAATGGCCATGTGACTAAGGGACAGGTGGCAAATTTGACAGTCAATGGAGCTGGTTTAAAGAAGAAGTTTGACAAGGGCATTAAGAAAGGTCCTGGGCCATCTCATCAAGACGAACCATCAACTGTTGCTTTGAAGAAGGAAAAGAACGACAAGTGTCACTTCTGTAAAAAGAAGGGCCATTTCCAAAGGGATTGTCATAAATGAAAGGTCTGGTTCGAGATAAAGGGTAAGCCCTTTATTTATGTTTATTTCGAATCAAACCTTATTAACGCTCCTTCTAACACTTGGTGTATTGATTCTGGTTCTATATGTCATGTTTCTAATTCGATGCAGGGCTTCACTTCGATTCGCAAAACAAATCGAAATGAACATTTTCTCTACATGGGCAATAAAGCGAAGGCTAAAATAGAAGCTATTGAAGTCTTTCTATTGATTTTAAGCACTGGATTTATTTTAGAATTGCAATAAACTTTTTATGTTCCCACAGTTTTTAGGAATTTAATTTATGTTTCCAAACTTTCTTTAAACAGTTTTGCGATTGAATTTAAGTACAATGGTAGTTTTGGTTTGATTAAAAATTCTAATAATGTTGGTTCTAGATTTTTATTAGATGGTTTATATCAATAGAATCTTGAAAATATTTTTCTGAAACCCTTGTGACCCTGCATCCTAATGTTGGTACGAAACGTACACTTAATGATGAAAAATCTGCTTACTTGTGGCATAAACGATTAGGGCACATATCCAGGACGAGAATTGAAAGGCTCATTAAAGATGGAATACTCCATAACCTGGATTGGGCCAATTATGATGTATGCATGGACTGTATTAAAGGAAAACAGACCAAACATACAAAGAAAGGAGCCACAAGAAGCACCCAGCTACTTGAAATAATACATACAGACATATGTGGACCTTTTGATATTCCATCCATTGGTGGAGAGAAATACTTCATCACCTTTATAGATTAATTTTCACATTATTGCATTTTGTACATGTTGCATGATAAATCTTAATATGTGAACATTGTTGAAATATACATTAATAAGGTTGAGAGGCAACTAGGCAAAAGGGTGAAAATTATTAGGCCTAATAGAGGTGGTGAATATTATGGTAGATATGATGAGTCAGGGCAACGCCCTGGCCCATTTGCTAAACTCCTTGAAAAATTAGGTATTTACGCCCAATACACAATGCCAGGATCACCTTGGCAGAATGATGTAGCTGAAAGGCGAAATTGTACCCTTATAGAAATGGTTAGAAGTGTGATAAGTAGGACCCAATTGCCTAAATTTTTGTGGACACATGCATTAAAGACCGTTGTACATATCCTAAATAGGGTTCCTAGTAAGTCAGTTTCAAAAACCCCTTTTGAACTTTGGAAAAGATGAAAACCCGATTTAAGATATTTATGTGTGTGGGGCTGCCCAGCGGAAGCTTGAATCTATAACCCTCATGAAAAGAAATTGGATCCTATGACATTATCATGTCATTTCATTGGGTATCCAGAAAAGTCAAAGGGATATAGATTCTACTGTCCAAATCATACAACTAGAATCATAGAAACTGGAAATGCTAAATTCATTGAAGAGGTGAAGTAAGTGGGAGTATAAAAGAAAGGGAGGTAATCATTCAAGAAGTCATGGTACAGATTCCTATACCCAGAGTTCATAACATACCTATTGTTCCTAATGTAGTTGTTGAACCGATCATTGACCCAATCAATAACAATGAACAACAAGTGAATAATCAACCAACTGACCAACCACATAATGAGACTATAATCGATGAAACTTTTGAAGCACCACAGGAAGTTCCATTACGAAATCTCAAAGACAAAGGAGATCAGCAATTCCGAATGATTATGTGGTATACCTTCAAGAGATCGAATTTAATATAATGAATATTAATGATCCAGCTTCTTATGAAAAAGCTATAAATAGTGATGATTCCAATAAATGGATTGATGCTATGAACGAAGAAATAAAATCTATGGATGACAATAAAGTTTGGGAGTTGGTCGAATTGCCAGAAAGACAAAAACGAGTTGGTTACAAGTGGATCTTTAAGACCAAACTTGACTCAAAAGGCAATATCGAATGACATAAAGCTATACTTGTTGCCAAAGGTTTTAATCAACGAGAAGGCATTGATTATAACGAGACTTTCTCTCAAGTTTCAAAGAAGGACTCATTAAGAATCATATTAGCGTTGGTGGCTCATTATGATTTGGAGTTGCACCAAATGGATGTGAAAACAACTTTTCTAAATGAGAGTTTAGAAGAAGAAGTCTACATGGAACAGGCACAAGGTTTAATAAAGTAAGGAAATGAATACATGGTTTGTATGTTGAAGAAGTCAATATATGGTCTAAAGCAAGCTTCTCGTCAATGGTACATTAAGTTCCACGATACCATTACATCTTTTGGGCTTAAGGAAAACACTGTTGATCGGTGTATATACCTGAAGATCAGTGGGAGTAAGTTTGTGTTTTTAGTACTATATGTTGATGACTTACTTATCGCCAGCAGTGATCTTGGTTTATTAAGTGAAACCAAGAAGTACCTTCCTAAAAACATTGAAATGAAAGATTTAGGTGAGGCATCCTTCATGATCGGGATAGAAATATCTCGGGATAGATTACGAGGAATGTTAGAATTGTCTCAGAAAGCTTACATTAACAAAGTTTTAGAAAGATTTAGCATGCAAAGTTGTAATCCCATTAATGTTCCAGTTCAAAAAGGGGATAAGTTCAGCTTAAGTCAATGCCCTATTAGTGATTTAGAAAGGGAGCACATGAAAGGCATGCCTTATGCTTCACTCGTAGGGAGCTTTTTGTATGCACGAGTTTGCCCTAGGTCGATTATCAATTTTTTCATTGGGATGTTAGGCAGATATCAAAGCAATCCGAGGATTTACCAATGGAAAGATACAAAGAAAGTGCTGAGGTACCTGTAAGAGACCAAGGATTACATGCTCACATAACGAAAGACTGATCACCTTGAGGTGATTCGTTATTCAGACTTATATTTTGGGGGATGCCTTGACAGTAGGAAGAGCACTTCGGGTTATGTCTTCCTTATGGCTAGAGGATCCGTTTCATGGAAAAGTGCTAAGCAAAGCGTCATTGCATCATCTAATGTGGAGGTTGAATACATAGCTTGCTTCGAAGCTATAAATCATGGATTATAGTTACGAAACTTTATTTCAGGACTTAGAATTATGGGGTTAATATCTAAGCCGCCGAAAATTTATGGTGATAATGTCACAACAGTCTTCTTCTCGAAGAAGGCTGTTAAGCATATTGAGATGAAATACCTATCAGTTAAAGAGGAAGTTCAGAAACAAAGAGTGTCAATTGATCACATTAGTACGCATGATAATATAGTAGATCCTCTTACGAATGGACTATCTCTGAAGACCTTTATGGAACATGTCAAAGAGATGGATCTCAATTAGGTAGATTATGATTGCTATTTTGGCTTAGTTGTTTGACACTATTATTTGAATTCAATAAAAGTTGTTCTGACTTCTATTATTTCTATCATTTGTGAATGCATGCATATAATTATGAATTATTGTTGACAGAAATAGTCCATGTTCAAAAGGACATTATGAGGCCATTATGATACCCAATATTAAAGGCTCAGTTGAATAAAACATTGGCGTTGTGGTACATGAAAGGAACCATGCTCTTGAATAGCATGAAACCGCCATGACTCGCATCCTAAGGAGGGAGAGAAAATTCGAAATTCTCATTATTCGTATTTTCTCACAAATATTCTGGGCACATAAGAGAGTAATTCTGGGCTGTTCAAGAAGGGACTCAAAGGAAGCTTTGACATAAGCATTATAATCACCGTATTCCAATCGATTGCAATGGAAAAGGTTAGTATTGATCATAGTTGTAAAGAAATTACGATTTTGTGATTGCATGAAGATTAAACATCCTGGATTCATGACAAAACTATTTTTTACACAATGTAACATTATGGTTTATACTCGGTATTATGATTTTCAAAACAGTCTTAATTAACACACGACGCCTTTATATTTTTGTATATTGGTTTATTATAATTGTGTAATGGCTTAGAAATTACTCCTCGCGTTCCAAATTAAGAGTAAATTATTTTTTTTATTGTCCCAAATTTAGAGTTCACTTTTTTTTATATAATTAACGAACGAAGTTCCACAATAGTGACCAAGAGTTAATCTTGATCTTTGATTGGGTATATTCTTTATCTGTACAAACGAAAGACATATACTCTTAATTTGGGACGAAGATAGTATTTTTTTATAAAAGTTATTTATGAGTTTTGAGTAATAAAGTGTGCAAAGAAACAAAACTGTATTTAAGTGTGGATTATAAACTTTTAGTTTGGTCTCACAAATACAATATAAGAATCAGAAATAAGAAAGTTTATTATTTTTCATTTTATATTTTAGGTGCACTGTATTTAGTTATTTTTAATATATATATCGGATGTATTCAAGTATATGTAACATAAATAGAAAATCAATTTGTTTGCACTGAGAAATAAAAACCTTCTTACCTTATTACAGGACGTGCAGAGAATATATTTTAAAACTTATATACATTATATTATTTATTATAACAAGTTTAACAACTAAATAGATAAACAAATGTTATATATTGTTAATCTTATATAATCGCTTAGGAAGGTAACTATTTCTTTGTTAGTAGATTTCTTGGTTGACCTTAAACTACTATCTAAGTGCAAAGATCAAAGACTAATTCATTACCATCTGGACACTTACGGATGTATCTCTTTTGTGCGCCTCATTTTTAGGCATGCCTACACACTCTTATTCGGCTCAATAATTTGGGAGCAGTTGGGGTGGGAATAAAATTTGTATTGAAAATCTAGTTTATTAGGGAATGTTATAAAATTTTACCTTGGGCTATAGCCCTGCTCTGCCCAGGGTTAGATCCTCCATTGGACTGGACAAAATTTTTAAGAAATTTTTTGCGAAGGTTGGTGTAGCAATAATATTTCAATTTGGTATTTGAAATTAAAATTAATTCATTACAAAATATAAAAAATAAATATTAGGTTTAATGTAATTATCTGTCAAATCAAAAGTTGTGTATATATTGAGAAATTTGGTATATTAATTTTGAAAACACATTTAAAAAAGAAAATATGATCTTGATGGAGTCAGTCCTGTAATTTCCTCAACGAAGTGTTTAGCTGACAACAAGAGAAGCCTACTTGTTTGAAACTTGAAAGAAAAGAAGGTGAAAAAAATAAGAAAACTGCTATTATACTCTTACAACCAATATTATTCACTACAACATTATATGTAATTCAAAATTTTATTAGGGGAAAATGGTCATCGAAACAACATCATTAAAGTAAAATATTTTCTTCTCTTCCTTTCTTTTTTAGAACTTTTCGTTTTGGGGAGAAAGTTTAGGAAGGAAAGTTTTCATCAAACTAAAAACTCTATACCTTTCTCTCCTAATTCGCTCTAAAGCGAGAGGGAAATGATACATAAAAGAGAAGTGACACATTATCCCTCCCCATATCTTGTTTTCTCTCCATTTTACAACTTCCAAATAATCGATTAATTTAGGATGAATGGAGTAGTAAAGATAATTTCATAGTGTTTTTGAAATAATTAAAATAGTCAAAACGCTTCAGAGTTTTTGATGCTATTGAAAACATCTACCTTGTCAAAATAAAACTAAACCATGAATATAAGTATTTATCTTTGTATATGAAACTCTTTGTTTTGGGTGTAGAGAGCCACATCACCTGTCTGGGGAATCTGGGTTGTGGATGAATCAAATTCTATCTGCGGGAAGCATCTAGACTCCATTGGGCTAGAAAACACCGAGGCTAACCACCAGGCTTACCGCACATTGCTTGTTACCCCTCCTGGCATTAGAAAATACACCTCAGGTGGAAATCTCTTTGAGGAGACATTATATCAATCCACTGTTAATGGAAAGACGATAGTCGACATCCTTTACTGAGCAGGGCATTGTTCCTAGGATTAAGGTTAGCAAGGTGAAAAATCCCATTCTCCCCTTAATTGAAATATGTCGGATTTCTGATTTATTCACTATTTGACATTTATCATTCTCATTTGGATTCCCCCTAGTTATATTTCTATAGTTGAATTTAAGCCTAACCGTTTTCACCGAAAATATTGACATCCAAAACTGTCATTAGTACTCACAGAGCGCCACAAAAGATTTTAAAAAATTGTTAACATAAGTGCATTTTTAATGATTTTTGGGCTCACAGCCCAATAAGTGAAATTATTATCGTTATTATTATTATTTGGGGGCATATTTTTAAGTACTAATTGGTGGATGATGAGTATGATAGGATGTGGTTCCCCCGACTGGATCAAATGATGAGCCATGGTGTCAAGGTCTTGGTTGTCTTTCCTCCCGCACTACTGCTTATTACCAATAAGTTGTTTGTTTTGCCAAATGGTATAAATTAGTTTAAAAATCGTCCCTAATTTTCTTTTCGACATTTTCATGACGTTAATTTCGTATTCATAATTGTGTGTACCTTTTCAATGTGATCTTGTATGTGTACTGCGATGAGTATTCCCAATGGCCCATTTGCAACAAAGGAAGCGACATGGGGTCTTGCTTGCTATACTGCTATTTATCAGGTATGGTGATAATTCATATCAAGAATGAGTTGTTTTTAGACCCTTTTAATCTCAAAAAATATAGAAGGACAATTTACTAAAAAAAATGATATATCTTTCGTAATATCTAAGACCAAGAGTTAGCCCTATGGTACTAGGGATCATTTCATCCTCCAACAGTCAAGTGTTACATAAAAGTATTTTTCTTTTCATATTTCCTTGTACATTTCGAGATTAAAACATAAGGCTAGTGTTTTTTTTTGTTTAACTTTGATTTTTGATGTTGCAGGACAGCGGGTTGGTCTGAAGATTTTGCTTGATGGTGAATACGGGATTGACAGGATAATCGAAGTAGCCCAAAAGGTGTGGGTCGAGGTCTACTTCTACCTAGTTAAGAATAATGTAATGTTTGAAGGTATCCTCCTCAATCCCATCATGGTTACTCCTGGAGGAGAGTGCAAGGAAAGGGACACACCCGAACAAGTTGCCCAATACATCCTCAACCTCCTCCGCAGGAGAATCCCCCCTGAAGTTCCAAGAATTATGGAACGTATCTAGAAAACTCATACTCCATTGCCATCATTTTCTCTCTAATTCTATAAGAACTAGACAACTTAGAGATGTATATTGATTTTAGAAAACAAAAAGACGGTATTTTTTATTTGATCATTATTACAACAAATGGAAATACATATAATATCAATGGCCTTGCTTATTATAGAAACACTAAATATAACATTTGTTCACCAATCTTCTTTGGGGTCATATTAAAAGTTTATGTTTCTTAAGTGAGACATGAAATTGAAGAGAATGAGGCTTTGATGTTATGTTTACTACTTTAACTGGAGTAGAGCAATGATTTGTTCCAATTATTTGTAGTTTCTTTTTTTGCAGGAACTCTAAACAATGGACAATTTTAAAAACTAACTTAAACTTAAATAATTATGTGTAATGAAAGTAAAGACTAGTAAAGTAAACAACTTCGATTTCTCCCAATCTCTGTTTGTTTATATTTTCCATGTGTAAATTGCTTTCTCACGCTCTTACATTGCACATGGTGGTGGTTAGACTTGCTACTAATAGGATGTCATAGGTTTTTGAGTATTTGGTAGTTTTTAGGAGTTGCATTTTTATAACAGTTCGACTTGAATTTCAATCCACACATTTTGACACTCAAACTCACAGTTATAGTTTTTTTAACAATAACTTCTCCATTTCTTTCTTGATTACGAGGAAATAATCTCTCTATATATATATCTTTATATCTATCTATCCAACGTTTATGTTTTTCTCCTGCAGAAAATTAGAGAACAATGTGTTTGTGTATGCCATTTTATTCTTCATTTCTGATGTTGTCAATGATTGAGATTGTTTAAGATGATCATGCTATCTAATAAAGAGACATACACAAAGGATGAGATTGACAATATATGAGTTTATTTCATTTACTTCATTTTGAGGCTCCTCAAAGCATAGTAAATCTCCCTCTCTCCCTCATACTCATGATAGTTATATGAACTAGCTAATCGTACACACACCAATTATGTGTTATGCATACTATTAAATAATATTATGTACGAGTGTTTGTATGAAATAAGATTTTTTGCCTTCATTTATTAAAATTCAAATAGTGATACAACACCCCATGTAATGGGGATTAGCGAGAGTGGGAGTTGGCAAGGTGTGTGGGGCGGTTGTTTTTGTGTTAGGGGGGGGGGGGGGGAGGTGTCGGTTGAGCTTTTTTTGGGTCGGGTTTAGGGGGGGAGCTATCGATTTTTTATTATTGTTGGGGTGGCGGTGCTGGGGAGGAGGCTACTGAGTTTTTTGGGGTGGGGGCATAATATTTTTTTGGATGTTGGGGTTTGTTAAGATGATTTTCGTGAAAAATATATTCTTAATTATGACACAACATGGTTATAAGAGTCCCATCACGAACATAACGTTTCGTGTGAAGTTTGACTAAAAATTTAATATTGTGTCTAAAATTCACACCTTTTAGCCCGATATAAAAATTAAATGTTTAACATGTCGGACTAAACATTGGGGAGGGGGTGCACTGGGGATGTCGATGTTGGATTTTGGTGTTAGGAGGGGGAGAGGGGGGGGGGGGGGGTGGGAGTAATGTAACACCCCTTCTAATTAAATACCGAGTAGCTAATCCTTTATTAAATTAATACATAATATCAAGTTGGTTCAGTCTTAGCATCATTGTCGAAAACAATTAGTTAATTACTTGCCACCTAATATTTAAAAAGAGAGATGTCAAATTTTATGAATTAAATTAACAATTACCCAAGTAATTAAATCATCAACCATTAATCGCATCAACAATCTCAGATGAATAACCAACGGAATGAAATAAACTGAGTCTAAAGTAAACACTCCCACAATAATAATACTGAAGTAAATAAAGTCCCAAGATAAGAGTCTGAATAAACCAATATCTGAAATAAAGAAAGTCTGTAACTACAACCGCTAAGAAGGAATGGGCGACATGCCCTAACTGATACAAATTCTTCTGAAGGAATCAATGATAAATATAGAGTCGTCTAATGTTAAGATCATGTAGCTTCCACAGCACCTATAGCACATCATCATAATGAATCTCCTATGCTTCGCATCCCTGTGGATGGGCACCTCAAAATGTTTTTACAATACAAAATAGATTTGGAAGAAAATGGGTCAGAGCCCGAGGTGAAAATAGTTTAAAATATAGCAAGTGTTTAATTAAACGACACATATTATAAACATGTTAGTTGCGTACTCTCACATGAGTTTCTCACCTCTCAACTAATGTGTACGCCTAACGTATGCTCTTAACCCATCCTAGTTATGCTGCTAACTAACTAGTCTGAACCGCTACTGCTTTTGCATTCTAACAAAGGGTATCTACTCTTAACACCCAACAAGTTATATTCATAACCCATATTCACATTCATTAAATTACTTATTTCAAGTGTTAATTAAATTCTCACGTTCTTAGCCCATTCAAACATCTTAGTTATTCACATTTACTAAGCAACAGTGAACCAGTCACAAGTATACATATATAAATCACTCTCAGTACATATATACATATAAGGCACCCCTAGGCTAAGCTGAGGTGCACGCATACTCTGCTATCAAATCCATGTATATCACGTACATAAGGATCATGTGTTCCTAATCACTCAGGAACCGTATCAATATAAATCACACATATTGAAGGCGAACATAGTTCACATACCCACGGGTCACACACATACCTACGCTTCCATGGTCAGCTGACTTATTAACTCACAAATAAGTCATACATTCCATATAGTAAGTCTCGTACATAGAAAGTGTATCCCGAATATCATACGTAATATATATTGAACTTGATAACTCTCCCATTATATCAATTTGAGTACCTAAACATATCCCAAAAAGTTACTAGGTCTCCTATTCGTTTCTAATGTTATCTCAGTAACTTAAAGTCCCTCAGTTACTGTTCTTATCCTTACATCATCATTGATTCCCTTTATAGTTTCAATTCGAACGATTTTTAACCGTACCTCACTCGGTAGACCCTCATAAGCCATAGCATTCAATTCCATTAGGTAAATCATTTTTTCGAGCATCAACTAAGACCATACTGCCCTTAACTAAGTCCAACAATATTAAATTAATCACCCTAAGAATCATCATCGGCCTTGGGATTTTCATTAAACCTTAAGGGAAAACAATTTCCAAAAATCAGGAGGGGTCGATCGATCGATCGATCATCGATCGATCGACATTTTTGGATCGATAGATCGATCAAGCAGGTATTGAGAATCTTCATAATTTTGCCTACGGGTTTCATCAAACTTAACCCTCAAATCCACTACTATAATGTCCCAAACTCCCGAATATCTATTCCTAACATCATACCAACATAAATACATAATTTCTAATGTTTTAAAATCATCAAATCCAAATGGAAAATCAATTTCTTGGATCAATTCATATAATTTTCATATAAATCTCTAGTTCTCCTATTTTCCTCAAGAGCACTATATAATTCATTACAAATTTATAATTATCTACCCATGAATCATAATTTCGTGGCTGCTATTATCTCAAACGTTAAACTACATGCAAGACCTACCCAGATTACGATTTCAATTCTTCAAATCCATTCAATTATCAATATCCAAGGTTATTCTCCTATCCTAACCTAACATGGATGATATATGCACTAAATTATTGCAAGTTTAATCACTTGTCTGGTAATGAATATTCTGATCTGATGAAGTAGACGGTATGGGGATGATCCTTGCTTTCCGATCTATTCGGTGGTGGTGACGGTGGTGCAAAAGCCTCTAAGTAGTGGTTCTCCTTTGGGACTTCCTTCTCTTCCTCTCTAATGGTTGTTTATGATTTTTGGTTGTGAAACCCTAAGGGAATCAAGTGTTGGCAGATATCATCAGTCTAAAATTCGTGGGTTACTATTCCCCAAAAATAGGAATGACTAAAATACGCTCCCGGGTTGTCGGTTATACCTAAAAATGCCCCGAGACCCAAACTAAACCCCCAGCTAGTATTTTCTGACTATCTAGACCTTTCCACACATGTTGGCGCACTCAAAATGCTCATACGAATGACATAAAAATAAAATACTTTTAAATCCATTAAATTTGATCGTGACACGACTGACACGCGTATCCCAACTTAATTACCGAAACTGTCATATTTTCAATTACCGAAACTGTCGTATTTTCAACTCACGACAATTTGAATAATTTCAATAATAAGATATTACCATAATCACTGAGTATTATTCAACATTATCATCATATTTAAATACTAACTCTTGTTTCGCTAGTTATTTAAATTCAAATTAATTTCCAATTAATTATCCCAAATTAATTTAATTAATCCCACAATTAAAATCAATTTCATTTAATTAATCTCATAATTAAAAGTCATAAAATTACGGGGTATTACATACTCCCTCCCTAATAACGGAATTTCGTTCCGAAATTCAGAAAACTAGGCATACCTGGAAAAATTAGTTAACCTCCAATATTCAAAACAAAATACAAAGAAAGGCTTAATCACTACAGCCCTTGCTTCACAACAAGCTTGTTGAACACTTTTGACACTTTATCAGTGATAGGGTTACACTTCAATAAATTCACCTCACGTTGTGCTCTTACTAAACAACATTCCAATAAGAATAGCCTATACATCATTGGTCGCATTAATTCAATATTATTGTGAGTTCGCACCTCACTCCGTATCAACTCTCGCATTTATTAGAACACAAAACTCCCATCCTAGGAGCAACCATAAAACATCAGGCTACTCTTGTCCATTTTTTGAATCTCTATTCCCGACATTATGACTTTTACACAAGGGAAAGCCACTTTCAGACTGTTGGTGGTTATCCCATTATAGTCATCGAATTCTAACTCCTGATGGATCCCAAAACACTGATTACCCTCTCACCTCTAAACATCCAGATGAAGGATAGTAAGTTTTATCTACACAAACCTCAATAAGAACCTTGTCCACTATAAATAGGTACGGGTGCTTTCTCACAACTTTCCTATTAGGTAATATCCTCTCCCCATTACCATATTATACTTCACTAACTAGAAATGCAATGATCGCAATGAATCCAAAATTTCTTTTATACAGTTCCACCAGTCATCAATCACCTTGCGCCTATTCCTCGGGCTTTAGGTGATATAACTTTATCAAAATGAAACTTTTCCCACTATGTCCTTATACCCCATATTGAAGGTGAGGTTCTGGTATCTCATCCTAGTTCGGATTAATACTGGTTAAGGCCACATATCGGCGCGGTCACTATCTAATAGTGTAAATCACCCAAGTATATAACAATTTCTTTCCTTCTAGACAACCTGTCCCACACATTCGAAGGAACTCATTACTTATTTATAAGTTGGCAACCCCCCAAAGAAATTTACTAACTTGACTCCTCCATCACTGGAATCGTCGGCTTGATATAAAATTATCTGGATGATCATCTTACCCAAACCGATCTACTACTTACTATACCCCTTTCAATACCAACTTTCACGTATAATTCTTCCCATTAAATGATACTTAATAACCCTTTTTTCCCTCGACGTATATTAAAAGTTTCTGCCCATGCACTCTTCACCATGTTGTGCACATCTGGACTCTTTATACCTTATTAACATCCTCACTTTATATACGCGTAATCCACCCTCAACATTCGATTAGGTGGAACTCCTCTCCAAATTGTCCACAATAGTTAAATATTTGTCTTCCCAAGGGATACCCCCTTTTCAAAATGTCTTCCCACTGCCCTTCAACCAGTTCCGGACGTGCTACTCCGATCGCACATGAGTATAATGATTATCATCCTTCACTTATGATGCTTAATCTATTCTACCTCTACTATTTTGTCATATTAGTCCCACAAGTAAAAATTTCACCCATCTATTTCCATGTCTCTTCTTCCGGCGATTCTGACACCAGCAAAGCAAGGTGTCTACACCCCTTATAACCCGTGCATACGGGTTAAACGTTAAACACCCCTTCTAAGTACTTATGACCACGTTTCATTAGTACTCCAAACTCTTTATTGTCCACGCATTTGCAACGTGGTCATACCACTTGGGCATTCTCAATCACCCCCGAATTTGAAATTCTAAATCCTCCTAAACATCATTTCGTCCTTTAACCCGCCAAAATAAAACAAAATTATCAGTACTTCCTCACTAACAGCTGGCTCTACTGGCCTTATATTGTAATTTACCCCTTTAACTTCCAGTTATAATTACATACTTCCATAAACATCGAGGTACCCAAATCATTGACGAATGGCCAAACATCTCCTTACTACTAACCTAAGCTAAGTTTCATGCGTGGGATGTCTTGCAAAGCGAAATCCAAATAAGAAACCCCCCCGATACACTACTACCTAGCATTATCGATCATCGGAATCCGTTGGGCCCTCAGTCCATAATATGTACCCCTATATTCTTATCTCTTTACCCAAAATTACATCTCCTTCTGTAATTACACTTAAACAAGGAAATCCTTTCGAAAGACACTATCTCTTAACATTGATGGTAATCACAATAAAGTCCCTTCACATACCGGGAACAAATATCCGAGACCATTATACTTTTCTAAGTCTCAACAATATATATATATATATAAACGTGAGCCCGGCCCTCTAGCAGATGGGTCCTCGCCAGAACAAAACATTCTACCCCAAGGTAGTAACCCCGATGGACTTGCAATAACCGCATGCAATCGGTTTAAGCATATTATAAAACCATAATTAGGATAACATCATACTCGTATAACAAAACACTAAAACAGGAAATTTCAATAAGGTATATACCACTATCGATACACCCATTCATCCTCCGTGGATAACAGTAAAGGTAACCCCACTATACTAGGGAAAATATTCACATAAATAATAACATTGCCGATATATGCATTAAACTTGACTCTCATGAGAATATAGTAATAAGAATATAGTAGTTCGTTCCCGACACATGCAATACGTAACATCATCTAATGATATAACTCGTACTTCTACCTTGCTAATCGCCCAGGCTGCTCAAATGGTTCCTGAACTTAACATACCTGTCCATACAAAATTGAAAATTTCCATAACTATTTCCCTTTCCAGGCACCATACCCTTATCCCTATACATGCTTTGGGAAACATTTTAATGCACGGTTTCACTCCCCAGAAAATACCTCTACAAATACTCCACTTATCTCAGGTCACACTGGCCATGATAAGGTTGTCCTTCCCTCGGACGTTGGTAGTCTCGACTCTGATGACTACCTTCCTTGTTCCCTTAGCTTTTGTGGTCCTAGGGAACACGCTACTGGTTTCAACAACTCTTACTAATATCATCATCGCTCGGTAAGAATTTTTCTATTCAAATCATTTAAATGGGTCCCTTGATGGGTCTCCCCCTTGTGGTGCTTCACCAACACCGTTTTCCCCAGTCTTACATTGTCTAAATTCTTCGATCCTTGTAGCTCCCTACACAAGGAAGCATTTACCTCCATATTAACAAAACGTGACATTGTTACCATCTGCATTGACCGTCCAAGCATAATTCCCCATAAGTGCAAATAATTCTTCTTATAAATTATTATTTTTTCTTCAATGTCCTCTTCTCCATTGCGCCTACTTCATTCGATGCCAGGTTAGGTAATTAATTAAATATCTTTTCACAAAGTGACCTCTGTTCGATCCTCTTGTGTGAGTTCAGAACAACGTTCACATCTTATCCTGAACATCTGATGAAGTTACTTATGCTCAAACCATACATATGTGCCTTCTTTTGACAAAACATTCCACTTCTAAGTGTGGTGGTTGCCTCTCACCATTGTAACTCTGCTCTTATGAGCCAAGAAAAAATTACCCAAAATTTTCACTCCCGATTAGCCATACTCCGACATATTCCCAAGCCTTTGGATATTTTACCTTCGTTGGCTAACACATGCCATTTTCGCATTTCTTGAATTTTCATTGCTGGTTCTCTTCAATGTTTCGTCTAACTCTATCTCTCCCATTCCAACCTTGCCAGGTGAGTCTAATTTGACCCCTCTTTTTACTCCAGTGGTTCCTGGACGTCATATGTTGTGCCTTATCCATCTTTACCATTCTGGCCTTCCATGCCATAATAGGGGTGACCTCAACTACGGTCATCATTCTTGAATACACCTTATAACCTCAACAAAGCTTTGCCTCCTGCTGTCCGCTCCACTCGCACGGCATACTGCATTGTTCGACACACGAACACACCAGAATGCAAATAAAATTCACTATCATATACATTATAGCAGGAGAATGAAACCTCACCAAAGAAATCAACAATCCTAAACAAAGGGCTCTATATCAAAGAAAGATACGTTGGAAGCATAATAAGCCGCACAGATCCTAAAGGACACTAGAACCTGATGCTCTGATACCACCTCTAACACCCCATCTAATTAAATACCGGGTAGCTACTCTTTTATTAAATTAATATAGAATATTAAGTTAGTTCAGCCTTAGCATCACTGTCGAAAATAATTAGTTAATTACTAGCCACCTAATATTTAAAAAGAGAGATGTCAAATTTTATTAATTAAATTAACAATTACCCAAGTAATTAAATCATCAACCATTAATCGTATCAACAATCTCAGATGAATAACCAACGAAATGAAATAAACAGAGTCTGGAGTAAACACTCTCACAATAATAATACTAGCGTAAATAAAGGCCTAACACAAGAGTTTGAATAAACCAATATCGGAATAAAGAAAGTCTGTAACTACAACCGCTAAGAAGGAATGGGTGACATGCCCTAACTAATACAAATTATTCTGAAGGAATCAATGATAAATATGGAGTCGTCTAATGTTAAGGTCTTGTAGCTTCCACAGTAGCTATAGCACGTCATCAGAATGAATCTCCTATGCTTGGCGTCCCTGTGGATGGGCGCCTAAAAATGTTTTTACAATACAAAATAGATTTGGAAGAAAACGGGTCAGAGCCCGAGGTGAAAATAGTTTAAAATATAGCAAGTGTTTAAATTACAATTAAACAAGACATATTATAAACATGTTAGTTGCGTACTCTCACATGAGTTTCTCACCTCTCAACAATGTGCACACCTAACGTATGCCCTTAACCCATCCTAGTTATGACGCTAACTAACTAGTCTGAATAACTCTTGTTTTCGCATTCTAACTTAGGGTATATACTCTTAACACCAAACAAGTTATATTCATAACCCATATTCACATTCATTAAATTACTTATCTCAATGGTTAATTAAAT
Organism: Sambucus nigra; assembly: GCA_949130495.1. Lineage (NCBI taxonomy): Eukaryota > Viridiplantae > Streptophyta > Magnoliopsida > Dipsacales > Adoxaceae > Sambucus > Sambucus nigra. The sequence continues at coordinate 627,246,067 of OX422212.1, read as the reverse complement.
TCTCACATTCTTAGCCCATTCAAACATCTTCGTTATTCACATCTACTAAGCAACATTGAACCAGTTACCAGTATATATATATATATAAATCACTCTCAGTACATATATACATATAAGGCACCCCCAGGCTAAGATGGGGTGAACGTATACTCTGTGATCAAATTCATGTACACCACGTACGTAAGGATCACGTGTTCCGAATCATTCATGAACCCTCTCAATACAAATCACATATATTGGAGGCGAACATAGTTCACATACCCATGAGTCACGCACATATCTACGCTCCCATGGTCAGCTCACTTATCAACTCACAAATAAGTCATTCACAGTCCTATGTCCTTAAGGTACCAATCTAAATCCCCCCGAAGTCACACAAAGATAAGATGGCCCTTTTTTCGAAAATCAACCTCCCGTGATAGCAAGTATGGTAGGTATGTCATAAACATAAGAAATCCATACACTATGCATTCACACAACCTAAGTAATCATATTTTAATATAGGTATTCACACATTCCATATAGTAAGTCTCATACGTAGAAAGTTTATCCCGAATATCATACAAAATATATATTTAACTTGATAACTCTCCCGTCGTATCAATTTGAGTACCTAAACCTATCCCAAAAGGTTACTAGGTCTCCTATTAATTCTAATGTTATCTTAGTTACTTAAAGTCCCTCCATTACTGTTCTTATCCTTACATCATCATTCATTCCCTTTAAAGTTTCAATTCGAACGATTTCTAACCGTACCTCACTCGGTAGACCCTCGTAAGCAATAGCATTCAATTCCATAAGGTAAACCATTTTTTCGGGAATCAACTAAGACCCTACTGCCCTTAACTAAGTCCCACAATATCAAATTAATCACCCTAAGAATAATCATCAGCCTTGGGATTTTCATTAAAACTTAAGGGAAAATAATTGCCAAAAATTAGAAGGGGTTAATCGATGGACGAAAAGGATCGATCGATCGATCAAGTAGGTATTGCGAATCTGCATAATTTTTCCTACGGGTTTCATCAAACTTAACCCTCAAATACTCTGCTATAATGTCCCAAACTCCCGAATATCTATTCCTAACATCGTACCAACATAAATACATAATTTCTAACGTTTTAAAATCATCAAATCCAAATGGGAAATGAATTTCTTGGATCAATTCATATAATTTTCATATAAATCCCTAGTTCTCCTATTTTCCTCAAGAAAACTATATAATTCATTACAAATTTATAATTCTTTACCCATGAATCATAATTTCGTGGCTGTTATTATCTCAAATGTTAAACTACATGCAAGACCTACCCAGATTAAGATTTCAATTCTTCAAATCCATTCAATTATCATTATTCAAGGTTATTCTCCAATTCTAACCTAACATGGATGATATATGCACTAATTTATTGCAAGTTAAATCACTTCCCTGGTAATGAAGATTATGATCCGATGAAGTAGACGGTATGGGGATGATCCTTGCTTTCCGATCTATCCGGTGGTGGTGACAGTGGTGCAAAAGCCTTTAAGTGGTGGTTCTCCTTTGGGAACATCCTTCTCTTCCTCTCTAATGGCTGTTTATGATTTTTGGTTGTGAAACCCAAAGGGACTCAAGTGTTGGCTGATATCATTAGTCTAAAATTCATGGGTTACTATTCTCCCAAAAAGAGAATGACTAAAATACCCTCCCGAGTTGTCGATTATGCCTAAAAATGCCTCGGGATCCAAACTAAACCCCTGGCTAGTGTTTTCTGACTATCTTGACCCTTACGGACATGTTGGCACAGTCAAAATGCTTATACGAATGACATAAAAATAAAATACTTTTAAATCTATTAAATTTTGTCCTAACACAACTGACAGGCACGTCCTAACTTAATTACCGGAGCTGCCGTATTTCCAACTATCGAAATTGTCGTATTGTCAACTCACGACAATTTTAATAAATTCAATAATCACATATTACCATAATCACTCAGTATTATTCAACATTAGCATAATATTTAAATACTAACTCTCGTCTCACTAGTTATTTAAATTAGAATTAATTTCCAATTAATTATCCCAAATTAATTTAAATAATCCCACAATTAAAAGCAATTTCAATTAATTAATCCCATAATTAAAAGCTATAAAATTACGTGATATTACATATGTTATTGTTGGGGTGGGGGTGTTGGGTAGAAAACTGTTGGGTTTAGGGAGGTGGGGCTGCTATTTTTTTTTATAGTTGGGGTTATTAAGATGATACCCGTAAAGAAGATAGTTTTAATTTTGACACGTTCATGACAGGACATGATTATAAAAGAGTCCTAATACAAACACAACACATTTTGTGAAGTTTAACTACTTAATATTGTGTCTAAAATTTACACCATTTCGTCTGACATAAAAATTAAATGTTTAAGAATTTTATTGTTATTTTTTGTCACACTAAATCAAATTGTTATTGTGTGGTTATTTTGGCTATACGAATTTTCATAAATTGGTTTCTTGTTGCAATTGATTATAATGTTTTCTTTATTCTTTTGCAGGTTTATGGAAATTAGTTTTGTAAAGAAATAATGGAGCGGGCATTTATGGTGGAATGTTGAGGACATATTTGGTTTATAATAGTTAAATTTTTCACTATTTTAGATTGGAATTTTTAGTTTTAACTGATTTTGAATGGAATGTGATTGAAAAAAATAACTTTTTGAATATATTACTTTGGTAGGACAATTTTTGAATGCATGTATTGGTAGGACAACTTTTGGATATACATAGTGGGAAGATAACTTTTGAATGCATACACGAATATGACTAGTTTAAATTGAGTTTGTGAATATTTGTATTGATTTTATTTTGTAGGACAACTTTTGAATGTAATATATGGATATTAGGACGCATGAATACTTCTATTCTCTCTCTTTAGTTGTTGTAAAATGACTTTTTTCTTCTAGTGATGCATGAATACTTCTATTCTCTCTCCTTAGTACTATGCATTTTAAATATCGCATGAACATTAATTTACGTGTTTTTCTTAAGATACACTAGTAACCTTCATTAGGGAAAGTGAAACGTCTAATGGGATTGTTTATATGTGAAATGTTATTATGAATTAAGTCTTAATGCTGTTGTGCTTAGGGTAGAGGTTGGACTTTTGGTTAAAATGGGTGTAGGTTTGCATATATAAAGCCATCGTCGAGTTATTTAAATTAAAAGAGACTTGTGAAATCATATAAAATTATGTGGGTATGATCAAAGAAATTATTATTGTGTGCTCCATAAATTTTTTATGATGATAAATTATAATTGTTACATTAAAATAAATGGTGTTAACTATGAAGATGGATTTAACGATAAAAATTGGATTTACTTGAGATTGTATGAGAAATTGTAGAATTACTGAAATATTCGATTGTAAAAGTTATTGTCTTGATTATATTTATTATCATGGGGAGGACAAGGTTTTGGGTAGTATGCTCTCACTTTAATTTTCAGAGTAATTGCTGGGTATGGGATTAGTGGGTATGCTTAGTTGGGGTTAACACTTTCTAGGTATGGGACTAGTTAGTGTAGTTTTTTTTTACGGATGATATATTCTAGGGCGAGACTAATTGTTATGTCCTTACGTTAATTCAATGGGTTAGGCGTGAGACTAGGAGGAAGTTAAAGCTAGAAATCCATCCTATAACATAGGGTAGGACATGTTTATGTTTTGTAAACCTCTAGGTATGGGACTAGGATTAGGTTTAAGGATTTATACTCTATAATAGGATGGGGATAAAATAAAATAATAAGAAATTGAGAAATTGAGGAATAATGCAAAAGATAATAAATGGGTTTTAAAATGGATTGGCGTTGCTTATATGTGCACTGTTAACAGAATGCGGGCAAACTAGTTATAGCGACGTGAGAGTCTTTTGTCGTCACCAATATGTGCAGTGCTGATAGAATACGGGTGAACTGGTCATAGTAACGTGTCGTGTGTGGAACCTCACCAATATGTGCAGGGATGACAGAATACGGGCGAACTGGTTATAGTGAGGGGATGGTGTGTAATGTAGAATTGCGGACGTGCCAGCAATATGTGCAGGACTCGGGAGAGGGTGGTACCGCATAAATTAAAAATGAGAAAGACTAATTAAATTAAATTGAAAAAGTTCCCTAAATATTTTCAAATGATATTTGGATCTAAATAATGGGGTAGCCTAGTTATTTGGGTTGTTAGTCACAACTATTTTTATTCTCATGTTAATTTATATATCGTTTAAATTAAAATACGCTATTATGATGTTTATCATGTATAATGCTACTGTCTAGATTCACGGACCCTAATTGGGGAGAGTAGCTAGTATTGATGCGGTGGGCTCTGACCCAACCTATATATCACAAAACCTAGACATTCCCAAAATCCTTTGCAGATATAGTTTCTTCTCACAAGCCACAATCTATTGCCCTTCAAAAAAATTCTTCTTATACGGGGGAACCAACTATCTTGTACGATGACAAAAGTCTCAAATATATTTCAAGTCCTTTCAAATATACCCTAGTTGGTAAATTCTCTCATGGCTACCCTCATATTAATGACATTCGAACTTTCTCCTCCCTCCTAAAACTTAAAGCTTCTGTCAGTATTGGATTAATATATCAAAAGAATATATTGATTAGGCTGGAGTATGAAGAGGATTTTCATGGAGTCTGGCTAAAAGAAACATGGTTCATTCAAAGTCACCCAATGTGTACTTTTAAATGGGATATTAATTTTCATCCTCATAAAGAATCAACAATTGTTCCCTCATGGATGTTATTGCCACTGCTTCCCATTCATTTCTACAATCGCCAGGCTCTATTCTCTATAGCTCAAACTGTAGGGACTCCTCTCAAGATGGATAATGCGACTAAAATGCTTTCAAGGACAAGTATGTCAAGATTATGTGTGGAAATTGATTTGAAGAAAACTCTCCCATCAAGGGTTTGGATAGGGAATCAAGATACTTATTCAGGGTTGGCAACAAATAGTATATGAGGATCTTCATCCATACTATTATACATGTGGTAAAAAACGTCATGCTCAATAAGCATGCTTCGTAAGAAAGGAGAGGGAACAAAAACAAGAAGAAAAGATTTCAACTGCAGATAAGAAGAGAAGAGAGTCAGGCAAAGTCGAATCCACTAGGTAGTGGGTAAAGAAGACTTTCCAAAACATTGCAGATTCAGTGGATGATCATAATGAGGAACTTAAAGATGTTGAAGAAGGAGAAATCAATGACGACAAAGGGATAGGACACCATAAATATCAAAGACTCATTTCAAGTTACTTCACCAAATTAGCCCATGACAAAGATCCCATGTCGAACCACCAATAAGCTACTAATTCCAAATCCAAAAGTCCACATATTCCAGTAATGCGTAGAAGTAAAGATCAAAGGTAGGAACCCAATGAAGTCAGTAATCACCATACCCCAGACAACTAAACTCCAATTCAGCAAGACAAGCCTGAGATAGCAGTGCATATGCAAGAAGAGGAAAGAAACGAAGCAAATTTGAACTTGGCAGTTTCAACAGACAGCGACAATGTATTGGAGAATAATGAAGTAGTGCAGTCAGGTACTCATCTTTTGGAGGAGGAACATACTCCAAATAATGTCTCAGAACAGATTGATGGGTTTATCACAGTTACTAATAGAAGGAAGGTTTCAAGAAAGGTAGGAACAAGTCAAGAAAAGCTTTATCCCACTCCTAGAGTGCTAAGGTCCACCTCAAACTCTAAAATCCCTGTTAGATCCAAATATTAGAGGCAATTGTCTGGAATGTTAGAGGTATCTCGAAGAAGGGAGAAATGAGAAGATTAAAAAGACTCAATAGAATTCAAAATATTCAGATGCTAGCTATTGTGGAGCCAAAGCATAAGTAAGAATCTAATAAAAAGTTTTGTCACAAACTTGGTTTTGGAACTTGTGTTTCAAACCTCAACAGCAAAATCTGGTGTTTTTTTTTAAGAAGGTATAGAATGGGATTTAGTGGGTAATGGACCAATGACTTACTGTCAAGGTTAAGATGTAAGGCTCATTTTCAAATATTATGTTCAACATGGTGTATGCAAGCAACAATAGGTATAATAGGAGAATTTTCTGGGACCATTTATCTGAGGTAGATTCTAAAGATGCTTGGGTAGTAAGGGGAGATTTTAAAATTATCTCAGATCCTTCAGAAAAAGCTAAGGGTAATGAAGTTAATTTAGGGGCTATGTATGAGTTTGTGGAATGTATAGAGAATAATGGCCTAATAGACATGGGGTATATAGGCTCCAAATTTACATGGCATAATAAGAGAAGCATAGAGGAAACTATATGGTGTAGGTTGGACTGAATTCTGATGGATCAAGCTAGATTGGATATGGACATCAAATGGGGAGTGAACCACCTAAATATAAGTATGTCTGACCATAGCCCAATTTTGCTAAAAGGTGAACCTCATAATAAACTGTTTACTAGAACTTTCAGATTTTTAAAAGTTTTGCTGGAACGAGAAGATTGTGTTTCTTTGATCAGGAAAACATGGAAGGAGATAGATCATGAGAACCCTATCACAACTTTAGTTCATAAAATAAAAGCTATTAGGAAGAATGTACGTGTCTTGAGCAGAACAATATATGAAGATATCTTTCAGAATTCTATAAATGCAGAGGATAGACTCTTAAGTGCTGAATACACTTTGAACAAGATCCTACATAAGCTAATAGAGAAGAGATGTCAAAAGCCACAGCAGAGTATAATAAAAGGCTCAAAATTGAAGAAAACTTTTGGGCTCAAAAAGTAAAAACTCAATGGAAGCTAGAGGGAGATCAAAATACAAAGTATTTTCACAAACTAGTGAAAATTAATCAGAGGAGACTGTATATTCAGAAAATCAAAAAGAGAGATGGCACAGGGGCAGTTAATTTAGAGGAAATAAAGAAAGAAGCCTTAGATTTCTATTCATCCTTATTCCAAACAGAGGAGAATCTGTATCCAGAGTGTGAAGAACAATTACTGAGCTAGTTCCAAAGTCCATTGATGAAGATATGGATACACAATTGACTTTGTGGAAAACTTTGGAAGAAGTGTAAAAGGCAATAAAAGGTCTCAATGCAAGCGGTGCACCTAAAGATATGAATAGACAATCACCTGGCTTTTGCAGATGATGTTATAATCTTCATCTCAGGTCTCAAGAAGGAAGTAAAGGGAATAGTTACCATTTTAAGCTTATATGAAAAGGTCTCAGGCTAACACATAAACAAAGAGAAGAGTTTCATGGTGTCTTCAAAACGCCTGAACACAAATACTCTTAATGAGTTGAAAAGTTGTACAGGAATGCAGTTAAAAAAAGATCAAATCACTTACCCTGGTTGCCCTCTATACTGTAGGAGGAAAAGAATCTCCTATTTTGTGGATATGGTGGATAAAATCAAGAGGAAGATTTCTGAAAGGAAGGAAAAATGTCTTAAGTACATGAGGTAAACTAGTTTTGATTAAATTAGTGCTCTCCTCTATGTCAGTGTACCTCCTTTCAGCTATGTCCCCTTCGAAAGCTATTCTGCATAGGACTAATTCTCTGATGGCAAAATTTTTCTGGAGTTCTCTTCACGGTGATCAAAGACATCAATGGAGTTCATGAGGTTTCATAACTAGACCTACATATGAGGGTGGATTGGGAGTTCGGAATATTGTGGATATCAACATAGTCCTGAGTATGAAATTATGGTGGTTATTTCGAGAAAAAGAATCTCTATGGTCCAGGTATATGCACACAAATTACTGTAGAAATAATCACCCTGTTAAAGCCTCTACGAGGAGGGGAGCTCACACTTGGAATAGGCTGTGCTTAGGTAGAAGTTATGCAGAAGATAAAATGTTGTGGCAAATGGGAAAAGGAGACATAAGCATTAATATTGATAACTGGGGTATGCAATAATGTAAAAACCTCAATTGTGATTCTAAAGCTTCTATCCACCAGTTCTAGGACAATGAGGGTAATTGGGATAAAATCATGTGATGGTTGCCAACAGTAAACCAGTGGATAACAATATGCTAAAATTTAAAGAAATCTTTTATGAATAAGAGGATAGACTTGTTTGGGAGCCTAGTACTGATGGTAATTTCTCTATTACCACAGCATGGAACTTATGTCGAGATAGAGGAGTAACCTTATTGAGTACTCGTTTCATATGGCCTCCAAAACTTCCTAGAAAAATCTTTATTTTCATGTGGAAACTTCTAAATAATCTCCTGCCAATAGATGATAATATAAAGTCTTTAGGCATCAGAGGACCATCGAAATGGCATTGCTGTGAAAATCCACAAGAGGATACTATAGATCACCTGTTTGAAGAAGGAAGCTTAGCCTATACGGTTTGGCACCAAATGTCTCAGTATGGGCTACAGATATCTACAGGAAGAGGTTTCAGAAACCAGGTCATTAAATGGTGGCTTCATGGGGAAAAATAAGATTTCTTCATCAACAAAGTGGATCCATCAATTATATGTTGGTGTTTATGGATTCAAAGGAACAAATGTAGGTATAAGGGTATTTCAAATAAAGTTAGTATAGTTCTTCAGCATATTAGGTACGAGTTATCATCATTTTCTCAGATTCAGCTCTCTCCTAGAAAACGAAGACAAATAAAGTGGTTGCACCCTCTACTAGAGTTCTAAAACTCAATATGGATGGAAGCTCTACTGGGAATCTAGGGAAAAGGGGAGGGGGAGGATTTCTAAGAAATCAATTTGGCAATTTAATATGGGCTTTTCATGAAGAATATGAATTGGTGACCAATATTGAGGTAGAAGCAAAGGCCATACATAAAGGGTTGGAGCTATATGAGGATTTCAGGGACTATAGCCTAGTTATTAAAAATTACTCAATGATCCCAATTGACATTTTGAATAATAAAGCTAAATGCCCTTGGAAAATAAGATGGTTAGCTCAAGGCATTAGATTATTGATCCAACGATTGTCTTGTAACATTATTCATACTGTTAGAGAAGGTAACAAAGTTGCAGATTTCTTGGCAAATATAGGTAGTAGAGAAGGAAGAAGTGGATTCTTAACCAATATATCTGACTTTCCAAAGGAACTGAGAGGCTTGCTCATCGTGGATAAGTGGGGTATGCCAAATTTCATAGATGATTAGAAGTAAATGGTGCAAGAGTTCTTCTAAAGGAGTTCCCAAGCTAATTCTTCTCCAGTTTTAGTTGTAACGGCTTTGTTCTATAAAGAGGCTTATTTATATATGCTTTATAATTTGTTCCCAAACTATTCTACTCTTGTAAGCCACCTAGAAGAGGCATTTTTTTCTACCGGATAAAATAAAACAACAATTTCTAAAAAAATAGTCCAATTTTATAATCTCGATTAAACAAGGTTTCTAAACAAATAATAACACTCTGAATTTAATTAATCGAGTTTCTAGTTATTTAACCTACTTTTTTCCTATGAGGTTATTAGACAAAAAAGTACAACACCAATGAACTTATTTTACGTGGAAAAAACCCCTCCCTTTGGAAAAACACGGATCCTTCTAAGGATCAATATTAACTACGTCCAAAAAAAAACAAATAAAATAGGATCGATTATATAAACATGCAACAAGAAACAAAATAAACTAGTCAGAACGTTATTACCTAATACAAAGCCACTCAACATTAGTTTCTCTTATGAAAGTCAACTTCACTTTGTCCTTGCCAGTTTTCTTTCTTCACGTCTTTGCTTTTACTTCTAGGTTCCTTAAGCATAGGATCAACTCATTGCCTAGTGACTTATTTTAGTGAAGTGTATGTGCTATGAGTTATAATACTCACACACACTTAAACTATAAAGACCGAATGATATGAAACAACAATTATTTTCCTATATATCTTTCAAAAGCACATGTTCTTTCTTTTAAAGTCAAACTGTCTTAACTTGAACAATTTCAGAAAACCCTTTTTAAATTCTTTTGAACACTCACACTTCGCAAAATAATTACACAAGTATTTTAGTGATTAAGTGTTTAAGGTGTGTTATGTCAGTGAACATAACTATGTATGATAGATATGCAGTAATATAAATCACAGTTCCAGAAACACAACTTTAACATTATGCAAAACAAGTAAGTATAAAAAACATGCACAATTAAGACCAAGAATTATAGAGTATATACTAAACAATTTTTGACTAAAAATATTATAACATTTCAAGCACAAAGCCAAAACACAGATTTTAGCAAACTGTTTTTAGAAATATTTTAGATTAAAGACAACTTTAATCTAATAACCTATTATACCTTTTAAAACCCAAATTGAACTTCGGTTTTCATATAAAACCTTATTATACATGATATTATGAGTTCTTAGCAGTTCTTGATCAGCACATTTCTCAGTTCTTAGCTAAGCAAGTCACGATGGTTCCAATAAGGTTCAAGTTAGGTTTAGTCAAACATGTTGTTTAATAAGGCAAATAAGGACGGACAATCCTCAAGTAATATTCTCTAACAAATTTAGTCCTTAAACAGTTTAGGTTTAAACTTATAAACCTATTTCAGTTCAAGTCGTATTTTAACCAAAGTTTCTTAGTTTTTATTTAAAACAAAAATGTTTTAAAAGAATCATAACTCATAAGAACATATATGAACAAGAGCATACACATAGAAGTGTTTGTGTGTGAAATAGTGTTCAAACTTTCACAAGAATTTTATCTATGGTAGATCTAAGAAATTAAAACAAATCTGTAGTCTATGACTCTGTTTTTATCGTGTAAATAAACACAAAAAACAAACATGCAAACAATTTTAGCACGAATCTTGACAGGAAAGACCAGAAACACAAATTATATGAACTGTAGTGTGTTGTGGTTCTTGTTTTTAGGCAAATACCTTCAATTCTGAGAGTTTCTTAGTATACCACAGATATATTTTTACACACAAATATATTCAATGTTTTTACACACAAATATATTTTTCTTAAGAAATTACCCATATTATTTGTAATTTATATTAATAGAAACAACTAATTTAAATATAAGAATTAATTTGATTTAATAGATTTAAAACATTTAAAAATCCCCTTTAAACATACAAACACAAATCATTAGAAATGATGATATGAAATGCAATGTGTAGATTCCTACGTGACTTAGAAATATTTCTATGACCCATAGTTGTGAAAAAAATGTGAGAGACTACCTTATCTATATGAAGAAATTTGAGTTGAACATTGAGTGACGTTGTAGAGTGAGAAGAGCATTGGCATTGGTATTCTAGACACATCAAAGCTACATATAATATCTTGTCAAAATTTCAGTCCCACCAAATGAAGGTCTATATAATTAAACTATAAGAACCCTAACTCTGAGAGTGTTCTATGTAGGGACCTTCAATCTCCCCTATTGTACTAATTTTGAGAAAATCCTTGAGTACATCAAATGACATACTCAGGTAAAAAGAATCCTAGAGTTTCTGTAATACCCCGCACTTTTATGGGAAATTAAATTTAATAATTAAGCGTAATTTGAGAATTTAAGAATTATCATGAATAGTAATTTTTGAGGTTTTCAGGGATTTAATGATTTTTTTATATGTGTTATATTCACTTTTGGGATTAAGTAAATGAGTTGGAGTATTTTAATTATATGTCCCCATTAGGTGAAGCGATAAAGGGTAATATTTTTATTGGAAAACCGCATTAAGTTGTGTTGGGTTAAAATAGTGAATGGCGGTCAAGTACCTTGGATGGAGATTTCGATTGCGCGGTTGGTGTCGGAATGTCCGAGATAGTCAGAATAGAGTATCTGGGGGTATTGTTTGGACTCTGGGAATTTTTGGACCAGTACGGACTCGTAATTGGGTAAACGAGTTATTTTTGGGTTTATAAGGGACAAACCCTTATTTATTTCATATGAGTCACGAGAGAGAGGAAGAGAAAGAAAAGAAAGAGATAAAGAAAGGAAGCGGAGAAAAGAAGAGATAAATGGGGGATTTCGGCCAAACTTTGCCAGATTCGACTCGAGGTCATCGAATTTCATCCTCCATGCAAGTGTATACTTGCTTTATTTCATTTTGTGCATTTATTTCATATTATAGTTGGTAAACTATATGATTTTGGATTATAAAACATAAAATAAATTTGGGAAAATTTGAATATGAGTTTACATATTGATGTAATGTAAACTCTTAATGATTTTTAGTGTTAAATCCATGTAAATGGAGTGAAGAAATGGGTTAAATTGATAAGTTGGGGTTTTTATGGTTTTAGGGTTTAAATCTAAGAGAAATGATTTAATACCCCAAATTAATTGATGTGCTAGTTGTAAAACATAGATTAGATGTTTATGGAGTTGTTGGATGAGATTAGAAACAACAAAAATGGAGAAAAATTGAGGTTTGGATTTTTGAAGAAAAAGATGAATAGTGACCAGCGTCCTTTCCGAATTGATTCGGCCAGGGTGAAACGATTAGGCTCTTGGTCAAAAAATGAAAATTGTAGATCTTTTCGATACGATCGCGTGGGCACCGACCGCGTATTTTTCTGATTTTTTTGGATTTATAGTGATTTTTCTACGGAAGGCTGTCCAAGATGGAAATCGTTAGGGAGAAATTAAGGCTAGAATTATTTGGAGATAAATATTAGGGGTTTCCAAATAGAGTTTTAGGACCTCTAAAGGACTTGGGGAGATATGAAAACTTTGGATTAGTATAAATAAATCCGAGTTATAATTTAAATGGAGATTGGATTGAGTTTTGGGTTTTGGGGGTATATATGAAACTTAAGAAGATTTCGAGATTTCGGACCAGCCGAATCGATTCGGTTTGAGACAATAAGAAAGTATAACAATTTCGAATCGATTCGGACAGGATGAATCGATTCGGTGTCCAGCGAATCGATTCGGACACGCCGAATCGATTCGGTTATGGGAGATGTTTGAGGTTTTCTCCTTTAATTTTAGGGAAATTTAAACTATGATTTTGGAGATTATTATAGGGAATTCTAGATATGATATTAGGACTCCTAGATGATTGTAACTGAGGGTGACTAAACCGCGGGATGAAAGAAGGAACCTAAGATTAATTTAGTGTACGATCTGGGGTATGGATTTAATGAATGTTTGGGAACATTTGGGGTTAATGGCCATCGTTATGTGAGATTGGTAATTATCACCACATATATATATTTGAGGAATGATGTATATTAGATATACGATGTGATTACAATATATATATAAAATGATATGAATATGTATATATATCTATGTGTGAAAGGTATATATATTTATGTGAATCATACCACCATCTTTGCTATCATGGGAAGTTACGTGATATGGGTGAGGCCCCTGGCTTGAGGAGCAGGGAGCGTATAGTCCCCAAGTCATAACATCCATTTTTATATTGTGTGATTTTTATTAGTGGTGAGATGTGGTGGGTATGTTTCGTCTCACTTTCGATGAGGAACTATGATCGCTTCCCATACGTTGTGATTTGATTTTTACCAAGGCGGTGTGAGATTTCGACCGTTGGTACCCAGGATGATACGTGAGCGATTCCCTGGTAGATGATAGCATTGAGACAACATCCTCGAGTTATAGCTCGTTGGGATGGTTATTATACTGGTGTGTATAGTATATTACTTGTGTATGAGAATAAGATATTATATATCTCTAATAAGTGTAAAGAGACAAATGAAAAGGATCTATTCTCATTCTGAAAGACTTTATTCGGACTTAAATTATGATATGAAAAATAAAAATTGAGTATTTTATGTATATTTATTTATTATGGGTATATATATACGTTATGTACCGAGGGCTTAATGGATCTCGACGATCGACATTGCCAAGTAGTAGTGTATCTGGGAGGTTCCTTGTTTGGATTTCGCTTTGTGAGACACGCTACGCACGAATATGGCATAATGTTGAGACTGGGGAGAAGTTGAGCCCTCAGTACTCGGGTGATTAGGATTTTAAGAGTTTTGGTGAAATGGATTACTTAAGAAGGGTGCTTAACTAGGATTATGTAGGAGATAAGTGTTAGGTGTGCACTATTAGAAGAGAGGTGAGGGGTATCTCATGTGAGTGCGATACCAATTTAAATATGAGATAAAGCATATTTTCATAAATAAAGCATTTATACAATTGCTAAATATTTCCACAAATCGGCATCTGACCCGTATATCTATTTTTTCACTTTTTTTTTATATATATATAGGTGTCCAGGCACAGGGATGCCTAGATGATAATCCCTTCGAGTCAGACGTGTGATGTAGCAGCTGTGGATGCATGCAGGTTTACTGTAGACGCTTCTATCCTTGCAATCTAGATATGAGGTATTGTATAAACATTTGGACTAATAATCCAACTGCATTAATTTATTCTTTTACCGCCTTTTATGCGGATTCGATTTGGTTGTATTTTGTTAAACCAACTGTTTAGTTATTTTTATTTCATCTCAGTTTCAATTTTACATAAACTGTGTGAATGTTTTAATTGATTAATTTGGTTAAAAGATTAGTTAAATAAAATTTTGACGCCAGCCTAATAGGTTAGTAGTAATTAATTTGGTTTCTGACAGTGATGCTGAGAATGAACCATATGCGACTCCTGTTTTAATTTGGTACATGAGTGATCACCCGGTATTTTATTAGGCGGGGTGTCACAGATGGTATCAAAGCATCAGGTTCGAGTGTCCTTAGAAATCTGTGCAGACGTACTATGCTTTCAGCATTTCTCTCGATTTGATATAAAGCCTTAGGATAAGGATTATTGATTCCTCTTGTGAGATTTCGTTCTCCCGCTATTATGAAAGATTGTAGTAAATCTTTTGCGCGCTCGTTTGTGGTTCGTGTGATGATCGAGAAAGGGCGACTAAGGAAGGTCGCGATGAGGACTGCAGCAGAGGTCACTCCCTTTGTGGCATTATCGAGGATTATTGCAACGACTACTAATGTATAGTTGTTGTGAGTATCCAAGTACCGCTATTCTAGAGAGTGGTGCTAAAGTTGAACTACTCGGTAAAGTTGGGTTGGAAAAAGGTTCGAAAGGTCTTCGATAAGAACCATACCCTGAAGATAATTTATATGAAGTTAGTGTAGCTTTACTCAGTGGAAGTAGAAGGCTCGATATCTTTGGCTTAGAGAAGGTTATAAGATATATCCAAATGTAAAAGTTTGAGGAAAAATTTTCACTCGTGGGAGAATTGTTGAAATGGTGAAAATGATGGTCACCATATATGAGGTGGCATGATGTTTTGGCCCATAGAAGGATCTTATGGGTGGATATACCCATTAGTTCCTTTGGTCTGTCAGAAATGGAGGGAAGGTAGTTTTTGGATTATTCACATAGGATCGGTCAGAGGCCGATAGTGAGTAAAGAATGATAGGGATAAGTGAAATTTTTCCGAATAGAGAAGGTACAATGAAGGAAGAGTCCTTCAGAGGAATGACAGGCTCACTAGTAAGTGTTAAAAACACTTATGGAGAAAGTATGTTCATGAAACCCCATTGGTGGGCATCCAACCGAGGAATTCATTGGAACAGGGCTATTGAGGCCGGTACTGGAGTTTCCTCTTAATGAAGAAGTTAAGGGGACTATAAAGAGGATTGTTAGGATCGAGGATATAGAGTCCGGTGATACTGATAACTTTAACATAGTCAGTAAGGCCAGAGATAGAAATAGTGTGATGTGGAGTGTTGAGCCACATGGTTAGTCCTTTCCTATAAGAGTGAAAGGACAAGAGTGGGGTGCCTAGATAGGGCATTGAGTTAAGTAATTTTGGTCGTGTTAAGATAAGTGTGCTAGGTCAGGGAACCAATCGGAGCAGTCAGGAAGATTGGCGAAGTTATTGTTACAAGTTTCACCTCAGGTGGAGGAGGTATAGTTGGGGTGCCGAGATAGAGCCGCGGTATTTCGTTAGCCCTAGATCCATGTGTGTAATTTGAGCTTTTGGCGCTGTGAGTGATATTATGTAGTGTAGGTCTATGTGTTTTCTGCGATAACGGCATTGTATTTTGAACATATATATCTAGTTTATACTACTCGTTTTATGTGTGATAGACGAGTATGGTATTATTCTGAATATGATATGTTATGGTATTATAGGTGCGATAGTAGGCTAAGGATTGCAAGGCTGTCGTGTCCGCAGTTCCAAGGTGGAACAGATTGTTGTTGCGATATCTCACCTGGATACAGGTTGAGTTCACCTTTACTATATGAGTAGATGGAACTTAGGTGAGCAGAGGTTTTATAATCATGATTCGTATGCATGGAAACCTTATAGATATAATTTAAGGTATATTGGATTTATCGTTGAGCTGTGGGTTTAAGCTCATTATTGTTTGCTCTAAGGACTTAGTGTTAGTACGAGCGCTGGGTGGTATGGCTCCTGGAGAGAAATATGAGTTCTGAGCATATTTTGTCGATAGGATAAGTGGGATTATCTCAGTGGCATATTTGAAACTAATGGACCTCCATGATCGACAAAGTTAAGTAGTAGTGTATAGGAGGGGTTCCTTGTTTGGATTTCACTTGCGAGATGATCCACACATGAACCTTAATGACGTCAGGAGTGGAGAGATGTTATGCGATGCAAGGATAATGATTTGGTAGATAAGTCACCTAGTGTGGAGAAAACACTATGGGCTGAGAGCCGTGTGATGAGTGTATGCTTATGGAGATAAAAGTGATATGGAAAAGCACTAAAATGATTATCTCACCACAAGTATGTGCGTGAGACAAGGTAAAGGATGTTGATTTGATTCGTATATCCACGCCTTGAACGGACGGCTAATTAAGAGGAAGTATCTTTTAGGTAAGATGATCGTAACATCTTGGCAGGGAGTGGGCGCTCGATTAGTTAGACTTTCCATTTCGTTAAGATAGAAGGATATAATGGTAGAAGATTGTTAGTACGTTAGCGAGGTAGGATTTTAGATGTCCCACTGATGTGCCTCAGGCCGTTATATCTCGATGTCCGATAATGCGAGGAATTAGTGTAACGGGAGGGTTCCTTGTTTGGATTTCTCTTTGCGAGACGTCCCACGCATGAAACCAAGAAAATGTCGGATGAGAGAGGCCATGGGCACTAGGGATACTTAGGATAGTACTAGTTTTACGTGTGTTGGAAACACATCGATCGTAGGATTATTAGAATTTTAAGTCAGAAGAATTAGTGGCGCCGATGTAAGGAGGTAGTCGTGAGTTAACCACAAGAAGATTGGTCGGTTAACCTTGAGAAGAATTGGATTTCCAGTTATAGGAAGAATTGAATTTTGCAGATTAGGAAAACTCGTGTGTGAGTATTACACCGAAGAAATAAGTCCCATTGTTTAAAAAAAAGTGTAAATGTCGGACGTTTATGTAACAACCCTCGCTTTTAGGAGCCCATTTTATACTTATTTACCATGTTGAGTAATTATACATATAAAATGCCGGATGTGGAGTAAGTATTAATTTGATGAAATAAGTTAATATTTACTAAAAAGTTGCATAATTACCATATGTGTAAGTGGTTTTTACCATGTGGTGTTCTATTTTGTCATGAGAATTAAAATGGCATTTTGGTTTAAAATGAAACCGGAACTTAAAATGACTTATAGAATTTCCAAATGATAATTTGGAGGGTGTAGTTAGTTCCGGGAGGTATTAGAGAATCAAAATGTGTGCCATATTGTATTTTGATATTTTGGTCACTTTTGACTGGTTTTGGTATATTGCGTATTAGAAATCATATTATTGTGGTATTGACATTTAAATATTGGAGACTTTTAACTTAAGGTCACGTTTTAGTCTTCCTAAGCCTTTCTTTTTCTCTTATTTCCCTAAGTGTGTTCTAGCCCTAGAGTGAGTGAGAGAAAGTGGAAGAAACTTGTGGAGAAAGGGAGATATTGAAGATTAGTGGTTTGATCTTGCATTCTTCTTCATCCAAGTCTGAAATTGAAGCCCCAAGGCAAGTTTTCTACTTGCTATTATATGGTTTAAGATGGATAGTTAGTATAGGTAGTTATGTAATAGTTTTGGTGTAATGTAGTTATGGTTTTTGGTTGGATTCATGGGTATTAATATCTTTGGAAGATATTTGATTGTGTATTGAGGTAGAAAAAGGTTGTTGGAAGCATTTATGATATATTAGTATCATTAAATGAGGTTGGTTGGCTTTGGTTAATATTTCGTTTTGGGTTTAGATGGACAATAGGAAGAATAGGTCTAGGTCTGCAATGACCGGCCAACCGCGGTTCTCAGACCGGTCAACCGGGCCTTTGGAAGAGGGCACACTGCTTTCTTTCAAAGTCATATATTTAAGGGTGCAGTCGACCGCGGTCCCCCTACCGGTCGACCGGCTCGTCCGAAGTGAGCTTTCTGCTTTTCTTAATAGGCTAAAACTTGAGACGCGGTCGACCGCGGTTTTGGGACCGGTCGACTGGTCCCCTGTTTTCTCTCCCACTTTCTACTTTCATTTTTAAAATTCTTTTCTTTTGATAGGGACTTAGGACTCTTCTTGAATGAAGTAAACCTTGGCTTTTAGAGTCCTAGTTGAGTTGGTTGGCACCCTAGTTTTGAATGGGATTCGCTTGGGGTTAAGTCCGGGGGGGGGGGGGGGGGGGGAGTGTCTTAAGTGATGTTTAGGCATCACTTTTCTTTGTGCATCCTAATAGAAGGATGGGGGTCGTAGGCCCATTCTTGGAGACTTATTCGAGGCATACCCTAAGATGAATATTAATGAAATATCCTATGATCATGGTTTCAGATAAAATGAAGAACGTAAATATTAATGGAAATGAGAAGTATGATTTTTATAGTAAATGCTAATTTACTTAAACACACCTCTCTAAATGCTATCATAAGGGAAGCTCGCGCATGAGGTGATGTCCCCTGACTAGTGAATGCAGGGAGACTATAGTCCTCAGCCATATGCGGGTTTATTCTATGTATTTTTCTGCGCTAGTGAGGTAATTCCGGGTGTGGTTATGACTCGTTCGCAGGCATATGGCCACTTCCCGACGTGCGTTAGGTACCGAGGCTTCCTTGTTTGATAGGACCCTGGAAGATGATAGTCATTTAGGGGCATGCCCAGTGGGGAAACTCGGAGGGGTGGTCTTAGAATCGTTATATGTATAAGAATATAACTTTTCTAAACTCAAGTGGGACTTGAGAGACACACATTTTCCACTAAAATGTATAATGATAATTATATTCCTGCTAAGGAATAAGAATTGGAAGGAAACAGGAAAAATGATGATATTATATTCCTGTTAAGGAATTTAAAACTGGATTAAAGTGGAAAGTGTGGATAGAAGCTTGTAGTTTAATAAAACATAATTTTATTCTCTTGCATAATTTTATCTGTAGGCATGTCATTTTAATTGTCTCATTTATAATTTATGGTTAGGTTGTTAGATATTTGATGTTCATCACCATGATTAACTGTTCATATCTAACATGCTTTTTGTTCATCTGGGAACTATATAAAAACCGGGCCCTGACCCGTTCGTTCTTCTATGTTGTGCATGTTGTTTTATCCGCCTAGGTGCTCCTCCGCAAGGACGCCCGTGTTGATATCCCTAATCCTTTGCTTTTAAGGAGCTGTAAGAAATTGCGGATATTACAGGATGTTTAACTAGACGCCATCATTTTTTATATCTAGTTATGATCGGGTCTGTCATTCGGGCAAGTGGCCCAAACTTTGTAATTGTTTAATGAATGTATTACGTAACTTAATGAACTGTTATGATTCCTTTTGTGTAGCTGTGGACCGACAGCATATTCGGTCCTTTCCTTGTATATGTTCGTCTTAGATGCATGATATATATATGATGCGTCGGAATTCCACTATTTTTCGTTAGTATGGGTTGTTTAAATTGTTTTCTTAACTTAAATTTTAAATCAAATGAATTGTTTTGGCAACCCGTTTTCTGAATTAATGGGTGGTTTTCCCGTATACTCTTACTATATTTGTGGTGCTGAGAATGATTTCCATCCATGATTTTCGTATATGTCGGAGTATCGGGTTGGCCACCCCTTATTTCGGAATGCGGGTTATCACAGACGGTATCAGAGAACTGGGTTCTAGAGTACTAGGATCTATGTGGACTTGTCACGATCTACAGTAGCGTTCTTTGATATAGAGCCTAATGATAGGACTGCTTTGTTGCTTATGATTGCAATCTTCTGTGAAATAGATTGTTGTGAATAGTATTCTAACTCTATTGTTCCTTCATCTCAGATGCCGCCTAAGAGAGGTCGCCCTGCAAGGCGCAATAGAGTTGTAGAAGAGGATGTGGGTCCTCCGCCGCCCCAGGGAACTTTTAATGCTGCGGATGTAGCTAACATTGTAGCCCAAGCAGTCAATGCCACCATGACCGCAGTAGCTCAACAAATGCCACAAGCTCAACAGCGGGCACAGGATGCTCAAGCACCTATGGGACCTCCTCCGTGGGAAAGAGTCAGGGAGTCCTTTTTAAAGGGCCATCCCCCGAAGTTTGATGGAGGTTCTGATGTTGTTCGAGAAAATCAATGGAAGAAAGATATGTAACACCATTTACGAATGGTGGATTATAGTGAGGAAAAGAAACAAGTCCTTGCTACTTTCAATCTTATCGGGGCCGCGTTACATTGGTGGGAGTCGATGACTACACCAGAACAAAGATACACTATGTCGATTACTGATTTTTGGGTATTGTATGACCAAAAGTATTTTCCTCCCGCGATTCAAAAGGAGATGAGGAGGACTTCAGGATCTGGTTCAGGGTGAACGATCAGTTGCCGAATACGAAGAGGAGTTTACTCGGTTAGCTAGTTTTGTGCCGGAAGAGCTGACTCCGGAGGAAAGAAAAGTCTCAAAATTCATGGGAGGTTTAAACTGGAGAATCCAGCAGCATTTGCTGGGTAATCCGGCTTTACAAACTTTTGGTGAGGTGATGAATGCGGCATTGATCCATTGTCAGGAGCATCGGTTGTTTATACAGAATAACAAGAAAGATACAAGAATGGGGCAAGTAGGGAAGCCGGGAGTGAGTGGGAATGGAGGAGGAGCTTCTCCTTCGTCCCAACCTACGAGTAATAAGCAACGAGAAAGGGATCCCCAGCAAGGGGACAGGTCGAAAAGACAACGCTTTGGCAGGTTTAATGTTAGTGGTAATTCTAATAGGCAAGGTCAGGGTGCCGCGCAATAGCAGGCGGGTCGGGGTGGTCATGGAGGTAGATGCCATTCGGGCCAAGGTTTCGAATAGTTCAGAAACAACAGAGGTCGAGGCCAAGAAAATATGGTGGGGAAGTGCTTTCAATGTGGGGAAGTGGGTCATTATAAGAAATATTATCCTCAAGTGATTGGGGGACAACCTCCTCGAGTTCCTCAGCAGCCTTATGTTCAGTTTCTGCCATAAGCACCGAATCCAGTTGTCCCTCCACAGCAGGGCCAACTACAGTATGGGAGAGTTCACCACATTCAGGATGCTATGCTTCCACCTATTCAGCCAGCGCCGCCAGCTATAGAGGGTAAGTTCCTTGTTCAGGGACACATGGGTCGCATTTTGTTTAATACGGGTGCGACACATTCTTTTATTTATAGAAGTTTTGCTCAGTCCACAGAGTTGATAAAATCTGCTTAAAGCACTTTTAGTAGAGTTGAGTCTTCTATGGGTGATGGTTCACTTATTTTCCTTATTTGCAAACGCATAGGGATCACTCTTGGAAATTTGTGTTTTGAGGCCGACTTACTCATCCTAGACATGGTCGGGTATGATGTGATTTTGGGCATGGATTGACTTGTTAAGTATCATGCTATAGTTAATTGTTACAGGAAGAGCATAGTCTTCTCCGTTCCGGGACAAGATATGTTCCTGGTGGGTATGCCTCGTTTAGAGGGAGATACTGGTACTTATTTATATTGTATTGCGAAAGAGGCTTCTCGGGATGTAGTTGTTCCCTTAGATTCTATTCCTGTTGTTCGATATTTTGAGGACGTTTTTCGGGAAATACCGGGTTTGCCTCCTAGCCGAGAGATTGAGTCTGTGATTGACTTAGCGCCGGGAATTTGACCGATCGCGCGAACTCCTTATCGTATGGCTCCTGTGGAAATGAGGGAGCTAAGAGATAAAATTCAGCAGTTGTTAGAGCAGGGATTTATCAGGCGTAGTACGTCGCCGTGGGGTGCTCCTGTGTTATTTATGAAGAAAAGAGATGGTTCTCTCCAGTTGTGTGTTGACTATAGAGAGTTGAATAAGGTCACCATCCGGAATAAATACCCTTTGCTTCGTATAGATGATTTGTTCGATAAGCTTAGGGGAGCGACATAGTTCTCTAAGATAGATTTGAGAATGGGGTATCACCAGTTGAGGATACGGGAACAGGATGTATCCAAGACTGCTTTTCTGACGAGGTACGAGTCCTATGAATTTCTGGTTATGCCTTTTGGACTAACCAATGCCCCTGCTGTATTCATGGATCTCATGAATAGGGTATTTCGGGACTTCCTAGACTAATTTGTTATCGTATTTATCGATGACATCCTTGTGTATTCTCAAACAGAAGATGACCTTGCGATTCATTTGGGGTTGGTCCTGCAAAGGTTAAGGGATCAACAATTGTACGCTAAGTTTGAAAAATGTGGTTTTTGGTTGCGGGAAGTGCAATTTCTTGGTCATATTGTGACTTCGCAGGGTATATCGGTGGATCCAAGTAAAGTTATTGCGGTGAGGGAGTGGGGTCAGCCCACGACACCTACCGAAATTTGCAGTTTTTTGGGTTTGGCGGGTTATTACCGTTGATTTATTATGGGGTTTTCTAAGATTGCTAGGCCTTTGATAAATTTGACCCGGAAGGGGGTTAGATTTGTTTGGGCTGACTCCTGTCAAGTGGTATTCGATGAGCTCAAAGATAGATTGACTTCGGCTCCAGTCCTCGCTTTACCCAAACCGGGGTTGGAATATTTAGTCTTCACCGATGCATCTCTACAAGGATTGGGAGGTGTGCTTCAACAGGAGCGACAAGATATTGCCTATGCTTCCAGAAAGATCAAGCCTCATGAAAGAAATTATCCGGTGCATGACTTAGAATTAGCCATAGTTGTTTTTGCCCTGAAGATTTGGAGGCATTATCTTCTCGGGGAGAAGTTCAGTCTGTTCACGGACCATAAGTCGTTGCAATATTTATTTTCTCAGAAAGATTTGAATATGCGACAACGACGATGGTTGGAGTTCATGAAAGATTATCAATTTGATATTCATTATCATCCGAGCAAGGCGAACGTGGTGGCGGATGCCTTGAGTAGAAAACCCGAGGGAGAACTAGTTGATGTATGGAAATCTAAATGGAAAGAGCTCAGTCATAAGGATGCGGTTGCTAGGGCGTTTATGTCCGTGATGACCGTTACTCCTACAATTGTGGCAAGGGTCGTCAAAGCCCAAGGCAGGGATAAAGAATGTCAAGACCACATTCGCCTATTACTGACTGGGGAGCAGAATCCTACTCAATAAGTTCTGAGGGTGGATTGCACTTCTATGGAAGGCTTATCGTTCCGGAGGATGGAGATTTGCGATGGGCAGTGATGGCAGAATCTCACGGCTATAATTTTTTTGTGCATCTGGGTAATGATAAAATGTATCAGAATATGCGCCGCCAGTATTGGTGGCCGGGTATGAAACGAGATATTTCTGAGTTTGTATCTCAATGCACTACTTGTCAGTTGGTTAAGGTTGATCATCAGCGACCGGCAGGTTTGCTGCAACCGTTAGAAATTCCGGTATGGAAATGGGAGAGTATATCAATGGATTTTATCACCGGCTTACCAATGTCACAAAAGGGTCATGATTCTATATGGGTTATCGTGGATCGCTTGACAAAGTCGGCGCACTTCCTTTCAGTCCGTACCGATTATAACACCGCTCGTTACGCTCGGTTGTTCATTGAAGAGATTGTTAGACTGCATGGGGTGCCTTTGAATATTGTTTCCGACAGAGACAAGATCTTTGTTTCCCACTTTTGGCAAAGCTTCCAAGAGGCCTTGGGGACCGAATTAAGGTTAAGCACTTCCTATCATCCTCAAACAGGTGGTCAGACTGAACGGGTTAACCAAATGTTGGAGGATATGCTTTGGTTGTGTATGCTTGATTTTAAAGGTAGTTGGGAACAATATCTCCCTTTGGTTGAGTTTGCTTATAATAATTCATACCAGTTCACTATTGGGATGGCGCCTTATGAAGCCTTGTATGGTAGGCCTTGTAGGTCTCTCACATGTTGGTTAAAAGTGGGAGATAACAAGTTTCTCGGACCTGAAATGATTCGGGATACTTCTTCTAAGATCGAACTTATTCAAAATCGCATTCGGATAGCCCAAGATAGACAGAAGAGCTATGCCGATGCGGGAAGAAGACATGTGGAGTTGGAGGTTGGAGACCAAGTGTTGGTACGAGTGTCGCCTATGAAAGAAAGGGAAGCTTGCACCGCGTTTGGTTGGACCTTTTCCCGTGATTGCTAAGGTGGGTCCAGTGGCGTATCAACTTGCCCTACCGGAACCTTTGCAACAAATTCACGATGTCTTCCATGTCTCCTCTTTGAAAAAGTATAAGAGGTGTGATGGTGCCCTCTGGCACATTCCTTTAGAGGACATAGAGTTACAACCTGATATTTCTTATGAAGAACAACCCGTTGCCATATTGGAGCATGGGGAGCGTAGATTGAGATCTCGAGTGGTGCCCTTGGTTAGAGTACAATGGAGTCATCACAGCGTCGAGGAATCTACTTGGGAGCGTGAGGACGATATGCGGGAAAAGTATCCGCATCTTTTTATCCAAGGTACGCTTGACTTTTGGGGGCAAAATTCCCTCATAAGGGGGGGGGGGGGGGGGGGAGTATGTAACAACCCTCGCTTTTGGGAGCCCATTTTATACTTATTTACCATGTTGAGTAATTATACATATAAAATTCCGAATGTGGAGTAAGTATTAATTTGATGAAATAAGTTAATATTTACTAAAAAGTTGCATAATTACCATGTGTGTAAGTGGTTATTACCATGTGGTGTTCTATTTTGTCATGAGAATTAAAATGGCAATTTGGTTTAAAATGAAGCCGGAACTTAAAATGACTTATAGAATTTCCAAATGATAATTTGGAGGGTGTAGTTAGTTCCGGGAGGTGTTAGACAGTCAAAATGTGTGCCATATTGTATTTTGAGATTTTTTGCACTTTTGACTGGTTTTGGTATATTGCGTATTAGAAATCATATTATTGCGGTATTGACATTTGAAGATTGGAGACTTTTAACTTAAGGTCACGTTTTAGTCTTCCTAAGCCTTTCATTTTCTCTTATTTCCCTAAGTGTGTTCTAGCCCTAGAGTGAGTGAGAGAAAGTGGAAGAAACTTGTGGAGAAAGGGAGAGATTGAAGATTAGTGGTTTGATCTTGCATTCTTCTTCATCCAAGTCTGAAATTGAAGCCCCAAGGCAAGTTTTCTACTTGCTATTATATGGTTTAAGATGGATAATTAGTATGGGTAGTTATGTAATAGTTTTGGTGTAATGTAGTTATGATTTTTGGTTGGATTCATGGGTATTAATATCTTTGGAAGAGATTTGATTGTGTATTGAAGTAGAAAAAGGTTGTTGGAAGCGTTTATGATATATTAGTTTCATTAAATGAGGTTGGTTGGCTTTGGTTAATATTTGGTTTTGGGTTTAGATGGACAATGGGGAGAATAGGCCTAGGTCTGCAATGACTGGTCAACCGCGGTTCTCAGACCGGTCGACCGGGACTTCGGAAGAGGGCACACTGCTTTCTTTCAAAGGCATATATTTAAGGGCGTGGTCGACCGCGGTCCCCCTACCGGTCGACCGGTTCGTCCGAAGTGAGCTTTCTGCTTTTCTTAATAGTCTAAAACTTGAGAAGAGGTCGACCGCGGTTTTGGGACCGGTCGATCGGTCCCCTGTTTTCTCTCCCAACTTTCTACTTTCATTTTTAAAATTCTTTTCTTTTCATAGGGACTTAGGACTCTTCTTGAATGAAGTAAACCTTGGATTTTAGAGTCCTAGTTCAGTTGGTTGGCAACCTAGTGTTAAATGGGATTCGCTTGGGGTTAAGTCCGGGGGGGGGGGGGGGGGGGGAGTGTCTAAAGTGATGTTTAGGCATCACTTCTCTTTGTGCATCCTAATAGAAGGATGGGGGTCGTAGGCCCATTCTTGGAGACTTATTCGAGGCATACCGTAAGATGAATATTAATGAAATATCCTATGATCATGGTTTCAGATAAAATGAAACACGTAAATGTTAATGGAAATGAAAAGTATGATTTTTATAGTAAATGCTAATTTACTTAAACACACCTCTCTAAATGCTATCATAAGGGAAGCTCGCGCTTGAGGTGATGTACCCTGACTAGTGAATGCAGGGAGACTATAGTCCTCGGCCATATGCGGGTTTATTATATGTATTTTTCTGCGCTAGTGAGGTAATTTCGGGTGTGGTTATGACTCACTCGCAGGCATATGGCCACTTCCCGACGTGCGTTAGGTACCCAGGCTGCCTTGTTTGATTGGACCCTGGAATATGATAGTCATTTAGGGGCGCGCCCAGTGGGGAAACTCGGAGGGGCGGTCTTAGAATCGTTATATGTATAAGAATATAACTTTTCTAAACTCAAGTGGAACTTGAGAGACACACATTTTCCACTAAAATGTATAATGATAATTATATTCCTGCTAAGGAATAAGAATTGGAAGGAAACAGGAAAAATGATGATATTATATTCCTGTTAAGGAATTTAAAACTGGATTAAAGTGGAAAGTGTGGATAGAAGCTTGTAGTTTAATAAAACATAATTTTATTCTCTTGCATAATTTTATCTTTAGGCATGTCATTTTAATTGTCTCATTTATAATTTATGGTTAAATTGTTAGATATTTGATGTTCATCACCATGATTAACTGTTCATATCTAGCATGCTTTTGTTCATCTGGGAACTATATAAAAACCGAGCCCTGACCCGTTCGTTCTTCTATGTTGTGCATGTTGTTTTATCCGCCCAGGTGCTCCTCTGCAAGGACGCCCGTGTTGATATCCCTAATCCTTTGCTTTTAAGGAGCTGTAAGAAATTGCAGATATTATAGGAAGTTTTGCTAGACGCCATCATTTTTTATATCTAGTTATGATCGGGTCTGTCATTCGGGCAAGTGGCCCAAACTTTGTAATTGTTTAATGAATGTAATACGTAACTTAATGAACTGTTATGATTCCTTTTGTGTAGCTGTGGACCGACAGCATATTCGGTCCTCCCCTTGTATATGTTCGTCTTAGATGCATGATATATATATGATGCGTCGGAATTCCACTATTTTTCGTTTGGATGGGTTGTTTAAATTGTTTTCTTAACTTGAATTTTAAATCAAATGAATTGTTTTGGCAACTCGTTTTCTGAATTAATGGGTGGTTTTCCCGTATACTATTACTATATTTGTGGTGCTGAGAATGATTTCCATCCATAATTTCCGTATATGTCGGAGTATCGGGCTGGCCACACCTTATTTCGGAATGCGGGTCGTCACAGATTACAATAGTTGTGCAAAGAAGCACGGGTTAAAAGGTGTATGGGAACCCTGGTAATTTGGTTTTATATACCGCCTCAAATAGAAGGGGCACATTATATAAAGTTGAAGTATATTCTATGAGGCAATCATAAATAAGATTGAAGTTTCTGAACGGAACATCGTAAGTGGTATGGGATAATCCTAGTGTATGTGCACAGTTTGAGGTAGTACGCCAAAGCTAAGCAATGAGACAGATATGAATAGTCGAGCGTTAGTATAGGCCCATTCCTTTAGATGTGATTATAGAAGAACTAGGTGCGACGTGATGTTAGAGTCAACTTTACGACCGGGGTAGCATTGTAGCATATGTAGATATAAATAAGCTAGTAGTAAAGTATAAACCTTGTTAGAGGTGAGTGCTGAATGAGTGTATGGTTGTGAGCCATCGGATTAGTACCATTCCACCTTGAGGCATTAGGATGTTGAGTGATTCACAATACTATGTTAGTGTTCGTAGTATTGGTTGTATCCGAATTTCGAGGGCAAAATTCCATTATAAAGGGAGAAGTATGTAATACCCCGCACTTTTATGGGAAATTAAATTTAATAATTAAGCGTAATTTGGGAATTTACGAATTAACGTGAATAGTAATTTTTGAGGTTTTCAAGGATTTAATGATTTTCGATATGTGTTATATTCACTTTTGGGATTAAGTAAATGAGTTGGAGTATTTTAATTATATGTCGTCGTTGGGTAATGCGACAAAGGGTAATATTTTATTAGAAAACCGCATTAAGTTGTGTTGGGCTAAAATAATGAATTGCGGTCAAGTACCTTGGATGGAGATTTCAATTGCGCGGTTGGTCTCGAAATGTACGAGATAGTCAAAATAGAGTATCCAGGGGTATTGTTGGACTCCAGAATTTTTTGGACCAGTAGGGACTCGTAATTGGGTATCGAGTCATTTTTGGGTTTATAAGGGACAAGCCCTTAGTTCTTTCATATAAGTCACGAGAGAGAGGAAGAGAAAGAAATGAAAGAAGAAATAAAGGGAGAAAGAACGTAAGAGGAGAAAAGAAGAGAAAAATGGGGTATTTCGGCCAAACTCCGCCATATTCGACTCGAGATCGTAGGATTTCATCCTCCAGACAAGTGCATACTTGATTAATTTCATTTTTTGCATTTATTTCATATTATAGTTGGTAAACTATATGATTTTTGGTTATAACCCTTAAAATAAATGTGGAAAATTTTGAATATGATTTTGCATATTGAGGTAATGTAAACTCTTAATGATTTCTAGTGTTAAATCCATGTAAATGGAGTGAAGAAATGGATTGAAATGGGTTAAAATGATAAGTTGGAGTTTTTATGGTTTTAGGGTTTAAATCTAAGAGAAATGATTTAATACCCCAAATTAATTGATGTGTTAGTGAAAAATCGAAGGCCCCCAATTTTAATTTAAAGCCTTTTTATACTTCAAAAAGATAATTTCCATTTTAATTATGCGGAAGCGGAAGATGATGGTTCAAATTAAAACAACTTAACAAAATTTAATTTTTCTTAAATTAAATTAAAACCAAAATGAAATTAACTTGAAACACACATTTATTTTAATTTCACTTAAACACAATTAATCCAGGTCCTAAAAAATTTGCCTAAGTCATATTTCTCAATTTTAACAAATTAGGCCAAACCAAATTTTAACACATTAAATTAATGACCTGAATTAATTAAACATTATCCAAAATTAATTTAGCACTAAATTAAACATGTAGTGATTAAAACCAAAATTGTATCTGGAATTACCTTAGCATGCGTTCTAGGTGAGTATAGCAAGATAAAATAAACAATAAATCACTATGCCACGATGTACAAGAAAAAACCCACAACGGAAAAAAACCTCGGACGGCCCTAGCCTCAAATCCACTAAGTACAGAATTTAAAAATACAAGAAAGATGACTTACAACACTCGACTCGATCCCTCTCAAGCCCTGACACGTATTTTTATATCAACCTCTAGCTAGCAAATAACCACGGAGCTCCACCACAGCCTCGAAATCCACCGATCGGACTTCATATGGTCAGCGTCACCCGAATAAGGAGCCTTTCTCTAAGAGAGTAAATCAACGCAAACCTCTTCTTCTTTTTGGGATTTAGAACCAAACCCAAACGTCTCTTCAAAACGGTAGAGATGAAAAACTGGTGCCAAAACTCCAAGCAAAGTATATATCTATGGAACTTGGATTAAACAATCAATTGGGTGTAAACTATAATGTCAAATGAATTTTTCTTTGAAAGATGAACACTCAAAACCATGAACTTTTTCTTGGAAGAATTTTCTCTCAAAAACATCTCTCTAGGAGTTAGAATGGAATAAAAAGCTATGTTAGAAAAGTTCATTTCCTCACTTAAGAAGTTATGTCAAAAGATAGTGGGAAAAACAAGTGGGAATGTGGGTCAAAACTGCTTAAAACTGCCAAATACCTGTTCCTACCAAATCTCGTTCGAACGAAATTTTCGTTCGAATGAAATCTCGTTCGAACGATTCTTTTAACGAAGTTCCAGTGTGAACTCGTTAGAAATCTCGTTGGAAATATCGTTCGAACGGCCATCTCGTTCGAACGACATTTCAAACGTAGTTCCAGTGGCCAATATGGGAACTCGTTGGAAAACTCGTTCGAACGACAATGTGGTTCAAACAACATTTCGAACAAACTTCCAGAAAGCTTAAAAATTTCTATTTTTAGCCTAGAAACTTTATAAACTTGATTTTAAAGTTTTAATAAAATCTTTCTGAAATAAAACAACAGTTTTAAAATGAACAACACCCAATATTAAATGTTCCAAGCTCCTATATATATATAATCAAAATTCATTCATACCTTATGAGAAATGGAACCATGTTTGTGACGTAGAAACGAGGCACAAGAAAACTTGACAATGTGATGAAGCTTTATACTTTTGGCCGCTACGTCTTCAACAGACACATCATAGGCTTGAAGGAAGATCAATGAACTCTATCCTATGACTCAAATGTTTTTGTCCGGAAATGAGACAAAACTACAAAGGATTCAATTGGGAATTTGTGTCCTTACAAATCACCCCCTTTGGCTATTCCGGGACAAAAACCAAATAAAAATCCTAAAGGGCCGTCAAGCTTTACTAGACTGACAAAAAGTCCCACCCAAAATAAAAATTCAATGCTTGACTCATACAACCCAAGGATCACAATCTTTGCCGGTGAAAGTTGCCACTAATAATATAATTCCTGCACACTTAAGCAAACACATTACACGCATAGGGAATATCAAAATATTTAATGCAAGTAAAGTAAGTACTCTCCCCCTAAGATAAATCTCCCCCAAACTAAGATACAATAATAAGAATAGATACCATTTCTCCCCCTTTTTGTTCAGGAATAGACAAAGGATAAAACTAATTTAAACATGATGCATAAAGTGATAAGAACATGAAAGCATATGGGCAACAAAAACATAACTAATCCATAAAAATGAATACCAACTATGATGCGACTTCATCTGATACCAATGTGACAAATAAAATTCTAAGCATGTGATATCAAACAAACTACGCAACAAACAAGGTACCAATTATGAATTGAAGCATAAATGGACTGGTTAAACATGGCAAAGACATAAACAAAATATCAAATATATGTATACACAAGAGATACAGGATAAACATAAGTAGACACATAAAGATATAAACACACAAATGGCACAAAATAAGATAATATTTTCACACTCGTATGGCAAAAATGTGTCATATGGAAACGGAAGTGTTGGGGTGTGAACTAACAACAATTAAATTTAGACCCAACCACTTAAAACATGTTCACTTAGTTCTCAATTGATTGCAAACTTCATCACATTTGAATATAGCCTCATGTGACAATATAGATTGAACTCAATGAACAAACATACACAATGCATGCAAGCCTAGACTTTTGATGATTCTACAAACAATTAGAGTAATGACATTGAAAGTACCACTAGGATAAACGGACATTGTGCAAACCGTTGATATATCATACAAACTCCCTCAATAAGCATATATATTATTCTTTTGAATGAATAAATCAACTAAACATAGGCCTTAACAATTATTTTTTCTTTTAATGCCATATTTTCTTTTAGGCCTTGGACCACGTATTTCTTTTAGGTCCAAACAAACGGTGGCTTACTATTAGCAAAGGATACTAAATCCTTTCGAAGCCCTTTCCCGTGCACATTTATATTTATCATTGTTTATTTCTCACAAATCTCACGTGCAACGGATTTTGACATGCACTAGTCCTCATAGGTTACAAATATGTAGATGATAAGATTGGCAGGAGAACACCTCACAAAGTTCAAATATACATATGAAGTTAAAACTTCAAATGAGCTCGTGCATGTCTGAGTGGAGGCATGTAAAAATAGAATCCATTAAAATCAACACAAAGTCCAACTACTCCATGTAAGCATGATAAAGAACATAATAAGGATTGAAAATCTAAACCAAAAGTTCTATCCACATGAGAGCGTAAAAGATGGGGTTCAACCACAAGAATATGCCACATAAAGTGTGTCAAAATAAAATACACACAAAGTAAAATCTTTTTGGTTTTTGAATTTTTTTAACCAAAAATAAAAATATATACTCAAAAGACAAAGAAAAATCATTTGAAGTTTTTCATTAAGCTTAAAATACCAAGAGATAAAACCCAAATAATAAACAAAAATCTTTTTGTATTTTTCATTTAATGCAAACAAAAATGAAAGAAATATAATACTAAAGATAAACAAGAATCATAATTCTAGCATGTGATTAAGCATGGAGCATAGACTAGAAAATGATTAAATAAGCATACATTTAACATGAGAATTTATCATGAAGAACAAAAGATAAAGTATGCAAATAAAACTAACACATTCAACCTTTATATTTTGCAAGGGAGGAATCATGTGAAAGTAAATGAGAATAAAAAACCCTATCTTGTAAAGCTACCAAGTCGGATCTCCGAACCCAAACTAATGAAAAATGATGATCTCGGGGTGTAGGAGTCTTGGCTACCTCGGTTGCCTTACCTTTGGATTTTCTAGGAACTCGTTTAAGATCAAAACAAAATTTTCGAAGATGATGTTTTCGACCATAATGTGAACACTTGAACTCACGGCGAAAAGATTTACCTAAGGAGTGATCTGTAAAGTCTTTCCTAGGAGATTCTCTTAAAATGTTGGTTTTGGCTTTGTGAGTTGATTCATTACAAGTATCGAAGCCTAAACCATAAGTGTCATTTTTAATTTGGACTGTTCCTAATATTTTATCTAATTTTTCCGAACGACACTCCAAATCAAATTTGACATTACTAGAGTCTTTTAATTGTTCTTCTAATTGTAAAATTCTAGACTCTAACAAATCATTTCTCTCTTCAAACTCAATGTTGATACCAAATTTAATCTGCTGACGTGGACCAATCATACGAAGACACCTGGCTATCTACATGGCAACAACAGACCTCTCCGAGGAACTCACAGGCTCCGAGGAATAGACCTCTCCGAGGAACTCACAGGCTCCGAGGAACATACCTCTCCGAGGAACTCACAGGCTCCGAGGAACATACCTCTCCGAGGAACATACTTCTCCGAGGAACTCTTGAATACCAGGAAGATCAACATACCCGAGTTACTCAGACGGTCCGAGCTGCATCTCGGCCACAGCACTGATTGCCAGATAACGAACAGTCCAACTGGTTCATTAAATGATTATCCTTGACGCACAAGCCTAAGGGCATTAAATGTATTACCCTTTCATATGTATATCATTTAATGTATCGACCCTTTCATGTACAGCCTCAAGGCTATAAATACCTTGTATCATCCTCATTCAAGGGGACCGGAATTTCTTGAGAGAAACTTGTAATCAAGAATTCCACAAACACTCAGCAATAACATAACAGTGGACGTAGGCTTTATTCCTAGCCGAACCACTTTAAAAATCTTTGTCTTATTTATTTATCTGTGATTAAATAATTAGAGCGATCTAGTTTTTTACATCAACAGATTGGCGCCGTCTGTGGGAACGTGTTACAAGCGTTATTCTCCACCAAAAGCTAAGTTTTTATTTTCTCTACGTATAATCAATTATACATACATCTTTTGATTCCATCATGATTTTTATGTTTATATACATAAATTAATTGTCCAATTTTTATCTGCAAATTGTTGCATATCATGATTTTTTTAAACTGTTAGATTTATCCTTATTTAGAAATCTGAAAAATAGTGGATTTCATAAATCATAAATTTTTGCTTGATTCTCAAGTTTCTATTTTATATCATGGAATAAATATTTTAAATGATTACATATGCCAATATATACGACGATGATAAGATTTGATCATTTTCATTGTTGATTTTGAAATAAATTTTGTAAGATATTTGATGTCTATTCGAATTCCCATCATATTTTTAATAAAAGAATGGGAAAAGGTTAAAGAAAATGAAAAGTCTTCTCATGGAAATTATATATATTCTCTCTCTCTTCAAGTTTGAGTCCCTTTGCATTCACTTTTATGAACTATATACTTAATTTGGTTCATCTTCCATCTATGTCAATAAAGTCAAATTGATTGATTTTTTATATAAATTTGGTAATGACTTTAATCATTCACCATATTTTTATCTCTCCAAATTGGGAATATAAAGGGATCAATATAAAAAATAATTTTCTCTCACCTGAAAAATCATTACCCACCTCTTGTAAAAAAGTCTGGGCACAAATTTGATATGTTGGCCCCTCGTTCATCACATCACAAGATTTCTTCGTCGAAATCACACGATCTAGTGGGTTATATATTTATTCATTTAATTAACGTTCTTAAGGCTTAAATTTTACATTGAATGTTATTTTTGATCTAAAGACTCAAGAAATAATTTGAGATATCCTTAAATGTTGGTCGGCAACATCCATGTTGTTTGTCGGCAACAGTAAAATCCTGGGGTATTAAAAAATGCTAAGCACCCCTGATATTTCTTTAAACACGAGTTCGGCTTGGGAACAAGCAGGGGGCTTAAGTCTTTCTTTAACTTATGATCACCCCAAAAATATTTTTAAACAGCAACTAATACCTGATTAGTTGTTGGAGATTAAAAAAAAAAAAAAAACTTTACGTCTTATTTATGATGCATATTTGATAATAATTTATCCATCTCACACACATTTGGCATAAAACATATTATTTCATATTTTGAAATTTTTATGCTGATACATATCATATATTGATTGGATGAGTAAATTATTCTCATGACTAATCAATTCAGCCTACACATATGGTAGAGCAAATTATTAATTTTTACAGGCACAAGATTCAATGCCGACGAATGCTGAAGCATAAATTATTCTATATCCGTTCAGATTCATATTTTATATTTATCTCAGCATGGAGCTCGAAAAATTTCTTCTCTATATATATATTCGGCTCCGAGGAAAAGCTACAACAGTTATTATATTTCACCCCCAACGGATAGTTAGTCGGGGTAATTCTTATTTATATTCAAGCCCAGATATCTGCTCCAGCACAAATGACTCTATATATCCATTGGGATTCATATTCTATATTCATCTCAACATGAAGCACGGCGAGATACTTATTATCATATTCAGCTCTGAGGAGAACTGTAACATTTATTATATTTCACCCCCAATGAATAGTTGGTCGGGGTGATTCTTATTTATATGCAGGCCCAGCAAAGTTCTCGGCCATATTCTTATATTCTGGAAAATATTATTCTTATTCGGCATTCTGCAATTATGCCTCGACAGGATACTTATTCAGCTTTAAGGAGAATTACAACATTCGTTCGGATAATTCTTATTTATATTCAGGCCTGACAACATTCTCGGCCATATTATTATGTTCTGAAAGATCTTATTCTTGTTCGACATTATATGATTCTACCTCGACTGATCGGCGAGGCACTTTATTATTTTTAATTATTCTTTATATCTATTTGGATGCATATTCTATTCTCATTTCAGCATGGAGCTCGACAAATATTTATTATATCTTATTCAGCTCCAAGGATGTCTCCAACATTTATTGTATCTTATTCAGCTCCAAGGATGTCTCCAGCATTTATTATATCTTATTCCCAACAATCTGTTGGTCATCACCAAGGAGGTATCCTGCATTTATCTTATTCCCAACAATCTGTTGGAGGTATCCTGCATTTATATTATTCCCAACAATCTGTTGGTCATCGCCGAGGAGGTATCCTGAATTTATTATATTTATTACCAACAATCTGTTGGTCATCGCCGAGGAGGTATCCTGCATTTATTATATCTTATTCCCAACAATCTGTTGGTTAGCGCCGAGGAGGTCTTCATCATTTATATTATCTTATTCCCAACGAATCTGTTGATCAGCGCTGAGGAGATTTCCAGCATTTATATTATCTTATTCCCAACGAATCTGTTGGTTAGCACCGAGGAGGTCTTCAGCATTTATATTATCTTATTCCCAACAAATCTGTTGGTCAGCGCTGAGGAGGTCTCCAGTATTTATATTATCTTATTCCCAACAATCTGTTGGTCAGCTCCGAGGAAGTCTTCATCATTTATTATCAATTACCACCAACTCTGATCGGTAGATAAAATCCAACTCCGGTTGGTAGACAAAATCCAACTCCGGTTGGTAGATAAAATCCAACTTCGGTTGGTAGAAAAAATCCAACTCCGGTTGGTAGACAAAATCCAACTTCGGTTGGTAGAAAAAAATCCAACTCCGGTTGGTAGATAAAATCCAACTCCGGTTGGTATTGGTCGATAAATCTCATTCAAAGTTCACATTCCACAGTTGGGGGCTTATATTACAGATATATTTGTTCATTTGGTGGCACATTCTTATATCATCATGCAGTCGAGCATCAAATTCAACCCCGACTAATCAGGAGGTATATTGAAGTTCAAGAGGAATATTGAAGTTCAGGAAATATATTGAAGTTCAGGAGGAATATTGAAGTTCAGGAGGAATATCGAAATTCAGGAGATATATTGAAGTTCAGGAGGAATATTGAAGTTCAGGAGGTATATTGAAGTTCAGGAGGAATATTGAAGTTCAGGAGGAATATTGAAGTTCAGGAGGTATATTGAAATTCAAGAGGTGTATTCAGAAGTATCACGACATGATGAAAGAAAGCGACAAGTATTCCCCCGAGGAACTCTGTCAGACCAGAAATTTGAAGACGAGGTACCTACATGGAGATTATATGTAGATGGATCATCTTGCACAGCTGGTTGTGGAGCAGGGATTGTTTTAAACACCCCAGATGATATTGACATGGAGTATGCCTTGAGATTCCAATTCAAAGCTTCCAATAATGAGGCTGAGTATGATGCTATGATAGCAGGTTTTCATTTGACGAAAGTCATGGAGGCACGGCAAGTAATTGTTTTCAGTGTTTCTCAATTAATTGAATCAAATGATGGGAATATATGCAGTGAATGGAGAGTCGATGGTCAAGTACCATGCAAAGGTGATGGAGTTATTGACAGAATTTGATGCTATTCAATTGGTGAGGACACCGAGGATGGAGAATGCTAGAGCAGACGCATTGGCCCGATTAGCATCAGCTACTTGTACCGAGCTGCGAAGAACGATACCAATTGAAGTATTAGAAAGTCGGAGCATATATTGAGGAGGAACAATTACCGGAGGATAATCTCGCTGCCTAGAAATGGAAGTTTAAAGCTGCTCGGTATGTATTAATTAATGGTATTTTGTATAGACGAGGAATTATGGCAGGTTTGCAAAGATGTGTACATTCCTCCGAGGTGAAAGAATTGGTTAAAGAGATCCATGAAGGGTCCTGTGGAGCCCATGTAGCAGGTCGGACACTTTTGCAAAAGGTGATGACGCAGAGATACTACTGGCCGACGATGAGAGCTAACTATATAAGCCTATGCCAAGAAATGTGACAAGTGCCAACGCTTTTCCTCCATCCGAAGAATTCCACAAGCATTGTTGACACCCATAACTCCCTTTGGCCATTTGCCATATGGGGATTGATTTGGTTGGACCATTGCCGACGACTCGAGGAAGATTCAAATACCTCGTCATCACAGTAGATTATTTTACTAAGTGGATAGAAGCTGAGCCACTTATTGACATGACATACGAGAAGAAGAGCATCTAGCCCCGAGAAGAATCAAGCTACACAAGAGGAAATGAAGACCGAGCCAAAGAGAGATCTAGATCTCCTTGCCGGGTAGAAGAAAAACAATAAATGGAGAATGTGTGTTGATTTCACCGA
Source organism: Sambucus nigra (assembly GCA_949130495.1). NCBI lineage: Eukaryota > Viridiplantae > Streptophyta > Magnoliopsida > Dipsacales > Adoxaceae > Sambucus > Sambucus nigra. Next base: position 627,208,241 of record OX422212.1, on the reverse strand, counting down.
TCTCAACAAAGCAGTGGATGCTACCTCGGGACACGAGTTGCTCATGGATACTTACTCTGGCTAACACCAGATCAAAATGAAACCTGAAGACAGGGAACGACATAACAGCGGCTAATGAACAAGGTTTTTGCCGAGCAAATCAGTTGCAGTATGGAAGTCTATGTTGACGACATGCAAGAAAGCTGCTGATCATTTGGTTGACTTGAGTCAAACTTTTGATCAACTGGATAAATACCAAATGAAACTCAACCCGACGAAGTGCACATTTGGAGTATGGGAAGGAATGTTCCTCGGGTACATCATCAACCAGCGAGACGTTGAAGCAAATCCAGACAAGATCAAAGCCCTTTTAGGGTTGCGATCCCCAAAAACGAAAGAAGAGGTGCAGAGATCAGATACCCAAAGCTGGAAAAATTGGCAGTGGCATTAATTAAAGCAAATAGAAGAAGGAGGCCGTGTTTCCAGGCCCATACCATGCATACCGACATGCCATTAATACAAGCTATAGCAGAGTTTACTGATCTTAATACTCCTGAGAAACAAAAATTGCTCGCTGATCAACCTGTGGATGTTACAGGATCAACCAAGAAGACTGCTCTACGGAGCCATGCTCTACGGAGCCAAGCTCTACGGAGCAAAAGTGCTATAAGTAGCCAACCTCCTTTGGTTAGGAGGACAAGCTCTACGGAGCGCTCTACGGAGCAAAAGTGCTATAAGTAGCCAACCTCCTTTGGTTAGGAGGATAAGCTCTACGGAGCGCTCTACGGAGCAAAAGTGCTATAAGTAGCCAACCTCCTTTGGTTAGGAGGATAAGCTCTACGGAGCGCTCTACGGAGCAAAAGTGCTATAAGTAGCCAACCTCCTTTGGTTAGGAGGATAAGCTCTACGGAGCGCTCTACGGAGCAAAAGTTCTATAAGTAGCCAACCTCCTTTGGTTAGGAGGACATGCTCCAAGGAGCCAAAAAGTTCGAAAGAACCCTACTACTCCTTTGATTAGGAGGTGTATACCAGCATGATCAACTACGGTTGGTAAGACTTTATATACTCTCGCATTACAACTTATGTTGGTCGGGAGGTAACATTATTACAAAAAGTTCTTTAAAGAACAAAATATTCCAAACTATACCAAGTATGGTTGGTCGGGGATAAAAACCCATCAACTGTAGTTGGTCGACAAACATTATTTATCCACCTTGGTTGGTTGGAAACACTTTGAATAAATTATACTCATTACTTTATTATTAAGTGATCGAGCAACATTACTAATACTTATAATTTTTTTTTTGGTCGATGAACCATACAATATTGTTATGCAAGCACAAATAATAAAGTGTTTGATATTTACAAAACAATAGCAAATTCAAATTTGCGAACAAAAATGAAATTCTTTCACTGAATTCAAAATGAATTATGCAAATTTATTACATTGATATTAAATTGTGTACTAACTATTACATTGAGATTCCTACTCTATTGGTTTCTCTCCCTCTGATTTTGAAACAGGTTCCTCGCCAGCAGGAAGATCATCCAAAGCATAATGGGAATTTTATGAAGTTAAGATATTTCAGTATTCTGATGTTCATCACAGATGGTCTGTCCGAGCAACTCTTGCTCATCCCCGAGCAGCTCTTGATCGTCCCCGAGCAGAGTCCACCACTAGCTCACAGAATGCAGTAAGTCGGCTAACAAACCAATCAACATACTTGAAGATTATGATAAGCTACAAACGGCATCATATGTCGTCCAGGAGATAATGCCCTTTATGTCCAACAAATCAAGAAGGTAGATCAAGAATTTCACGAGCACCGAGCAACACTGCAAAATAAAATACTCCATCCTTTCAAGTAAACCATCAAGCATGAAGCATTGGGGGCTTCTGTTGATACCAAATTTAATCTGCTGACGTGGACCAATCATACGAAGACACCTGGCTATCTACATGGCAACAACAGACCTCTCCGAGGAACTCACAGGCTCCGAGGAATAGACCTCTCCGAGGAACTCACAGGCTCCGAGGAACATACCTCTCCGAGGAACTCACAGGCTCCGAGGAACATACCTCTCCGAGGAACATACTTCTCCGAGGAACTCTTGAATACCAGGAAGATCAACATACCCGAGTTACTCAGACGGTCCGAGCTGCATCTCGGCCACAGTACTGATTGCCAGATAACGAACAGTCCAACTGGTTCATTAAATGATTATCCTTGATGCACAAGCCTAAGGGCATTAAATGTATTACCCTTTCATATGTATATCATTTAATGTATCGACCCTTTCATGTACAGCCTCAAGGCTATAAATACCTTGTATCATCCTCATTCAAGGGGACCGGAATTTCTTGAGAGAAACTTGTAATCAAGAATTCCACAAACACTCAGCAATAACATAACAGTGGACGTAGGCTTTATTCCTAGCCGAACCACTTTAAAAATCTTTGTCTTATTTATTTATCTGTGATTAAATAATTAGAGCGATCTAGTTTTTTACATCAACACTCAAGAAGCTCCTTTTTCAAGGATTCCATTAAACCTTTAAGGCTACCTCTCTCGCCTTCTATATATTCTAGCTTCTCTCGAAGAGTTCTCTCTCGTGTCCTCAGGTCTTCCACTAACGTACTCTCATCAACAACTTTGACACGCTCTCTTAATCTTGCTTCTAACTTCAAATTGGCCCTTTTTAATATAATTGATTCTTCATATAATTCTTGAAAATCATTTTGAAGTTCACTCACATTAACCTCTTCTTCATTTTCACTCTCTCTTTCTTCTCCACTCTCATTATCATAAAAAATAAGGGAATCATAAACTATGACCTTAGAAGTGTCATGTGATAAATTTTCATCTATATATGAGTTCTCACTGCCACTCACATGACTAGCCATAAAAGCCACAAAATTGGGCTTAGTGGGGGAATTGGTCCCTCTTCCTTATCACTATCACTAAGGGTCGCATTATATGAAATGGGTCTTACCCTCTCTCCTTAGTTTAGTGGGGGACTCAGAAGCCCTATGGCCATAACCCTCACAACCAAAACACCTATTTGACTCGTCCCTATTTAAATTTTCATTAATAGTTTTAGGGATCCTCTCGGCTTTGTCATGCTTAGAAGTTTCAAATTTCTTAAAGTCATTTTTAATTTATCTTTGTTAATTTTAAGAAACTTTCGAAATTTCCTAGCAAACAATGCTATATCTTTCGAGTCACTATCAATCTCACTCTCTACTACTTGTTTATCCTCTTTTCAGGATTTTAAAGAAATGCCCTTTTCAATTTTCTTTTCAATTTTAGAGGGAAACATGTCCAGTTCATAGGTTTGTAAATCACCTACAAGCTCTTCTAATTTCATAGAGGCTAAAGTTGGTAAAGAATTTAAAACGGTCACTTTTGGAATAAATCTATCGGGTAGGGACCTTAAATTTTTTTTTCTACTCGGTTGTCGGGTATTTTCTCTCCCAAGTTAAAAGATGAATTAACAATATCTGAAAGTCTAGCATAGAATTCATCAAAAGTTTCTTTTTCGTTCATTTTGATGGTTTCAAATTGAGTGGTGAGGTTTTGGAGTTTTGAAGCTTTAACAACACTTGTACCCTCATGAGTGAGTTGAAAAATATCCCACTCTTCTTTAGCAGTCTCACACGTCATAATGCGTCGGAATTCATCCGGTTGGACAGCGCTAAACAAGGCATTTAAACCACAGAGATTAAAATTTGAAAGTTTAAACTCATTCTCACTCGATCTATCGGTCGGTTTGGGAACACGTTCATTATCTACTAAATGTGTTGGTGGAGACCACCCGTTAACTACCGATAACCAAACCCTCTCATCGATAGATTTAAGTACCGATTTCATTCGCGCTTTCTAGTACGCATAATTAGAACCATCGAAAATAGGATATTTTGAAAATGGGGAAAATTCCATTTTAGCCAAAAAATAGTTAAAGAATCTTAACGAAATAATTCATTGTTTTGGCTCTGATACCAATTTGAACAAGAGAAGGCCCCCAATTTTAATTTAAAACCTTTTATACTTCAAAACGATAATTTCCTTTTTAATTATGCGGAAGAGAAAGATAATGGTTCAAATTAAAACAACTTAACAAAATTTAATTTTTGTCAAATTAAATTAAAACCAAAATGAAATTAACTTGAAACACACACTTATGTTAATTTCACTTAAACAAAATTAATCCAAGTCCTAGAAAATTTGCCTAAGTCATATTTCTCAATTTTAACAAATTAGGCCAAACCAAATTTTAACACATTAAATTAATGACTTGAATTAATTAAAAGTTACCCAAAATTAATTTAGCACTAAATTAAACATGTAGTGATTAAAACCAAAATTTTATCTTGAATTAGCTTAGCATGCGTTCTAGGTGAGTATAGTAAGATAAAATAAACAATAAATCACTATGCCGCGATGTACGAGGAAAAACCCACAACGGGAAAAAACCTCGGACGACCCTAGCCTCAAATCCACTAAGTACGGAATTTACAAATACAAGCGAGATGACTTAAGACACTAGACTCGATCCCGCTCAAGTCTCAGTGCGTCTTCTTGTATCAACCTCTTCCTAGCGAATAACCACGGAGCTCCACCGCAGTTTCGGAATCCACCGATCGGACTTTATATGGTCACCGTCACCCGAACAAGGAGCCTTTCTCTAAGAGAGTAAATCAACGCAAACCTCTTCTTCTTAGTGGGATTTATAAGCAAACCCAAACGTCTCTTCAAAATGGTAGAGATGAAAAACCGGTGCCAAAACTCCAAGAAAAGTGTATTTATATGGAACTTGGATTAAACAATCAATTGTCTATAAACTAAAGCGTCAAATGAATTTTTCTTTGAAAGATGACCACTCAAAACCATGAACTTTTCTTGGAAGAATTTTCTCTCAAAAACTTCTCTCTATGAGTTATAATGGAATAAAAAGTTAAGTTAGAAAATTTCATTTCCACACATAAGAGGTTCTGTCAAAAGATAGTGGGAAAAACAAGTGGGAAAGTGGGTCAAAACTGCTTAAAACTGGCAAATACCTGTTCCCGCCAATTTTCGTTCGAACTACATTTCGTTCGAACGAGTTTTCTAACGAAGTCACAGTGTGAACTCGTTAGAAATCTCATTGGAAATCTCGTTCGAACAGCCATCTCGTTCGAACGACTTTTCCAACGTAGTTCCAGTGGCCAATATGGAAACTTGATGCTAAACTCGTTCGAATGACAATGTGGTTCGAACGACAAAGTTGTTTGAACGACATTTCGAATGAACTTTCATAAAGTTTAAAAATTTCTATTTTTAGCCCAGAAACTTTATAAACTACATTTTAAAGTTTTAAGAAAATCTTTCTGAAATAAAACAACAGTTTTAAAATCAACAACACCCAATATTAAATGTTCCAAGATCCTATATATATAATCAAAATGCATTCATACCATAGGAGCAATGAAACCATGTGGTGACGTAGAAACGAGGCACAAACAAACTCGACAATGTGATGAAGCTTTATAGTCTTGGCCGCTACATCTTCAACAGACACGTCATAGGCTTGAAGGAAGATCAATGAACTCTATCCTATGACTCAAACGTTTTTGTCCGGAATTGAGCAAAAACTACAAAGGACTCAGTTGGAAATTTGTGTCCTTACAGTTAGTTATAAAACATATATTAGATGTTTATGGAGTTGGTGGATGAGATTAGAAACAACAAAAATTGAGAAAATTGAGGTTTGGATTTTTGGAGAATAAGGTGAATTGTGTGTGACACCCCGCCTAATAAAATACCGGGTGATCAGTCCTATACCAAATTGAAATAGGAATCCCAATTCGTTCATCCTTAGCATCACTGTCGAAAACTTTTTAAATCTTACTAACCACCTACAATTTCAAAAAGCTGGTGCCAAATTTTATATTTTTAATTAAACAAACCAGTTCATGCGGAATAAAAATAAACCATTTGCACATCTGAATTGAAACAACTAAATAAGTAATTAAATAATTTTCCAAATAAACCATCGGCCACCAAAGTGAAATTCAATACAAACAACCAACACCTGAATAAATACATCTGAAAACCAAACTGAGAAGTCTGGGTGACAAGCCCTAAATAAAACTGAAACTAGTAGAAGATTCCTATTCTAGGAAAGAATAAACGATGCGTCTAATACAAGCTCCTACTAGCATCCACACATGCCGCAGCTCCGTGTCCCTGGAATAGAATATCAATCCTGGCGTCCCTGTGGCTGGACACCTAAAAGGTTTTAAAAATGTTGTATATCAAGTGTTAGTACACAAAACGTTTTGAAAATATTTAGCAAGTAATTTATCGTGATAAATATCAGTTATTGATTACACATGCTAGGATCACGCACACTCTTTCGAGTTTCCTCACCTCTTGTCTATCATGCACACCTAACGGTTACCTTAACCCCCACCTAGATGTACTACCCCATCCAACTAGTCCTCGCATAACCTCCCCTTGCCATACTACTCTAACCCGAGTATAATTATTCAAGAATTATAAGTTATTTCACCAATTAACTCAATTAATTCCTTCTTAAATAATAGCATATAACTGTGACACAAGTTATATAAAGTAAGTACATCACACACTGTATTATTAACCGCATATAATAATTAATACCATTATATACGAACCTTTACTAAAACATCCACACATATATCATACGTATGTCCATCCTTCCGAGTATACCCTCAACGGATGATTCCCTCTAAAGTGCCATCTCACTAGGTGTGCTCACATAACCTAGTTACCCAGGTTGGGATCGCTCACCAACCTGGCCCAAAATATAAACGAAGTGGAGATGGTCATATTCCTTCCCTGAAAGTGAGATAAGCCCCTCACCCATATACCGGACACTATGACCTGGGGATATACTCACCCTACTCCTCAAGCTAGGGGATTCACCCACATCGTGCAACCTCCCTTGATAGCACTAGAGTATAAGTAAATAAATATCTAATCACTCATATTTAATAGCACACACAATATATACACATATATATATATACTATCACTACACCGTATATATATATATATATATATAAAATAAACCCCGGCTTCACCGTGTACTCAGAACCCGAAACACTAGCCTAAAATTTCCTGAGTCTCTGGCCTGACTCAACTAAATAAATTTTCTCACTTATTAAATTATCATTGTCCCGAGTCTGCGGTCCGACTCTAATTTATTTAATTCACACATTAATTAATATGATATTTTTCCCGAGTCTATAGCCCAACTCTAATATAAATACTTTACACAATAATTTATATAATAATTTCCCGAGTCTATGATTCGACTCTAGTTTAATTAATTTACACATTAATTAATTCATTACCTTCCCGAGTCTACAGTCCGACTCTAATTTAATTAATTAAACATTAATTAATTTAATACTTTCTCGAGTCTGTAGTCCGACTCTAATTTAATTAATTACACATTAATTAATTTAATACTTTCCCGAGTCTATGGTCCGACTCTAATTTAATTAATTACAGATTAATTAATTTAATATTTTCCCGAGTCTATGGTCCGACTATAATTTAATTAATTGCACATTAATTAATTTAATACTTTCCCGAGTCTATGGTCCGACTATAATTTAATTAATTGCACATTAATTAATTTAATACTTTCCTGAGTCTACACTCCGACTCTAATTTAATTAATTAACACATCAATTAATCTAATACTTGGTGTCGCCCAACCATTATACCCGGACTTGCTCACTTGGCCCGTAACTTAATATTTCCAGAGTCTATGTTCCGACTCTAAATAAATTTACTCTCTCAATGATTAGTGTAATACTTTAAAATCAAGTCGTCATACTTAATCAAATTTTAGGTAAATACTACCTAACTTCTCTACTAATCACACTTAAGTAGATTTTATATATATTCTAGCTGTCCACTTATGTTCCAGCCACTCTTACCCATATGTAGTTTATACAATTTTAGTTATGCACTAATAGTTCTCACTTCTATTACACCTGAGTATATATTGAAAACAATAATTAGGTATACCCCACCTAATATTACTCCAATCACACATAAGTAGGTTATTCAGACGGTATATCTTTCACACACACATATACCTAGTACATCATATCCTAGTATCGGTCCTATTTCACACATTAAGGACAAATGATTTGGAATGTCTCCTAGAACCTTGGTCGTATTGTCTCCTCGAGTAATGTTCGGAATGTCTCCTCGAACCAGGCTCCGAATATCTCATCGAGCATAGTTCAAAATTTCTCATCGAACTTACTAATCCTATCACAAGGAAACACACAATAGGCATTCATAACCCAAGTAATCCTATTAAACCATAGGTATTCACACAAACCAATTATTCATACTTGTACGTAATATATTTCTCTCTAATATTCACCGTACTTGTTTGCTTTACGAATTTATTTCACTTTCGTATTAATTCGAGTATTCACACAACTCTAAGGGTCCTAGTTACCCCTTATTATATCAATTCAGTAGTTATCCTTGTTAACCCACTGACCTAACGAATTTAAGCTCGCTCACGCTTTTTCGTAATTATATTCTTATCATCTCGAATTAAAGTACGTCACAATCAAGCCTATGAATCTCCGCTTTAACTCTCTGACAAAATTAAAGTCCAACACTCAATCATAGACCTACTGCCATATCATTATTCCATCAATATTTTTCATCAAGGTCCCAAACACTTCCCTGATAAAATTTTAGACAGTTGAGGCTTAAAAAGAAAAATCTCAAATTTTTTGGCAGATTAAACACCCTCTAGTAAAATTTTGATTTCTCCCTCTACAGAACTCCGATTGACGTGATTCCAAGTTCATTAGATAGATAAGAGAAATAAATTTCCAGGAATGTATGGTTCTCACTCTAATTTGAAGTAAAATTCAAATCTCACACGTTTAAAATCATGTCAAAATTCTGGCAGATTACTATGTTGACATATCAAACACCCTGTAGTAAAATGTCGATTACTCCCTCTACAGAACTCCGATTGACCTGATTCCAAATTCATTGGATAGATAAGAGAAATAAATTTCCAGGTATGTATGGTTCACACTCTAATTCGAAGTACAACTCAAATGGAATACATTTAAAGTTGTGTCAAAAATTCTGGCAGATTGACATCTTGTGTTCACCAATTAAACCCTAAGTCATTCAAGATTCACGTTCTTCATCCAAGAACTCATAAAGATTCCATGTTAATCATCAAATATATTCAGATTAAATTTTATCTTAACTTAGGGATTCATTCTACATGCAATCCTACCCAAACATGTGATCTATTCAAACATTTATTTCAAGGGTTTTCAATGGAATCAACCAATTCTTAAAACTCCCTACACATGGCTATTATAACTTGAATTTGATTTGTAATAGACACTTACCTTATGTCCAGTAGTTCTGATTTCATGATTGTGGTTGGTGATTGATGATCTTTCTCCTTCAATCTTTCTTCCCAATGAGTTTGTGGTGAAAGTCTCCTTTGAATCCTTCCCACTTCTTCCTTTTTGCCTTGAAATTGTTTCTCTCTTCTCCCTAATGGCTACGGTGTGTTTTTCTTCCCCGTAACCCTAGCCTCCAACTCTTATAATCTGACTTAGAGTTCTAAAATTCGTGGGTCTCCTCACCCTAAAATGTAAAAAGGCCAAAATACCCTCGTATGGGCCCGGTTTAGCCCAAAAATGCCCCGAGACCCAATTACTACCCTCGGGTACTCTTTTCTGACTATCTCGACCCATCCGGACTCAACCGCGCACTCAGAATTATCATTCGAAATACTTTTTTTACATTTCTAAATTTCGACCTCAAAATGCGACACACATTTAATTCGGACAATTAAACTTAAAAGTCGCCAAAATAATAAATTCTATTTACTTAAATAAATTCTCCAAATCATAAATTTAAGTTTCTCTAGTTTAAATATTTTTATAACTCCTAAAATAATTAAATATTAAATACTCAAAATTATGTGGTGTTACATACTTCCCCTCTTACAAAGGAATTTCGTCCTCGAAATTAAGATAAGCCTATCCTTCCGAGCTTCAAATTTAACTCTCCAGTCATGTTCCTATAAGCTCGCTATATCTATCTCTCCCGCTTCTAACCATAACTTATACACATATGCATTAATTTAACCAGGGCACCCATACACCCTATACCCATTCCTAACAGCACAAAATTGTCTTAATTAACCCGGGTGCCCATACACCCTATCCCCGTGCTTTATCGCATAAAAGTTACCCGACTATGCTAGTCGTAACTCGTAATATAACTTCCATCCCGTAGTCATATCACACACACACACACACACACACACACATATATATATATATATATATATATATATATATATATACTGCTCGAGGTATCCAATCCATGTACTAACGACCAAACATCTCCCCAGTTCCAACGTTGCATCAAGTTTCATGCGTGGGACATCTCGCAAAGAGAAATCCAAACAAGGAACCCCCACGATATACTACTACCTAACATTTTCAGTCGTTGAGATCCGTTAGACCCTCAATTCATAGCACGTACCCCTAAATACTTGTCTCTTAACACAAAAGTATATACTCCTATCCTTATGCTACCAAAGACAACATAACATACGGCGCCCTTACTATCACTAGTTCTTGCGCAAAAATAAACCCCGAGCTATCTCTCCCTGCTCGAAAATAAATTTAACCAGCCTGATTCACTTCGATAACCACCCCTACTCCCCGGGATAAAATATGAGAATAGAAGACCTCATTTTGTGTCTATCGCACCGCACAATACAATATATATACACACATATATATAGGCTAGACCCCCTCCCAGGTGATACCTAGTACAAATCATACCCTGGTGTTGCGAACACCAAAACTTAACCCTACTATCCACAATAGTTCAAATCCATAACTATCCAGCCAATATTTGAGAAATATTATCAACCATATTCCAATAATTCTCAAAAGTAGTAACCCCTCGCATAATTCGAATCTTCTCTCAGTGTACGCCTCCACTCTCCCGTGAAGAACACCAAAGAACTCCGCTACCCCACTAAAAGTTTATCTACATACTATGGCTGCTATAGCCAGCGTACCCACTAAACTTGACTTACCTACGAACTCTAGGGGTATAACTATTTTTCCTGATGAGCCTCTCTAGTCTCATCTCCCCCGGCTGCCCTAGCTACTCTCTCTCTCTCCTGGGAAGCATCTAAAATGAGAGTCGAATCGTATGAGTTCACCCTCAAATATAAATTTGGCAGAAGAACGTAAACGCATATACGTGTGAGAATAAAACAGCCCTATAATAGGGATCTATATCAAAGATTGCTAAGCCGAAATGTTAAAAGTCGCACAGATCCTAAGGACACTAGAACCTGATGCTCTGATACCATCTGTGACACCCTGCCTAATAAAATACCGTGTGATCAGTCCTATACCAAATTAAAATAGGAATCCCAGTTGGTTCATCCTTTGCATCACTGTCGAAAACTTTTTAAATCTTACTAACCACCTACTATTCCAAAAATGTAGTGCCAAATTTTATCTTTTTAATTAAACAAACCAGTACATGCGGCATAAAAATAAACCATTCACACATCAGAATTGAAACAACTAAATAAGTAATTAAATAATTTTTCGAATAAACCATCGGCCACCAAAGTGAAATTCAATACAAACAACCAACACCTGAATAAATACATCTGAAAACCAAACTGAGAAGTCTGGGTGACAAGCCCTAAATAAAACTGAAACTAGTAGAAGATTCCTATTCTAGGAAAGAATAAACGATGCGTCTAATACAAGCTCCTACTAGCATCCACACATGCCGCAGCTCCGTGTCCCTGGAATAGAATATCAATCCTGGCGTCCCTGTGGCTGGACACCTAAAAGGTTTTAAAAATGTTGTATAGCAAGTGTTAGTACAAAAAACGTTTTGAAAATATTTAGCAAGTAATTTATCGTGATAAATATCAGTTATTGATTACGCATGCTAGGATCACGCACACTCTCTTGAGTTTCCTCACCTCTCGTCTATCATGCAGATTTAACGGTTACCTTAACCCCCACCTAGTTATACTACCCCGTCCAACTAGTCCTGGCATAACCTCCCCTTGCCATACTACTCTAACCCGAGTATAATTATTCAAGAATTATAAGTTATTTCACCAATTAACTCAATTAATTCCTTCTTAAATAATAGCATATTACCGTGACACAAGTTATACAAAGTAAGTACATCACACACTGTATTATTAACCGCATATAATATTTAATACCATTATATACGAACCTTTACTAAAACATCCACACATATATCATACGTATGTCCATCCTTTCGAGTATACCCTCAACAGATGATTCCCTCAAAAGTGCCATCTCACTAGGCGTGCTCACATAACCTAGTTACCCAGGTTGTGATCACTCACCAACCTGGCCCAAAATATAAACGAAGTGGAGCCGGTCATATTCCTTCCCTGAAAGTGAGATAAGCCCCTCACCCATATACCAGACGCAATAACCTGGGGATATACTCACCCTACTTCTCAAGCTAGGGGATTCACCCATATCGTGCAACCTCCCTTGATAGCACTAGAGTATAATTAAAGAAATATTTAATCACTGAAATTTAATAACACACACAATATATTAACACACATTTATATATATATACAATATCACTACACCAAATATATATATATATGAAATAAACCCCGGCTTCACCGTGTACTCACAACCCGAAACACTAGCCTGAAATTTCCTGAGTCTCTAGGCTGACTCAACTAAATAAATTTTCTCACTTATTAAATTATCATTGTCCCGAGTCTGTGGTCCGACTCTAATTTATTTAATTCACACATTAATTAGTATGATATTTTTCCCGAGTCTATAGCCCAACTCTAATATAAATACTTTACACATTAATTTATATAATAATTGCCCGAGTTTATGATTCGACTCTAGTTTAATTAATGTACACATTAATTAATTTATTACCTTCCCGAGTCTACAGTCCGACTCTAATTTAATTAATTACACATTAATTAATTTAATACCTTCTAGAGTCTGTAGTCCGACTCTAATTTAATTAATTACACATTAATTAATTACACATTAATTAATTTAATACATTCCCGAGTCTATGGTCCGACTCTAATTTGATTAATTACAAATTAATTAATTTAATACTTTCCAGAGTCTATGGTCCGACTATAATTTAATTAATTGCACATTAATTAATTTAATACTTTTCCGAGTCTATAGCCCGACTCTAATTTAATTAATTAACACATCAATTAATTTAATACTTGGTGTCGCCCAACCATTATACCCGGGCTCGCTCACTTGTCCCATAACTTAATATTTTCCGAGTCTTTGTTCCGACTCTAAATTAATTTACTCTCTCAATGATTAGTTTAATACTTTAAAATCAAGTTGTCATACTTAATCAAATTTTAGGTAAATACTAGCTACTTTCTCTACTAATCACACTCAAGTACATTTTATATATATATTCTAGTTGTCCACTTATGTTCCAGCCACTCTTACCCATATCTAGTTTATACAATTTTAGTTATGCACTAATAGTTCTCACTACTATTACACCTGAGTATATATTGAAAACAATAATTAGGTATACCCCACCTAATCTTACTCCTGTCACACATAAGTAGGTTATTCAGACGATATATCTTTCACACACACATATACCTAGTACAACATATCCTAGTATCGGTCTTATTTCACACATTAAGGACAAATGATTCGGAATGTCTCCTCGAACCTGGCTCCGAATGTCTCATCGAGCATAGTTCAGAATGTCTCATCGACCTTACTAATCCTATCACAAGGAAACACACAACAGGCATTCACAACCCAAGTAATCCTATTAAACCGAAGGTATTCACACAAACCAATTATTCATACTTGGACGTAATATATTTCTCTCTAATATTCACCGTGCTTGTTTGCTTTACAAATTTATTTCACTTTCGTATGAATTCGAGTATTCACACAAGGGTCCTAGTTACTCCTTATTATATCAATTCAGTAGTTACCCTTGTTAACCCACTGACCTAACTAATTTAATCTCACTCACGCTTTTCCGTAATTATATTTTTATCATCTCGAATTAGAGTACGTCACAATCAAGCCTATGAATATCCACTTTAACTCTCTCACAAAATTAAAGTCCAACACTCAATCATAGACCTACTGCCATATCATTATTCCATCAATATTTTTCATCAATGTCCCAAACACTTCCCCGATAAAATTTTAGACAGTTGAGGCTTAAAAAGAAAAATCTCAAATTTTCTGGCAGATTAAACACCCTCTAGTAAAATTTCGATTTCTCCCTCTACAGAACTCCGATTGACCTGATTCCAAGTTCTTGGATAGATAAGAGAAATAAATTTCCAGGAATGTATGGTTCACACTCTAATTCGAAGTAAAATTCAAATCTCACACGTTTAAAATCAAGTCAAAATTCTGGCAGATTATTATGTTGACAGATCAAACACCATGTAATAAAATGTCGATTACTCACTCTACAGAACTCCGATTGACCTGATTCCAAATTCAATGGATAGATAGGAGAAATACCTTTTAGGCATGTATGGTTCACACTCTAATTCGAAGTACAACTCAAATGGAATACGTTTAAAGTTGTGGTAAAAATTCTGGGAGATTGACATCTTGTGTTCATCAATTAAGCCCTAAGCCATTCAAGATTCATGTTCTTCATCCAACAACTCATATAGATTCCATGTTACTCATCAAATATATTCAAATTTCATTTTATCTTTACTTTGGGATTCATTATACATGCAATCCTACCCAAATATGTGATCAATTCAACCATTTAATTCAAGGGTTTTCAAGAGAATCAATCAATTCTTAAAACTCCCTACACATGGGTATTATAACTTGAATTTGATTTGCAATAAACACTTGCTTTATGTCCAGTAGGTCTGATTTCATGATTTTTGTTGGTGATTGATGATCTTTCTCCTTCAATCTTTCTTCCTAATGAGTTTGTGGTGAAAGTCTCCTTTGAATCCTTCCCACTTCTTCCTTTTTGCCGTAGAATTGTTTCTCTCTTCTCTCTAATGGCTACGGTGTATTTTTCTTCTCCATAAACCTAGCCTCCAACTCTTATAATTTTACTTAGAGTTCTAAAATTCGTGGGTCTCCTCACCCTAAAATGTAAAAAGGCCAGAATGCCCTCGTATGGGTCCGGTTTAGCCCAAAAATGCCCCGAGACCCAATTGCTACCCCTGGGTACTCTTTTCTAACTATCTCGACCCATCTGGACTCAACCGCGCACTCACAATTATCATCCAAAATACTTTTTGATATTTCTAAATTTCGACCTCAAAATGCGACACACATTTAATTCGGACAATTAAACTTAACAGTCGCCAAAATAATAAATTCTACTCACTTAAATAAATTCTCCAAATCATAAATTTAAGTTTCTCCAGTTTAAATATTTTTATAACCCCCAAAATAATTAAATATTAAATACTCAAAATTACGGGGTGTTACATAGTGACCTGCGTCCTTTCCAAATTAATTCGGCCAGGGCGAATCGAGTCGGCTCTTGGTCAAAAAATGAAAATTGTAGATTTTTCGATATGGTCGCGTGGGCACCGACCGCGTATTTTTCTGAATTTTTTTGGATTTATAATGATTTTTCTACAGAAGGCTATCCGAGATCGAAATCGTTAGGGATAAATTTAGGCTAGAATTATTTGGAGATAAATATTAGGGGTTTCCAAATAGAGTGTTAGGACATATAAAGGACTTGTGGATATATGAAAAGTTTGGGTTCATAGAAATAAATACGAGTTATAATTTAAATGGAGATTAGATTGAGTTTTGGGTTTTTGGGATATATATAAAACCTAAGAAGATTTGGAGATTTCGGACCAGGCGAATCGATTCGGGCAAGCTGAATGGATTCGATATCAAACAGTAAGAAAGTAGAAACATTTTGAATCGATTCGGATAAGACGAATTGATTCGGTGGCCAGCGAATCGATTTGGACAGGACGAATCGATTTGGTTCTGGGAGATTTTTGAGGTTTTCTCCTTTAAGTTTAGGGAAATTTAAACTATGGTTTTGGAGATTATTATAGGAGATTATAGATATAATATTAGGACACCTAGAGGATGGTAATTGAGGGTGACTAAACCCCAGGATGAAATAAGGAACCTCCGATTAATTTACTGTACGATCTGGGGTATGGATTTAATGAAAACTTGGGAATATTTGGGGTTATTGGCCATCGTTATGCGAGATTGGCAAATATGGCCACACACACATATATATATATATATATATATATATATATATTATCATTTTATATATATACTATAATCACATCATATATATATATATATATATTTGAGGAATGATGTATATTATATATATGATGTGATTATAGTATATATATAAAATGATAATATATATATATATATATATATATATATATATATATATATGTTTGAATGGTATATATATTTATGTGAAGCATACCCCCTCTTTGCTATCATGGGAAGTTGTGCGATGTGGGTGAGGCCCTTGGGTTGAGGAGAAGGGAGCGTATAGTCCCTGGGTCATAACATCCATTTTTATATTGTGTGATTTTTATTAGGGGTGAGACATGGTTGGTATGTTTCGTCTCACTTTCGGGGAGGAACTATGACTGCTTCTCATACGTTGTGATTTGAGTTTTACCAAGGCGGTGTGAGAATTCCGACTGTTGGTACCCAGGATGATACGTGAGCGATTCCATGGTAGATGATAGCATTGAGACATCATCCTCGAGTTATAGCTCGTTGGGATGGTTATTATACTAGTGTGTACAGTATATTACTTGTGTATGAGAACACGATATTATATATCTCTAATAAGTGTAAAGAGACAAATGAAAGGATTTATTCTCATTCCGGAAGACTTTATCCGGACTTAAATTATGATATGAAAAATAAAAATTGAGTATGTTATGTATATGTGTTTATTATGGTCATATATATACATTACGTACTGAGGGCCTAATGGATCTCGACGATCGACATTTCCAATTAGTAGTGTATCGGGGAGGGGGGGGGTTCCTTGTTTGAATTTCGCTTTGCGAGACACCCCACACACGAACATGGAACAATGTTGAGACAAGGGAGAAGTTTAGCCCTTAGTACTCGAGTGATTTAAATTTAAGAGTTTTGATGAAATGGATTAGTTAGGCAGGGTAGCTTAACTAGGAATTTGTAGGAGATATGCGTTGGGTGTGCACTATTAGAAGAGAGGTGAGGGGGTATCTCATGGGAGTACGTTACCAATTTAAATATGAGATAAAACATATTTTCATAAATAAAGCATTTATGCACTTGCTAAATATTTTCACAAATCGGGCTCTGACCCGTATATCTATTTTTCCTCTCTTTTGTTGCATATATATATATATATATATATATATATATATATATATATATATATATATATATATATATATATATATATATATATATATATATATATATATAGGTGTCCAGACACAGGGATGCCTAGATGATAATCCTTTCAAGTCAGATGTGTGCTGTAGCAGCTGTGGATGCATGCAGGTTTACTATAGATGCTTTTATCCTTGTAATCTAGATATGAGGTATTGTATAAACATTTGGGCTAATAACCCAACTGCATTTATTTTTTCTTTTACCGCCTTTTATATGGATTTGATTTGGTTGTATATTGGTAAACCGAGTGTTCAGTTATTTTTATTTCATCTCAGTTTCATTTTTACATAAACCGTGTGAATGTTTTAATTGATTAATTTGTTTAAAAGATTAGTTAAATAAAATTTTGACGCCAGCCTAATAGGTTAGTAGTAATTAATTTGGTTTTCGAGAGTGATGCTAAGAATGAACCATATGCGACTCCTATTTTAATTTGGTATAGGAGTGATCACCCGGTATTTTACTAGGCGGGGTGTCACAGTTTCCTATATAAAAAGTTTTTTTTCTACCCACCCAATCCTAGAAAAGAAAAGACACAAACTAATAGGTGAGAAACAACCATGAAAAGACAAAACACCAATCTTCCAAGAAAACAAGTGAGAAGAATATGCGTGACAAAATTTGAGAATTTGTGCAGAAAGTATGCAACATAGAAAATAAATTAACAACTTGATCAAACTTATGTACTCATCTCTCCTCCATTTTGACTAAATTAGACAATGGTTGATACTTAACTAGAAAAGTGTTAGACAATGGTCTAATAAGCATCTCCTACATTAAACTAATTTTAAAAGATATCGTATCCTCTTGATACCTTTATCGTAAAATCTCATAGATATTGTACAAAGAATAAATACATGAATAATTTTTTTTCTAATTATCGAGTACAATCGTTCCGATTATGTGTTAAAGTCTTTCAAAATGGGATTTATCTAATGGTATAGTAAATAAATCAACAAGTTTTTTTTATCATAAGTAACATGTTCAATAACTAGCTCTTTTAATTTAACTATCTCTTTGATAAAGTGATGATGAATATTAATGTGTTTGGTTCAACTATATCTCACAAGATATTCTATAACATTTATTTCACTTTCATTATCACAAGAAAGATGAAGTTTTGACTCAAAGACATCATAATCATGTAGTATTTGTTTAATCCATAAAAGTTGAGAACAACATGCACTAACAACAATATACTCAGACTCAAAAGTTGATAATATAACACTAGCTTGCTTTTTACTAGATCAGATTCTATTCTAGATAAAAACAACCACCTCAAGTGGAACAAAAATCATCTATACTACCTAACCAATATGCATCTAAGTACACAATTATCCCAAAAATATAATCATTGGAATACCAAAGTCCATAATCAATTGTACCTCTCACATATTTTTGACACAAGTGAGAAGAGACTCTTTAGGGTCGGATTGAAACCGTGCGTAAATGGAGACGACATATTGGATATTGGTTCTGGACGTGGTCAAGTGTGGTAAATTGCAAATGATACTGCGATATAAAGTGGGGTCAACAGCGCTGCCATTTTCATCTTTAGTTAACTTAGTCTTAATTTTCATAGGCATGAAAGATGTCTTAGAAATTTCAAGTCCAAATGTAGAAATCAAATCCTTAGCATACTTAAATTGGGAAATAAATAATCCAACATCACATTGTTTAACTTGGAGTCCTAGAAAGTATTGTAACTCCCCCATAAGGGACATTTTAAATTCACTACTCATGGATTTAGAAAAAGAGTCCACCTCTCTTTGAGAAGTAAAATTAAAGACAATATCAACATATATCTGAGCAATTGAAATAGACTCATTAGTTTTTTTAAGAAATAGAGTTTTATTTACTCCACCTCTAACAAAACCATTTTAAGATATAAAAATATGTTAATCACTCATACCATGCATAAGGTGAAAATGCGTTACTAAAGCCGTTTATTGAAAATAAACTATTTAAGTAACTCCGAGTTATTTTTTGAAGAAACTCTTTTCTTAAATCAAAATATTTGAACACAAGATGTGTTTAACAAAATAGTATGTATGAGATCTATTCAAGATTTAAGCAACAAGTTTAAAAGAAAATTTAAAAAAGTTTTTAAACACAACACAACCAAGAATGGGGTGAGAAAATGTAGAAAGATTCTGTTCACAATTTTTTACGTGGTAAAACCTCACCAATTGAGGAAACATCCACGACTCCCTCTACGGAGTAAAAAGAAAAATCCACTAAAACAAATTTATGAGTTACAAGCTATTTAACTAACATGCAAACAACTTAGACCTATATAAGTTTAGGAATGTACCCTCTGGCGTCCTTATAACTTTTCTGCAGTTCTGATTGTAGATGTAGTTCTCTCAGTTTGTCAACTCCTTATTTGTTCCAGCACTTTACGTCGACTTATGTTCACAGGATCTTATTACCAACACTTTTCGTGTTGTAGTGTGAAAGTGTTTGTGGAGGTGCTCTCTAACACATGCATGCACACACGCACACTTATTAAGTACAAACAATCCTAACAAATTACAGTTACACTATATGCTGTGATCTTTTCTTTTCTTTCTTTCTTACAAAACTTTGAACCTTTTTTTTTACCTTTTAATCTATCCCAGAATCCACGGATATCTTGCGTCGAAATCAGTCAAGATCTTAATCAATCTCAGTTTTGAAAAGATTTTCGAGATTGAAAACCTCCAAGTGAGATTCCAAACTAGGTCAAAGGTTTAGTTTTACAAGAACAAGAAACAGAAAGCATTTATTGTTGATCTCAAAGTAAGAAAACGTTTTAGGTAAAATAATCAAGAATATATTTCTCAAGATGAGAAATAAAACGAAACTAAGTGTAACGTAACATGAAAACTCAGATCTGAAATTTCTATGGAATCAGAAACTAGATCTGGGTAAAAGCCTAAGTTGGAAATCAGATCTCACGAACACAAGGTTACAGCAACCAAGATAACTCAACTCAAACTCTCAAACACTCAAGAAACACTCAGGATGGTGTTTTTAAGAAGTGTTTGGGTTAGGTTTTTTGAAGAGGATTTTGGACGAAGTTAGGGTTTCTAACTTTCTTCTCTCTCTGGTTTCTCTCTTCTCTCTCTTCTCTCTTTTCTCTTCTCTCTCTAATCTCAGAAGAATGCAAAAATGGCAAAAGTCTTCAAAGTCTGAGGGAAGGCCTCTTTTTATAGTGAGAGGAGAAGATTCGAGATAACAGATCTAAACCAAGGGCTGTGATCGAGTCAATATAATTTGACTTGAATCCAATGGCTCACACAAGGCCGTGGTTAAACGAGCGCTGATTGGCTTAAAAGGTTACAGAGGGATACTCCAAGGCGACATGCAGACCATTGATAAGAAATGATCCAAGGGCTGATAACACACGCGTCAATTGTCTCAGTAAAGAAACACACTTGCAACCAATCAGAGAGCAACATGTGTTGGTCAGTTAAGGGATGTAAAACGCGCGTCCAAAGTAATTACAGAGTAAACCCTGAAGTCTCTGTCGCTTTTGGATTCTACCCAAAGTGACATTAGGCCATAAAATACAACAAACAATATTTAGAGAATGACCCCAAAAACTTTTAAATCAAGTTTTAATTATTAAAACATTTTTTTAAAAAAAGTTCAAAAAATCCCAAAAAATTATTACAAATTAAACTTGGGGATTTAAACATACTCAACACATGTACACACATAATAATGCTATATGACATGCATGAAATGAATTCTAAGTGTGTGAGTGTTGACAATAGTCTCTTGATCATTACAAGATGGAGAGATGAAGAAGCAAACCAATCTCTGAGGCTCTTTGGTTTCTAGGTTGAACACAATTTTGTCATAATTTCCAAACTAGATGAGCACTTATACAGTATAGACTCAAGTGAGTCAAAAGTATAAGGGGCTTCAATCTCCCCCTTTGGAAATATGAGACAAAATCTCATTTGAGTCAACTAGGACTCGTAGGGCAACAAAAATAAAGAAAAACTTAATCCTATCAAATTTCTAACTACCCAAATCCAAGAAATCAAAAAGTACATAACTCAACTATTTACAATTGAACATCCTATTACAACAACAGTTGAGAATGTCTGTACAAAAAGAATACCTGCAATGAATTACTAATATCAAGCATTTTAGTATATGCAATCGATTAATAGACTCAAATTTCTCCCCCATTTTGTCTCAAATGGACAAAGGGAAAAACTTGGACAAACAGCAAAGGTATTATTCAGCACAAACCATACCAATAGATTTACGTAATGAAATGAATCTATTATAATCTAGAGGTTTGGTGAACATATCTACGAGTTGTAGATCAGTAGGAAGATAATTGATTTCTAATTCCTTAGTTTCAACCAATTCACGAATAAAATGATGTCTTATTTTTTTATGCTTTGTTCGCGAGTGTTGAACAGGGTTTTTAGAAATATTAATCGCACTTTGGTTATCAAAATAGAGATGCAATTGGTTTTTTTGAATACCATAATCACTTAGCATTTGTTTAAGCCACAATAATTGGGCACAACAGCTACCAGCGGCTATGTATTCAGATTCAACAGTCGAGAGAGATGTGCAGTTTTGTTTTTTACTACTCCATCCAACCAAGTTATTTCCAATATAATAACATGCGCCTGAAGTGCTCTTACTATCATCAGTACACCCAGTCCAGTCAGCATCAGTGTACCCAATAATAGTGCTTGGTGTGTCATTAGTGTACCAAAGTCCTAGATTCAGAGTGCCTTTAACATATTTAATTATACGTTTAACAGAATTCAAATGATGCTCTTTGGGGTTATTTTGATAACAAGCACAAACACACACAGCATACATGATATCAGGACGTGAGGCAGTAAGATATAGTAAAGTGCCAATCATACTACGATATAGAGTAGGATCTACATATTTTCCATTTATATCTTTTGACAATTTTACCGTAGTACTCATAGGTGTTTTGGCATCTTTAGCACTCTCGAGGCCAAATTTCTTAACTATCTCTAAAGCGTACTTAGATTGCGAAACAAATAATCCTTCTGGACTTTGTTTGACTTGGAGACCTAGGAAGAACTGTAACTCCCCCATAAGGGACATCTGAAATTCCTTACTCATAATTTCAGAAAAGTATTTTACTTCTGAGGTAGAAGTTGATCCAAATATAATATCGTCTACATAAACTTGAGC
This sequence comes from Sambucus nigra, assembly GCA_949130495.1. Taxonomy (NCBI): domain Eukaryota; kingdom Viridiplantae; phylum Streptophyta; class Magnoliopsida; order Dipsacales; family Adoxaceae; genus Sambucus; species Sambucus nigra. The sequence continues at coordinate 627,185,512 of OX422212.1, read as the reverse complement.
GATAGTAATGTGTTTGTCAAAATGTTTGACAAATAAAGTTTGGTCATTTCCACCTCTTTTGAGACCTTTGTCCAAAAAAAACTGGAAAGGCGCTCATACTAAGCTCTAGGAGCTTGTTTAAGGCCATATAAAGCCTTTTTCAGACGAAATACGTGATTTGGATGTTTAGTGTCAATGAACCCTTTAGGTTGTTCTACATAGGTTTCTTCAGCCAGTATTCCATTAAGGAACGCAGATTTGACATCTATTTGGTATAATGTAAAATGCATGTGGCAAGCTATAGCAAAAAGCAGACGAACTGATTCTAAACGAGTAACAGGATCACATGTCTCGTTAAAATCAATTCCTTCTATTTGAGAGTATCCTTGAGCAACTAATCTAGATTTATTTCTAATTATTATCCCATTTTCATCAGTTTTATTTTTGAAAATCCAACGAGTACCAACAACCTTTTTGTGATCAGGACGAGGAACAAGATACCGTACATCATGAATGACGAATTGTAAAAGTTCTTTCTACATAGCAGAAATCAAGTGGGAGTCATTCAATGCCTCATTTACATTCTTTGGTTCCACAAGAGAAACAAAACATGCATAATGTGCATAATTTCTAAGTTGGGATCTTGTACGGACCGGCTCACTAGGGTTGCCAACTACGTTGTTTATGGGATGATCTTTAGAAACCCAGTTAGGTACTTCAGGTATCTCAATAGGTAATGAATTATCTACTTCAGAAGATTAATTTTCTAAAATAATTTAAGATTCTTCTTCGATAGTTAATTCACCAGTCTTGCTTTCTACAGTAGTGTCACTAACAATCACATTTATGGATTCCATTAAGGTTTTAGTGCGAAGATTATACACTCAATAAGCTCTACTGTTAGGCGAGTATCCTAAAAATATGGCTTTATCTCCCCTGCTCTCAAATTTGGATAAGTGTTCCCTATCTTTGCATACATAGCAGGTACTACCAAAGGTTCTAAGATACTTGAGGTTAGGTTTTTTATTGTACCAAAGTTCATAAGGTGTTTGTTTGGAATTCTTTCTAAGATAGACCCTATTAATGATGTGACAAGCAGTACGAATGGATTCTACCCAAAAGTATTTAGGTAAATTCTTAGCATGTAGCATGACACGTGCCATCTCTTGTAGGGTACGATTCTTTCTCTCGGCGATTCCATTTTGTTGAGGAGTTTTAGGAGCACTGAACTCGTGTTTGTAACCATTATAGTCACAGTATTCTATAATACCAGTATCTTTGAATTCACCACCTCTATCACTACGGATTCTATTTACTTGAGTGTCCTTTTCATTTTCAATCCTAAGAAGAATTTTTAGGAAGGTGTGAAAAGTGTCAGACTTTTGTTTTAAAAAGGCTACCCAAGTAAATCTGGTGAAGTCATCAACCATAACTAAGATATAACTGTGTCCACAAAGGCTAACAGTTTGGGAGGGACCCATTAGGTCCATATAGATGAGTTCTAAGGGATTAGAGGTGAGGATATCTTTGACTTTCTTATGAGGTGCCTTAACAATTTTACCTTCTTGACAGGAACCACAAACAATATTATGAATGGGTTTAATTTTTGGAATTCCTCTAACTATGTCATGAGTAGACAATTTACTAAGATTATCGTAATTTATGTGACCCATTCTGTTATGCCATATCTCGTTGTCATCCATTCTGGCAACATTACAAATTTCAGAATTGTTCTTGACAGTGTAACAATTGTCAGGAGTTCTGAATCCAATAATTATGCATTCACCTTTTTCATTTAAAATTTTGCAATTGTTCTTTGAAAAGGTAATAGTATGGTCTGAGTCACAAAATTGCGAAATACTAAGTAAATTAACCTTTAGACCTTTAACTAAGAGGACATTTTCAAGAACAGGAAGTCCTTATTCTTTGAGAGTTCCTTTGCCTATGATTTGAGATGAAACTCCATCACCAAAAATAACTTTACCACCAGCAAATCTGGTCTTGTTTAAAAGTTTAGATTCATCTCCAGTCATGTGCTTAGAATATCCAGAGTCTAAATACCAACCAGATGATGTGTGTTCAACTTTTAAAGCAGTAACAACAATATTACATTTCATCTGAGGTAATAGATCATCTTTTCTAACCCAAATTGCTCTAGTTTTCATCTTGCTCTTATTAGCTCTCAATTGATAAAATTTACGAGCATCAGATTTTTACCGAAAAATATGTTGCGCATGATTTTGAATCTCTTGAAAGGCTTGAGAATTTGGTTTAGGAAAGTGCTTAGTATTCCTTCTAGTAAATGTTCTTTTAGGTTTGGTCTTTCTATTTCTATAGTTAGAGTTTTTATCTGGTTGTCTAGGAAGTATATAATTGTTTCGACTCCTCCTAGAATAGTTAAAGTTCTGGTAGGTATGAGGATTATAGATAGGTTTAATCAGTCTCCTAGCATAGCAACCTTCGAAAGAGTGTCCGTAAATGTCACAGTAAGAGCAATAAAGATTGCTCAGGATGGGGGTCTCCTTAGGAAAGTTTCTAAACAAGGGTTTTAAAAGGTTTTGAGGCTGAACTTTATTCCTAGGTAGCACAGGTTTGAATGTAGGTTCACTCTTTCTGATAAAGGGGCAGACATATTTAACCTTAGGTGAACTTTCAAGCTTAGAGCAACTTGATTCCCCAATGTTAGTGTTTTGATGTTTTGAATCAAAATTAGTTTTTAGGGAATGAAAATCTGGGCATGTTTCAATAGGTCTTTTGCCTCCTGACACAAATTTAATAGGTTCAAAAGATTTTGTTTGTGTCTTCAAATTGGGGCAAAACCCTATACCAGTTCGATCATCAGAATTGGTTCTAGATTCAACAACAAATTCATCAAAACATTTAGAATTATTTTTAAATTTTGTAAATTTTTTGAAAACAGTTGTTGTCTTTTCTTTGGTTTGTTCCAATTCTAACAATGCCCCTTTGTACTTTTTCTCCAGAATTTCATTTGTTTCAGTCAAATTTTTCCATTTTTCATCAAAAACTTTAATTTCACTTTCATGAGTTAAGCATTGGGTAGTATACTCTTCAGCATTCAGTTTGACCATCAGGCTTAGATCTTCCAGTTTTTTGGTAAGACCTTTCACAATTCTTTCTAGTCTAGCACTTTTCTTGAGATTCTTAGTGTAAAGTGTGTGAATATCTGGCAGGTCTTCATTGTACGAGTCACTAAGTGTGGTGTGTGAAGTGACCCCTAAGGCTTCATTCTTAGAACTCACACACATATTGACATCGTCATTATCACATTCCCTTTAACTCACACACCCCGAGGTAGAACATGTAACATTCTCAGTAATCAAAGCATCTAAACCAGTAATAACCATATTCGAAGTATCAGTCACAGAATTATTCGGTTCATCCTCATTAACAAACATAATCATGTCATCATTATAAATAATCTTTTCAAAGAAAGACAAGCATGGGTCAAAAACATCTGATGACTCAGGTTCCTCATTTTCCGAGTCACTTGAATCATCCCAGGTTTTGCAAATATTAGCCCTATTATGTTTGTTTTGAGTGTTCAAGTTAACTCTACAGTCTTGAGCAATGTGTCCCAGTTTACCACATCTATAGCATTCAGTCTTCTTAAGGTCTCTATTTGGTCTGATATGAGAGTCCTTGTGATTTTTGTCATGGTTTTTCTCATGAGGTCTGTGACTAGAGGGAGTTGGATAATTTGATTTTCCTTGTTTATTTGCCACTTTGTTTCTAAACTTAATGATTTTCTAGAATTGTTTTGACATTAAGGCAATATGATTGTCCAAACTTTCTATATCGCAATCCTCATCAGATTCATCATTGGAAGTATTAAACTCAGGCTTAATCAATTTAGAAGAGAAGCTTAGATTGGAACTAGTCTGTTTCCTATGGGATTGAGTTAATTGTTTCTTAAATTCCAGTTCCATTGCCACAGTTCTTAATTTACTACTGAGTAGTTCAGGAGTGAGATTTATATCAAACATTTCCTCAATAGCATATCTTTTGTTATCAAACTTCTATGGTAATGATCTCAAAATTTTAGATACAATTTCTTGTCTATCATAAGTTATCCCATTAGCATGCAGTTTGGTAACAATATCAGTCAAGTTCATATAGAAGTCATCAAATGATTCAGTCTCAGACATAATTAAGGAGTTACACTGCTGAATAAGCATTTGGGTTTTGGCAGCCTTAACTCTAGTGTCTCCTTCATGAGCAGTGACCAGGATGTCCTAAGCTTCCTTAGAAGTGGTACAGGATGAGATTCTTTTGAACTCATGTTCATTTATGGACATAAATATGGCATTTTTTCCTTTGTTATTATTTCGAGAAACTTGTTTCTCTTCTTGAGTGAACTCACTTAAAGCTTTCTTAACCCTCTCATTACTTCCTTCGTTGGCTGGTTTAGTAGAAACGCATAACCATTTTCAACAATATCCCAAACATCATCTCCCAGAGTTCCTTGAATGAAAGCAATCATCCTTACTTTCCAGTAAGCAAAATTGGTTCCATCAAAGATTGGAGGTCTGGTCAAGTTACCAAATCTTTCATTTTTCTCGTCCATATTTGATTTTCAGAAAATAATTTCAGAAACACAGGATCTTTTAAAAGAAGTTTAACCAAGCTCTGATACCAATTGAAAATGCGTTACTAAAGTCGTTTATTGAAAATAAACTATTTAAGTAACTCCGAGTTGTTTTTTGAAGAAACTCTTTTCTTAAATCAAAATATTTGAACACAAGATGTGTTTAACAAAACAGTATGTACGAGATCTATTCAAGATTTAAGCAACAAGTTTAAAAGAAAATTTAAACAAGTTTTTAAACAGAGCACAACCAAGAATGAGGTGAGAAAATGTATAAAGATTCTGTTCACAATTTTTTACGTGGTAAAACCTCACCAATTGAGGAAACATCCACGACTCCCTCTATGGAGTAAAAAGAAAAATCCACTAAAACAAATTTATGAGTTACAAGCTATTTAACTAACATGCAAACAACTCAGACCTATATAAGTTTAGGAATGTACCCTCTGGCGTCCTTATAACTTTTCTGCAGTTCTGATTGTAGATGTAATTCTCTCAGTTTGTCAACTCCTTATTTGTTCCAGCACTTTACGTCGACTTATGTTCACAGGATCTTATTACCAACACTTTTCGTGTTGTAGTGTGAAAGTGTTTGTGGAGGTGCTCTCTAACACATGCATGCACACATGCACACTTATTAAGTACAAACAATCCTAACAAATTACAGTTACACTATATGCTGTGATCTTTTCTTTTCTTTCTTTCTTACAAAACTTTGAACCTTTTTTTACCTTTTAATCTATCCCAGAATCCACGGATATCTTGCTTCGAAATCAGTCAATATCTTAATCAATCTCAGTTTTGAAAAGATTTTCGAGATTGAAAACCTCCAAGTGAGATTCCAAACTAGGTCAAAGGTTTAGTTTTACAAGAACAAGAAACAGAAAGCATTTACTGTTGATATCAAAGTAAGAAAACGTTTTAGGTAAAATAATCAACAATATATTTCTCAAGATGAGAAATGAAACGAAACTAAGTGTAATGTAACATGAAAACTCAGATCTGAAATTTCTATGGAATCAGAAACTAGATCTGGGTAAAAGCCTAAGTTGGAAATAAGATCTCACGAACACAAGGTTACAGCAACCAAGATAACTCAACTCAAACTCTCGAACACTCAAGAAACACTCAAGATGGTGTTTTAAAGAAGTGTTTGGGTTAGGTTTTTTGAAGAGGATTTTGGACGAAGTTAGGGTTTCTAACTTTCTTCTCTCTCTGGTTTCTCTCTTCTCTTTCTTCTCTCTTTTCTCTTCTCTCTCTAATCTCAAAAGAATGCAAAAATGGCAAAAGTCTTCGAAGTCTGAGGGAAGGCCTCTTTTTATAGTGAGAGGAGAAGATTCGAGATAACAGATCTAAACCAAGGGTTGAGATCGAGTCAATATAATTTGACTTGAATCCAATGGCTCACACAAGGCGGTGGTTAAACGAGCGCTGATTGGCTTAAAAGGTTACACAGGGATACTCCAAGGCGACATGCAGACCATTAATAAGAAATGATCCAAGGGCTGATAACACACGCGTCAATTATCTCAATAAAGAAACACACTTGCAACCAATCAGAGGGCAACAGGTGTTGGTCAGTTAAGGGATGTAAAACGCGCATCCAAAGTAATTACAGAGTAAACCCTGAAGTCTCTGTCGCTTTTGGATTCTACCCAAAGTAACATTAGGCCATAAAATACAACAAACAATATTTAGAGAATGACCCCAAAAACTTTTAAATCAAGTTTTAATTATTAAAACATTTTTTTAAAAAAAGTTTAAAAATCCCAAAAAATTATTAAAAATCAAACATGGGGATTTAAACATACTCAACACATGTACACATATAATAATGCTATATGACATGCATGAAATGAATTCTAAGTGTGTGAGTGTTGACAATAATCTCTTGATCATTACAAGATGGAGAGATGAAGAAGCAAACCAATCTCTGAGGCTCTTTGGTTTCTAGGTTGAACACAATTTTGCCACAATTTCCAAACTAGATGAGCACTTATACAGTTTAGACTCAAGTGAGTCAAAAGTATAAGGGGCGTCATAAGGAGCTTGTTTTAAACTGTAAAGAGTCTTTTTCAATCGATATACATGATAGGGCTTGTGTGGATCACGAAATCCTATGGGTTGTTCCAAGTGTATATCCTCAGTCACAATGTTATTCAAAAATGTTGATTTTACATCCATTTGGAAGAGTTTGAATTGTTAATGACACGACACAGCCAGAAGTAGTCTCACTGATTCGAGACGAGTCACCAAAGCAAAATTCTCATTCCAGTTTATTCCTTCTATTTGCGAGTACCTCGGGGCAATCAACCTAGATTTATTTTAATGACTATTTCTTTTTCATCGGTCTTGTTTTTAAAAATCCATTTTATGTCAATGACCTTAATATCCTTAGGGCTCGGTACTAGATACTAAACATCAAGATCTTTGAATTGAGTTAGATCCTCTTGCATCACATCAACCTAATAAGAATCATTTAATGCTTCATTAAAAGTTCTTAGTTCCATCAAGGAGACAAAAGCAGTCAAGTAAGTCACTTGATATAACTGACTTCTAGTTTTCACAGGCTCAAAGACATCAACCACAATTTCTATGGAAGGAAGGTATCATCAAACATAGTTAGGTATATTTAGAGTTGAAATGATTAAGGAGTCATCTACCGTTGAGATTTCTTCATTTAAACTGTTTGAATCCAACTCAATTTCAACAGTTAGGTCATTACTCGTTTCCTTTACTATAATGTCATTTACTGCACAATAATGGACTCTATTATAGTTTTAGTTTGTAAATTGTAAATACGAGAAGTACAACTACTTTGAGAATAGCCTAAAAATATTCCTTTATCCACTTTGGCCTCAAATTTAGAATTATTTTCACTATAATTATAAATATAATAGAGAGCATCAAAGGTTCGAAAATATTTTAAAATTGGATTTTTATGAAACTATACCTTGTAAGGCATAGTTTTGGCATTCTTTCTAAGGTATACGCGGATAATAATATGAAAAGCATTATTACAAGCCTCTTTCCAAAAGTATAGAGGTAATTTTTTAACATTAATGATTACGTGATCCATTTCGTGAATATTTAGATTTTTACTCTTAACTACCCCATTGTGTTGGGCAGTTTTTGGTGCACTAAACTGGTGTGAATAGCCAATGACATCATGGTAATCAATAACTGTAGTTACCTTAAAATCATCATCCCTGTTACTTCTTATTCGAGTTACTTGTGTGTCTTTCTCATTTTCAATTTAGAAAATGATGAAAGGTTTCTGACTTGGTTTTCATAAATAACACCCATGTAAATCGAGTGAAGACATCCACAATTACTATAATGTAAGAATTTTTATTTAAACTGAGTATTCTAATAGGACCTATTAAGTCCATGTGGCTCGTGAGGACATTTAGTTATTTTCACAATTTGGCACGACCCACAAATAGTATTTGGATATTTCTTTAGTTTAGGCAAGCCTCTAACAATATCTTATGTGGACAACCGATTCTGGGTATAAAAATTTATATGACCCAACTTATTATGCCATAGGTCATATTCATCATAAATGGTTAACCCACAAGAAATAGAACCACCTGCTTTATAACAGTTATCTATAGTACAAGTGCCTTTCATAAATTCTTGTCCCATCTTAGTCAAGACATCACCGTAGTTTTTCGAAAATTTTACTTGGCAACTGTCATCACAGAATTGGCTAATACAAAGAAAGTTATCTCTTAAAATTTGGACTAATAAAACATCATTAACCTTTGATAATTAATCTTCATTAAGGATACAATTTCCTATTATCTGACAAGTCTTATTATCCCCAAATGTTACGCTACCGCCATTATAGTGAATAATACCTTTAAGTTAAGTAATATCCCCGGCCATATGACGTGAGCATCCAATATCTAAGTACCATGTAGTGTTTTATAATTCATTGCATAAGGCTGTTAAAACAATAAAAACAGTTTATTTTTAAAAAAAAATCAACTAGGGTCTCAGATCACTACTCCTGATCCAAATAGCAATAGTTTTTAATGGTTTTTATGCCTTTGGAGATCTATGAGGGGATTTTACTTTTGTGAATGATTTTATATTAGATTAAGGTCTAACATTAAATTTTTCAATCTCTTTACTTTCGAGTTAAAGACTTTAAAAATGAGTATTTTTCTTACGATAATTTATGAATTCCCAAATTTGCCGTGAAAAAACATCACATATACTACAATAGCTATTCGTATGATGCTTTTCGACATAAGGCACTAGATTTCTTAACTTTAATCTAACAAAGTCATATTTTGGAGTAAAATTGTTCCTTTTCAGAGGTGGAGTGTAATTAGGAGAGTCGGCATACAAAATAGGGGATATTTGACGTCCTTTTTTTAAAAAAATTATTTTCATTCAAGACTTATTTTTCTTTAATTGAAGTGGGGGTACAAAAATTTTGTCCTATTTTGGGAACTAGACATGACAAAAATAGTGGGTTTTGATCCAAGGATTATTTAAAATGTTCTTCATAACCCAATCCATTTTTATTGCAATCATATTTTTTAGAGTCCAAAAGTTTATCCACGTTAAAATCTTATTTTTTTATTTTATTGACTTTTTAACAGATTGTTAGTGGCTCTCAGGGATTTTTACCTTAATTATGACTTCCTTCAAAGTTGTGCACTATGATTTAAAGTATTTAAATCGTTTTGAAAATCATTTATACTTCCCACTTCTCTTTCTCCGCGCGTCAGCTTCCTCTCTCTAGATACAACCTATCTCCATCTCTGTTTAAGACTTTTTCGGTGAGTTTTCCTTGTTTCTTGAGGTTTCCATCTCTTCGAACACTCCCATGTACTCCATTTCTGCCCTTTGCTATATTTTCTATTGATTTTTCATCTATCTAAGGTTTTGGGTAGTTCTAGGCTATTAGAGGGTTGATTCTGGGTAATTTTGGAGTTTGGAAGCACGTTGGGATTTCTTCCCAATTTTTTTTTGTCATATTGTCCCTTCTAGGATTTTTTTATCAAACTTAGGTGGAGTTATGATCATCTTCTCCGATGAACTGTAACTACGTTCTTGGGGTGTTATTGCCAAAACCTTTTAGATTCCCTTTTTAGTCCTTTAGTCAAACTCCATCAATTCTCAAGTTTTTTGTTTTATTTTAGCTCATCAATTTGCACAAGTGTAGCCTCAGCTTCTTTGATGCTAAAGAAGCTATAAAGAAGTTTCCCAACCTAAGGGAGAGGTGTTTCCAAGAGATTTGTAGGATAAAATTAAAGACGAGTCTAGGCATAGAAACGACCCCCACTAGGTACAACCCATTTTTCCTAACCCTTTGAAGAAAGTACATCCCTCTTCCTTTGAGGTCGGCAAGGACAAGATGACAAACACGTCCTCTACAGTAGCCGAGAGGGGGGATTCATTTTAGGAAGCTATGAGGATGTCGCCCTCACATACTATGGACCCTTAGGTGGTCGAGACCTCAACTCGTATTTTTTCATCTAGACAGGCCGATTCTTCAGGCATTGATGACTCTTCTCTTCAAATTTTTGATGAGGAGACTTCCAACGTCTCTTTAGTCCAAGTCCTCTCAGAGTCTACCTAGCCCACCATAAACGTTGTTATTCCCCCAACTGTTGTCCCTCTTAGTGCAATGACAGACACTGAATTTCATGAGCGATTTCCAGAGGGATTTCCTACTGTTGAGAATGAGGGCAAGGAAGAGAATGAGGTCAAGGATAAGGATGGTAATTACTCTGAGATCGAGGTGCCAATTGAGTACACTTTTGATGAGAAATTTCAATGTTCTATTAATGAATGTGATCATCTTTTTTGGAGACACCTTTATGGCGTGCCGTCTAATATCGTCATGTGTCTCCCGGCGGACAATGAGAGAGCATATAGTGGTTGAGATAGTGAAATTGTAGTGTACGAGTAGACGTTTAAGATCGATTTTAGCTTGATCTTTCATCCATATGTACGAGCTATCTTATCAAGTGTAAACCTTACTCTGACTCATCTGGCGCCAAACTCTTGGTGAATCATCCTTGGATATATTACACTATGGGTGAATAGATACATTGACGACCCCTCAGTTGAGATCTTCAAAGCTTATTACAACATGTCATCCTCAAAAAACCAGTCAGGATACTACCACTTAGGGGCTAGGAAACCTGACAAGAAAATAATTCACGTTACCCAGACCTCAAATAATTTTTGGAAGCTGAGGTACTTTTTCATCTCTAGGGCTTTGGAGTTCTTGGCCGACACTGACCCTTTTGAAGACGAGACGAGGGTCCTTTTCAACTGGGCTAACCCTCCTCTGTGTGCAAAATTGGACCCCGCCATCAGTGTTACTAATCGTGAGAGACTAGAATATATGAAGAACCAAGGAAGGTAAGGTATTCTTCCCAAGTTTGAGGATATTATGACCCCCATTTACTTGGATACTATAGGTGTGGGGGTTGAACCCTTAGCCAAGTTGTGTGACCAATCTTATTTTTCTAATATTAGGTTTTTAATCTGCTCTATTTTTTTATACTAATCATTTCTGTTTATTTTTACAAACCCTCCTCAACATGTTTCTGATGATCTTTGGAATATGACTACCCTAAGCTTGAAGAACATTCTGAATAAGGGGGTAAGAAACCTGTAAAGGAAAATACGACTGGTGGGTCGACCAACACTGGGGCTAGCTATAAGAGGAAGTCACCCCCACCTCCTGTTGACATTCGACTTGATAATCAGAAGAGGAAGAAAATAGTTCCATCATCCATCTTGCCTCAGATAGCTCCAACCTCCTTTGGGCCTGGCTCAACGTTCAGAAAGGACTTTAACCACTAATAGTCGTCCAACATCGCCCAGATGAAGGCTTATCCCGGATCAACCTCTTTGATGGATAAGAGGGCCATGGTACATATCCTCTCTAAGGAAGACTACGAGTTCCTGTCCAAGATTCCTGTTCCTCAAGTCCTTAAGTTCGGCCTCCACTCTATGGACTAGGTATTTTCCTTTTTCAGATAACTTTTATCTCATCTCTTAAAATTGCACTATAATATTTGCTCATTTTTTTGCAGTTTATTCGTGCCCTTGCCTCGCCTGCAAGTGGATGTTTGAGAACTTTTCGAAGGTTCAAGAGGTCGACATGGACTTAAAGTCCGAGGAAAAGATAAAGAAGAATCTTATGGATAACTAATCTGACTATATGACGACACTTAATACCTTGAAGTAGAGGCATGAGGCCCCAAAGATAAAGGATGAGCTCGTAAAAACCAAGGATGAGCTCCTGAAAAAGAAGAAGGACGAGGATCTCTTTGCTCTGACCACCCAATATATCAAAGATCTTGATGCTGCCATTTCCAAAGCTAAAGACAAGGATTTATAAGTTGAGGCTCTTCAGAAGATTAGGGAAGAGTCCGTAGAGGAGTATAAAACATCTGATGAGTTTGAAGGCTTTGGGATATTGGAATATCGTTCGAACGAGATGCCAATATCATTCTAACAACTTGCCAAATTAAATTTTTTATTCAAGGAATGTTTGACTCAGAATTTCGAGGGGTGCAGAACAAAAATTAGAGAAAAAATAGTTATGTTTTTCTATACTAGTTTACAAATATTTTTCAAGTCAAAAAACATCCTTTCTGTTTCAATATACGATTTTCCATACACATATTCTATAGAGATCTTGAGTTTCGCACCATTCGGAGTTTGCTCATACTTTAAACATTTATTTCGTCTAGATTTGTGGTGAAGAAGCGGAGGTTTCCGTGTTTTGAATCGTAGACGGTTGCCAAAGTTGCATCGGTGAATACTGAGGAACATGTGGACTCCTGTGTTGTCGACATGGCGTGGAAGGATTTCTGCGTTGCACTATGGAAGAGTGGTTGAAGCATCAGAAGAGTGTCAAGTCTTAGGGGGTATTGAATTATTGAGTAAGTGTACTGTTTGTACTTTGTAATACCACATTATAGTGATTGTCTCGTTTGGACCGTATGAGGTTTTTTCCCTTAGTGGTTTCCTCATACATTGGCGTTGTGTGTTTGTAGACTTGGTTTGTTTTACTTGCTTTAATCACCTAGATGCATGTTTAGGATTAAACAAGATAAATTGAGCTTAAATAAAATTAGTTCACAAACTTGGTGCATATTAAAATTGGAAAAAGGGTTTTGAAAGAAAAATTATTTTCATCTAAAGCACACATAAGAAAAAGTGGCCTACATTTTTTGATATATCCTTTCTAGGGTAATGACTTTTATGTATTTTGTATTTTTATTTTTTTTATTTCTTGAGTCATATTCAGAAAAATACAAAATGATTTTGTTTTCATATATATTTTTTTAAAAATAGAAAATGATTTTTCATTTGGGTTTGAATTTTTTTTTTGGGAAAAGCTCAAAAAGATTTTGGTTTTTTGTGTCTTGAGGTTTACACTTCTGGTATGTCATTTTGGTGTGCTTGAATCCCCATCACTTCGCAACTTCCATGTGTCTCGGAAATTCGGTTATGACTTTAGATACTTAGGTTAATCTTAACCATGATTTTCGAGGAGTTGTTTTGAACTTGACTTGCATTTTTAATTCAACTGTGTATATGCCACCGTACACAAATCCACGAGCTATTTTGAACGTTTAACTTCTCATATACATTTGAATTTGGTGAGACGTTCACCTCTTAATCTTATCATCTACGCATATTTATGACTTAAGGGGAGTTATGAATGTAAGAACCATCACTCGTGAGGATATTTGTGTATTATTTAAAAGATATGAGTGTACTTGAGAAAGGGTTGTGAAAGACATATTGACTTATCATGAAAGCCACCATTAAAAAGAGTCCAACAAAAAATAAAGATAATAAAAAGAGCAAAAAATGCTAAAAAACGTAAACTTAGTATATCTTAAAAGAAGAGATAGTACTTCAAAACAATCATGAATTAGAAAAAGAATAAAAAAATATGCTTGTTTATCTTTTGAGGGAGTTTAATTTAAGATCAACGAGTTTGTACAATAAATCCTAGGGAGTTTGGTCTCAGATTAACGGGTTAAGTACTGACCGTTGGGTGAGTTGGGTAGATTACGAGCATTATTGCTCCCTTGGCATCCAGATACGCACGGTAGTTTGTGAGAGCATTTTTCGCATTGAGGAATTTTCTATGTACCACATTCTATGTTGGCTCCAGGGTAGAGGCTGGGAGCCGATGTTTTCTATGTATGATGACATTCATCTGGACATCATTCATGCGTTTTATTTTCGAGCCACAGGCACTGCTGTGGGGTTTCAGTCATACGTCAGAGGGGTACAGGTTGTAGTGACCCCAGATCTCATTGCCCAAATGCTTCAGATTCCCCCAAGATCTAGACGTTATATTTCCTAGACGTGTCGCCTATAGTCATAAGCCCGATGAAATTATTGGAGGTTCTTTAAAGAGATCCCCCTTGCACTTCTATCATGTTCCACCAGCATCTCCATGCTTATTAAAGAGTACCTAATTGGTCTACGTCATCTTTTATATATCCCATTACCAGCCATACTCAGATTTCATTTGATATTGTTGACTTCATGTATACGGTCAGACAAGGATGGTGCATTGATCTTCCTGCCATCATTATGCATGTCATGTCCTTCATCCCTAATGTGGCAACAGTAGTTTGGTATTTCTAATATTAATGCGAACAACGTTCGCAGATCAGAGAGTCATCATCCTACTGTTGCCAGGCATGGTTTTTCTGCACCTACATCATCATCTTCAGGGGCCTTTTATCACCCTTTTCACTGAACCACCTTTGCGAGGACAGGGGCGAGTAGAAAGGAGTCTGAGGGATGATATGGAGCGGAGAGACAAGAGTGTATCCTTTTACAGGTAAAGCTTGCAGAGAAGCAGCGTCTTACCGAGGCCATCATGGCAAGGTTTTATGATAAGGCACAGTAGCATGCCATACATCAGCATCAGATTTCTATTAAACTTGATGAGATATGGAGATAAGAGCAGCGCAGAAGAGCAGGGACTCCTAGGAGACGCAGGGATGATGATGATGATGATGATGATGAGGACGACGGAGATTGTTGATCCTATTTTTATGTATGGTGAGATACATTATTACTTTTGATGTATTTGGTTTTTATTCATTTAATTTTTGATGTATTAGATGATACATTTTTATTATTTGGTTACTATTGGATATATATCATCTTATATTATCTATTGGACATGGAAATTCCTAGATTTTATCATTATGCAGTTATATTAGTTGTTGGTGCATACGATTTATATTAATGTACCCTCTTTATCATATTTATTCATTATATGTTTCATATATTTATTTACTGCTATCTTCATGTTTATTCTCTGTCGAATGATTACATTGTTCATTATTACCGAGATATTTATCTAGCCTTGTTATCCATTCATTATTCTCTTGCTAGACATGGTTGTTTGTCATTTACCTATCCCACTCTTTGTCTATTTTAAGAAAAAATGGGGAGAGACATGTAATGTAGGTGGGGTTTTATTTATTCTTACTTACATTATTTATACATTTCTATATAACCTCCATATTTCACTGAATATTTTTGTTTCGTGTGTGTAGGATTATTCACGATATATATTTGCTACACCAAGATTACGTCTTGAGATTCTACCGGGTCGTTGTTTCTCTATCCTGTATTTTTTATTTTGGGGTTTATGGTATGGGCATAGATATTCGGCACGATGACGTAGCTAGTAATTCACATTATTTCAGGTTTTGTCCTGGAATAGCCAAAGGGAGAGATTTGTAAGGGCAAATTTCCAACTGAGTCAATTTCTTTGTAATTGGCATAATTTCGAACAAAATTATTTGAGTCATAGGTTAGTCATTGATTTGTGAACAAACAAAGATTTTGACATGTGTTGAAGATGTTACAGCAAAGCTTTGAAGATGATATTCATGTTGTGTTTAGAGCCTACGTTTTCTTCACACATTTGGTTTTATCATAGATCTCTTATGTATGAATGCTAATGGATTATAAGATTTATGTTTTTAATTAAGGATGTGCTTTTAAATTAAAATCATTTGGGACTTTGAAAATTATTTTTGAAACGTATTTTTTTAAATATTTTATGAGTTGTATTTGTTTTAAAAAATCGAGGTTGTTTTAAACATAAAATAATTTTTATTTCCCCACTCATTCAAACGAGATGATAATGTCCTTCGAACGAATGGTCATTGTTGTTCTAAGTCTCGTTAAAAGCATTTATCTGTGACACCCCGACTAATTAAATACCGGGTAGCTACTCCTTTATTAAATTAATTCAAAATGCCAAGTTGGTTCAGTTAATAGCATCACTGTCGAAAACATTTTAATGATTGCTAACCACCTAGTGTTTAAAAAGTAATATGTCAAATTTTATATTAACTCTGATTAACATGCGGTAAAAGAAGTGTAGAAGAATAACATCACCATTCACAATAAAATCTCAATAAGGTAACCAACAAATAATAATAAGTCCCGAGGAAAACTCCTCACCACAATCCCACAACTGAAATAAATAAAACAGTATATCCTGAATTAATTACATGCCAAAGATCTGAATAACTGAAATAAGAAATGTCTCTAATAGAAATGGGCGACATGCCCTACAAATGATGAAACTGAATATGGAGTCAAGACAAAAGAAGCATCTACCAGCAAGGCCCTGTACCTTCCACAACAGCTACAGCTCGTCACCTGAACAGGAATCCTATGCATGGTGTCCTTGTGGCTGGGCACCTAAAAGGTTTTTACAAAAATAAATTTGAAACAAACGGGTCAGAGCCCGAAAGTGGAGAGTATTTTAAAAATAGCAAGTGTTTTAATACCATTAAAACAAAGAATGCAAAATACATGTTAGGACGTGCTCTCACATGAAATACTCACCTCTCGACTACTTGTGAACTCCTAACGTACCGTACCCATATAAGTGACATTCATATCTAACTAAACCGTCATAAGTTTTACCCCTTTCTACTCGATTCCCATTATACATTCTAATGTTATCAATTAAATAGAGGGCTTTACTTAAACTCGGATTCTCAATTATTAGCAACACAATTCACTACAGATTATCCCTTTTTATCTTCTCAAAGCGTTACCATAATTATACACACAATACCAACGTGAAAGTTCTCATTATTTAAGCGTATATTATTCACGTCATAAATATACAATACAAGCACCCCGAGACTAAGCTGCGGTGCACACATACTCTGCTATCCATCCTGGTACATCACGTACATAAGGATCACGCATTCCGAATCTCTTAGGAATCGTTCTCAGATAACCATAATCACAAACAATGAAGGCGAACACAGGCACATCACATAGGTCACGCACATACCTACGCTCCCACGATCAGCAGACTTATTAACTTCCCAATAAGTCCTTCTCTGACCTATGTTCTCGAGGTACCAATCTAAATCCCCCCCGTAGGCACACAAACGTTAGATTGACCTAAGCGAACGCAAACTTCCCATGATAGCAAGTATGGTAGGTATGTCATACACATAAAATCATATATACTAAGCATGCACACTCCTTAGTAATTACATAACTTATTAGAGGTATTCTTCTCATTCTCATACCAACTTATAATGTTACACCATTCACATAACCCCGGTTAATATAAATATATAAGTCGTCAATACCCCTCACATCGTATATAGTCACTAACGTCCTAATCCACAAATATCATTTGGTTAAAATCACACTACTATGTTTCACTCCTCAAAATATCCCAAATTTTCCAATAATACCAAATAGTTAACAAGGGAAGGTTATCTCTACAATTAAATAAGGTTACAGGACACTACAAATCAATTCAGGCCAAAAAGGCCAATTTGTCAACTCGTTAGAAGTCTCGTTCGAACGAGAGTTCGTTCGAACGAAGTGGGCATCTAACGAGATCTCGTTCGAACAAAAGGCATCGAATGAACATCCCACTCGTTAGAAGTCAAACAGTCAACTCGTTAGAAGCTCGTTCGAAGGAGCTCGTTCGAACGACCTGGGCAGGCCTTCTAACGAGGTGACAGTTTCGAGCCCAGAATTCCCCTATTTCATTTTTCCCAATTTTCTTCACCTCTAATCTCATCTAAACGTTATTCCAATAGTATTTTAAGGTTTCTAATCATCCCTAAACATACAAAATCGTATTACAACATTTATATGGGGTCAAATCATTCTAAACCACATCTAATCATCAATTCTCCCCAAATTTCCCCAAATCCCATGAACATGAACCCTAGAAAATTAAAGTCATCCATAGACATAATTAAATCCGTTTTTGTGGTATAAAAGATGTAATTCTATCAAAATAATCACCCAAACAAAATTCTACATGCAATCTCTTTATCAAAATGTAAATTTCTAAATCCAATTCAATGGGTTTTTATCAATCTCCCAAAACAAAATGCAATTTTCATAAATTCCTACGCATGGAAGAAACATTCGTTGTAATTAACGTAATTAAACCACTTGCCTCTGATCTTTCTATGAATTTGATGTTGAATTGATGAAGGTTGGTCTCTCTCTCTCTCTTTCTCTGCAGAATTCTCCTTCCTCTCTCTCTCTACTAGTTTTTCTCCAAGATGACAATGGTTGTTTAGAGGTTGCCTTAGGAAACTCTTAGAACGTTTTCCAATAACTCCCGTAGCCCATTAAGTCATTTAGTGTTGTTAGTGGGTTTAGTGGGTAAAGACTAAATCAGATTTTAACCTCTAATTTTCGTGGGTTTTAATTCCCAAAATTCCTAAATTACCAAACTACCCTTTTAAGTTGCCGGTATGGCCTAAAATTACCCCGGGACCCAAACTAAACCCCCGGCTAGGGTTTTCTGACTATTTCGACCCTTCCGGACACGTTGGCGCACTCAAAATGACCATACGGTTGATAAAAATAAAATTTTCTTTTTAATTAAAATAATTACATTTCTGACGCGACTGTCACACGCGTCCCAACAAAATTTCCCAAATTGCCGTATTTCAATCTCGCGATAATTTTAATATTTCCAATATTCATATATACACATTATAATCAAATACCAACTCACATCTCGTTAGTATTATATCCGGATTAATTCTCAATTAATTCACATTTAATTTAATTAATCCCATAAAAAAATATCAATAAAAGTACGAGGTATTACATACTTCCCCCCTAATAACATAATTTTGTCCCGAAATTCAAAAAAATAAGGCATACCTGGAAAAATTCGGTACCCTCCAGTGTTTCAAACAAAATATAAAGAAAATCACAATCACTAACGCCCTTGTTCACAACAAGCTTGTTTAACATACTTGATACCTTATCAGAATAATCTTCGATAAATGCACCTCACGTTGTGCTCTTATTAAACAACATTCGAATAAAAATCATTAGCCGCATTATTTTTATTAGTATGTAAGTCCACACCTCAGTACTAACTCCCGCGTTTATCGAAACTCCAAACTCCCATCCTGGGATGAATCAATAACACTTCTGACTACGCTTGTCCATTCCTTGAAGTATCCCGACGTTGTGACTTTTACACAAGGGAAAACCACTTCAGCCTGTTGGTGTCACACAAACCTTTATAAGCACCTTGTCCACCATAAATAGATACGGGTGCTTTTCCCCCAACTCTACCATTAGGTAATATCTCCTCCTCATGACTACAATATACCTCCCTAGTTATACCCGATTTGGAATTGAAAATATCACAATGAGTCCAAAATTTCTTTCATACAATCCATCAGTCGTGAATCACCTTGCGCCTGCACCTCGGGTTATAGGTTATACAACCCTCAATTTGAATCGTTATTTCCCACTACTTATTGTCACCCCACCTAAATGTGGATTTCGGGGATTTCATCCCAGTTCTAAATAATACTACGTCGAACCACGTACCGGCGTGTTCGCTATCTAATAATGTAAATTAATCAAGTATATAACAATTTGTCTCCTTCTGAACAACATGACTCACGTATTTGAAGGAATTTGTTATCCCTCAAGGAATTTACTAACTTGACTCTTCCATCCCTGGAATCATCGGTTAGATACAAAATTAATTGGTTAATTATCTAACACTCAACCGTTCTACTACTTACTACACCCCTTTAAATGATGACTTTCTTGTAAATGTTCCTTCCCGTTAAGTGATACTTAACGATCCTCTGCTTCTCTTGGCGTATGCCAAAGTTTCGACCCTTACACTTTCTCACCTCTTTATGAAAATCCGAACTCCTTATACCTTATTAACATTCTTATTATATTTACTCTTGAGTCATCCACAACATTTGATTGATCGGAACTCTACTCCAAATTGCTCATAATAATTTATTTGGCTTCTTAAGAGATATCCTTTCATTATTCATCCTCATATGAGGATATAACTCATAATTCTATCCTAATAATCGTCCCGACTGCTCAAATGGTTCCTGGACTTACCACACATGTTGTCCCAAACCGAATATTTCAATAACTGTTGCCCTTGCCATGCACAATACCTTGATCCCTACTCTTGTATCGGGAAACATTTATAATGTACTGGTTTTCACTCCCACAAAGTACCTCTACACATACTCCACTTATTTCCGGTCATCCTGACCATGTTAAAGTGGTCCTTTCCTCGGACGTTAGTAGTCTCAGCTCTGAAGACTATCTTCATTGTTCCCTTAGCTTGATGTACCTAAGGAACACACTACTAGTTTTCCACCTCTCTTACTGAAATTACCATCGCTCGGTAGTTATTATGCTATCGAATTATTTTAACAGTTTCTCCGTTTGGTCTTCCTCCTTGTGGTGTTTCTCCAACACCATTTTCCCAGTCTTATTCTATAAAAATTCTTCGATTTTTGTATCTCCCTACCCAAGGGAACATTTTCCTCCAAATTACACCACGCGATATAATTACTATCTGTATTTATCATCCAAGCAGAATTTCCCATAAGAGCTAATAATTCTTCTTGTATGTAGATTCTCCCTTTAACATTCTCTTCTCCATACTACCTTCTCCACCCGGTGTAAGGTTCGCTACGACATTAAATTTCTCGTCACAAGTTGACCCCTGTTTGGCCCTCTTATGTGAGTTCAGAATAACATTCGCCTTTCAACTTGAACATCTGATCAAGGAACTTATGGTCAAACCATTCATGTACGCCTTCTCTCGACGTCACATTCCACTTATAAGTGTGGTGATTGTTTCTCCCCATTGAAACTCTGCTCTCACGAGACAAGAAAAATTTTCCTCAAATTTTCACTCTCGATTGGCCATACTCCGACACAAGTCCAAGCCTTTGGATACATTACGTTCGTTTGGCTAGCACATGCCGTCTTCGCCTTTCGAGTATTGCTACTGCTGGTTCTCTTCAATGTTACACCTAACTCTTTCTCTCCCATTCCAACCTTGTTGGATGTGTCTAATTTGACCCCACCTTCAACTATTGTTGTGCTTGGAAGTCACAAGTCGCGCCTTGGCCGTCTGGACCGTCCAAGACTTCCGTACCCAAGTATGGGTGACCTCGACTACGGTCTTCCTTTAATTAATTTATTAATCTCAACTGATCCTTGCCTCCTGCTGTTCGTCCAACTGTCTTCACCTGACGTACTACATCGTTTGGCACATGAACACACCTGGTTGCAAATAAGATTCACTATCATATATATCGAAGAAGGAGAACGAAATCTCACCAAAGATATCAACAATCCTAAACATAGGGCTCTATATCAAAGAAAGTTACGCTGGAAGCATAATAGGCGGCACAGATCCTAAAGGACACTAGAACCTGATGCTCTGATACCACCTGTGACACCCCGACTAATTAAATACCGGGTAGCTACTCCTTTATTAAATTAATTCAAAATGCCAACTTGGTTTAGTTAATAGCATCACTGTCGAAAACATTTTAATGATTGCTAACCACCTAGTGTTTAAAAAGTAAGATGTCAAATTTTATATTAACTCTGATTAACATGAGGTAAAAGAAGTGTAGAAGAATAACATCACCATTCACAATAAAATCTCAATAAGGTAACCAACAGATAATAATAAGTCCGGAGGAAAACTCCTCACCACAATCCCACAACTGAAATAAATAAAACAGTATATCTTGAATTAATTACA
Organism: Sambucus nigra; assembly: GCA_949130495.1. Lineage (NCBI taxonomy): Eukaryota > Viridiplantae > Streptophyta > Magnoliopsida > Dipsacales > Adoxaceae > Sambucus > Sambucus nigra. The sequence goes on along the minus strand of OX422212.1, from coordinate 627,163,820 downwards.
TGCCAAAGATCTGAATAACTGAAATAAGAAATGTCTCTAATAGAAATGGGCGACATGCCCTACAAATGATGAAACTGAATATGGAGTCAAGACAAAAGAAGCGTCTACTAGCAAGGCCCTGTAACTTCCACAACAGCTACAGCTCGTCACCTGAACAGGAATCCTATGCATGGTGTCCTTGTGGCTGGGCACCTAAAAGGTTTTTACAAAAATAAATTTGAAACAAACGGGTCAGAGCCCGAAAGTGGAGAGTATTTTAAAAATAGCAAGTGTTTTAATACCATTAAAATAAAGAATGCAAAATACATGTTAGGACGTGCTCTCACATGAAATACTCACCTCTCGACTACTTGTGCACTCCTAACGTACCGTACCCATATAAGTGACATTCATATCTAACTAAACCGTCATAAGTTTTACCCCTTTCTACTCGATTCCCATTATACATTCTAACGTTATCAATTAAATAGAGGGCTTTACTTAAACTCGGATTCTCAATTATTAGCAACACAATTCACTACAGATTATCCCTTTTTATCTTCTCAAAGCGTTACCATAATTATACACACAATACCAACATGAAAGTTCTCATTATTTAAGCGTATATTATTCACGTCATAAATATACAATACAAGCACCCCGAGACTAAGCTGCGGTGCACACATACTCTGCTATCCATCCCGGTACATCACGTACATAAGGATCACGCATTCCGAATCTCTCAGGAATCGTTCTCAGATAACCATAATCACAAACAATGGAGGCGAACACAGTCACATCACATGGGTCACGCACATACCTACGCTCCCACGATCAGCAGACTTATTAACTTCCCAATAATTCCTTCTCTGACCTATGTTCTCGAGGTACCAATCTAAATCCCCCCTGTAGGCACACAAACGTTAGATGGACCTAAGCGAACGCAAACCTCCCGTGATAGCAAGTATGATAGGTATGTCATACACATAAAATCATATATACTAAGCATGCACACTCCTTAGTAATTACATAACTTATTAGAGGTATTCTTCTCATTCTCATACCATCTTATAATGTTACACCATTCACATAACCCCGATTAATATAAATATATAAGTCGTCAATAACCCTCACATCGTATATAGTCACTAGCGTCCTAATCCACAAATATCTTTTGGTTCAAATCACAATACTATGTTTCACTCCTCAAAATATCCCAAATTTCCCAATAATACCAAATAGTTAACAAGGGAAGGTTATCTCTACAATTAAATAAGGTTACAGGACACTACAAATCAATTCAGGCCAAAAAGGCCAATCTGTCAACTCGTTAGAAGTCTCGTTCGAACGAGGTCGTTCGAAGGAGAGTTCATTGGAACGAAGTGGGCATCTAACGAGATCTCGTTCGAACAAAAGGCATCGAACGAACATCCCACTCGTTAGAAGTCAAACACTCAACTCTTTAGAACACTACACCAAATCTGCCCATTTGTCAAGGTCATTGACCTTGACAAATCCACCTTGTCAAGGTCAATGACCGTTACATTTCGAGGCGAGACAACTTTTTTTGTCACGGTCGTGTCACGGTCATTGACCTTGACAGAAAACTCGCCTTTTATGTCACGGTCGTGTCAAGGTCAATGACCGTGACATGTTTGTCACGGTTATAAACCGTGACAAAGCCGTGACCTTTTTTTAAAAAAATTATCACGGTCATTGACCGTGACAAGTCCGTGACAAGATTTGTCAAGGACTTGTCACGGTCAATGACCGTGACAATTCTGGGCAGAATTTAAAAAAAATCTGCTGGGCAGTATGGCCACTGCCACTGCCCAGCAGTATATTTGTACCTGTTATAGCAACTTTGTACGTGTTCCAAACATCATATATCCAACACAAACTAAAGATAATGCAAATATATATTCATGACAGTATAATCCAAATATTCAAAGTAAAAATAATATACATGATGATATAATCCAAATATAATTAAAATGGACAAACTTGAAAATAATGTTACTACATGTCTTGGATAAAACTGAGGAGGTGACTAGGCCACACGACATACGAATTGACGCACCCACTAATATACGTTGTGCCGCATTGTTCGCGCAACCACAATAGGGAGTTCTCCTTCCCGGGTATGACATGCGTGACGAGCACCCTGGACTCCATCTCTTGAAGCACACGTCCATGGACTATTCCACCCTCGACGATATTCGGGTCCCTCAACCCCCGCCCTATCCGCTGGCCATCAAATATGTCCAATATGAACACGCTCGACCAACCAATTGTCGACAATGGTCTGTTGGAGGGCGTCAAATAGGGAAGTGGATCGTCAAAGTACGAACGTGTCGGTGATGAAGCAGCGAGGTCCACATCCTGCGCCTCGTCCTCCCGCACCTCCTCCTCCACCGCCTTCTCCTTCCATTTCCCTTTCCCTTTACGATCTCCACCCAACGTACGCTTCATGAATGCGTACATATCTTGGACCGTCGCCTCCAAATGGGGCAGCTTCGCGTCGTGTGAATCCACCGTTCGAGCCAAGCAGGTGTCGCTCGTCTCCAATCCGATGATCCTAGATTTGGCCACCCGCGAGCTCACTCTCCTTGTCCTCCCCTTGCGATCAGAGCCAAGCACTTCGCTGAGTGCGTCTGTGGACAAAGATGCCTTGTCGGCATCAGACTGCGACTCATGCACTTCCTTAAGCTTTGCCTGAAACGACAAAAAGCAAATGATTAGTAAAATAAGTAAACTAAAAAATTATAACGTAATTAACAATAATTAAACTGTTGGATTACTTACAATCGTGGCCGCGACGCTCGGGGACACCTCCTTGTCCTTCCCCTTCTTCGTTCGAAGAGCCACATAAGTATCGAGCCTATGTGGCTTACCCCCTGGCCCACTCCCTACCCCCTGAAATAAAATCAAGTAAAGTAAAATTAGTATCGGCCCCGCAAAGTAAAATAATATCCAATAATATATTTTCGTAGTTATAGATAAATTAAATCTTACCTGCATCCTATGCTCCACCTCAGCGTAAGAGGTCCGGCCGGAGTAGTGCACGTCCGTCTTTTTAGCCCGATTTTCCCTCCCCGATTGGCGAGATGCCAATTGTCGATCCTCGATCTCATTGTCAATGAACTTTTGCCATTGTTCCAATGAGATCGGCTCCTTGGGCGGGACGGATCCGCGCCATTGTAAAATGGACTCTCGTGTTTTTCCAAAGTACCGTGTCCGCATATTTTTCTTCCACGTCTTGTGTTGCTCCCTCAACTGCTCCAAGACGGAATCGCGTAGCTTTGGATCCAAGTTGAATTGTTCCTGTCCAACAAATACAATGTTAGTTGTGAATAAATATAAATATAAATTGAAATATTCATATAAATATTACCTGTAGTGCCGCCCGAACAGCTAACTTGAGCTCATACGGCACCTCCTTCCAACTCATAAACCCCGGGCCGATGACCGTCTTTAGCAGCTCGAGGGATCTCGCTAAAAGCTCCGACTTGTTTTCGACGGTAATCCCAAATTTTCCATATTTGGGGAGCCTAGGGGAGGAGGAGCCCTCGTCGCCTCCGCTACCACCGAACCCAGACGACATCATCATAAACAGCATCATCATCTTCGCCCTAACATTTGAAGGAGACATTTTTGCTGTAAAAAAAATGTTATTAGTACAGATAAAAAAAAATGTTAATAGTACACATTTCGTTTTACCTAATTGAATTAATAGTACAGATAAAAAAATGTTCTGTCTATATTATAACGTATGTGTAAGTTCCGTCAATACCATTTCGTTTCAATTTTGTAATATTATGTTTTTTTCAAAAATTTAAAGATTTATTAAATGGGTGCCCCACCCCCACCCCATGCCCCCTCACCCCGCCACACACACACGCACACCTACGAACACACACACACACACACCCGACCCCTACCCACCCCACCCCCACCCCCCACCACGACCGTGACAACTACATATATTGTTTATCAATAAAATTATGACATGAGATAATTATAATTGTAGCATAAATTTCATTATCATGGGTTTTACCTAATTGAATTAATTTCATGAATAAAATTATTATCAATTTAAATGAAAATATCAATTATTATCCAATATTTTTGAATGAAATATTTATTTTGAATGAAAATATCAATTATTATCCAATTATTATCCAACTATTATCAATTACTTATTTTGAATGTAAATAATATTCAAAACCCCACCCACCCCCTCCCGATGTTTATTATCCAATTATTATCCAACTATTATCAATTATTTATAAAATTGATGTCTACTTTTAGTGTTGTGTATATATGTTAGTTGATGCCATTATATTTTTATCCTAATTAGATTCTAAGGTTATCTCAATTTATATTTTTCTTTTTCTATCTAATAATTTTCAACGTAAGAGCACAGTACATAACGTATGTGTAAGTTCCGTCAATACCATTTCGTTTCAATTTTGTAATATTATGTTTTTTTTCAAATATTTAAAGAGTTATTAAATGGGTGCCCCACCCCCCGCCACACACACACGCACCTACTTTTATCCCTTGTTATTCATCAAATTTGAGTCAAGTTAATTAGAATATTTGTAGGACTGAAATTGATTTAGATTATGCCTATCTATGTAACTCTAAAACCTAATTGTGATTAAAATATGATTTATATGGATTAATTCTATTACATTTATAATTTAACTAATAGAGTTGAAATTGGTGGAAATTTACTTTGGTTTGGTTTATTTCTAGTTGAATCTGAGTTAGAATTTTTAGATTATGTATACACACACACCCCACCCCCTCCCCCACCACACACCACCACACACACACACCACCCCACCCCACCACCTGCCCCCTTCCATCACCCCCTCCCCCCCCCTCCACCACCCCCTCCCCCACCACACACCACACACACACACACACACACACCCCACCCCACCCCCTGCCTCCCTCCACCACCCCCTCCCCCACCCCGCCCCACCCCCTACCCCACCCCCACACACGCACACACATACACACACATATATATACACATACACACATAAATATACACACAAATATATATATAAATGGAAGAGAGAGAGAGAGAGAAAATGGACCTGAAAGTAGAGAGAGAGAGAGAGAGAGAGAGAGAGAGAGAGAGAGATGGAGGGAACGGCGCGGGAGGGAAAAAAGAAGGGGGAAAGGGTTTTTGCTGCAAATATTGTCACGGTCGTGTCACGATCATTGACCTTGACAATTATTTAAAGAATTGTCACGGTCAAAGACCGTGACACATCCGTGACAAGTAAATTTGTCACGGCCTTGTCACGGTCATTGACCGTGACAATTAGTTGTCACGGTCGTGTCAAGGTCAATGACCGTGACATAAAACGCGTGTTTTTTGTCACGGTCAATGACCTTGACAAGGCTGGCCGGCTGAAAGGTGATAATTTGCCCATTTTGGTGTAGTGGAAGCTCGTTCGAACGAGCTCGTTAGAACGACCTGGGCAGGCCTTCTAACGAGGTGACAATTTCGAGCCCAGAATTCCCCTATTTCGTTTTCCCCAATTTTCTTCACCTCTAATCTCATCTAAACGTTATTCCAATAGTATTTTAAGGTTTCTAATCATCCCTAAACATACTAAATCGTATTACAACATTTATATGGGGTCAAATCATTCTAAACCACATCTAATCATCAATTCTCCCCAAATTTTTCCAAATCTCATGAACATGAACCCTAGAAAATTAAAGTCATCCATAGACATAATTAAATCCGTTTTTGTGGTATAAAAGATGTAATTCTATCAGAATAATCACCCAAACAAAATTCTACATGCGATCTCTTTATCAAAATGTAAATTTCTAAATCCAATTCAATGGGTTTTTATCAATCTCCCAAAACAAAATGCAATTTTCATAAATTCCTACGCATGGAAGAAACATTCGTTGTAATTAACGTAATTAAACTACTTGCCTCTGATCTTTCTCTGAATTTGATGTTGAATTGATGAAGGTTGGTCTCTCTCTCTCTCTCTTTCTCTGCAGAATTCTCCGTCCTCTCTCTCTCTACTAGTTTTTCTCCAAGATGACAATGGTGGGTTAGAGGTTGCCTTAGGAAACTCTTAGAACTTTTTCCAATAACTCCCGTAGCCCATTAAGTCATTTAGTGTTGTTAGTGGGTTTAGTGGGTAAAGACTAAATCAGATTTTAAACTCTAATTTTCGTGGGTTTTAATTCCCAAAATTCCAAAATTACCAAATTACCCTTTTAAGTTGTCGGTATGGCCTAAAAATGCCCCGGGACCCAAACTAAACCCCCGGCTAGTGTTTTATGACTGTTTCGACCCTTCCGGACACGTTGGCGCACTCAAAATGACCATACGATTGACAGAAATAAAATTCACTTTTTAATTAAAATAATTACATTTCTGACGCGACTGTCACATGCGTCCCAACAAAATTTCCCAAATTGCCGTATTTCAATCTCGCGACAATTTCAATATTTCCAATATTCATATATTGCCATATATACACATTATAATCAAATATCAACTCACATCTCGTTAGTATTATATCCGGATTAATTCTCAATTAATTCACATTTAATTTAATTAATCCCATAAATAAATATCAATAAAAGTACAGGGTATTACATTATCAAAAGAGCATCGATCGAGGTCGTACTGTTATGACTCGTGATATACGAATTTGATATTGGCTCAAACGAGATTGAGCTCTCATTCAAACAATATGGAGTTTCTTTCAAACGAGAGAACATTATCATTCAAACAAGGCCTATAATTTGTTTGAATGGGATGCCGCCTCAAAATTCATGTTTTCGTATTTAAAGACGCCTTTCACTTAGAAATCAATTAGAACTTTTGTCAAAACATGTTTTTGCACCAGTTTACAAAAGTTGTCACTTGATTCCAACACCCATAGTTTTCAAGATCTAGATCCAATCGTTCAAAAGCTATATTGATCTTGATTTTTTCACCAGAAGTTATTCCTCCTTCTTGAACCATTATTTTCATGCGGTGGACTTTGTACGTGTTGATTGAAAAAAAGAAATGGTGGACTCCATGTTCGGATTTATAGACGGTTGTTAGGTTGCATCGGTGGATACCGAGGTGCACGTGGACTCGTGGACTATTGACACTTGCATGGGTGAATTCCTGTGTTGCTGCTATGGAGGAGTGGTTGAAGACTAAAAGAGCACCAAGGCTTATGGGTGATCAAGTCATTGAGTAAGTCTTGTATACTCTTGTATAATTTCGTATCACAATGGATTGTTTGGCCTGGATGTCCAAGGTTTCTTTCCTTAGTTGTTTCCTCGTACATTGACATCTTGTTATGTGTTTTATTTATTTTCTTTATCTACTTAATCACCTTAGATGTATGTTATAGGTTTAACAAGATAAAATTGGGCAAATCAGATTGTTTTCTCAAGATAACTTTATTGGTTCTAAGTTAAAATTAGGAATTTTTTAAAATATTGTCTATTCCTAAAGAACACTACATAGGGGCCTTCTCAAACGTGGCTAACCTTTTGGCCACCGTTCGTATCGATTATTTAACCGTACAGCTTCCACATTTGTATGTGTCCAAGACAAGTCAACTGCATGGGGTCCCATTATCGATTATTTCATATTGGGGCCCTACATTTGTGGCACATTTTTTGAAGAGTTACCAATAGTCCATAAATACTGAGTTTCACCTTAGCACATCATGGCATCCGAAGATGGATGGACAAACCAAAAGTGTCAATAAGTCGTTAGAAGATATATTGTGGGCATGTATAATGGACATCAAGGGAAATTTGGAGACCCATTTGCCACTTGTGGAGTTTGCTTAAAAAATATTTATCAGAAGTCCATTTCTATGTCTCCTTATAAGGAACTTTATAGGAGACTGTGCCGATCACTGGTATGTTGGTCAAACCCTTGCGAGGGTAGAAAGTTCGGATCGAAATTCATCTAAGAGACTACCAAAAAGATCAAGTTTATTAGGGAGAATATTAAAGTCGCTCAAAATAGGGAGAAGAACTATGCCAATAATAAAATAAAATCGATGGAATTCTAGGTGGGATAACAGGTGTTACTACGCGTTTCCCCCTATGAAAGGGGTGATGAGGTTCGAAAAGCGAGGGAAAATTTCTCCTCCTTATATGTGGCCATTCATGATTACAAAAAAGGTAGGAAAGGTTTCTTATCGTTTAGCACTTCTAGATAACCTAGATCAGGTGCATAATGTGTTTCACGTTTTTCTATTTTGTCCATTTTTTCACCCTAAGGTTCCATATCAGCATATTCATTTGGGTGAGATGGAGTTAGACTCGTATGCATCATACACTAAGCAGCTATTGAGTGTTTTGGATTGACAAATCCAAATGTGGCGTTTCAAGGAGATACCAATAATACAGGTATAGGGGTATCACGACAATTAGGAGGAATGAACTTAAGAGCATGAGGATTTTATGAGACAAAGTACCCCTATCTATTTTCACTCATTTATAAGATTTGTTAGTATTTTGACTCATTTACATGAGGTGTTACTATTCAACTCAATTATATAAGGGATTATTATGTTGACTTACGTAAATGTGGGGCACATTGTGAATTTCGAGGATGGAATTCTTTTTTTGGGGGCGAGGATTGTAATACCCAATAATTTATGGGTATTTATTAATAGTTAAATAAATAAATAAATGAATAAGTTTTCGAATTTTTTTATTGGTTGATTATTTAAATGGAAATTGATAAAAAAAATCGAATAAAGATATTTCGAATAACATTGGATTCTTTTTAAAAATAAAATTCAAATAGTAAAACACTATTCTGTCGGAGGCGCTATTAACATAGGATTGTTAAGAAGAAGAAGAAGAAGAAGAAGAAGAAGGAAAGGTATTAGAAGAAAAGGTATTAAATTTTATTTCTTCTTATTCTTTATTTTCTCATTCTCTCGTGTCCTCATTTCTTCTTCATTTCCCCTTCACAACTCAACCCACCAAATTACACCTTCAAATCTCAAAGAAATCGTACTCTTTTATTGTAGCCAAAATTTATATTATTTTGAAAAAAAAAATGGGATAGTTTTGGATCAACACTAAAGGCATTTTTGAGGCCATTCAACTTATTTTAAGGAGGGATTTATTCTACACATTTGGGAGATTATTTTCATCAACTGGGGATCAATTTTGGAGGGATTTCTTCTACAATTCTTCCTTATTATTTTGGGAGGTTTTCTTCAATTGAGGCATGATAATTATACTCTCTCGTCTCATGAGTTAAACAGCATATTCTACCTAAATAGTTTTTTTATATAAATCATAAAATTTATGTAGAGATAATTAAGGGTTATTTTGTTTTCACCCCACCTTTATAAATTCTTATTTTTGGTGAATAAATTTAATGAATATAATTCAATAAATTATATACTTGATTAATTTAGTCTAATTTGATATAACTAAATTGGATTATGAATTGTATATTCTTGGAATGATTTAAATATTTAATCTAATATTGAATGGATTATATGTGTTGGAAATCATGATAGTAGATTAAATTCATATCTTAGTATCTTAAATTTTATTTTTTATACTTTTGGGGATCGGGGTTTAGTATATGTTAACTTCTTCATTTTTGGGTTAATGTATTATATTAAAGATCTGAGATAGTTTTGGATTTTTTTGAAAATAGTAACCCTTCTTAGAAAATTATGAGAGTTTATAGTATTATATAAAATATAATTTTCTAGAAGTTTCATGTTTTAACAAAATCTTAAAAAGATCATTTAGGACCGAAAGAATAAGAAAAAACGGACTAGGTATATTTGTCGATGTGTAGTAACATTACAAAAAAAGCGAGTTTTTAATCCACGTAGAAGGAGTAAATTTAAGTGTTTTTTTGTAGGAAATCATATTATGGACAACTTTTATATTATAAGTTTTCAAAAATCCCATTATAAGAGTCCCAAAACGAGAAATTATTATTTTAGTAGCATAATACTTATAATATTCTAAATGAATACAATCACTACACCAAAATGATAAAATTATCACCTTTCAGCCGGCCACCCTTGTCAAGGTCATTAACCGTGACAAAGAATTATCACAGTCAATGACCTTGACAAGACCGTGACAACTTCTACAGCAAAAACCCTTACCCCTTCTTTTTTCCCTCCCGTCGTTCCCTCTCTCTCTCTCTCTCTCTCTCTCTCTCTCTCTCTACGCTACTCTCTCTCTCTCTCTCTCTCTCTCTCTCTCTCTCTCTCTCTCTCTCTCTCTCTCTCTACGCTCTCTCTCTCTATCTCTACTTTCAGGTTTATTTCTCTCTCTCTCTCTCTCTCTCTCTCTCTCTCTCTCTCCTCTCTCTCTCTCTCTCTCTTCCATTTATATATATGTTTGTGTGTATATATATGTGTGTGTGTGTATGTGCGTGTGTGGGGGGTGGGGCAGGGTGGGGGTAGGGGTGGGGCTGTTGTGTGTGTGTGTGTATATGTGTGGTGGGTGGGGGATGTGGAGGGAGGTGGGGCAGGGTGGGGGGCTATTGTGTGTGTGTGTGTGTGTATATGGTGGGTGGGTGGGTGTGTATGTGGTGAGTGGGGGGTGTGGAGGGAGGTGTGTGTGTGTGTGTGTGTGTGTATTTCAATTAACCCATGAATTTGTATTTTTGTATTTGAATTAACCTATGAATTTATTTTTGTATTTGAATTAACCCATGAATTTGTCAATTTATTTGTGGGGGGATGGGGGTGGGGGTGGGGGAGGCGGGGTAAGTCAAGGTACCATTGTAATTCTCTTAATATCGTGTTTTGATGATTTTATGAGATAATATATATTGTTTCAAGGTTAACTCATTGTTGATAAAAATATTCACATAGTAAAATTAAATTGAATCCATCCATAGATTCTATAATTACATCCACTAAAATATAATTAATAAATGAAACAGTTTTAGATGAATGCAAATTAATAATTAGTGCCCATTTCATATGAAAGTAGGATTGCCCCTCAGTATAAATTAGTAAATTAATAATTCTATACGTTAATTGTGAGTTTAATTGATGAAATGAATTAATTGAGTAGACGAATTAGAAGGAGTACGGGATACACATTTGTTGTTGACATTGCTGTTGGATTATTTTGTTTAGTAAATGTTTGGTTGGTTAGTTTTAAAAGTGGCATGACCACTGGATTACTGTCCATATGGGGGTGGAATTTTTCAACTTTTCTTGAAAATTACTCTGTATATCGAACAATATATATATAGTACGATAATTAAATGATACATACTTGAAATTAAATATAGTGCGCATAGATACTAGACTTGTAGTTCTTATACGTACGTATTCAATAGCCCTTAGACCCGTTCGAGAGTCATTACCCCTGTAATGAGATCTCTCGAATTGTCCAGTTTGGACAGTTTGAGACTGTATAATATTCTTATTGACTTAAAGTTGTTACTTTTGAAGGAAGTTCTGCAGTCGTATCTTAATGTTCTCTGGGTACATACTAGATTGACAAGTGTGACTGTTAATTCAATTGATCAATTGAAATAACACTCACACCTACCAATCTACGTCGTGTACTTGGAGAACTACGAGGATATGCTATCGAAGTTTTTTCAAATCGTAACAATGTGCATGAGCAGTTAACTATATTACAGAAAAATGCAGTCTTGATTGAGATAGGACCACTCAACCTTTAATATGATAATTAAATGATGGGATAATTAAATAAAACATACTATAAATCTAAGTTTTGTGTACCTTTAATAGGTGTTTAGTTGTGGTAGCTGTGATGGGATATCCAAAATACCCAATGTGAATACACTTCCAAATAGCTATCCTATTATGAAGAACAGTTTGAAAGGTTTGGGAATGAAGTATAAATCGATTCATGCTTGTGTGTATGACTGCATCCTATACCTAAAGGAGTATGAAAATCTCGATCGTTGTCCGGTATGCGATGAACCTAGATATGTCCAATCTACTAGTAAGGAAGGCACAAGCTCAAAAGTGCCTCAAAAAGTATTAAAATATTTTCCTGTTGGGCCTAGATTAAAGCGATTTTTCATAGTGCCATGGATTGCAGAGGCAATGACTTGGCATGCTAGGGCAGAAGTAGGGGTAATATCATGCGTCATCCTATTGATTCTACTGCCTGGCGGAGGATGGATTTTGAGTATCCCGATTTTGCTTGAGAACGAGGAAAGTACAAATGTACAGAACTCGGAAATTTCATACAAAGCTCTTACTATCTTTCGAGCGAGCGCAAAAGATAAAAACCTCGTTGAAGCTGAAATGACTTACTATGGTGTAATCCAAAATATATTTGAATTGAATTATATAATCTTCAAAGAGGTTGTATTTTACTGTGACTGGGTAAGAGTTGAGGATAAAAATGCTTGTAAAGTTAATCCTGTCACCAATTTGATCATGGTTGACTTGTCCAAGTTGAAGAGCAACGATCACGTGAGCGATGAGCCGTTTATTTGTGCATTTCAAAAGGTTAAGCAAGTGTTTTATTCGGAGTATATCAACAATGAGCCATGGTCAATTGTCCAACACGCTCCAAGGCGTTTAAATAGTAGTGTGGATGACTTGACTGCTCCTACCGAATATCAATCCATTTTTTATGATAACCCGAATTTGAAATAATTTTTCAATTTGTAATAAATATTTCAATTTGTACTGAAACATCCATTTTTAATGCTTTTAATTGATTTGCGCTTTATCATTTTCACTCTTGTGTGGTGTGCGTGTGTGGAGAGGAGATTAATACATAAATATTTCAACTACGTCTAACTTTTGTTTATACTAATCCATGAATATACACTTCTTACCTTTAATAGGTGATTAGTACATAGTTATTTGGGGTGTCCTATTTGTGGAGAGGAGACTGAATCTCTTCGTCTATCCGAACACTAAGAAATGCCATAATCCTATGGAGTTATGCTCTGCAAATTCCTCCCAATCGTTATGTAGCCAAACATCACCAGTTGAAGTTGTCAATTCCACTTTCCATACCCCACCACTTGGAACCTCTAGCAAAACATGGGAGACCATTGAAAGGTGGAATTGACAACTTCAACTGCTGATTTTTGTCTACACAACGGTTAGAAGGAATTTGCAGCACAAAACTCCATTGGATTATGGCATTTCTTAGTGTTTAGATATGAAGAGAATTATATTTGACACAATTGCCCAGGGTACATTAGTTGGAAGGAGGTGCCATATGAGCTCAAGTTAGCTGTTTGGGTGACACTACAGGTTATGTATTTATATTTATATGTCAATTTCGATTTCGATTTCGATTTCGATTTATATTTATCTATATTTGCGGGGCGGATACTAATTTTACTTTATTTCAATTCAGGGGACAAGGAGTGGCCCTGAGGGTAGGCCACATATTCTCGATAGTTATGTGGCTATTGGGACGAGAAGGGAAGGATAAGGAGGTGTCCCCGAGCGTCGCGGTACAAAATCTCTTTTCCAGCTAAATAGTTTGTAGATTTGAGATAATTGATGGTGATGTTGTTTCTTCTTAAATAATTTATATTTTGAATATATATTTGCATTATCTTTAGTTTGTTTGGATATATGATGTTTGAACAGGTACAACGTTGCTATAACAGGTAAAAATATACTGCTGGGCAGTGGCAGTGGCCATACTGCCCAGCAGATTTTTTTAAAATTCTGCCCAGAATTGTCACGGTCAATGACCGTGACAATTTTTTTTAAAAAAATGGTCAAGGCTTTGTCACGTTTTTTAATCGTGACTAAACGTGTCACGGTCATGACCCGTGACACGACCGTGACAATTCTAACGAACTTGTCACGGTCATTGACCGTGACACGTCCGTGACAAAAAAAATTTGTCTCGCCCCGAATTGTCACGGTCATTGACCTTGACAAGTCCATCTTGTCAAGGTCAATGACCGTGACAATAGTGCAGCTTTGGTGTAGTGAATCCTAATTTATGGGCATTAAAAATATGGCTAAAATGTATTTTTTTTATGAGATGTGAATGGAAAAAAAATTTGTTTTTGATTTTTTAGAGAATATGTGCCTCACCCCCTACCTTTTAAAAATAGTATAACATTTAGAAGTAATCTAAGAAAGTTTCAGAATTTAAAGTATAAAACACGTTCGAATACATTAGTGACATGTGATATTTAAATTGTGGAATTTTATCGAGATTGAAGAAATATTAGTGATATGTTAATGACCCTACACTTGGGGCGACTTTTCTCATATTTTTATTATAAATATGTTGGGTGGATAAGGTTGGTTCCGTATCGTGGGGGTTGGTGATCCTAATGATGGTTTTATTGTTGGTGGTGTTTCGGGTGGATAAGGTGAGATTGGATTTGTTTTTATGATGGAAATTTATTTATGTTAGGAATTGCATTTTATTTCACTGGCATGTAGGCATGTGGTCCTAGATATGCTCACGGGCCTTACTTATCAATGAAATATTCAAATTGATTGTTTATCTATGAGGCACATTATGCGTTGTGAGACCCCTCAACATGTGGAGGGATAGTACCAATTTAGATATTTAGATAACTTTTAATTTAATAGTTGTAGAATTATTTTTCATACTCATGATTGATAGTTTTACTACTTGAGTGCGTAACTATTATCTTTTTGCAGTGAGCCGCACCCGCCATGTTGTTTCAAGTGCTCTAGTATACCCGACCTAGTTTTCCACTCGAGCACATAGTCTTTCATTCTAGCTTCCACTGAGTTTTGAATATGTAGATATGAAATTTACTTTTAGCTTTATTTCTGTTAATCAATTGAAGGATGCGAGATTTACTGTATTCCTAGCATTTGTACACAGATTTGTAGATAATGTGATTTTGGGAGATTTGGCATGTACTAGTTCTTGTTAGAAATTTTTTTCTTTACATATCGGTGGTAATCGATTCTATCCATATTATATAAAATTTGAGGTTTTCTCATACCGTTCTCTAGTTTGATATATTCTTATCCATTGATTCTTATTTCATGCAAAGGATGATATTTAAATTGAATTGACAAAATATTTTATTTAATAAATATATTTGATCAACCAAATTATTAAAAATTATGGGGTGTCACACCTGATAGGAAAGGGGAATCACATGTTGGGTGGTGCGGACTTGGAAAATTCTCGCTCGACCCGACTAACAATGGAAAAAAAATTGCTCGACAGAATTAATCGCGCTAAATCGAGTCTTCAACGAGCACATGTAACGGTACTCGATTTACTGGTTCTCTCCGATAAAGAGGTAGACCATATTCTCCCACATTTCTATTTTTTGTTTCTCCACAAATGGACTCCTTTACATCTTCCCATCTCTTGAAAATAAGGATGCCTTCATCCTTTGATTTTTTTACTTGAGGTGGCTTCCCCAAAATTCTTTCCTTTCATCGATTTCTTTGTATTGCGTGTTTTCAAAACTGTGTGAGGTGATGTTTTCTATTGAAATTTGATAAGATAAGTGGTTGAAAGTGCTATCAAGGTTTTGAATAACATTGCTGATTAAAATAAGTTAAATTTAGGGGGCAATTATATCATTTGGGAAATATATCTTTAAAAAATGGTTGTTAGCTCGTGGCAATTAAACTAATGCGAGGACATTGCTTACACGATATAAGGACTGCAATGGGAAGACATCACCTACTACTTTCCTTAGACTAAAATAGCTTTTTAGGGAGAAATAATGCAATTGAGCATTTTGAGGAGAAAATCTATGCAAAATGCTTTGAAGATGTTCTAAAATAACATTTTAGGCTTTAAAAAAATATTGCAGCCTATAGTAATAATTCTTTTATATAAAATTAGCGAAGATATAAAATAACAGTGCTAAAATATCATCACAACTTATGTAATAGTAGCACCAAGATAAAATTAGTTGACCTAATGTGACACCCCCTATTTTAATCACGAGTGATTAGTCCTTTACCAAAATAAACAGAAATCTCATTTGGTTTATTCTTAGCATCACTATTGAAACCATTTTAAATTACTAACCACCTATGCTAAATTAAGCTGGTGTCAATATTTATATTTCATTAACCACATGCGAAAAAAGAAAAATATAATAACTCATCCATAACAAATATAAGAGTCTGAATCATCACACGATAAATAGATGAATAATGAATATCGAATAAACCATCGGCTCCCAAAATAAAATCCAAATCATAAGTCTACAAAAATAAACTGAATCCAGATACATCGTTTGATAAATAAATCTAAAAGTTTATCAACGGGAAGGGACAACATGTCTAAATGAAATATTGAATCAAAATCCTAGTATATGAATGAATAACTGAAGAATCTACATAAAATCCTACAATCCTCCACAAATGTTGCAGCAATGCATCCCTGGAATGAGTCCTCAATCTTGACGTCCCTATGGCTGGATACCAAAAATATGTTGACAAATCATTTTGATACGAGTATAAGCCCAAAACCTTTGAAAAATATTAAACAAGTAATTAAGATACAATAATTAAGTATGGATTAACACTTTTCATATTTAAGCGGGTGTCAAACTCTCTTGAGATATTAATCACCCCTCAACTATTGTGTACACCTACACTTACCTCCTAACCCATCTAGTTATACTACTCCATTTAACCAGACCTCTTACAATTATTTCTATCACTCTACTCTATCGCGAGTACTTCCTCCCTCTAATTCATAAGTTATTTTACTCATTAACTTACTTTGTAAATTCCACCTTAATAGGTTATATAACATTCATACTAGTTATATAAGTAAGGCATTCATACTTTATATATTTAACCCGTATATAATTATCTACTTTAATATATACATATAATTTTTTTAAGAAGAAAAGTTATATGCATAACCAAATAAGAGAAAAAACCTCTCCTAGTGGCTCTTATAAGCTCTAAAGGAAAATACATAACACTACAATTTAGGAGATGTTGAACGAGAAAAAGAAGATCGTAAATTAAATTTAAGCGCCGATATGTCCTCACTACTTAAGGTAAAAAAATCCACTTGATAATTCTTGTTTCTTCACTTTTGAGAATTGTCATCCAACCATTTCATCTTCAATGTTGCCTAGGATATCAAATGAATTGCTAATTTGAATTTGGAAATTATTGTTTATACCTTTTTTAATAATCGAGTCTTCAGACAAAAGCCCTAGCTTTAGTGGAATTTGGACTTATTCCTAAATCAAATTTGGAAAGCTCGACATATAAATTCACTCCAGTATTAATTAAATTAGGTATGTCCTCTAAAGGGGGGATTTCATTTTCAGAATATGACTCGGTGGTCTCCCTATTGTCTCTATATTCAACGTCTCGAGAAGTATTTTTTTACTGAATCCAATATTTTATGTGCTGCTGAAATATGTGAAGAGTAAAACTACACATACTCACAAAAAAACCCAAAAAGTGTACCCGTCTAATAAGACAAAAATGAGTACCAGCTTTTTATGCAGTGGGAGGGACCCATTTCTATACCCTGACGGGACCCACAACAATAAGGTATAAGCTTTTAATACATTGGGTAAGGATTTTGGGTATTTTTGTGGATATGTGTAGTTTTATTCATATGTGAAACATTTGATTTTTGATCAGTCCCATCTTGTGACTCACTCCCTACGCTACCTGATTTACAGGTTATAGATAAACCTTTTTCAAAAGCCTCCTATTGAGGATCACTGTTGTACGATATAGAAGGGTCTCCACTGTTTTTGCTAGGGTTGGGTTTTTTTTTCCGAACATTCCGATTTTTCCGATATCCGATCCGATATT
Organism: Sambucus nigra; assembly: GCA_949130495.1. Classification (NCBI taxonomy): domain Eukaryota; kingdom Viridiplantae; phylum Streptophyta; class Magnoliopsida; order Dipsacales; family Adoxaceae; genus Sambucus; species Sambucus nigra. The sequence goes on along the minus strand of OX422212.1, from coordinate 627,146,055 downwards.
TTCCGATTTTGGAACGTATATAAGGTTTCCGATATCTGATTTTCCGATTTCTGATTTTTCTGAAAAAAATCTGATCGAAAATTGGAAATAATTTTGAATTTCCGAATTTCTGAATTTCCGATCCGATTTTTCCGAAACTATGCCGATTCGATTTTTCCGAATTATTTCCGATTTTTTCCAAAATATTTTCCAATTTCCAATTTTTATATTTTTTTAAATATTCTCGTGTGTCCCACATCGGCAAGGAGAGGAAGAGAGGTCCAAAAAAGTCCTCTATAAAAGGAGAATATCCTTATATCCTCTACACAAATGAAAAAATAGTTAAATCCTTACATATTTACATGTTGGGTTAAATCTTTTTTCGATTTCTTTAAAATGAGAATTTCGAGTAATCAAAAATCCTATACTATTTTTTTTGAAATTTTGGAATTTCCAAAATTTTTGAATTTTTAGTATATGTTTTGAATTTGCGAATTTTTCCGATTTTTTTCCGATTTTCCGATTTTTCCGAATTCGGAAATTTTTTTGATTTTCCGAAAAAATTGGATAGGAAATTGGAACAAATATTTTATTTCCGAAAAAATTGGAATTTTTTCCGAAAGGTCATTTTCCGATCCGATCCGGCCGAAACACAGCCTTAATTTTTGCCATGTGCATTAGTTATGGTCAACAAAGGTGTGATATCCTTTGAACCATTTCAATCATTTTGAACAGGTATGGTTCCAATCCTATCCGGATATGTCGGGATTTTTCCATTAACATGTTGAATAATCAACAACGATGTTTTCACCAAATTAAGGCATGACTTTGGGTTTGTTTGGGAAACTTTTCATCGGAGCTGCTACCACGATTTGGAAGGCCCGCCTGTTTTTTTCTTACAGACCTCCTGAACAGGTATACTATGATTGAGATGATCCTGAACATGAATGCCATTTTTTGCTAAAAAATGACTCCGGCTTGGGGCCACATGCTTAATACGCACAATATGAGGACTATCGTCGATTGCAACTGCAAAATGCTAACCAAATCAGTCTTTGTTTTTTGACCATATGTTTCTGGGAGAATCTTGGAGGAAACGTGAGTTTTAAGCAACAACTTTTTTTAAGATTCTTGCATTCATTAACAGTGTGGCCAATGGATTTACAATACTTGATTCTCACATCAAAGAGGCAAAAAAAACTGCCCTGATCTCTTTCAATAACGAGTTTATCGAGTGGTTTGTTATTCAAATCAATTTCCACTAAGATGCGAGCATAACAATTGTGGGAGTGATCAAGTGTGGCTTTCTCAATTTGTAATGGGATACTGCTACCGCTAGCCATTTGCAAGAGAAGCCTTGGATCCCAGTACTCTTGGGACAATCCCATTAGCATAATCCAAATTGTTGCAGTAGAAATGTAATGATTTTCAGGATTTTTTTTGGGTACCATACCACGTGGTGTCTTGGCCATCTTCAAGCACACATCGACTAATCCACGTTTCGGGTTCGTGTCTTCCGCTGGCCAAATATTATTTTGACAGTACTAGAGATCGACTAATCCCCCCCCCCCCCCCACAGATTTATATATATACACTATCTGTACCCCATATATATACACACACATATAAGTTGACTACCTATTCCTATCACCCAAGGCACTAGCCCAATTATACCGATTCTATCACCCGAATCTTAATTTAATTTAAATGAATTCTTATTAACTAAATAATCAACATAGTGCCACCCTGCTAGAGTATTCGAGATTATCCACCTAGCCCGTTCAACAACTATTTCTGAACTAGTCTCACTCACTTCCTAATTCACAATTTTTCATCGATTATATATCACACTATAACTCTTCCCACTTTTAAATACGCCATCATCACTAGGTAATTTAACCTATTTTAAATTGCCCTAATAATATTCCCTAATTATTATAGGTTTATGAACTCTCTTGAACCTCCCGTAAATCACCCAAACCATCAAACAATCCAAATTCACAACTTTAAAAAACCGAACATGTTTAGCTCATGTATCGAACCGATTCCATTGCCCCAAATTCAAACCGATTCAGTTCTGTGGCGAACCGGTTCATTTCCTCCAATATAGCAAACCCAAACTAGGCTTTTAAATCCCAAATCCGATGTTGTCTCCTTATAGATGATAATAAACCTTCATCAATAAGTATAGAACTTAATGAGATGTAACTATGATGATTGTAATATTAATAAATCATCCTAACATCAATTATTGGACTAAAAATCAACAATTGAATCAATCAAATGGGTTTATATCAAAATCACTCAACATAACCCTAAATTTAATCCCTTGATTCAATTAAGTATAATCATCCCATATATCCGTGCAAGATTCGATTTCCAGTGATAATAATTTTCCTAGAATATTAAATTTTCATCCAATTAAATACAAAGATTAGTTTCACCCAAAATCCCCTTTTCATGTGGGTACCCTCCCCGAATTAATTTTTATTCTATACCTACCATGATATGAACACGATTTTTTGCAAATTAAATTGAAAGCAAGTTAATTTCTTGACTTTATATGTTTGTAGGGTCTCATTGCGCATTGTAGAAGATGAATAGACGATAGCACGCTTAATTCCTCTTTGAATTTGGCTCCTAAAGCTCTCATATTTCTTCCTTCTCTCTTTCCTTAATTTCTAGGGTTTAAATCATGAATTTTGGCTGCCTTAAACACTTAAACCTTGGTTTAGAATCCCAAATCCCGTAATTAGGCTAACGGGCCAAGCTCAATGACCCAAATACCATGTGTGGGCTTGGTTATGTCTAAAAAGGAATCGAGATGCGATTACTACCCCCGGTCCATTAATTTGACTATCTCGACCCATTCGGAACAAAACATGATCTCAAAATCACCATTCGAGTCACTCTACATAAATTTCCTATCTTGACCGCATATAATCTACACTCAAATCCTGATTGAGATATAATACAGTCACATCGATATCACTCGCAATGACGTAAAATAATTATTTACGACTCACTTAGTAATTTGATTCCATAAATATTAATCTTTATCTCTTACGGTTAATATTTTAATGAACACATAATATTTAATTCAATTAAATTACATCACACGTGTAATTTAAAATAATCGAATTAATTAAATATTAGATACTCAGAAATACGGGGTGTTACACCTATCAATTTTTCACAAAACCCATTATCACCACCGTAACAAGACACGATAAAAATATTAATGGGATTTTGTTTATATTCATATCGCAAATATACATAATGAGTTAAGAAGACCTATTATATATGATCCATTAACCAATGTTAATAACATGAACCCGGCATGACAAGTCCCACTCACAAATCGAAATATTAATGACCCAAACCTAAATTTATAAAAATATCCACTATTCACTGAATTTACTAAATTGTAAAGGATTTAGATGAACATGTATTTTAATACAAAAGTAAAGCCTGTGAATGTCGCTTGCTAAATAAGTAGTACAACTATAAAAACTAGCATGTATGGTTTAAAAGTATTTATATAATACAAACTAATCACATATATGTTATACAAATTAGATTTTACAGTTAGATACCTTGTTTGGTCTTTTTTAAAGTTGGGATACGAGTTTATTTTTTTTAGGGAACACAATTAATTAGTCTCAATTATAAACACTTTTATTTGTAGACAATCCTAAGCTTTCTTTTAGCTTCGTCTCCCATTTGAATAAATATGACACGGGTGCCATTTTCTAAGAAAATGAATAGGAAAGTTTGACGCGATTATGAGCAATTATGTGATTCGTTGCAATATTAAAAATACATCGGATGAGTTCCCACAATATCTTTTGAATTGGAACTAAAGACGAAAAAACTATATTGTTTAGATTTTGTGGTTCTTGGTATTACACTTGGGTCAATAAGCTTAAAATGACCAATCTCTACATGGAGTTGATATTGGATGTGGATTATTTGAAGAGTAGCCTCTCTCTCTCATTCCAAATGGGTTTTTTGGGGACAAATTGAATCATCAAATGCCTCTAAAGGAAATTTAATCTTATCGTTGTATTCTTTATCTTGTATAACTTGCCAAATTTAAGGAATCTAGCTTTCACCCAAGGTTTTGTTTACTTATGTAGGGATTTTTCAGCTTATATGGTGTGTTCTGGTGCAAATTGTGTCGTACTTTTGAATAGTTCTTACCCTACCCATTTTAAGTCATCACATTTTTTATGTAAATGGTGGTGTGTCAATTAATTTGTGGGTGAATTTTTTTTTTTTTTGCACATTTCATTGAATTTTATTACCTAACTCACTATGTTTTTCATTGGTAATGTGATTAGTGTGTGTTAATAGATCAAATGTCAAGTTGTTACACCTAATTAATCAAATATTATTGATAAAATATAAATTGATCCTTGATTAACACAATTGACCCAAGGTGTGTTTAAATGTCCCTTTAAAAGTAATTTAAGCACACTTATAGCTTCTACACAAGTCATTTAAAAAATTTACCTTAATTCTACCCATCTCTCTTATACCGTTTTGTACACTTACTCCACATATTATACCCTAATTTGTTTTGATAAATAAATAATTCAATAAAACAAACCCGACTAATGGGGCAGGAACCCGTATACAAGAAGTATACAAAGAAAAACAACCAAGGACAGAGTCCCAAAACTGACTAGACAAGCCCTTGAAACTCCTTTAAAAACTCAAGAAAGAGTTACAATTATGAATCATGCCTTTTCTTATACCAAGTAAGAAGAAGGCTGAGAAAACTGTATCGAATCCGAGAAGGATTGAGTTCGATCTCCTAGAAGAATCTCGAGTTCCTCTTTTGTGAGATGGTCCAAAAAATACAATGAGGGACTATCATTCATACCACCCACGGGCCATTCCAGCCCCTAGGCCTCCTCCATGCCTCCATCACATCGCCCACCGAAAGAGGCATAATCGAACAATCTTGAATTAAGAGAAAAATAAATCCCAAAGGCCTCTAGTCACTTGACAATGTAGAAGAAGATGATTATATTGTTCCTCCTCCTCCTACTTCTTACATAACCACATCTACTGGACATCATCCTCCCTCTATTCTGGAGCCTCGTAATAGTCAAGATGGCCTACCTACCAGTGGTCCATACAAAGAAGTGAACCTTGGGAGGCACATGACTCTTCGAAATGGCCTTCCACGAAAAAGAAGCACCCCCATGCCACCCACAACCCCTCAACTCAATATAATAAATCTTAACTTAGAACAGACCATCATGAGAGAAAGTCCACCTCAACCCATCAACTCCTAAAGACGAATCTGGTGCCAGCCTTACCCACTCAAAGAACTCCTTCGCCTCCTCCTGTTCCCAATCCCAAAGACCGTTCCTAAACTTTATGCCCCGCATCGCAATATGTCCAACTCTCCGCATATGATCCTTAACTAAGACCTCTTTGTCACTCCCAAGACGAAACATATTAGGGAATATATCCTCTAAATCCCCCCCCCCCCCCCCACCCCACCCCATTTATCCTTCCAAAATCTAATATGACTCCCACTCCCGAGCTGAAAGGAAGTGAGCAAAGAGAACCTCCCCCACCCAAGTGCAATAAAACTCTACCACCATACCCCATGAGCAGATCGCCCCAAAATGGGACCCCATCCATACGGAACCACCCCCTACCAAATGACCATCAATTTCCTCCACAATTTGTCTCCTTCCCTATTAAAGCTCTGTAACCACTTCCCCAATAAAGCCTTATTGAAATGGGTTAAGCTCCGGACCCCAGCCCCACCCTCTATTAGAGTCTTGCACACCTTATCCGGACTTACTAAATAATATTTAAATTGATCATCATTCCCTCTCCACAAAAAATCTCTCATCATCTTATTGAGCCTTTTGCCAACAGACCCAAGTAAAGGAGGGACATACATAAAATATGCCGGAAGGCTGGATGAAACACTTTTGATTAGCGTCAATCGACCACCTTTGGGAAGGTAACTATGATTCCAACCAGCTAACCTCCTCTGAACTCTCTCAAGGACTGGGTGCCACATCGAAGAAGACTTAAACTTAACCGCTAAATGGAGACCAAGATAAGTAGAAGGTAGAGAGCGAACCTAACATCCATGAACACTAGCTAGACGGACCACATTTCCCACCTCACCAATGGAAATCATTTCGCTTTTACGAATGTTGATATGCAAACTCGACACAACCTCAAAACAAACCATCAGCAACCGCAAAGTCCCCCTCTCATCCACAATGACCCTACAAAAGATAATAGTATCATCCACAAATAGAAGGTGCGATACCACTGTAAGGTGGGGAGCAGAGCTCCCAAAAAAAAACATGATACCAGACAACCCTCCACTGTACGACTCATCATCCAAGAGAATGCATCCATAACAAAGATAACTAAGAAAGGGGACAACAGTTCACCCTGTCAAAGACTACACAAACTCGAGAAGAACCTTTCAGGCACCCCATTGACAAGGACAAAGAAGCAGACAGAGGAAATACACTTCTTCATCCACGTACACCATTGTTGATGCAAAAAAAATGGACTAAATCCCATTTTTATGATCACAGATAAATAGATAAAAGCAATTCAATCAAACACATAAGAGACAAGGATTTTTAAAGTGGTTCAGCTATAAGGAAAGTCTACGTCCACTGTTATTTTATTACCAGGGGTTTACAATAGCATAGCATGGTGTGTTGAAAATGGTTGAGAGAGTTCTCTTGTTTTGAGATAGATAGATATGTAGATTGTGTAGAGAGATAGAATGAATTTCTTGCTCCTTCAGCTAAGGGAGGAGTTGTCTTTATAGTGATGGGAGTCCAAGAGATTGAATGTCTTTATATCTTTGGACATTTATATTTATATACAATGAATATAACTATTGGTCTTCTAAGGTACAATGACTGTTGGCTACACCGGTGGCTTTTGATATTCTGGATGGTTGGTCTTATTTGTGTTGGTTGGGCGGTGCGCCGACTAACTTTGTTCAAGTGACGATTACCTCTCCTCAAGGGCAGACCAAGTGTCCTCTATGCTGAGCAAGCGTGAATGTTGCCACGTAAGATAACAGGTGTCCATTTCTTAATGGTCTATGTGGATGGGTAAATTTTTGACGTCAACAGAAGCCCCCAATGCTCCACGCTTGATGGTTTACTAAGAAGATGGAGTATTTATCCTGAAACGTTGCTCGGTGTTCGTACATAATGAATAATACTATTCTTCCTTCTTGATTTATTCAACATATGAGTGGGCTATCTTATGGACAACGGGTGACTCAGGATGATTAATGGTTGCATTGGAGTTAATCTTTCTTTTGAGGAACTCTGCTCGGCCAGCAAACTTATGCTATGTATCACCCCTTGGTATTCGGATGCAGTATTTGAGATTTAAAATGTTTTGCAACTTGTGGCCTATAATATTCAGGTGGGTTGGTTGTCTGGTTAGTCAAATGAATGTATTTTAAGCCGATCAACTAAGTTTCGATTGTATATGTTTGATTTTTCTGACCTCTTCTCCTCTGAATGTTTTGCTGGTGTAATATGCTAGCCTTTGAACCCCATTCTTCAATCTGATTAGTGCCGAGCTAGTAGAAGACTTAAATGTGACTCTTAATTCTTCAATAGCAAAAATAACTCTTGAATGTGAATTTTGATCTTCGATAGCAAAAATAATTCTTAAATGGTGATTGGTGAGTGTGCCGACCATGTTATGATATGGAGCCTAGTTTGATGCTTGGATGGTGATGTCATCAATTCTTCTTGCACTCCTTGGAATTTCTTAGCAACATGAGCAATAAGCCCTAAATGATGGAATATGAGCTTTGAATAATTTCTTGGTCTTTAAATACTTGTGGTGGTTGGAAGCCGACCTGCTGACTTTATTGCATATTTCACTATCGTTCTTGTAATTGTCTTGTATTTCAATTGTAAAGAAATATTTGCATGTAATCATTATTCAAATGAATTAAAGGAATTTGATAAACTTATCTTGTTGATTTATGGATGTGATTGTCTTCTTTGTTTCATTAGTTTTATTGATACACTTAGATTAAAATCTAAATTTAGTATCAATTACCAATGAATACATAGATTCTACTAGCATACTTAGATTAAAATCTAAATTTAGAGCTAGTTGCCCACGTGTCTCCAAAAGTTTTACTAATGCACCCAAATATTTACGTTGTCTGCATTAGCTACCAGTGGTGTGACTAGGCGTATGTGGAATATGTGCCTACATTCCTCTTGAGGAATCTTCACAACACTCTTGCTGTACTTTGCTCAGTAGGATAAAGATCTTGTTTTATCCTTATCTTCATTGTAGATAAAATCGTATTTTATCTTTGTATTCGTTGTCCAAGATTCTTGAGGACTTAATATCCTGCTTTACTTCGATTTTTGTATGCTGTCGAATAAGAACTAAGGATGATTTCATTATTTTTATTCTTTATGAATATGAGCTCTCTTCCGAAAAAGTCTGCTCGGCTGCAAGTCTTCGTATATAAATTAGTATCTGAAGCCCCCATTTTTTGAACAAAAAACTGAATAATGATAAGAATATCCAATAATAATGCCCAAATCGGGACTTTGTTGCAGTATAATGTCTGTTATGTTGATCGCGTGATAAAATCAAATAATACGCATGCCTGAGCTTGTAAATATAATATTGGATGAATAAGAGATTGATAATGCCCAATAATTTGTCGAGGCTTTATAAATTGCATTGAATATTCATGCTAGTGAGAAATCTATAAGAGCGTTGATCTTCTGTCGGGGCTTAATAAGAAATCCAAATAAATAATGAAGGCGTCGACTACGAATAGGCCTAGGCCTTTAAATAATGCATAATGGGATTGAATGATCCTGCATTGTTAGAGAAATATATATTTCCATACCTTAAATGTAATATTGATGATTGATCGAATATATCGACCATTTGCCAAATATAAATAAGAATTATCCCAACCAACTGTCCGTTGGGGGTGAAATATAATAAATATTGCAGATCTTTTCGGGACTGAATATATGACAATAAACATTTTGCCGAACTCCTGCCGAGATGAATATAAAATATGCATAATCCTCTTTCAGGTTGATAATCACATAATAAATAATGAATTTGATGAAATGTGAGTGTCTGATAATTCGTTGGATAAAAGAAATAATCTTGGCTAACCATTCGTCGGGTCTTAAAGTGTTGTAGAGTGCTCGATCATCCATCGCAGCAATAAGAAAATAAATAGTGCTTAGCTAATATGTTGACGCAAAACTGTATAGTGTCGAGCAGTAATAATATTTTCTAGAAGTTTAAGATTGTGGCCAAGCGTTCGTCGGGACTGAATCTTGTATATGTGGAATTTAATAAGTTGCTCAAACATATGTGGAGGCTAAATCAATTAGTCACGAGAATAATTTATTCAGCTGAATAATATATAATATGTATCTGCTCTAACATCAGGCAATAAAAAATTTCAAAATATAAAATAATATATTTCATGCCGAATATGTGGCAGATGGGCAAATTTTTATGAAACAGGTGCTGTAAGTAAGGCCTAGAGTTTTTAAATTATTTAAACTACAACAAGTAATTAGATATAAGTTGCTTTTAAAAATGCATTACGTGAAGCTATGAGTATAAAAAATTTAGCACTAAAAATTTGTTTTAAGAAAGACGAAATAAGTTGGTGTAAGAAACCAAAAGCTTTTAATAGCAGATGTTGAATTTTGATAAAGTCGAAATAGGGTGTGGCTAAGCATTAATCATCAAATTCTTATTTTAATAGGTCAAAGAAATTTTATCACTATTCAATGATTTGCTGATGACCAGGGATAATGTCCTAGTGGAGGTTTTCCACTAGATTCGTCACTATAGCTGCCAAATAATAAAAGAATAATGTTTGGCTACCCGGGTGTTAACCCCGGGCTAGCACAGGGAGCCCTTTTGTTTTCTTTTTTTTTTTTTTTTTTTGATTTTTCATGTAAAATGAGTTTAAAACAATTATAAAAAATAATTTTTTATTAGAATAGTTTATTTGTTTTTTTCAATTATTTTTTTTAAAACTCATTTTATCCCTCAGACACTCATTTACTCAATATTTTTTTATTTTTAAAGGTCTGCGATAGCGGCACCCGTTATTTTTAAACTTTTTTTTTTTATTTTACAACATTTGAAATAATTTTTGTATTTCTGCATTAAAAAACTAATCTAATAATATTTTTTAACTCATTTAGTCCCTCAAACACCCATTTACCCAATATTCTTTTATTTTTAAAGGTCCGCGCCAGCGGCACTCGTTATTTTTAAACTTTTTTTTTAATTTTATAACATTTAAAATAATAGTTGTACTTTTGCATTAAAAAACTAATCTAATAAAAAATTATGTTTTAATTATTTTCAACCTATTTAGTCCCTCAAACACCCATTTACCCAATATTCTCTTATTTTTAAAGGTCCGCGCCAGCGGCACTCGTTATTTTTAACCCTTTTTTTTTTAAAATTTTACAACATTTAAAATAATTGTTGTATTTTTGCATTAAAAAACTAATCTAATAAAAAATTATGTTTTTAATTATTTTCAACCTATTTAGTCCCTCAAATACCCATTTACCCAATATTCTCTTATTTTTAAAGGTCCGCGCCAGCGGCACTCGTTATTTTTAACTGTTTTTTTAAAATTTTACAACATTTAAAATAATTGTTGTATTTTTGCATTAAAAACCTAATCTAATAAAAAATTATGTTTTTAATTATTTTCAACCTGTTTAGTCCCTCAAATACCCAATATTCTCTTATTTTTAAAGGTCCGCGCCAGCGGCACTCGTTATTTTTAACCTTTTTTTTTTAATTTTACAACATTATAAATAATTTTTGTATTTTTGCATTAAAAAACTAATCTAATAAAAAATTATGTTTTTAATTATTTTCAACCTATTTAGTCCCTCAAACACCCATTTACCCAATATTCTCTTATTTTTAAAGGTCCGCGCCAGCGGCACTCGTTATTTTTAACCTTTTTTTTTTAATTTTACAACATTATAAATAATTTTTGTATTTTTGCATTAAAAAACTAATCTAATAAAAAATTATGTTTTTAATTATTTTCAACCTATTTAGTCCCTCAAACACCCATTTACCCAATATTCTCTTATTTTTAAAGGTCCGCGCCAGCGGCACTCGTTATTTTTAACCTTTTTTTTTTATTATTTTACAACATTTAAAATAATTGTTGTATTTTTGCATTAAAAAACTAGTCTAATAAAAAATTATGTTTTTAATTATTTTCAACCTATTTAGTCCCTCAAACACCCATTTACCCAATATTCTCTTATTTTTAAAGGTTCGCGCCAGCGGCACTCGTTATTTTTAACCTTTTTTTTAATTTTACAACATTTAAAATAATTTTTGTATTTCTTAAAACTCTTTCAAAATGTAAAAAAAAAAAATATTTATATTAAACAACTTTTCTTTTTGGAAATAGTTTTTTTCAGAAAAAAAAATCTTTTTATACTAATATAGTGTTTTTAAACAATACATTTTTTTTTAGTTATAATTTTTTTTTTTTTAATAAAACAGTTTTTTTTAAATAAAAAAAAGTTAAATAATGCTAATAAAAAACATAAAAAACCAAAAAAGAAAAACAAAACAAAACAAAAAAATCTCTCCATGTACTAACCCGGGGTTAACACCCGGGTAGTATATCATTACTCATAATAAAATATGATCCGGTGAAGTTAACATTCAATAAAAGATGGTCTAGAGCTAGTGCTGACCAATATTATGTGACGCCGACCAGACATAGGTGCCAGATGGTGGTCAGAGATATCGTCATAACCTCCATCGTTGGTCGGTAATCCTAACCTGTGCAAATACCATGCACTGACCTATAAACAGATGCCTCGGAGTATCCATAGAATCTGCTGACCAGTCATAGGAAGTCGGGAATACCTCAAGAAGTGCAATACCTGTCACCGATCAACAACTAGGAGGTCGGGAATCCCTCAAGTTATTTAATAGTTATCTCCAACTGACAAATGTTCTGACATATATTGTTCCTATGGTCTCTTACCAGTAATCCAACAACTATTATCCTCTTGCTTCGTCTTTATAGGGATCTCCAACCAATAATTAAGTGCTGAAAAATATTATTTGATGCCGACCAACATTGCAATCATTTTCAAGCATCGCCGACCAGTGATGAAATCACTTTATAACGAAACCCAGTTTTGTCGAACAGAGTAACCTGAGTTGGATAGTGCCAACTAGTATTAAAGAATTTCCCAGCGTTGCCGACCATGATCTGCCGACCAAGTGTTCGAGTTTTATTGCCATGGCCAACTAATATATAGAAGCTTTCAATCCAGCGTTGGTGCCGAACAACGAAAGATGATCCATGACGACGCCGACCAATAAAAATGGCCCAGTGGTGTTACCCTGAATGCCGACTAGAAAAGTTTAAATATTATTCGCCGACCAGAAAGAGTTACATGATTGTTTGCATAACTTATACAGAACTATAATTCTGCCGAAAAAGTGTTGAACCAACCAAGTATTCTACCGAGTTCATTCTTGAGCCCGTAATCGAATTCTAAACAACTGGAAAAATGGTTGGACTCCAAAAAATCCTCATTTTTTTACCCTAAGTGGTCGATCTGTTGGATATGGGTGTTCTTCCGGCAACGTTATTCTAGTGTGACAACCCGGATATAATTATGATAAATCATGTTTAGAGGATGCATACTCATATGATATATATGTTGTTTACATCCGATGTTAATCGAGCGTATGATTGGGGATAACATGTTTAGAGCATATGATTAGTCATGTGGTTAAATGCATCATGAAAATATGTTTCTAATGAATCATTATGTTTATAAATGTAAACTAGGGTGTTGGTGCGAAATTGGCGATGTTGGGTCGCCAAATTTGAAAGTTATGAAATTTTGAGTAAATTATTACTCTTTTGTTCGAGACCAAAATTAGCCGTACTACTTTTATGATTATGGGAAAACACAAAATATGAAATTTGTAGATATATAAGATATCTATGTGTAGACACAAAGAATAGGTAAATCGGGGCCCGTAATAGTGAGTTATGGTGATTTTACTAAGGTGGGATAAATCTGTCATTTGCTGAACTATCTGATTGGACCTTTCATCCAACCAATCACGCGTCACCACTACCCCTATTGCTATTGGACCCCTTTAAAGCATATTCATGATCTTAAAACCTTTAAAGCATAATTCTTATCTTAAAACCTATGTATATGTTCTTACTCATAAGAAAAAACAAGTTTGGAAAGATTTTCCTAAGGAAAGAGAAAGAAGAACTTGAGGAAGAAAATCCTTTGGGAAAATTTCAATAAATCAAGGAATCCTCATAAGGTAATTACCACTTTGTCAAATTTGGTCACATGAATGAGTTCTACACTTGGTATATTTTTTTTCTAATTTTGATAAAGATTTGAATGATACCTATATAGCCAATTTGTGTTAAAACAAGGATGGCTTAAGAACATACGTAAGAACATGTATTAGGACAGTAAATGTTTAGTTTAAAGTTCCAGATTTGAATTCCCTTCTCATGAATCTTGTTGATGTATTAAATTCTTTTATATGATGTCTTTGTATGTTAAAAACATGTTTAGTATATGTTTCCAAAATTGATGCCCGAGGAGGAGGTTATGTATGCTTAAAAATATTTAGCTATGCCTTAATGTTATATTCCGACCTAGTTGTGGTAAAAATGGCATAAATCATGTAATACTTATCGAAATTAAGATATTCCAGTTGTATATGTTAGACAACATATATTAGTATAACATATCCAAAAATTATGTAAAAATACAAAGAAATGAATCTTGGGGGATAGTTTGAAGTGTAGGTACAAAATTTGTCCCTAAAGTGTTAGTATGCATACCAGGTGTTTGACAATTTGCTTGACATAGCAAATGAACTCTAAAAATTATGAAACTTTGATTTTTTTTAATTATTCAATATGTTTATTGAAATTGGGTGTAATATCATGGAAATTTATGATATAGAAAAATTATGAAAATTCTTGGAAGTTGACTAAACGATAGAGGAACCTATAGGGCCTATTTGTTTTGTAATAAAGAAATGAACATATCTTGCTCTAAGTAACTTGAAATGATGTGTCGTATTTTGTATTGGGGACCTAATATGATAAAAATTGGATTTCCAAGAATGAATTAAAGTATGTTTGGACTATGGATTGGATATGTTAAATATTTTAACATTAAATTGGATTAGACTTCATTTATGATAAATGATTTGAATAGGATCATATGATTCTTATGAATTGAATTACGTTTAAGTGATTCTTTGGATTGGTAATATTCTTATGATTAAACTAATATTGTAAGAATGACAGGAATCGAAGGATAACTGGTTGAACAACTTCCAGACAAAGCCAAGGGGGAAAACCCATTAAGTGCCCAAGGTGAGTGTACTCACTGGTAAGATGCATTTATACATGGTTATGAATATGATCAGATTATCACTCACTTGTAACATGTATTTATACAAAGTTATGAATATGATGAAAATATCACTCACTCGTAAGATGTAATTATACATGGTTATGTATAGGATCAGAATATCACTCACTGGTAAGATATATTTATACATGGTTATGCATATGATAAGAATATTACTGACTGGTGAGATTCAATTGTATATCACTTTGGAGATGATAAGAATATCACTCACTAGTAAGATGTATTTATACATGGTTATGTATATGATCAGAATATTACTCACTGGTAAGATGTAATTACACGTGGTTATGGATATGATCTGAATAACACTCATTAGTAAGATGTATTTATACATGGTTATGTATGTGATCAAAATATTACTCACTGGTAAGATGCAATTATACATGGTTATGGATATGATCAGAATATCAATCTCCAGTAAGATGTAATTATACATAGTTATAGATGTGATCAGAATATCACTCTCTGGTAAGATATATTTATATATGATTATATATATGATCAGAATATCACTCACTGGTAAGTTGTAATTATACATGGTTATGGATATGATCAGAATATCACTCCCTAGTAAGATGTATTTATACATGGTTCTGGATGTGATCGGAATATCACTCACTAGTAAGATGTATTTATGCATGGTTATGTATATGATCATAATATCACTCATTGGTAAGGTGTAATTATACATAGTTATGGATATCATTTGAATATTATGAATATGTAATTGCTCATTTCAGTTTACCGAAATGGGAGGTTAGTCCCCGATCCAGAATGGGGGAGATTTGTCTATTAAAAAGAAGGGGTAACTCCTCGACCAGGAATGGAAGGGGGGTGAATTTTCTATTGTGGACATGATATGTGAATCATGATTCGAATAAGTTGGTCATTCTTTGTGAATGAGCCGGATAAGCATATAATTGGTCATTCTTTATGAATGAGCTCGATAAGTATATAATTGGTCATTCTTTATGAACGATTCAGATAAGTATGCATATATCATCATGGGGATATGATTTATTACATTTAATTTTATGCAATAGTGTAGTAGTGATACATTTGCTGAGCTATTTTACTCATGGTTCCTATGTTTATGTTTTTTAGGTATTGTGATATCACTGCCAAATCTAGGAGGTCAGTGGGGCTATCAAGGTATGCATAAAACCATGATTTGGTCAAACATAAATGGAGTAATTTAAGCCTACTTATCTTTTCATTAATTTTGAATAAGCATAATTATCTTAAAATTGTGGAAAGTTTTAGTTTTATTAATTCATGTTAATAACTGTAGAAAAACAGATACTCATATTTATGATTTCGTAAAGGTAATTATGATTTGACTCACTTTGACTTTCAAACTTACTTATAAGTGATTGGGTTGGGATGTGTCAACTTTGGTATAAGAGCCTAGTTTTTAGAGGTTCTGGGGTGAGGAACGCCTAGATTTGGTAGTGAAAGTAGAAATTCTTTTGAGTCATAAGTAAATTGGCTTTTTTAACTAACATTTGTTAGTTATACATATATATTGTTGTACGGGATATGAAATGTAAGGATCTTGCAGGAAATGAAATGAGATGTTAAGGTTTATTAGGGATGACATCAAATACAGGTATTTTAATATGAATCATGGCATTATTTTATTTGTGGTATGGACAAACATGTCATTAAAGGGAAATTTTTAAAGAAAAAATGTGGTATACGAAAATTGTGAAGTATTGGAAGTAATCTTTTCTTATGCTGGAATATGTAGACTTGAGTTGTGTCACTTATTAAGCCTGGTTTGTTGTGTGCCCATTTATGTGAGTGAGTGAGGTACGGGAACCCATATTCCATTCAAGTACGAGATGGTAAATCATTAGAGTGTGAATAAAATGAAGATTCACATGGTAAAGGTGAAGTGAGAAGATTAATAGTTATATGTGCTTAAATTTAATATGTTAAATGGTCTAAAATCCAATTACTAGTCAATATATTACAATTGATCCGAATATGGGTTCATACCGAATTACGATAAGTAGAACAAACACGCTCTGAGCTTCCGAGATAAGAGGATCAATCACGTTTCTAAGTCTAACCGGCAAAACCTTATAAATGAGCTTATACACACTATCGACCAAATTAATAGGTCTGAAATCGCTCACATCTATTCCCCCCCCCCCCCCCCCCCTTATTGGGAACCAAAGTAATAAACATGCGCTCAAACTCCTCAGAATGTAACCCCTATCATAGAACTCGCTAAAAACAACCATCACATCTACCCTTATAACCTCCCAAGACTGCTGGTAAAACGCCATAGTGAACTCGTTGGGACCAGGCACCTTATCACCTCCCATCGACCTTAACACCTGGACAACCTCCTCCTCTATGAACATCCTCTCCAACTGAACCACCTCATCCCCTGAAATGCTTGAAACTGGAAGCCCATCCATCTTCGATCACCAGGGTGGATTGTTCCTTCAAATACAGACTGTCGTAGAACTGACTGTTCTCCCTACGAACCTCCCTCTCCTAGGTGAAATCCACTCCCCCTACTACCACCTTCTCGATATGGTTAAAGAGACGATGCGAGTTAGCCACTTTATGAAAATATTTAGTGTTGTTGACTCCTTCACTAAGACAAAGAGCCCTAGACTTGTGCCTCCAACTCACCTCCTCTTCAATCAGACGCTTCTCCACCTCCCTTTGTTTCTCTACCCTCGCCAGTCTTTCTCCCCCTTACAGATCGCCCACCCCTTCTTTAACGTCAAGGGCCCTAATTTCCTCCAAAGCCTGCTCATTCACTCCCCCCACATAGCCAAACATATCTCTATTCCACCATATATATCCCCCTTCAGGCGAAACAATTTCGTCACTCTGAAGCTCGCATTCCCATCCACCTCATAACCCTGCCACCACTCTCAAACCTTCCTAACAAAGTCCTCCTCCTTTAACCACATGTTCTCAAATCTAAACGAGATCCTCCCCCTCCACCCCCTCCACACTCCAGGAGAATAGGAGATTGGTCAGAGTTCACAGGAGGCAAGCATGATTGAGTTGCATCAGAATAATGATCCTCCCAGTCATGAGAAAGTAAAACCGGTCCAACCGAGAAAGCGAGGGCTCATCCCTTAGACTGTACCATGTGAAAACCCCTCCCTCCAAAGGGGGATTAAAATTCAACTAATTGATGAAGTCCGAGAAATCCCGCATAAAATAATTAGACCTCCCCCCACCACTCTTTTTCGAGGGGAAATGAACAATATTGTAGCCCCCCTTCCCGAGCACCATGGAATGCCCCATACATTCCCAGCCTCTGCCAATTCCTCCAACAACTCCCAATGAACTGAGTCCTCAACTGGACCATAAATCCCAAAGAAGATTCAAGTGAAACTATCCTCCATATTCCTGAATAAACATGAGAGGGACCACCTCCCCACAAGGATGTTAATTTTTTCCATTACTCTACTATCCCACATAATGATAATCCATCTTGACGGCCCACCCCCCGAATCCAGGCAACACCACTCTACCCTACTACTTCCCCACAAAGAACGAGCCAACTCCCTATCCATAGACTCCAACTTTATCTCTTATAAGAAGATAATATCCGACTTCCACCGCGCTAGAGCCCCACTAACTACCCCTCTTTTCCCGAGGTCATTCAACCCCCGCACATTCCAAGAAATAATTTGTAGGTTCATTAGAACCCATTTGTACCCCCCCCCCAAAAAAAATATTCTCCCTCTACGCTCTCCTCCTCCTGTTCTCTATGGAACGGAATAACGTAAGTGCCTCCTTCTCATTCCCCAAAAAATTAATACCTGGGAATTTACTAAATCCTCCTATCACGTTAGAAACCCATTTCTCATCCTCATTATCACTAACCCTCTTACCATCCATCCCTATGGACAACTAGCCTCCCCCCTCAAAAATCCCAAGGTCCACCCAGAGACTAGGGGACAAGTCTCCCATACTACACAAATTATCCTACCCACACAACGAAACCCCAGCGGTGCTAAAAGAGTCCTGCACAATCTCCTGCCCCTCTAACTCTCCTACCTCTTCCTCCACGATGGTGCAAAGAGTACTGAACGAAGACACAAGATTGCAACCCTCAGACGCGCCTAATTCGGAGTCATATCCTCCATATAAGACAAACTCAAAAGGCCTTTGTTAAACACGCCTTTACCCTTAATCTCCACTTTATGCCCGACTTTTTTCCTAAGTACCCCATGTTTCAACACTTTGCCCGAATTAAGACAAGGACCGGTTTTATTAAAATAATACGAGTGTTTACTATTTTTAAAAAGGGGAGCACTGGATTTAGCCTTGCATACTGGAATACTAGCACGGACATCTCGTGCCAAATTGGTCCTCTTTACACTATTTTTTAAATGAGGTCCAATCTTTTCTATGTCAATACCACTAATATACTTCTTGCCAAAACTGTTGTCTACATTAGGCTCCCCTCCCCTTAAGTGAGACAACTCAAAATGGGCCACGTTCTTGGAAATCTCAACAACACCCCCATCAGAACAATACAATGCGTCCCCTTCCACCACCTTTGTACCCAAACCCACACTAGTACAATCTTCTGTTTTATCTGCCACCCTACCACCTTCCCAACCTCATACACCAGCCTGCTCCTACCCCAGAGAACAGTCTGCCTGCGCAACAATGCCTGTAGCGCTCGAGACAAACACGCCACCGTCCCTCATGCACATCAAACCCTTGGTTTCAGACTCGCCTAAGCTGGAACTATTAATTAATACTGTTTTGTTAATCATAAATTCGAATATGAATCATAAGGTTGCATCATGAATAAAATAGTTTTAACATGAATCCAGGATGTTTATCTTCATGCAATCACAGAACCAAAAATTCCTTATAACTACGATTTAAAAACTGACCTTTGTCCATCGTTGTTGAACGGATTAAAATGACTTGAATGCTCCTTTCTTGAACAACCCGGAATATGAGAAAAACGAATTTTGAATTTTCTCTCCCTCTTTAGAAACAATGTGTATTGAGATGACTCTAGATGGTGTAGAGGTCTCTATTTATAAGGGGAAGAGGGCCGGAATCCTAGTGGTGGTGGGACTCTTCCAAGTCTCCCACTAATGCCACTAACCATCATGTGACTAACGGATAAGGTTTACCCAAATCTTTTAATAACTTTATTTATCACATTCCTAATTAATTATCTGACATTAATTAAAACCACATAAATGGGAAATTCAGAATTCAATACAATTGAAATTAAATAATTGATTCTATCACTTAACATTAATTTCCAACAGTCTCCCACTTGGTCTTAATAATTCGTATAATTAAATTAGGTATCATAAGGTGCACAATCATTGACAATATTTTCTAAATCAAATGATTCACGGATGCGGGTCATGGCGGTTCCATGCTATTCAAGAGCATGGTTCATTTGATGTAGCACAACACCAATGTTTCATTCAACTAGCCTTTAATATTGGGTATCATAATGGCCTCATAATATCCTTTTGAATAAGGACTATTTCTATCAACAATAATTCATAATTATATGCATGCATTCACAAAAGACAGAAGTAATAGAAATCAGAAACACTTTTATTGAATTCAAGTAATAGTGTCAAACAACTAAGCCAAAATAGCAATCAGAATCTAACTAATCGAGACCCATCTCTTTGACATGTTCCATAAAGGTCTTCGAAGATAGTCCTTTCGTAAGAGGATTTGCTATGTTATCATGCGTACTAATGTGATCAATTGACACTCTTCGTTTCTGAACTTCTTATTTAACTGACAGGTATTTCATCTCAATATGCTTAGCAGCCTTAGTATACCTATCGTTCTTCGAGAAGAAGACTGCTGCGACATTATCACAATAAATTTTCAGCGGCATAAATATTGACCCCATAATTCTAAGTCCTGAAATAAAGTTTCGCAGCCATAATCCATGATTTGTAGCTTCTAAGCAAGCTACGTACTCAGCCTTCATAGTAGATAATGTAATGACGCTTTGCTTAGCACTTTTCCATGAAACAGCTCCTCCAGCCATAAGGAAAACATAACGCTAAGTGTTCTTCCTACTGTCAAGGCATCCCCCAAAATCTGAGTCTAAATAACCAATCACCCCAAGGTGATCAGTCTTCGGATATGTGAGCATGTAATCCTTGGTACCTTGCAGGTACCCCGGCGCTTTCTTTGCAGCTTTCTAATGGCGAATCCCCGGATTGCTTTGATATATGCCTAGCATCCCAACGGTAAAACTAATATCCGGTCTAGTGCAGACTTGTGCATACAACAAGCTCCCTACGAGCGAAGCATAAGGCATGCCTTTCATGTGCTCCCTTTCTAAATCACTTCTGGGGCATTGACTTAAGCTGAACTTAACCCCTTTCTGAATTGGAACATTAATGGGATTGCAACTTTCCATGCTAAATCTTTCTAAAACTTTGTTAATGTAAGCTTTCTGAGATAATCCTAACATTCCTCGTGATCTATCCCGAGATATTTCTATCCCGATCACGAAGGATGCCTCGCCTAAATATTTCATTTCAAAGTTTTTACAAAGGTACTTCTTGGTTTCACTTAATAATCCAAGATCACTGCTGGCGATAAGTAAGTCATCAACATATAGTACTAAAAACATAAACTTACTCCCACTGATCTTCAGGTAAATACACCGATCAACAGTGTTTTCCTTAAACCCAAAGGATGTAGTGGTATCGTGGAACTTAATGTACCATTGACGAGAAGCTTGCTTTAGACCATATATTGACTTCTTTAATAGACAGGCCATGTCTTCCTTTTCTTCCTTTATGAAGCCTTGTGGTTGTGCCATATAGACTTCTTCTTCTAAACTCCCATTTAGAAAAGCTATTTTTACGTCCATTTGGTGCAACTCCAAATCATAATGAGCCACCAATGCTAATATGATTCTCAATGAGTCCTTTGAAACTGGAGAGAAGGTCTCATTATAATCAATGCCTTCTTGTTGATTAAAACCTTTGGCAACAAGTCTAGCTTTATGTATTTCGATATTGCCTTTTGAGTCAAGTTTGGTCTTAAAGATCCACTTGCACCCAACTCATTTTTATCCTTCTGGCAATTCGACCAACTCCCAAACTTTTTTGTCATTCATAGATATTATTTCTTCATTCATGGCATCAATCCAATTATCGGAATCATCACTATTTACAGCTTTTTCATAAGAAACATGATTATTAATATTCCCTATGTCAAATTCGGTCTCTTGAAGGTATAACACGTAATCATCGGGAATTGCCGATCTCCTTTCTCTTTGAGATCTTCTTAATGGCACTTCCTGCGGTGCTTCAAAAGTTTCATCGATTTCTCATTATATGGTTGTTCAGTTGGTTGATCATTCACTTGTTGTTTGAAAAATGGAGAAAGCTTTTCTGAATCAAATCTCTGATACCACTTTGTAAAGCCCAAATTTTAAATGTTCAATTAAAATCAAAGTTATAATTTCCTTTTGTAAAACACGAGATGTGGAAGTGTTAGGATGGTTCAACTTTAAAACAACAAATTTTAATTTTCTTGAAATTAGATCGAGTGAAATTAAACAAAACACACACATGAATTAATTTCACTTAAACCAATTAATTAATCCAAGTCCTAGAATTTGCCTAAGTCATAATTAATAATTTTCAAAGTTAAGCGAAATCAAATTTTAGCAAAAGACTTGAATTAAACAAACTTTACCCAATATTTTATTTAGCACCAAATTAAATGAGTGTGATAATTTAAACCAAATTTTATCTTGAATTATCCTAAACATGCGTTCTAAATTATGATGCAAGATAAAATAAACCAATCACACTAGACCCCGCGATGTACGAGGAAAAACCCAAGACGGGAAAAAATCTCGGACGGCCCTAGCCACAAATCCACTAGATACGGGATTACAAGTACAAGACAAAAGACTTACAACACACGACTCGATCCCTCTCAAGCCTCGACGCTTCTTCTTGTAGACATCTCTTCCTAGCGAATAACCTTGGAACACCACCGCGGTCTCGGAATCCACCGATAGGGCTTTCTATGGTCACCGTCACCCGAGCAAGGAGCCTTTCTCCAAGTGGGTAGAATCGCAACAAAACCTCTTCCTCTTTGATGGATGTAGAAGCAAATCAAAACTTCTCTTTGAAACGGAAGAGATAAACCGGTGCCAAACTCCAAGCAATTTATATGTATATATGCGAACTTGGATAAACAATATGGGTGTAAACTAGAGTGGTGAATGATTTTCTCTTTGAAAATTAGCACTCAAAACATGAACATTTTCCTTAAAACAATTTTCTCTCAAACTCTCTCTAAGAGATGAAACTAGGATGGAAAAGTTAGATTGGAAAATGTTCTTCCCGCACATATTAAAGTCTGAAAAAATTGGTTAAAAACTAAGTGGGGAAGTGGGTGAAAAACTGCCAAAAACTGTTCCCGCCTGGCATCTCGTTCGAACGAAATCTCGTTCGAACGAGACTTCTAACGACGTTCCAGATTGGACTCGTTAGAAACTCGTTGGAAATCTCGTTAGAACGAACAATCTCGTTCGAACGACATTTCGAACGACGGACCAGTATACCTTGGTGGGAACTCGTTGGCAAACTCGTTTGAACGACATATGGTTCGAACGAAAAAACTCGTTTGAACGACATATCGAACGACCTCCAGACATTTTCTAAAATTCGATTTTGGCCCAGAAACTTTATATACTTTATTTTTTAAAGTTCTAATTAAATTATTCTGAAAATAAAACACAGTTTTTATTAAACCTAACACCCAATAAACATGTTCCAAGCTCTTATATATATAATATTGCATTCATACATTGGGAGCATGGAACCATAGTTGATGACGTTGAAACGAGGCACACAAACCGACATATTTGATGAAGCTTTATACTCTTTGCTGCTACGTCTTCAACAAACACTTCATAGGCTTGAGAGTATTACAATTACATACTATCCTATGAATAAATGTTTTTATCCGGAATTGAGCCAACACTATACATGGACTCAATTGGAAATTTGTGTCCTTACAAATCTCCCCCTTTGGCTATTCCGGGACAAAAATAAACAAAAATCCTAAAGGGCCGTCAAGCTCTACTAGACTCAAAACATAACCCACCCAAACTTGACTCAACCCAAGGATTAAACACTTTGCCTTTTAAAGATGCCGCTTTAGTAGAATACCTGCACACTTAAGCAAACTATCAAACGCATAGGGAATATCAAAATATTAAATGCAATTAATTAAATTACTCCCCCTAAGTTAATTCTACCCTTTATAAAACACATGACCTACTTAGAAAGACGTCTCCCCCTAAGATAAATCTCCCCCAAACTAAGATACGATAATAATAGGATTAGATACCATTTCTCCCCTATCATTTCTCCCCCTTTTTGTTCAGGAATAGGCAAAGGATAAAGAACTGATAAACACATTGAAGCTTAAAGTGTTAAGACATTATAGCACATGAGCAACAAAAGTACAACTAATCCAAGATAGATACCAATTATGAAGTATAAGCATGGATGGACTAGAAATCAAGGCAAAGACAAACAAAATATCATATATATGTACTAGAAATTTATCAAGAATGCACAAGCACAGATATATAGATATAAACACACACATGAGACACACAAAATATAATAGGAGTCTTTCACACTCGTATGACAAAAATGTGTCATATGGAAATGGAAGTGTTGGGGTGTGAACTAGTAACGATTAAATTTAGATCCAATCACTTAATAAACATTCACGGAGTTCTCATTTGATTGCAAACTTCATCACATTGAAATATAACCTCATGTGACAGTATAAATTGAACTCAATGAACAAACATACACAATGCATACAAGCCTAGCATATTGATGATTCTACAAACCAATAGAGTCATGACATGTAATACGCAACTAGGATAAACGGACATTGTGCAAACCGTTGATATACCATCCAATCTCCCTCAATATGCATTTATATTAAATTTGAATGAATATATCAATCAAACATAGGCCTTGGCAAGTTATTATTTCTTTTTAATGCCATATTTTTTGTTTTTAAGCCTTTTGACCACGTATTTCTTTTAGGTCCATTACAAACGCTGGCTTACTATCGCAAAGGATCACTTAGTCCTTTCGGAGCCCTTCCCCGTGCACATTTAGATATATAATTTTTTTTATCTCACAAAGCTCACGTGCAACGAATTTTGACATGCACTAGTCCTCCTAGGTCATAGATATGTAGATGACTAGATTGGTAGGAGAACACCTCAAAAATCTCAAATATAACATGTGACATTAAGATTTCAAAAGAGCCCGTGCATGTGTGAAAAGAGGCATATAAAAATAGAATTCATTTAAACAATACAAAATCCAACTGCTCAATATAAAACATGGTAAAGAACATTTTAAGGATTGAAAATCTAGACCAAAAGTTCTAGCCACGTGGGAGCGTAAAAGATGGGATTCAAACACAAATATATGCCACATAAAGTGTGTCAAACTAAAATACACACAAAATAAAAACTTTTTGAGTTTGTTGACATTTTTTAACCAAAAATAAAGATATATACTCAAAAGAATAAACAAAAATCATTTGTATTTTTCATTAAGCTTAAATGAAATAAATAAAACACAAATGATAAACAAAAATCTTTTTATATTTTTCAATTAATTCAAACACAAAATATAGTACAAAAAGATAAACAAGTCATAATTTCTAGCATGTGATATGAAATAAGGCAATGACTAAACATGCATACATCTAGCAATGATATATAATATGAAGCACAAAAAGCTAGAGTATGCATAAAACACTAACACATTCAACCTTTAAATTTAGCAAGGGAGGTTTCATGTGATAGTAAATTAGAATTAAGAAATCTTGTATCTAGCGCATTTAATAATGATTTCCTAACCCATATAGATTTATATTTAACAAGATGGGGATTAGGAAATAATGAAATGCTAGATAAAGATTTCCTTGGACTTCTTTTAAGATCAAAACAAAATGACCTAAGGTGACCTTTCCTACCACAATGCAAGCATGTGTAAACACAAGGAATGTTACCTAAGGTGTGACCCTTTTTAAAGACCTTGGACAAAGTTGATCCTCTAAAACAAACAATGGTTTTAGCTTTAACAATGGAAGAATTTGAGCATAATGTGCTAGAGCCATTAGAATTACTACTAGAGTCTTGAGAATCATTTTTTAATTTTAAAATTTTGGACTCAAGTAATAAATTAGACTCCTCAAAATTATGGGACTCCTTCTTTAAATTTTCAATAATTCCTAGAAGGTTAACACGCTCTCCCTCAATATGAGCAAACTTGTCCCTAAGAGTCTTTTCACGATTTTCACTCTCTTTCGTGGACTTTTCTAAAATATCAAAATTTAAATGTAAGTCCATGAGCTTTTCACAAAAAAATATCTTTTTGAGATAAGGAGATTTGCAAAGACTCAATGTGAGCTTTAAAACAAGAATTTTCATTTTCAAGAAATTTAATTCTTTTTACAAATCTCAAATTTAATTCCTTTAAATTTTCGTTACATTTGTTAAGCCCATTTAATTCCTCTCGAAAATAAAAAATTTTATTTTCATGAAAATTGAACAAATTTTCATTAAGACGTCCCATTGAGAGAAAAAAAAGTATGAGAGTGATAAAAAATTGAACCACCTAAAAGGTAAGGAAACACAAAAGCCGAAAAATGGATCTTTAACGCGATAACTTAGCGCTCCGGCTCTGATACCAATTTAAAAAATGGAGAAAGCTTTTCTGAATCAAAGCTCTGATACCACTTTGTAAAGCCCGGATTTTAAATGTTCAATTAAAATCAAAGTTATAATTTCCTTTTGTAAAACACGAGATGCGGAAGCGTTAGGATGGTTCAACTTTAAAACAACAAATTTTAATTTTCTTGAAATTAGATCGAGTGAAATTAAACAAAACACACACACGAATTAATTTCACTTAAACCAATTAATTAATCCAAGTCCTAGAATTTGCCTAAGTTATAATTAACAATTTTCAAAGTTAGGCTAAATCAAATTTTAGCAAAAGACATGAATTAAACAAACTTTACCCAATATTTAATTTAGCACCAAATTAAATGAGTGTGATAATTTAAACCAAATTTTATCTTGAATTATCCTAAACATGCGTTCTAAATTATGATGCAAGATAAAATAAACCAATCACACTACGCCGCGATGTACGAGGAAAAACCCAAGACGGGAAAAAACCTCGGACGGCCCTAGCCACAAATCCACTAGATACCAAAATTACAAGTACAAGACAAAAGACTTACAACACACCACTCGATCCCTCTCAAGCCTCGACGCTTCTTCTTGTAGACACCTCTTCCTAGCGGATAACATTGGAACACCACCGCGGTCTCGGAATCCACCGATAGGGCTTTCTATGGTCACCGTCACCCGAGCAAGGATCCTTTCTCCAAGTGGGTAGAATCGTAACAAAACGTCTTCTTCTTTGATGGATGTAGAAGCAAACCAAAACTTCTCTTTGAAACGGAAGAGATAAACTGGTGCCAAACTCCAAATAATTTATATGTATATATGCGAACTTGGATAAACAATATGGGTGTAAACTAGAGTGGTGAATGATTTTCTCTTTTAAAATTAGCACTCAAAACATGAACATTTTCCTTAAAACAATTTGCTCTCAAACTCTCTGTAAGAGATGAAATTAGGATGGAAAAGTTAGATTGGAAAATGTTCTTCCTGTACATATTAAAGTCTGAAAAAATTGGTTAAAAACTAAGTGGGAATGTGGGTGAAAAACTGCCAAAAAAATTGCCAAAAACTGTTCCCGCCTGGCATCTCGTTCGAACGAGACTTCTAACGACGTTCCAGATTGGGCTCGTTATAAACTCGTTGAAAATATCGTTAGAACGAACAATCTCGTTCGAACGACATTTCGAACGACGGACCAGTATACCTTGGTGGGAACTCGTTGGCAAACTCGTTCGAACGACATATGGTTCGAACGAAAAAACTCGTTCGAACGACATATCGAACGACTTCTAGAAATTTTCTAAAATTTGATTTTGTTCCAGAAACTTTATATACTTTATTTTTTAAAGTTCTAATTAAATTATTCTGAAAATAAAACACAGTTTTTATTAAACCTAACACCCAATAAACGTGTTCCAAGCTCCTATATATATAATATTGCATTCATACCTTGGGAGCATGGAACCATAGTTCATAACGTAGAAACGAGGCAAGCAAATCGGCATATTTGATGAAGCTTTATACTCTTTGCCACTACGTCTTCAACAAACACTTCATAGGATTGAGAGTATTGCAATTACATACTATCCTATGAATAAATATTTTTGCCCGAAATTGAGCCAACACTATACATGGACTCAATGGGAAATTTGTGTCCTTACATTGTTCCTTGTTATTGATTGGTTCAATGATCGGTTCAACTACATTAGGAACAACAGGTATGTTATGAACTCTGGTTATAGGAATTTTTACCCTGGCTTCTTGAATGATTACCTCCCTTTCTTTTATACCCCCACTTACTTCACCTTCTTCAATGAATTTATCATTTCCAGTTTCTATGATTCTAGTTGTATGATTTGGACAGTAGAATCTATATCCCTTCGACTTTTCTGGATACCCGATGAAATGACAAGATAATGTCCTAGGATCCAATTTCTTTTCATGAGGTTATAGATTCTATCTTCTGCTGGGCAGCCCCACACACATAAATACCTTAAATCGGGTTTCCATCCTTTCCAAAGTTCAAAAGGGGTTTTTGATACTGACTTACTAGGAACCCTATTTAAGATGTGTACAACGGTTTTTAATGCATGTGTCCACACAAATGTAGGTAATTGGGTCCTACTTATCATACTTCTCACCATTTCTATAAGGGTACGATTACGCCTTTCAGCTACACCATTCTACCAAGGTGATCCTGACATTTTGTATTGGGCGCAAATACCTATCAGACCTAATAAATTTCACCTCTTTACCTAGTTGCCTCTCAACCTCATTAATGTATATTTCAACGACGTTCACAGACTGAGATTTATCATGCAGCATGTAAAAATGCAATAACGTGAAAAATCATCTATAAAGGTGATGAAGTATTTTTCTCCACCAATAGATGGAATATCAAAAGGTCCACATATGGTTGTATGTATTATTTCAAGTAGTTGGGTGCTTCTTGTTGCTCCTTTCTTTGTATGTTTGGTTTGTTTTCCTTTAATACAGTCCACACATAAATCATAATTGGCCCAATCTAGGTTATGGAGTATTTCATCTTTAATGAGCCTTTCAATTCTCAGCCTGGATATGTGCCCTAACCTTTTATGCCACAAATAAGTAGATTTTTCATCATTAAGTGTACGTTTCGTACCAACATTAGGATGCAGGGTCACAAGGGTTTCAGAAAAATTCTTTTCAAGATTCAATCGATATAAACCATCTAATAAAAATCCAGAACCAACATTATTAGAATTTTTAATCAAACCAAAACCATTGTTCTTAAATTCAATTGAAAAATCATCTAAAGCGAGTTTAGAAACAGAAATTAAATTCCTAGAAACTGTGGGAACATAAAAAATTTCTTGCAAATCTAAAATAAATCCAGTGCTTAAAATCAGGCGAAAGACTCCAACAACTTCTATTTTAGCCTTTGCCTTATTGCCCATGTAGAGAAAATGCTCATTTAGATTTATTTTGCGGATCGAAATGAAGCCCTGCATCGAATTAGAAACATGACACATAGAACCAGAATTAATCCACCAAGTGTTAGAAGGAGTGTTAATAAAGTTTGATTCGAAACAAACATAAATAAAGGGATTACCTTATTCTCGAACCAGGCCTTTTATTTATGACAATCCCTTTGGAAATAGCCCTTCTTTTTACAGAAGCGACACTTATCGTTCTTTTACTTCTTCACAGCAGCAGTTGATGGTTCAGCTTGATGAGACGACCCATGACCTTTCTTAATGCCCTTGCCGAACTTCTTCATAAAACCAGCTCCTTTAACTGTAAGGTTTGCCACCTGTCCCGTAGTCACATTGCCATTCTGTTGCTTGAGCCTTCCTTCCTCCTGTACCAACATGATTTACAAATCATTTACATTCCACTTATCTTTTATAGTGTTGCAATTGATTTGGAAAGGCCCATACTCAGGAGGTAGGGAGTTTAGGACAAATTGGACGAGAAAAGACTCATCCACTGTCATGCCCAAAACTCTAAGTCTAGCAGCCAGATTGGTCATTTCTATAATGTGCTCATTCATGGTTCGAGTACTATCAAACCTTATAGTGGTCAGGTCAGCCATCAGTTTCTCAGCAAGGGATTTATCAGCAGTGCGAAAGCGTTCCTTAATGTTGTTCAAATACTCTTTTGCTTTCGTAGTTTTAGGTAGGAAGGTCTTAATGTTAGCAGCAACACACATTCGTATAAACATTAGGGCCAACCTATTGGATCGAGACCGTGCTTCATGGACAGTAATTTCATCCTCGCTACTGGTATCAGTAATAGCAGCGGGTCCATCCCACATAATTGTAATGTCCAGGTCAAGAACCCCTAGGCTAAACTCAATGTGATCATTTCATTCAGAAACATTAGTTCCATCAAATTTGGAATAGGACTGAGCTTGCGAATACAGATTAAGGGGAACTGCAATTAATAACAATGTTCACAAATTAAATTTTCACACATAACAAAAATTGCAAGGGTCAAATATTGAATTGTTGACTAAAGATTTTGGCACATTTCATTTACAATCTGAATATCACGGAATCTGTGTTAATCATCACATAATGTTCAGATTTGTAAAGATATATTACCCTATAATTCATTTATCATGGTCCCATAATTTTGGCATCTGTGTTTGTTGCCTAAATATTTAATACCATGATTAATGGACTTAATGTGAACTATTCTGTTTTTACAAAAAACTAGTTCTAATGTTGTTCAATTCAGATATTAGAATGTGTTGCGCCTCAATCCAATTTTATAACTGACATTAGAATAAGTCTTTAATGAATGTAAGTATATTATTCGTACATGCAGTCTCAGCCTGTGTTTGGTCGTTGAATTAACACAAATGAATAATTGTTTACATGTCTCAACTTAAATATAGTTAATCATGCCTTAATATTAACTATAATACGTAATCTATCAATAATTACAAAGATACCAATAGTAGCTTAAATGCGTCAAAAACAAAATTGCTTAGGTATAGTAAAAACACAAAATACATGAATTTTGCCCAAAATGAAAAAAATGAGTTTTCACCATAGAATCGAAGTAAAACATGCCAGAAAACCAAAACTTTTTGTGGACCGTTAATATCAATTTTCTGCAAAGATTTATAAGCCCCGAGATTATTTCCTAAAATGGCAAAAACGGGGTTTTGAGGGCCTTAACGGACTCGGATTTCCGAAAAACACATTACATCACAGCCAAAGGCAGTGAAATTTGATTGTTGGCTTGTTTCCAGTCAACCTACCGAGTTTCAAGTCAATCGGACACCAAAAATTTCGAAAAACACTTTTCACTGCACCAAAAAAAAATCTCATGAAATCTGTTTTGTGCCAAATCGCAGTTTTCTCTTAATTAATCTTAAAAACAGATTCGTTTTCTTATCATGATTAATAAACGTGTTTTCCAGAACGTTTACAAAACTTGAAACAATAAAATCATGTTAACGGCATATTAGGATTCTTATAACACGAAAAGGGGTTGAACAATAATGGGACAATTTTCCCAAGATAAGGACTGTAGCAGCAATTTCGTTCTTAATATTATAACACAAATTCAAATTTACCATATGTACGATTATTATATTGCTTAAAAATTCCAGATTTCTAGAAAAACAAAATTTCCAGATTTCCAGAAAAAACAAAATTTCCAAATTTCCAGAATTTTTTTTTTTTCAGATTTTCAGATTTACCAAAAATTCCAGATTTCCAAATTTTAAAAGATCATAAATCAGAATTGTTATAAAGGAATTTTCATTAACAAAAAACATGAGATTATAAACCGCAAGCTCTGATACCACATGTTAATTAATACTGTTTTGTAAATCATAAATTCGAATATGAATCATAAGGTTGCATCATAAATAAAATAGTTTTGACATGAATCCAGGATGTTTATCTTCATGAAATCACAGAACCGAAAATTCCTTATAACTACGATTTAAAAACTAACCTTTATCCATCGTCGTTGAACGGATTAAAATGACTTGAATGCTCCTTTCTTGAACAACCCGAAATATGAGAAAAACGAATTTCGGATTTTCTCTTCCTCCATAGAAACAATGTGTATTGAGATGACTCTAAATGGTGTAGAGGTCTCTATTTATAAGGGAAAGAGGGCCGAAATCCTAGTGGTGGTGGGACTCTTTCCAAGTCTACCGCTAATGCCACTAACCATCATGTGACTAACGGATAAGGTTTACTCAAATCTTTTAATATCTTTATTTATGACATTCCTAATTAATTATCTGACATTTATTAAAACCACATAAATAAGAAATTCAAATTTTAAAACAACTGAAATTAAATAATTAATTCCGTCAATTAACATTAATTTCCAACTAGAACAAGCTGTTGGAGCCAAACTGCGTAGCAAAACCTATACGCTTCCATAGTGGTGCACCTTATTTTCTGGAGCAAGGCACCATCGTGATGTATGCTCAACACCCTTGTGGAGAATCTTGGATTTACGGTGCTGGAGGCAAGAGGGCTCTGAAAAAATAGTACCCGGCGTACAAGGCACTGCTACTGCCTCCTAAACGTCTAACAGTTCATTCCCAGAGGTGAAAGGCGCATGGTTTGGAGTTTCGGTTTCTAAAAGTTATTTACGAACACAAAATCATGCTATATGTCAGTTTTTTCGGTAACTTTTATTGTGAAAATTTTGGAGTTTTAAATATTTTAAATTTGTTTAATTAATTTTTATTCGTTTTTTAGTATTTCAATTTTCCAATTGATTTACAAAGCTAACACATAAAATACCAAATAACATATATGTTTGTTTATACATAATATCATAGTCACACACAATTTTCTCACAAAATAATTGGAAAAAAAACTCAAGTTAGAGACAAAACATACGAATAAGTATGTATTCTTAACTTGAAGAATTACTAAATTTAGTTTGTTAAAAACTAAATAATAGCAAATTAAAAGAGAGCTTCTGGATGAAAAATAAAATTAATGTTTGATATCTCTTTTTGTATTAGAAGTTATGATAAATGAGTTCAAATATTGATATAAATGTTTACATATATATAACATATTTTTTTTCAATTTAGACTTATTAAATTGGTATTTTGGAACAGCAATTTCGGTATTTTATTTGGTACGATAGTTTCAATAAATCGATTTTTAAACTGTCTGAACAAAAATCAACCACACAATTTTCAACAGTTTTGATTTTTGTAATCACAGAAAATAATAACCCTAAATCATATATTTTTCGAATCGAAACAATTCGATATGTTAAAATAATGTATAATAACCACTCTCCAATGTTTTTCATAGTTTACATTCATAAAATGGCTAAAGAACGAGCATTGTCTTTTGAATTCTGTTGGGGCAGACTAATTTCCACCCCTTTTGTTTTTCTCCCTATATCTTCTTGCAGACTCCTTGCTTTAAATTCTTATTGTAGTATCAAACAACCATCGCCCAAAAAAGAGGGCTAAGATAAAATTTAGTTTAACATATTAATAAAAATAATTTTTAATCCCAATAGTGAGGTAGGTTGTTCAACAGTGGCATTAATTATAATAATGTGACAATGTCATGTGGTCATGATGTGGCAAAGCCACATCTCCAATTTCTCAAAGTCTCGCAAGAATAGTCACCAAGAAAACTAGTTATGACATGCCCATGTACGAAGATTGCGCTACTATAATTGTTCACAATTTATGTCAATAATGATGTTTTTATTAATTTTGACCATAAGAAAGATTAAAAACGTATAATAGAGTAAGTTTTAATGATAAAACATAATGAACCCAAAACGTATATACCTTGTTGTAACACTTCGCCCGTCCGGGGAGAGCGAATGGAGCGCCACTATCGATAAAACTAACCAAATCCGCAAATAGCAAGGTATAGAGCATCTAAAAGAATCCCAAAATAATATAAATCCACTAATCTCAAATTTCTCCAAAATTAAATACAACAATAATCTCTCTAAATAATACAACTATCTATCTCAAAATAAAATGCTCTATACAACAACAATAAATACAAATCTTCTCAACTTGTATTCTCGAATAATCTTCCCAAATAATAATCCACCCTAGAATCAATCTCCAAATGAAATCCAAAGCGTCCCAAACAACGCTAAGCTTTCACTAAAAGAAAATATGGGGAAGTACACAATATGACCGAAAAGATGCTCAACAAATATATTAACGATGAATAAAGCGTAACAACATGAGTATGAATATTCAAATCAAATGCATATCTCAAAGAATTTGTCAATAAATTTCTCAACAACACATTAAGCGAGTCACCAGGCCTCACCCCATCCGCATATGCTTTTTCAATACATAGCCCGAGAAGTAGGAATTTTAGCGGGTGCCCAACCTCCGTTCCATATTAAAACTCATGACAACGTGCTCAATAACAACATGAATAATACCACATAATCAAAATAATTTCAACAATTATTTTTCCAGATTTTGATGAATTTAACAATTCAAATATGAGTTCAATAATCTGTAACAACCCGCGTAATTTTTGGGGTATTTTCGAAATTAAGAGGAAAAATAAATTTTGAGATAAAATTATTTTTATTTCTCAAATATATTGGTTATTATTTTTAAAGGCGAGAATTTCAAACGGTTTAGAAATCGGAATTAAAATGGAGTTTTAATTGAATTTTTATTATTTAGAAGAGTCCTCAAAACATAAAACTCTCTAAGAGTCCTCGGAGCATAAAACTCTCTAGTAAAAATAATATTTTTAGAAATTCGACCGTCCGATCAAGCTGAATTTTTGTCAGAAGTCCTGTCTCGCCGTTCTCTACAACATACTAAAATTTCAAGCGATTCCAATGGTCCGATCGTCCGGAATAAAAATTTTATTATTTGTATCTGATTAGAATTCTTTTCTTAATCAAACACTTAATCATTTATATATCAACAAATTCGTGGCTTGGCTTTTCAAATCACTTTTTCTCAAAATTTTCAACCAGAAGACCTCTTCAAAATTACTCCCTTTCATCTACAAACCATAGCCCCAAACCTATTCAAGATTTCAACCTTAGATTAGAAAGCTTATGTGGTGTTTTTTCGAGTTTGGGATAGAACGAGATTTGATTATTTTCGCGAGAGGAACGTGATGGTGTGAATAGATTTTGAGGCTAAAATTATGCGATGATTCATTTGATGATTTTGAGGTATGGGGTTTTACACAATATGCTCCTTAATCTCGCGAGTATTTCTCTCTTTGGTTTCTTGTGATTATTGACTCATATTTGAATTTCTAAATTCATTGGAATCTGAAAATATTTGTTGGAATCTAATTTTGATTCATGTGGTATTATATTTGGTGTTGAGCATGCTGTCATGAGATTTTAATATGGCACGAAAGTTGGGCACCTGCCAATATTCCTTTTTTCGGATATGCTAAAAAAAATGCATAGGCGCGGTATGGTGGTGAGGCTTGGTGACCCGGTTAATGTGTTGTTGAGAAATTATAGTGATATAATTACTTATGAGATTCACATTTGATTTGAATATTCGTATTCGTATTGTGACGTTTTATTAACCGCTAATATTTGTTGAGCATCTTTCCTGTCGTATTGTGTACTTCCCCATATTTTCTTTTAGTGGCAGGTTAGCGCGGATTTTGGGGCGTTTTGGATTTATTGGAGATGGATTTTAGCGTGGATTATTATTTAGGGAGAATTTTTAATACAAGAGATGAGAAGACTTGTATTTATTTTGATGTATAGAGCATTTGGAGATTTATTTTATTTTCGAGATAGTTAGATTGTTGTAATTATTTCGAGAGAATTGCTGTATTTAATTTGAAGATGATAATAGTGGTTTCTTGTTTTATTGTGGGATTTATATGCTCTATACCTTATTATTTGTGGATTAGTTTAGTTTATCGATGAGTAGCGCTCCGTTCGCTCTCCCCGGGAGGGCGGGGTGTTACAGAATGGTATCAGAGCTTAAGTATACGACAACCCTCGGGTCTTGGATTTGGGGTCTGTTGCGTTTTTGTAGCGCGAATTTGGAGATTGAAATTTTTAGAGAATCGTTTTGCGTTAGGCATCTAGATTGGATTTGAGGAAATTATATTTTTGGTGATGAGATTATTTTTGAAGATTGTTGGCCTGATTTTTGAGAGTTCGGTATTCGACGAATTTCGAGGGCGAAATTCCATTGTTAGTAGGGAAGTGTAACAACCCGCGTAATTTTTGGGGTATTTTCGAAATTAAGAGGAAAAATAAATTTTGAGATAAAATTATTTTTACTTGCTCAAATATATTGGTTATTATTTTTAAAGGCGAGAATTTCAAACGGTTTCGAAATCGGAATTAAAATGGAGTTTTAATTGAATTTTTATTATTTAGAAGAGTCCTCAAAACATAAAACTCTCTAAGAGTCCTCGGAGCATAAAACTCTCTAGTAACAATAATATTTTTAGAAATTCGACCGTCCGATCAAGATGAATTTTTGTCAGAAGTCCTGTCTCGCCGTTCTCTACAACATACTAAAATTTCAAGCGATTCCAATGGTCCGATCGTCCGGAATAAAAATTTTATTATTTGTATCTGATTAGAACTCTTTTCTTAATCAAACACTTAATCATTTATATATCAACAAATTCGTGGCTTGGCTTTTCAAATCACTTTTTCTCAAACTTTTCAACCAGAAGACCTCTTCAAAATTACTCCCTTTCATCTACAAACCATAGCCCCAAACCTATTCAAGATTTCAACCTTAGATTAGAAAGCTTATGTGGTGTTTTTTCGAGTTTGGGATAGAACGAGATTTGATTATTTTCGCGAGAGGAACGTGATGGTGTGAATAGATTTTGAGGCTAAAATTATGCGATGATTCATTTGATGATTTTGAGGTATGGGGTTTTACACAATATGCTCCTTAATCTCGCGAGTATTTCTCTCTTTGGTTTCTTGTGATTATTGACTCATATTTGAATTTCTAAATTCATTGGAATCTGAAAATATTTGTTGGAATCTAATTTTGATTCATGTGGTATTATATTTGGTGTTGAGCATGTTGTCATGAGATTTTAATATGGCACGAAAGTTGGGCACCTGCCAATATTCCTTTTTTCGGATATGCTAAAAAAAATGCATAGGCGCGGTATGGTGGTGAGGCTTGGTGACCCGGTTAGTGTGTTGTTGAGAAATTATAGTGATATAATTGCTTATGAGATTCACATTTGATTTGAATATTCGTATTCGTATTGTGACGTTTTATTAACCGATAATATTTGTTGAGCATCTTTCCTGTCGTATTTTGTACTTCCCCATATTTTCTTTTAGTGGCAGGTTAGCGCGGATTTTGGGGCGTTTTGGATTTATTGGAGATGGATTTTAGCGTGGATTATTATTTAGGGAGAATTTTTAATACAAGAGATGAGAAGACTTGTATTTATTTTGATGTATAGAGCATTTGGAGATTTATTTTATTTTCGAGATAGTTAGATTGTTGTAATTATTTCGAGAGAATTGCTGTATTTAATTTGAAGATGATAATAGTGGTTTCTTGTTTTATTGTGGGATTTAGATGTTCTATACCTTATTATTTGTGGATTAGTTTAGTTTATCGATGAGTAGCGCTCCGTTCGCTCTCCCCGGGAGGGCGGGGTGTTACAGAATGGTATCAGAGCTTAAGTATACGACAACCCTCGGGTCTTGGATTTTGGGTCTGTTGCGTTTTTGTAGCGCGAATTTGGAGATTGAAATTTTTAGAGAATCGTTTTGCGTTAGGCATCTAGATTAGATGTGAGGAAATTATATTTTTGGTGATGAGATTATTTTTGAAGATTGTTGGCCTGATTTTTGAGAGTTAGGTATTCGACGAATTTCGAGGGCGAAATTCCATTGTTAGTAGGGAAGTGTAACAACCCGCGTAATTTTTGGGGTATTTTCGAAATTAAGAGGAAAAATAAATTTTGAGATAAAATTATTTTTATTGCTCAAATATATTGGTTATTATTTTTAAAGGCGAGAATTTCAAACGGTTTCGAAATCGGAATTAAAATGGAGTTTTAATTGAATTTTTATTATTTAGTAGAGTCCTCAAAATATAAAACTCTCTAAGAGTCCTCAGAGCATAAAACTCTCTAGTAAAAATAATATTTTTAGAAATTCGACCGTCCGATCAAGCTGAATTTTTGTCAGAAGTCCTGTCTCGCCGTTCTCTACAACATACTAAAATTTCAAGCGATTCCAATGGTCCGATCGTCCGGAATAAAAATTTTATTATTTGTATCTGATTAAAACTCTTTTCTTAATCAAACACTTAATCATTTATATATCAACAAATTCGTGGCTTGGCTTTTCAAATCACTTTTTCTCAAACTTTTCAACCAGAAGACCTCTTCAAAATTACTCCCTTTCATCTACAAACCATAGCCCCAAACCTATTCAAGATTTCAACCTTAGATTAGAAAGCTTATGTGGTGTTTTTTCGAGTTTGGGATAGAACGAGATTTGATTATTTTCGCGAGAGGAACGTGATGGTGTGAATAGATTTTGAGGCTAAAATTATGCGATGATTCATTTGATGATTTTGAGGTATGGGGTTTTACACAATATGCTCCTTAATCTCGCGAGTATTTCTCTCTTTGGTTTCTTGTGATTATTGACTCATATTTGAATTTCTAAATTCATTGGAATCTGAAAATATTTGTTGGAATCTAATTTTGATTCATGTGGTATTATATTTGGTGTTGAGCATGCTGTCATGAGATTTTAATATGGCACGAAAGTTGGGCACCTGCCAATATTCCTTTTTTCGGATATGCTAAAAAAAATGCATAGGCGCGGTATGGTGGTGAGGCTTGGTGACCCGGTTAATGTGTTGTTGAGAAATTATAGTGATATAATTGCTTATGAGATTCACATTTGATTTGAATATTCGTATTCGTATTGTGACGTTTTATTAACCGCTAATATTTGTTGAGCATCTTTCCTGTCGTATTGTGTACTTCCCCATATTTTCTTTTAGTGGCAGGTTAGCGCGGATTTTGGGGCGTTTTGGATTTATTGGAGATGGATTTTAGTGTGGATTATTATTTAGGGAGAATTTTTAATACAAGAGATGAGAAGACTTGTATTTATTTTGATGTATAGAGCATTTGGAGATTTATTTTATTTTCGAGATAGTTAGATTGTTGTAATTATTTCGAGAGAATTGCTGTATTTAATTTGAAGATGATAATAGTGGTTTCTTGTTTTATTGTGGGATTTAGATGCTCTATACCTTATTATTTGTGGATTAGTTTAGTTTATCGATGAGTAGCGCTCCGTTCGCTCTCCCCGGGAGGGCGGGGTGTTACATAATCGCAAGAATTCAAAGGGAATAACTCTCAAGAGATTTAAAGAGCATATTGTGTAAAACCTCATACCTCAAAATCATCGCATGAATCGTCACATAAAAATCAGCCTCAAAATATGATCACACCATTGATTCTCAGAATTTCTTCAACATATTTATGATTATTTCGTGGATTACTATCTACCTATAACATGAGTTTGATTCTTATAAACTTTCATTTTTCAGAAATCCATTAACAACTCTTCATTATCTTCCAAACATGTAAAATCTCATCTTTTTACAACTATACTAACATGGACACTATACAAACATAGATTGCAATTATCAAACACTTGCCTCTAATAAAGGTATGATCCTTTGGGGTTGTATATCTCAGTTCGTTCTCCCCGTCTCTGGCCAACTTCCGGTGGTAGTTGGTAGTGGTGACCTTTGGTTCTTTGGTTCTCCTCCTTTCTAAGAAAGCTTTTCTCTTCCCAAACAACCTTTCACTCTCTCTAAGAAGATGACCTTTCAATTTTGTGTAGAAGAGATGAATGAACCCACGTTCAACTAATCTCCAAATACTTATAATAAAACAAAATTCGAAATCAATATTCACCCCCTTGTAAAAATGACTAAAATGCCCTTTTGGGTTGTCTTTTCATTTCCAAATGACTCGAGACCCAAAACCAACATCCAAATAGACTTTTATGACTATTTCAACCCTTCCGGATGCAACGAAGCACTCGAAATGACTATAAGGTTGATGTAAAAATAAGTCTCTATTTAATTTAACAAATTAGTCCCGACACGTCCCATACCGCGTCTGACTAAAAATTCAAATTACTGAATTAATAACTCACAGCAATATCAATAACATCCCATTCATATATTACCTAAATATCTTTATGTAGTATACAGAATAATTCATTTTAATATCCACAATTTGGATAAAACCCAAATGAATTAATTAATATTAAAATCCAATTAATCCATTAATTTAAAATATAACCCATTTTAAAAGTCATTAAAATCACTGGGTATTACATACTTCCCCCCTTATAACAGAATTTTATCCCGAAATTCGGAAAGATAAATCATACTGGTAAGGTCAACTCTGAGTATAAATCTCACATCACAAGTAAGCTATGTCGTACCGCCCATACAATACATTAACAAAAATCCCCATTGATGTTATACGCTAAACCTCACCATATAGGTCCAACTGAATCAAATTTAAACTATACCCAATCATCCCTATACCATCCTCAGGACAAAGTTTGGGGAAAAAAATGATCCTCACTTATTAAATAGATAAATCCTGAAGTCGTAACTTCTACGTTCCATAATCTAAAAAAAATACTTACTATTTCACAATTATGAAAACTACTACAATCCAACCATCCAGGGCGCCCATACACCCTATCGTACAACTTTTATTATAATACTTATCGTAAAGGTTATAAACTCATATCCTAAAGACCTAACTTATTTCGACTCCCAACGGTTATTAGTTTCATGCGTGGGTCGTCTCGCAAGCGAAATCCAAACAAGGAAAACCCTCGATACACTACTACCTAAAGTAGTCGGTCATCGAAACTCCTCAGGTCCTTAGTCAATAATATATAACCTCTCTACCGGTTTTATCGATTTCAAATAAAATTCTACTCATCTATTCTCTTATTAAAGACAAGACGCTGGCTATAGTAGTGCATACGCTCTCATATACCAAAAGTCAATCCACGCCGGTAGTCACATCATGTTTGAACATGCCTTAAGTAAGTAATTCCATGACAAAAACTAGACCCACGTGATGACAAGAAAAATATAGGTGTCCCACAACCCCTCGGTGAGTCTACGCAAATAATAGTCCTATAGGATAAGTTTAGTAACCCAATTTGCCCATACAATATTAATTGCTATAAAAATTAGTATGCGCCTCATAACTCCTTAGATAAAAAACATAACCCTCATTCGCGGGTGGCGTTTGTTGAATCGCACTATAATAACTTTCCTCCGATGATTCAAGAAAAAATTTACCCCAAATTTTCTGTTCTAATTAACCACACTCCACTATATGTCCAAGCCATTGAATATATTTCCTTCGTTGGGTAACACACCCAATTGCCGAATTTCTAGAACTTCTACTGATGACTCTCCTTAATTTTCCATTTGACCCTCTCCCAAGCTTACTACGTTGGGTTTGTCTAATTTGGCATCACCTTCGACTATAGCAGCACTTGAAATTTGTAGGTTGTGTCCTAACCATATTTACAGTCCTAGCCTCTCGTGCCATAATAGGGGTGACCTCGACTATGGTCATCATACTCGAATATAATTCATAACCTCCTATGTTCGACCTCCGATATCCATCTAATGGCCCTCATCTGCCATACTTCTTGTACGAACCCGTTCGAGCGCGAATAAGATTCACAAATATAAACGTTATAGCAGGAGAGCTGAATCTTACCAAAGACATCCACAATCCTAAACATAGGGCTCTACATCAAAGAACGCTAAGCCGAAAGCACAATAAGTCGTACAGACCCTAAAGGACCCTAGAACCTGATGCTCTGATACCACCTGTAACACTCCGCCCGCCCGGGGAGAGGGAATAGAGCGCCGCTATCGATAAAACTAACCAAATCCGCAAATAGCAAGGAATAGAGCATCTAAAAGAATCCCACAATAATATAAATCCACTAATCTCAAATTTCTCCAAATCAAATACAAAAATAATCTCTCTAAATAATACAACTATCTATCTCAAAATAAAATTCTCTATACAACAACAATAAATTCAAATCTTCTCAACTTGTATTCTCGAATAATCTTCCTAAATAATAATCCACGCTAAAATCAATCTCTAAATCAAATCCAAAGCGTCCCAAACCACGCTAACATGCCACTAAAAGAAAATATGGGGAAGTACACAGTATGACAAAAAAGTTGCTCAATAAATATATTAACGATGAATAAAGAATAACAACATGAGTATGAATATTCAAGTCAAATGCAAATCTCAAAGCATTTATCAATAAATTTTTCAATAACACATTAACCGGGTCACCAGGCCTCACCCCATCCGCATATGCTTTACCAAGACATAGCCCGAGAAGCAGGAATTTTAGCGGGTGCCCAACCTCCGTGCCATATTAAAATCTCATGACAACGCGCTCAATAACAACATGAATAATATCTCATGAATCAAAATAATTTCAACAATTATTTTTCCAGATTTTGATGAATTTAACAATTCAAATATGAGTTCAATAATCTAAAGAATTCAAAGGGAATAACTCTCGAGAGATTTAAAGAGCATATTGTGTAAAACCCCATACCTCAAAATCATCGCATGAATCGTCACATAAAAATCAGCCTAAAAAATCTGATCACACCATTGATTTTTAGAATTTCTTCAACATATTTATGATTATTTCGTGGATTACTATCT
The DNA here is from genome assembly GCA_949130495.1 of Sambucus nigra. NCBI lineage: Eukaryota > Viridiplantae > Streptophyta > Magnoliopsida > Dipsacales > Adoxaceae > Sambucus > Sambucus nigra. The sequence goes on along the minus strand of OX422212.1, from coordinate 627,103,543 downwards.
ACCTACAACATGAGTTTGATTCCTATAAACTTCCATTTTTCATAAATCCATTAACAACTCTTCATTATCTTCTGAACATGTAAAATCTCATCTTCCAATATACAAAATTAGATTGCAATTATCAAACACTTGCCTCTAATGAAGGTCTGATCCTTTGGGGTTGTATATCACAGGTGGTTCTCCCCTTCTCCGTCCAACTTCCGATGGTGGTTGGTGGTGGTGACCTTTGGTTCTCCTCCTTTCCAAGCAAGCTTTTCTCTTCCCAAGCAACCTTTCACTCTCTCTTAAGAAGATGACCTTTCAATTTTGTGTAGAAGAGATGAATGAACCCACCTTCAATTAATATCCAAATACTTATAATAAGATAAAATCTGAAATCACTATTCATCCCCCCTTGTAAAAATGACCAAATGCCCTTTTGGGTTGTCTTTTCATTTCCAAATGACCCGAGACCCAAAACCAACATCCAAATAGACTTTTTGACTATTTCAACCCTTTCGGATGCAACGAAGCACTCGAAATGACTATAAGGTTGATGTAAAAATAAGTCTCTATTTAATTTAACAAAATAGTCCCGACACGTCCCATACCGCATCTGACTAAAAATTCAAATTACTGAATTAATAACTCCCAGCAATATCAATAACATCCGATTCATATATTACCTAAATATCTTTAAGTAATATACAGAATCATTCATTTTAATATCCACAATTCGGATAACACCCAAATGAATTAATTAATATTAAAATCCAATTAATCCATTAATTTAAAATATAACCCATTTTAAAAGTCATTAAAATCTCGAGGTATTACGTACTTCCCCCCTTTTCACAAAATTTCGTCCTGATATTCGAAAAGATAAATCATACTGGTAAGGTCAACTCCGAGTATAAATCTCACATCGCAAGTAATCTATATCGTACCGCCCATAGAGTATATTAACGAAAATCCCCATTGATGTTATACACGAAGCCTCACCATATAGTTCCAACTGAATCAAATTTAAACTATACCCAATCTTCCTTATACCATCCTCATGACAAAGTTTGGGAAAAAAATGATGCTCACTTATTAAACAAATAAATCCTGAAGTCATAACCTCTACTTTCCGTAATTTAAAAAAAATACTTACTATTTCACAATTATGAAAACTACTACAATCCAACCATCCAGGGCGCCCATACACCCTATCGTACAACTTTCATTATAATATTTATCGCAAAGGCTATAAACTCATATACTAAAGACCTAACTTATTTCGACTCCCAACGGTTATTAGTTTCATGCATGGGGTATCTCGCAAGCGAAATCCAAACAAGGAACCCCCCGATACACTACTACCTAAAGTAGTCGGTCATCGAAATTCCTCAGTTCCTTAGTCAATAGTATATAACCTCTCTACAGGTTTTATCGACTTCAAATAAAAATCTACTCATCTATTCTCTTGTTAAAGACAAGACACGGGCTATAGTAGTACATACGCTCTCATATACCACAAGTCAATCCATGTCGATAGTCACATCATGTTCAAACATGACTAAAGTAAGTAATTCCGTGATAAAAACCATTCCCACGTGATGAGAAGAAAAATATAGCTGTCCCTCAACCCCTCGGTGAGTCTACTTGAATAATAGTGATATACGCTAAGTTTAGTAACCCAATTTGCCCATACAATATTAATTGCTATAAAAATCAGTATGCGCCTCATAACTCCTTAGATGGAAAACAAACCCTCAATCGCGGGCGGTGTTTGTTGAACCACACTATAATAACTTTGCTCCGATGATTCAAGAAAAATTTTACCCCAAATTTCTAGTTCTAATTAACCACACTCCACTATATGGCCAAGACTTTGAATATATTTCCTTCGTTGGGTAACACACCCAATTGCCGCATTTCTAGAACTTCTACTGATAACTCTCCTTAATTTTCCATTTGACCCTCTCCCAAGCGTACTACGTTGGGTGAGTCTAATTTGGCATCACCTTCAATTATAGCAGCACTTGAAATTTGTAGGCTACATCCTAACTATATTTACAGCCCTGACCTCTCGTGCCATAATATGGGTGACCACGACTACGGTCATCCTAATCGAACATACTTCATAACCTCCTAAGTACGACCTCCGCTATCCGTCCAATGACCCTCATCTGCCATACTTCTTATACGGAACCGTCTGAGCGCGAATAAGATTCACAAATATATACTTTATAACAGGAGAACTGAATCATACCAAAGAAATCAACAATCCTAAACATAGGGCTCTACATCAAAGAACGCTAAGCTGAAAGCACAATAATTGGTACAGACCCTAAAGGACACTAGAACCTGATGCTCTGATACCACCTGTAACACTCCGCCCGCCCGGGGAGAGCGAATGGAGCACCACTATCGATAAAACTAACCAAATCCAAAAATAGCAAGGTATAGTGCATCTAAAAGAATCCCACAATAATATAAATCCACTAATCTCAAATTTCTCCAAATTAAATACAACAATAATCTCTCTAAATAATACAACTATCTATCTCGAAATAAAATGCTCTATAAAACAACAATAAATACAAATTTTCTCAACTTGTATTCTCGAATAATCTTCCCAAATAATAATCCACGCTAAAATGAATCTCCAACTCAAATCCAAAGTGTTCCAAATCACACTAACCTGCCACTAAAAGAAAATATGGGGAAGTACACAGTATGACAGAAAAGTTGCTCAACAAATATATTAACGATGAATAAAGCGGAACAACATGAGTATGAATATTCAAGTCAAATGCAAATCTCAAAGCATTTATCAATAAAATTCTCAACAACACATTGACCGGGTCACCAGGTCTCACCCCATCTGCATATGCTTTATCAAGACATAGCCTGGAAAGCAGTAATTTTAGCGGGTGCCCAACCTCCATGCCATATTAAAATCTAATGACAACGTGCTCAATAACAACATGAATAATACCACATGAATCAAAATAATTTCAATAATTATTTTTCTAGATTTTGATGAATTTAACAATTCAAATATGAGTTCAATAATTGCAAGAATTCAAAGGGAATAACTCCCGAGACATTTAAAGAGCATATTGTGTAAAACCCCATACCTCAAAATCATCGCATGAATCGTCACATAAAAATCAGCCTCAAAATTTGATCACACCATTGATTCTCAGAATTTCTTCATCATATTTATGATTATTTCGTGGATTATCTACCTACAACTTGAGTTTGATTCCTATAAACTTCCATTTTTCATAAATCCATTAACAACTCTTCATTATCTTCCAAACATGTAAAATCTCATCTTTTTATAACTATCCTAACATGAACAATATACAAACTTAGATTGCAATTATCAAACACTTGCCTGTAATGAAGGTCTGAACCTTTGGGGTTGTATATCACAGGTGGTTCTCCCCTTCTCCGTCCAACATCCGATGGTGGTTGGTGGTGGTGACCTTTGGTTCTTTGGTTCTCCTCCTTTCCAAGCAAGCTTTTCTCTTCCCAAGCAACCTTTCACTCTCTCTAAGAAGATGACCTTTCAATTTTGTGTAGAAGAGATAAATGAACCCACGTTCAACTAATTTCCAAATACTTATAATAAGACAAAATCCAAAATCACTATTCATTCCCCTTGTAAAAATGACCAAATGCCCTTTTGGGTTGTCTTTTTATTTCCAAATGACTCGAGACCCAAAACCAACATCCAAATATACTTTTCTGACTATTTCAACCCTTCCGGATGCAACGAAGCACTCGAAATGACTATAAGGTTGATGTAAAAATAAGTCTCTATTTAATTTAACAAATTAGTCCCGACACGTCCCATACATTCTAATTACTGAATTCATAACTCACAGCAATATCAATAACATCCCATTCATATATTACCTAAATATCTTTAAGTAATATACAGAATCATTCATTTTAATATCCACAATTCGGATAAAACCCAAATGAATTAATTAATATTAAAATTCAATTAATCCATTAATTTAAAATATAACCCATTTTAAAAGTCATTAAAATCAAGGGGTATTACACTTGTTAATTTTACTTTGGAACATAACTTTTCTCCATCCTTATTTACTCTGAAGAATGGCTTAAATTGATTAATTAAACATATTGATACATAAAAGTTATTTTAATTTTATGCAAGTTGAGTGGCACGATATATTAGTTAAACTTTATCCAAAAAACGAAAATAGTGTCATGCATGGTGGGTACTACATATCTATGCTATAAATCAATAGATACCTAGCCATTTGTAGATGTAAATTATTTTTCATTACAGAGAAAAATATGTGAGACCCATAGGGAATCCATATTGTCAATGTACCATATCATTTAGTGTTGAACACAAACACATGTTACCCACGTACCAAAGGCTATTGGAACTCTTTATAAGCTTAGAAAACTATTGACACTCTTTCAACTCTTTACAATCGTGAGAAACTATTGTAGTTCTTTAGAAATCTCTACTGAACTCTGTATTATCTTGCTAAGTATGTGTTGTGATGTGATCTAGAGGGGTTTATATACAAAAACTTGAATGCACATTTTACAGTTATTACCCTGGATATTTTTACAACTAAGACTATAATAGTAGTTTATGTACAATTTTTTAAAGGAATCATCCAGGAGTTTGTTTGAAGATTCTTGATACTGGTGAATTCTCGTCCATTCTTTTTCTTATCGCGTCTTCAAGAATCTGCTTTTTCTGAGAGATGCAACTTTAGACCGCTACTCTTTTTTTTGTCAGGCTACTTTGCGTCTAGCCTTATCCTTTCATCGTATTTTTAATATTATATCTAATAACCGAGTCTTCTAAATCTTCTTCTTGATAATTATCAATTTTGCTGAGAGAAATTTTTTCTCGTTCTATTGCTTCTTCGGATCATCAAAACTAATAAAATTGTTAAAATATTAATAATAAACTCTTTGCATCTTTTGAGGATAAATATTTGCATATCAAAATTTTCTTTTATCATTTGGACCTAATTTAAAAACATTTTATTTATCATACGGTGTACTTTATATATTTTTTGTAATTCTTCTGTTTCTTTTTTTACAACTGTTAAATATTCTCTATCATCATGACATTCAAAAAATTAATTCATTATTCTGGTTTCTCTATATTCTATAAGGATTTCATGTTAGCCATGAAGAATTTGGCTCTTTATTTATCCATTTTGGCTGGTATTTTTCTTCGACTAGCGTGATTATAAATTTTACAATTATTAATTCTACTAGGTTTCTATTATATAAATGATGTGCTTTTGTCGATACTTTTACTCAAAACCAAAAAAGAAAAATACAACAACTTTTTGAGCTTCGAATACATGACTCTAAATATAATTTAATTACTTAATTGATCCTCAACTAATGGCTAGCTCGTATTGGCATTTAGGAGTTCAAGTTATAGAAGTTATTACAACTTTAGTAGACATTATTTCCCTTGCGAAGTTGCTCTTTCATGAAAAAGAGAACATAAAAAATTGGACTTTACTCCAAGAAAGGAATAGGAGAAAAATGAAGTAAAAAGAAAAACATCACATTCCTCCTTATTAAAGCAGTACCCCTTATTAATTTATCAATCAAATACATAACAATAACAGTTAACTTAGTTAATCATAACCTCCAATTATGAACAGTTCCCATGGATTACCTTGCCCTTTCTTTCAAGAAATGTTGTTTCTTTCTACTCATTTTCATCATCTTTATAATAGCATTTTTGGGTTTTGCTACAATTTTCATTATCTTTGTAGTAAATCCCAGAGCCAATTTTTTCACTCCAAACAGTGAAATTGGATTCATATAAGCTGGATGTTTATTCAAACTCAATTTTATTTGTTTCCTCGGTTGTTTCTAAATGCCCAAAACCCTAATAAAGTTGGCATGAGGTATAGCCCTTCACGTATATGCATGTTTTAAATGATGGGTTGACGATAGGATTGATTAAAATACAAAGGTTGTATCAGCCAGCTCATAGCAAAAATGTGAGTGTGAAAACAAGGGTTTTGTTTGAAAGTGTGAATGTTACTCAAATATTTCAAGTCACCTTCCCAAAGATCAAAAGGTGTGTATCTGTTGGTAGCTATAGAATAATCTGACCTATATGATCCTTAATTTTCCTTTTACTGGACTCTTTTCTGTATTATTTTTAAAGAAAATGTTATATGTGAATTTCCAAAAACAAAAAAATAATATACAAAAACATTACCGGTGGAACATGTACCTCTTAATATATTTTTCCTCTGTCTCGTGTATGCACATTAGCTGACACTTTTTTAAATGGTTATCATATTTTGGGTCGCACAAAAAGATGGTCAATCTTTAGGGGTTAATGTGGGCAAATTGAAACATCGATTAGCAGAGTGAGACTAATGCCAAAATTTAGGAGTCAAAAGTGCAATAAACTATTTTTGGTTATTTAGGCCGGAGGAGGAACTATTTAATTTCTATTCAAATATTATATTTTTGATAAATATAAGTTCCAGAGGAGTTGGAATAACTTGAAAACATAAAATATAGTTTAAAAGATACTATACACACAAAAAAAATACTTCAATTTAATATCCATAAAAAAGTTTTCTCGGAAAACATTTTTCAAGTTAAACCTTTTTCTTCCATCATTGTAGTACACACCTTAATTTTTTATATTGATCCGATGTACAAAATTTCAGAAGAATTGCAATGAATTTGGATTGAATTTTATTATTAAGTTCCAAATTTTCTGTTCACAATATGTAAGGCTGAAAATTGTATATCTGGGGTAATTTCTACCTTTTGGTATGATTCTGTGTGCAGATGTCATTGGATTGTGACATTCATAGTGATGATAAATATCTGACACTATACAGTGACGTTTACAGCAAGGGAGCTATTGAAAATCAACTAGTATGCATTAAACCTCCATCTCTATTAAATTTTGTTCTTTGAATATTGCCATCTCAATTTTGCCAAATGGTCACATATTTCATCCTTTCATTTTTGTTTTTTGTAATATCCCCACGCATCTTTTCCTGTACCTCTCAATTGTTCTCCAAAAAAAATTCAATACCTTATTACATTTAACTAAGTTAAATTTATTCATAGTCACAAAAGGTTATAATCATATAGAGTTATGGTACACAAACCAATTTAAATTATTAAATAATAAATTAAATGAGGGTGCTCTTGAATTTTAGGTTGCATATGCAATGTACTTTGAACACCAAATTTTCATTATTTGTATTTTAAGTTTCTTTTAACTTTTCGTGACACTCCTGTAAAAAAAATCTTAAATTGTGAAAATGAATCCCAAAAGGCAAATAGCAAAACTTCAAATCCAAGCGTGAATTACAAAAATCTAATTGGTTATTGAGCTCCACACCGTCTTGATTTCATGACACAATATTTGCTTGTTTTTTATGGAAACGTAAAGGACATCATTTGGTCAATTAATTTAATCATTTAAATTAATGTCTATGCTATCTGTGGGTACCCCTTTTGTCGACTAGGCCCATAATTGTAACCGCCCAAGCCCAAATGAATAAAAGGCACCCGACCCAACTTATGTGTCCTGAATGACGGTTAGAGTAAGACGGTTAGAGTTAGAGGACATGACCAAGTCCATCCCCAAAAATCTCAGATGGGATATTCAAGGGATACTGGGTTAACGTGTTGGTTACCAACACACACACTCTCTCTCTCAACTGAGTATATATTGTACCCCTGGCCCGGGGCATAGGGGCATATGAAAAGCATTCTCTAGAGTTACTTAAAACAATAGTAAACTTCTCCGTGGATGTAGGCAATTTTTTGAACCATGTATATTCTTGCGTTGTGTGATTGTGATTATTGTTGTTCTTATTATGTTTGTGATTGTTTTCCTTTATTAATTGTTTGTGTTGACATTTTGATCACCACAATTGACACCGTCTGTGGGAACTCGATTGTTATTCCTACAAAAATATTCATCAACAAGAACCAGCGATGTCCTATTACAACAACCACGTCCCTCGAGTAGGAGACATTCAGCAGAAGCCTAGCCCTCCAAGGGTAAGGTCTGAAATTCGTCATTCAAACCCAAGACTTGGCCAAGAAAGGCAAGCCTCTGAAGAAAGCCAGGGGCCACTCAAGTCCATGTAAATCTATAGGCTGATAGACGCCTATGAGGCCAGAATCCATGAGCAGGAGGAGGCTACTCGCCAACAGCAAGATGAAAATGGCCGCCTCAAGAAGCACCTGGAAAGGATGGAGAGAGAGCTCAATCGAAGCACGAGGCGATGCCAGAACCATATTCCTATCCCTCAGGCGAGCAAGTCTCGCATCCGAGGAAGGAGCCTGAGGCAAGGGTTAGAAAGAACAGAGAGGCACTAGTCAGACGATGACCACTCCGAACAAGTGTAACCGACTCGCTGCTATAGGAGTCCTGATCAGCAGAACATTGATATATAAAGTTTTGTCCGTAGGGAGATGAACCAGCACCCAGCTCGTCGCAGTGCCAGACCTACGAGAGAGATAGCTAGGTGAGCTCTCAAAACCCAGACGAAGTCCTCATTTTTAAGGGCAATAGAATAATAATAGGTTCCGAAGAAGTTCACGATTCCCAAGTTCAAGATTCACGATGGGAATACGGATTCCATTGACCATGTCAGGCAATACTAACAAGCTATGACCCTATGGAGTCACAATGATGCGCTCATGTGTCGAATCTTTCCTTCGAGCTTGCACGATGTGTCCCGTAAGTGGTTTGAGAAGCTACCTCATAGGTCCATCCGAAATTTCAAATCATTGGCTAAACATTTTATAGCTCGCTTCATAACAAGCAGCTCCCACCTGAAGAGGATGGATGCACTACTTACTATGAAGAAGAAGCCATAAGAGAATCATAGAGAGTACGCGAAGAGGTATTGGGGGCTATTTAATGAAATTGAGGATTGCTCAGAGCAGGTCGTTGTAGCATCCTTCAAAATTGGTTTGCCGAGCTCCTGCCTCTTACACTAGTCCTTAGGGTTGTGTTTTTTTTTCCGAACTTTCCGATTTTTCCGATTTCCGATCCGATTTTTTCCGAATTTGGAATGAAATTTTAGTTTGCTGATTTCCGATTTTCCGATTTCCGATTTTTCCGAAAAAAATCGGATCGGAAATCGAAAATAATTCTGAATTTCCGATTTTCTGATTTTTTCGATCCGATTTTTCCGAAACTATGCCGATCCGATTTTTCCAATTTTTTTCCGAATTATTTCCGATTTTTTCAGAATTTTTTTCCGATTTCTTTTCCGATTTTTTGAAAGTTTCCCATATCCCACATCGGTTGGGAGAGGGAGAGGGCTCCAAAATATGCTCTTTAAAAGGAGAGTATCCTCCTAACTTCTACACAAATGAAAAATGAGCCAAATCCTCATGTGTTTACATGTTGGGTTAAGCTAGTTTCATTGTTTCTTTAAAATGAGAATTTCGAGTAATCGAAAATTCATAATTTATTTTTTTGAATTTCCGAAATTTCCGAAATTTCTGGATTTTTAATATATTTTGTGAATTTCCGATTTTTGCCGATTTTCCGATTTTTCCGAAATCGGAATTTTTTTTTAATTTTCCGAAAAAATCGGATCCGAAATCGGAATAGTTATTTTATTTCCAAAAAAAATCGGAATTTTTTCCGAATAGGCATTTTCCGATCCAATCCGGCCGAAACACAGCCCTACTAGTCCTTAACTAAGAATGAGGTTGCATCCATCGATAACTTGATAGCTCGTATTAAAAAATACGCCAACGTCGAGGATGTTACCCATCTTAATGCAGGGGATAATGGTTGCGCGAAGGCTGGCAAATGAACCACAAAAGAAAAGGAATAAGAATGGAGGAGAAAATAGCTCCAAGAATAGGAACAAAAATGATGCCTCGAAGGCATTTAAGGCTATATACATAGTCTTCAAGGAGCCGATAGACAAGATTCTTACAAAAATCAAAGAGGAACCATTTATTAAATGACCAAAGAATATGGGGGAAGACCCTTCCGAACAGAACAATGCACTAAGGTGCGCGTTCCACAACGAGGGCGGTCACAAGACTGAGTATTTGAAAGCCCTTAAGTCTCACGTCGAGGAGTTGGCCCAAGTTGGGCACCTTAATGGGTTTATGGAGAAAAGGACAGATAAGGCAATAGCGAACGACGAGCATAGGCCCGATAATGTCCTCGAAGAGGATATCGACCACGAATTCGCAGTAATACATGAGGCGTCAGAAGTCAAATGAATTTAAGGAAATGCAGCTCAGATGGAAATTAATAAGCTTACTGTAGTCATGCAGGCCTTTCAGATTGACCCAGCCAAGACTCGGGTAGGGAAGCATCTGCGATCGAAGGATTTCGATTACAATAAGCATATTGTGTTCAAGGATGAAGATTTGGTGGGGGTGAGAACCCCTCATCATGACGCATTGGTCATTACACTCAGGATAGACAGCTGGGACGTCGACATGTTGCTCGTCAACCAAGGCAGCTTGTCCGAGGTAATGTACCTAGAATTGTTCATATAGTTGAAGCTGAGCATAGCTGATCTCAAGGAACCCACTATTCCATTGGTCGGCTTCGCAGGAATGATCGCCCTGCCAGTCAGGATAGGAAGCATTTAAAAAATGATTTGGTTTCTTATTGTTGATATCGAATCCCCGTACCAAGATATCCTCGGCATAGGATGGATCCATGCAATGAAGGTCGTTCAATCGACTTATCATTAGAAATTGAAGTGTGTAAGTGGTCGAGGAGTGGTTAAGATCCATAGGGATCAGGCTGCGGTAAGGAAGTCTTTCATCACGACCATACGACCCAAAAAGGAGAAGGAAGTGGAAGAATCAAAAATAAAAGAAGAAGTCCAGGAGGGGTTGGTGCCCTATAAATAACAGCTAAGGTATGATCAATCGGGAGTGGAGGAGACCAAGCTCCTTCCTTCAGAGAAAGTTGTGGAAGACCTGAAAGAAGTCGCAACTAGTAGTAGCTCGACTGTATATAAGTTTTTTATTGGTACCTCCTTGACTGATCGCGAGAAGAAAGAACTAGTCACTCTTCTCCATAGCAACTTTAATGTTTTTACACGGGAGCCCTACGAGCTTCCTGTAATTGATCCCAATATTGCTTATCATTGCTTACATGTGGACCTAGCCTTAAAGCCAATCACACAGAAGGTTCTCTGAACAGACCTTGAGAAAGCCAAAGAAGTAGAGAAAGAGGTCGAGAAACTACTAGATGTAGGTTCCATGCGGGAGGTCTAGTTCCCTAAATGGTTATCCAACCCAGTAGTAGTTCCGAAGATAAATGGCAAGTGGAGAGTTTGTATCGACTTCACTGACCTCAATAGGGTCTACCCCAAAAGATAGTTTCCCCTTTCCAAAGATTAATCAATTGATTGAGGCTACGATAATATATGAGAGGATGAACTTTTTAGATGCGTACTCTGGATACCACAAAATCCCCTTTCACGTGCTAGATCAAGATAAGACCTCCTTCATAACCATAGTTGGTTTATATTGTTATAAAGTTATGACTTTCGACCTTCAGAATATAGGAGAGACATATCAACGACTAGTTACGAAGATGTTTAAATATCAAATGGGGGATACTATAGAGGTTTATATTGATGACATGCTCGTAAAAAGGAAGCTCAAGGAAGATCACCTCTCCGACTTGGCAAGGACTTTCAAAATCCTCAAGAAACACCGAATGAAACTCAACGCAAGTAAGTGTTCTTTCGGTGTCCAATCAAGAAAATTCTTTGGATACTTGGTCAACAAGAGAAGAATAGAGGCAAATCCCGACCAGATTGATGCCATCAACAAAGTTGAGCCCCCTCGAATGGTGAGAGATGTACAGATGCTCAGGGGAATGCTCTCCGTGCTCAAGTGATTCATTTTGAAGTCTTCAAATTGGTGCCATCCATTCTTTCAGTTGTTAAAAATAAACAAGGGTGTGACATGGAACGAGAACTGCGCTAGGGAGTTAGACGAACTCAAGGCCTATCTCAGCATGCCCCTTTTTCTCGTGATTCCCAGAGAGAATGATACTTCATATCTTTACCTTGTAGTATCAGACCATGTTATGAGCTCTGCCTTGGTATGTGAGACAGAAGGGAGTCATCATCGAGTCTACTATGTAAGAAAGACCCTTTTGGAATCCAAGTAGTGGTACCTTCCATTGGAGAAGCTCGCTTACGCACTGGTGATAGCCTCAAGGAAACTAAAGAATTATTTTGAGGCCCACTCCATCTTTGTGGTTACTTCGCACCCCCTCAAGGCTGTTCTGAGGAAACTAGACCTCTCTGGCCGACTGTCGAAGTGGTGGTTATGCTCGGAAGGTTTGATATTCAGTTTCAACCAAGAACAACCGTCAAGGGGAAAATTCTAGTCAATTTCATCATTGAGATCACAAGATAGCAACCCTATGATCAACCAGAAATAAGTCCATTAAGGGAAATATTACAGGAACCAAGTGGTTGGACCTTATACGTTGATGGAGTCTCCAACTCAAGGGGGACAGGAGTGGGTATCATACCAGTGACTACTAAAAATATTATGCTCGAGTAGGGAATCAGACTTGGATTTGAAGCCTCCAATAATGAGGTAGAAAATGAGGCGCTGATCATCGAGCAATGCAAAGCACAAATACTACAGTCAAGGCACCTTCGAGTCTTCGGCGACTCGTAGCTGGTGTCCAACAAGATAAATGGTGATTTTAATGTAAAGGATGAAAGGATGGCATCTTATCTCTCCGTTATAAAGTGACTAATATCCAACTTCGATCAAGTGTATGTTCATTAGTTCCCCAGAGGACAGAACACACCCATGTAGATTCCCTAATAGCCCTCAGCTTAGCACTAGACTCTAACTTAAGAAGAACAATCCACATAGATTTCCTCGCGCATCTAGAATTGATGACACCACTGAGCCACTGAATCCTGAGTAGATTCTACACATTGAAAAGGTTTTAAGCTGGATGGATCCTATTACAGACTACTTACGAAGTGATATACTACGAAGTGACAAGAGTTCGGCTCATTAGATAAGAGTAAAAGATGCTCGCTTTCACTTATCTCCTGATGGAAAGTTGTATAAGAGATCCTTCACCCCTACCTCTAGTGCGTTCATCCACAAGCATCGAGCAAATTCTACACGAACTATATGAGGGAATTTGTGGAAGTCACACAGGAGGAAGATCACTAACCTTTTGAGAAATAAAGGAAGGGTATTGGTGGCCATACATGCATAAGGACACTGGAGTCTACGTTTGTAAGTGCGAGAAATGCCAAAAACACACACCATGGTCCACCAGCTCATCAGCGACCTAAAATCACTAACTAGCTCTGTGGCCCATCGACCAGTGGGTTTTTTACACCGTAGGTCCTCTACTTACTACGACAGGCAACCGAAAGTATATATTGGTTGCCATAGACTACTTCACTAATTGGATAGAGGCAGAACCTCTAGCGAACATCAGAGACGCAGACATGATGAGATTCATATGGAGAAACATCATTACCCGCTTCGACATACTAAGAACGATCATTAGTGATAATGGGACCCATTTCCAGAGTGGTCTCATCCAAAGTTTTTGCATTGATTATGGTATTTGGTATTATTTCAGCCATGTAGCATATCCCCAGAGCAATGGCCAAGCTGAGGCTTCCAACAAGACAATGATCGATGGACTAAAGAAACGACTAGAACGTGCAAAAGGAGCTTGGGCAAACGAATTGCCTCACATCCTCTGGGCCAATCGTACCACCCTAAGGCGAGCAACTGGGGAAATAACCTTTGCACTCACATATAGAATGGAAGTAGTTATTCCACTAGAAGTTGGTTTCCCTACCATGAGGTCTACGTTGGTTGACCAAGGCCACAATGATGAAACATTGCTCACTGAACTTAACTTAGCTGATGAACGGTGATAATTGGATTTAATTAAACTAACATCCTACCAGCAACAAATTGCCTAGCAGTACAACCAGAAAGTCAATCCAAGGAAACTTCAAGTTGTGGACTATGTCCCAAGGACAATCCTGGGCGGTGTTGTGAAACCATCACATGGCAAGTTGGGACCAAACTTGGAAGGACTGTTCAAGGTGGTAAGGGATGATATACAAGGAGCCTATCACTTGGAAATTCTAGAGGGAAGGGATATACCAAGAGCTTGGAAAGAGACCAACCTGAAGAAATTATACTTCTATATATATCTATCTATGCACCATTAGTTTAGGCAAATTTTTATTTACAAATTAATGTTACTCTTTGTTCCTGACTTTGATCAGTAAAACTCAATTGGAATTCTATATGTATTAATTGTCTCAAGTATATTTTATTGTATGTACCCTTTCTAAGTTACATGCTTCACTCTTTTAACACGTATGATAAAAATCTTGAGCTACCACTTGTGACTGCACCACAGTGGCTGCGTTTATACTAGCTTAATTTCCCCAGAGCATAATTAGTAGGGTTGACATATAAACCCTCCTCAGGCCTTTACTCTTAACATAATTGGCCTCCTAGGTTGCTCCAGTAATAAATAAAGACCTACAGGGGATCCTTAGGCACCACGACCAACCCACGCTGGTCACCAAAATAGTTTGGCTTTAAAATCCCACTCGGGGTGGATTTCCCATTCATCAGGTGTACCCTTGCCATTGCCCTACTTAGGGATAAGGTAATGTGACGACACGACCTAAAAGGTAAAGGGAAGCCGAGTGGTATGGCTAAGGAATACTAGATCGGGGGAATACTCATTTGAAAATAATCTCTAAGTCACGTTTAGTCGTCCCAGATGCCCAAAACAATTAATGATTACTAATAAATTAGAAACAGACAACATATGTTTAGTCAGCCTTGGCCCAAAACATAAGTATTTTATTTCTAAATGTTACATAGTTACATGTGCAACAGTGATAAAATAAATCAAATCCTATGGAGGTCCAGGTCGTTGAGAAAGGTAGTCAGCTACTCACGCTCTTTGACCATCATCAGGATGAGGGGTAAAATCCTCCTCAACATCCTCCGAGCTTGGCTCCAGCATCTTCCTTGGGATAAAATCTATTGTTATCCAACAGTCATCCATTATAAATGGATTTGTTTCTAAGGACGAAGGAGTAATCTCATTCCTGTATGAGAGGGCAAAATTCTTGTGCACCATTAAGTCCTTAAGGGAAGTTATCCACCCTCTAATGAAGGCTAGCTGCTCGACCTCCTTTAGCTTTGTCGGAGCCTCTATACAAACTTAGTTGTATCCATCTGCCCATACCTGTCGAGGACCCTTTTTGAACAGGTGCCTCAGTCTGATAACGTCCCTTCGAAGCTTAGCAACTATTATATATGCTCGATGAACATCCCATTCAACTCGATAATCTCCTTTTAGGATCCTCCATAGTTAGTTCTATCTCGTTGGCTAGATGAAGATACATGTACATTGAGTGGAAAGAAGAAAGAGACAAAATATAAAAGGAGCCCTAAGAGCCTAGTTCATGACATCGACCTACTCAGAAGCGGCTGGCTCTTTCACCTTCTCAACAGCAACCTCGCGTGTCTCAACACCAACCACACCTCCCTTGACCTGGGTATGGTTTATTCCCTAGTCACTAGCAGGAGCAGTAAGAGTAAAATGAGCATTAACATCAATAGCAGGAGCAGCAATCTCAATAATAGTCCGAGCAGTAGGGACTTCTCTGTGACACCCCGACTAATTAAATACCGGGTAGCTACTCCTTTATTAAATTAATACAAAATGCCAAGTTGGTTCAGTTAATAGCATCACTGTCGAAAACATTTTAATGATTACTAACCACCTAGTATTTAAAAAGTGAGTTGCCAAATTTTAAGTTAACTCTGATTAACATGCAATAAGTGAAATGTAAAGGATAACATAACCATTTACAAAGAAGACCAACTATAGTAAATCAATAAGTAAAAATGAGTCTAAAGGAAATACCCCTCACAACAATACCAATATGGAGAGAAAATAAAACAAGTCTGCATCCTGAATTAATTACAACCCAAAAGTCTGAATAACTGAAATAAATGAAATGTCTCTAAAAGAAATGGGCGACACGCCCTATAACTGAAGAAATCTGAATATAGAGTCAAGGCAGATGAAGCGTCAACTAGCAAGGTCCTGTAACTTCCACAACAGCTACAGCTCGTCACCTGACTGGAAATACTATGCATGGCGTCCTTGCAAAAAGTAGATTTGAAAGAAAACGGGTCAGAGCCCGAAAGTGGATAGTATTTTAAAAACAACAAGTGTTTTAATAACATTAAAATAATGAATGCAAAGTACATGTTAGGACGTGCTCTCACATGAAATACTCACCTCTCGGCTATTTGTGCGCTCCTAACGTACCATACCCATACAAGTGTTTCTCATATCTAACTAGACCAAAACAAATACTGTCCTTTCTACTCAATTAGTACTATAAGTCCCAACGTTATCAATTTAATAGAGAGCTTTACTTAAATTTCAAATTTCAAAGTATTAGTAATTCAATTTACCAAAAGTATCTCCCATTTTATATTCTCAATGCGTTACTATAATGATTCTCACATTCAAACACAACAATTCTTTTCATTTAACCGTATAGTCTTCACATCATAAATATACAATACAAGCACACCGAGGCTAAGCTGCGGTGCACACATACTCTGCTATCCATCCCGGTACATCACGTACCTAAGGATCACAAATTCTAAATCTCTCAGGAATTGTTAGAATAAGCACAACACACGAAAATGGAGGCGAACATAATTTAACATATCCATGGGTTACGTACATACCTACGCTCCATAGTCAGCTGACTTATTAACTCAAAAATAAGTCATTATCTTGAACTATGTCCTCTAGGCACCAATCTAAATCCGGGCACACAAGGAGTAGATGGCCCTAAGCGAATGTAAACCTCCCGTGATAGCAAGTATGGTAGGTATGTCATACACATAAAATCATATACGTATACTAAGCATGCACACATCTTAGTACTTAACATATTTTGTTAGTGGTATACTTCTCATTCTTATACCAATACACGTGTCCCCGGTTTATATATTAACATCATCCATTATCCTCACGACGTAATTTGTTACTCACGTTCTAACCCATAAATATCATTTGGTTCAAACCACACTTCTATGTTTTACTCCTAAAAATATTCCAAATGTCCCAAATATAGCGATTAGTCATCAAGGAATTGTCATCTCTACAATTAAACAAGGTTACGGAACACTAGAAGTCAAATCAAGTCAAAAAGACCAAACTGTCAACTCGTTAGAAGTCTCGTTCGAACGAGGCTGTTCGAACGAGAGTTCGTTCGAACGAAGTGGGCATCTAACGAGATCTCATTCGAACGAAAGGAATCGAACGGACATCCCTCTCATTAGAAGGCAAACTGTAAACTCGTTAGAAGATCGTTCGAACGAGCTCGTTCAAACGACCTGGGCAGGTCTTCTAACGAGGTGACAGTTCGAGCCCAGAAAATTCCTATTACGTTTTTCACTAATTTTCTCTTCTCAAAACTCATCCCAACATTAACCCAACAGTGGTTTAAGGTTTCTAATTCACATTAAACATTCATAGGTCATAACTAAACATTTATATAGGTCCAAATCTTCCTAAACATCATCTAATCAGCAAATCTCCCCAATTTTCCCCAAATCCCATGAACATGAACCCTAGAAAATTAAAGTCATCCATAGACATAATTAAATCCGTTTTTGGTGATATAAAAGATGTATTTTTTTATCATAATACTCACCCTAACATTATTCTACATGCAATCTCCTCATCAAAAGTAATTTTCTAATTCCAATTCAATGGGTCTTTATCATTCTCCAAGAACAAAACAATTATATCAATTTCCTACGCATGGAAGAAACATTCTTTGCAAAATAACGTAAT
The DNA here is from genome assembly GCA_949130495.1 of Sambucus nigra. Classification (NCBI taxonomy): domain Eukaryota; kingdom Viridiplantae; phylum Streptophyta; class Magnoliopsida; order Dipsacales; family Adoxaceae; genus Sambucus; species Sambucus nigra. Next base: position 627,085,629 of record OX422212.1, on the reverse strand, counting down.
TAAACCACTTGCCTTATGTTCCAGATTTGTTATTGGTTGAAGATGGTTGAATTCCTCTCTCTCTCTCTACAGAATTCTTCTCTCTCTCTCTCTCTCTCTCTCTCTACAAGCTCTTCTCACAAATGGCAATGGAGGTGGGGGTTAGTTTTTGGCAAAATAGACACAGTTTCTAAACTTCTCCCGTAGCCCACTACTTAGATTGGGGTTGGAAATGGGTTAGTGGGTTAAATGATAAGTTGTAATTAAAGTCTTATTTTCGTGGGTTTTAATTACCAAAATACCCTTTTAAGTTGTCGGTATGGCCTAAAAATGCCCCGCGACCCAAACTAAACCCCCGGCTAGTGTTTTCTGACTATTTTGACCCTTCCAAACGCGTTGGCGCACTAAAAATGACCATACAGTTAATAGAAATAAAATTCATTTTTTAATTAAATAAATACTTTCCTGACGCGACTGTCACACGCATCTCAACAAAATTTCCCAAATTGCTGTATATCAATCTCACGACAAATTTAATAATTTTAATATTCATATAACGTCGTATGTACACATTATAATCAAATACCAACTCACATCTCGTTAGTATTTTATTCGGATTAATTCCCAATTACTTCACATTTAATTCAATTAATCCCATAAATAAATATCACAAAAATACGGGGTATTACATACTTCCCCCTAATAACAGAATTTCGTCCCGAAATTCGGAACTAGAAAGTACCTGGTAAAAATAACTCTGGGTAACGTTTGCGCATCTCATCCTCGTGCTCCCATGTGGACTCCTCGACATTATGATGCCGCCACTTAACACGTACTAACGGAACTATCTTTGACCGCAGTTTCCGCTCACTCCGGTCCAAAATAGCAATCGGCCCCTCCTCGTAGGAGCTATCGGGCTGGAGATCGATGTCCTCCAAAGCAATGTGAGAATGAGCCAAATCATCTCTAAGATATTTCCTTAGAGAGGAAATATGAAACACATCATGAATCCTGTGCAAATGCTCCGATAACCCAAGTCTATACGCAACAGACCCAATCCGCTCGATGATAGGAAATGGTCCCACATCTCTGGGTGCCAAGTTCCCCTTCTTCCCAAATTGCATAATCCCCTTTATAGGAGATACTCTGAGTAAAACCTGGTCCCCCACTTGGAACTCCCTGAAGAACCTCTTCGCGTCAGCATAGCTCTTCTGCCGATCATGAGCTACCCGAATGCGACTCCGTATCAATTCTATCCTCGCCGAAGTATCCTGAATCACTTTCGGCCCAAGTAGTTTGTTCTCCCCCACCTCCAACCAACATGATGGAGAACGACAAGGTCTACCGTACAACGCCTCGAATGGAGCCATACCAATGGTGAACTGGTAGGAGTTGTTGTAAGCAAACTCCACCAATGGAAGATACTGCTCCCATCCTTCCCCAAAATCAATGATGCACATCCGCAACATGTCCTCCAACATCTGGTTTGTACCCTTAGTTTTCCCATCGGTCTGCGGGTGATACGCCGTACTCAACCGCAATTCCGTGCCTATGGCCTCCTGAAAACTCTCCCAAAACCGTGAAACAAATATCTTATCTCTGTCAGACACGATATTTAGGGGCACACCGTGAAGTCTCACTTTTTCTGCAATAAAGAGCTGGGCATACTGTCCCGTAGTGTAGTCGGTCCTTACGGGTAGAAAATGAGCGACTTTGGTCAACCTGTCCACAATTACTCAAATGGAGTCGTGACCCCTCTGTGACGTAGGTAACCCCATGATAAAGTCCATGGATATTCTCTTCCACATCCACATCGGGACCTCTAATGACTGTAGAAGTCCTGCCGGTCTCTGATGATCCACTTTTACTAGCTGACAAGTGGTGCATTTAGAAACAAACACGGCAATATCTCTCTTCATCCCGCTCCACCAATACTGACGTCTCATGTCCTGATACATTTTGTCCCCACCGGGATGTACCGCGAACCGTGAGCCGTACGACTCTGCCATCACCTCGTGTCGCAGTTCCTCCCCTTTCGGAACTACCAGTCTTCCATTGAAGCGTAATCCCCCATCTGAGCTAACGGTATAGGACTCGGCTCCCTTTGTTAATAATCGAACTATCTGCTCCTGACAGAACGAGTCATCCGCTTGTGCCTTTACCACTCTCGTGACAATCTGTGGTGTAACAGTCATAACCGACATGAATGATCGGGCCACTGCATCCTGGTGTCCCAACTCCTTCCACTTTACCTTCCACACCCCTGCCACTTTATCTACTGGACTACGGCTCAACGCGTCTGCTACCACGTTAGCCTTCCCCGGGTGGTATTGGATATCAAACTGATAATACTTCACGAACTCAAGCCACCTCCGTTGCCGCATATTCAACTCCTTCTGCGTGAATAGGTACTGTAGGGACTTGTGGTCCGTGAACAATCGAAACTTCTCCCCCAAAAGGTAATGTCTCCAAATCCGAAGGGCAAATACTACTGCCGCTAACTCCAAATCATGAGTGGTGTAATTCTTCTCGTGAGGCTTAAGCTTACGGGAAGCATAAGCTATGGCCTGACTCTCCTGCTGTAATACACCTCCAAGTCCTTACAAGGACACATCGGTGTAAACTAAATACTCAACTCCCGGTCTCGACAATGCTAACACAGGTGCTGAGGTCAACTTGTCCTTCAACTCATCGAATGCCAACTGACAGGCATCACTCCAAATAAATGGCACACCTTTACGAGTCAGATGTGTCAAAGGACCTTCTATCTTCAAAAATCCACAAATAAACCTCCTGTAGTATCCTGCTAGTCCCAAGAAACTACGGATCTCTGTTGGTGTCGTGGGCTATCCCCACTCCCTCACCGCGGATACCTTCCCCGGATCAACAGATATCCCCCGATCATAAATAATATGCCCCAAAAACTGAACCTCCTTCATCCAAAACCCGCACTTCTCATACTTTGCATACAACTCTTTCTGATGTAGCGTCTGCAAAACCTGCCTCAAATGCTCGGCGTGCTCCTCTTCTGTCTGGGAGTAAACCAGAATATCATCAATGAAGACAATGAAGAACTGATCTAGGAACTCTCTGAACACCCTATTCATAAAGTCCATAAACACGGCTGGAGCATTGGTCAAACCAAAAGGCATAACCCGAAACTCGTAGGAACCATATCTCATTAAGAAAGCAGTCTTCGAGACGTCCTCTTCCCTGATACGTAACTGATGGTAACCAGATCGCAAATCAATCTTTGAGAAGAAAGAAACTCCTCTCAACTGGTCTAATAAGTCATCGATTCGGGGCAACGAATACTTATTTCGTATCATGACCTTATTCAACTCTCGGTAATACACACACAACCTCAACGATCCATCCCTCTTCTTTACGAATAACACAGGGGCACCCCACGGTGAAGTACTCCTCCGGATAAACCCCTGACCCAACAACTGCTCAATCTGATCCCGTAACTCTCTCATCTCAGCTGGAGCCATACGGTAAGGTGCGCGGGCAATAGGCTGAGTGCTCGGCATCAAATCGATCACGAAATCTATCTCTCTACTCAGAGGTAATCCAGGTATATCCTGAAATACATCGGCAAACTCTCGAATAACCGAAATCGAATTAAGTGGTATCACCACTTACTTAGAGGTCTCCTCCTCTATATAGTATAAATGAGTGGACGATCCTCCCTCAGGACGAGGCATCGCCACCAAAAACATCTCCTGCCCGGGAACGGCAAAGATAATACTCCTACTAAAACAGTCAATCATGGCTCGGTATGCAACTAGCCAATCCATACCAATAATGGCATCATACTCGCTCATCTCTAACACTAACATATCAGCGGGTAAGGTAAACCTCCCGATCTCCATACCCACACCTCTACACATAAGCGAAATCATGGAACCCCTACTCAACGGTGAGTCTACACAAGTAGCGGTGCTCTCTGTGGTGGCTAACAACCCAATGGTGCATGCAAATCTCATAGCAATAAAACAGTGTGTAGCCCCCGTGTCAAATAAAATGCGCCCCAGAGTCCCTTGAATAGAGAACATACCCTCAATGGCTGGTGGATCCTGTGGGGCTGCGACCTACTGGAGCTGATACACTCTCCCATACTGAAGCTGTCCCTGCTGAACTGGGACTGCTGGAATGGGTGGTAATGCTGCCATCTGTGGCGCTGGTAGGGCGGCGGGAAACATCGACCTCTGTGGCTCGTGCCGAGCACCCTGCTACTGCTGCTGTGGGGCCTTGCCCTTATAAGGACACTCCTGGCGTTTGTGGCCAATCTTACCACAAATGAAACACTTCCCCTAGAAGTTTCCTCCTCGCTGTCCCTGCTGACCACGACCCTGGTGGCCGTTACCATTTCTGCCCTAGCCTTGCTGGCCCTGGTGAAACTGTTGCTGTTGACCATTTTGACCCTGCTGGCCTCGATGGCCGTTCGGATCCTGATGGCCCTGCCTAAAAGCTCCCTGTCCATGCCTGAAATCCCCTGATCGGAATCTCTTAGAATCCCCCTGCTGGGAACCCTGATCACCTGCCTATACTGACCCTGAGCTGATTGTGCCCCGCTGGCACCATTTCCCCCTATCCTGCCCTGATGGATGGACTCTCCTGATCACTTCCCCTATGTCAAGTGAAAGCGGTGGTCCTGGCAATGGTGCAGTGCAGCGTTAACCACATCAGAGTAAGTGGCCAACGATAGATTCCCCAACAAGTGCTGACGGATCCTCCAAGTCAATCCATCTGTAAACTTCTGAATCTTTTTCTCTTCTGTCGTTATCTCATCCGGGACAATGTTCAGCAAATTTGTGAATTCGGCCTCATACTCGGCCACAGTCTTACCCTCCTGCTTGAGGCTCATCAACTTCCTTCTCATCTCCGTGTGAACAGCTGTTAGAAAATACTTGTAGTCGAAACGCACCCAAAACTCCTGTATAGTGAGAGTATCTCTCTCCTCCATGGTGGTAATAGGCTCCCACCATTACAGTGGAGATCCAACTAGCTTAAAGGTAGCTAGTATCTACTTCTGGACATCGGTTCACTCATACATCCTCAAGTGCCCCTGAATGTCTTTCCTCCACTGACTAGATACCACAACATCGGAGCTACTTGCGAACTCCGGAGGGTGTGCTTTCTGAAAAGCATCACGTATGCGTTCCCAAGCAGACGGGAATGCATATGCCTGAACTGGCGTGGCTACTGGTGCCTGAGGTGGTGCCTGCTGAATAACGGCTAGTGCGGCATTTACCGCCTGGGCCACAATGGCTGCAACCTCGACGGCATTCATCGTGCCCTGAACTAGAGCGGGTTGAGGTTCTGGCGTTGCATCCCTGGGAACCCGTTGTGCACGTCGTGGAGGCATCTGAAACAAGAATAAAGTCTATAAGTTCGCAGTTATAAACTCAAAATAGCTGAAGAACGTAGCATACCAAAGAATACAACAGTCCTGAAATATAGGGCTCTACATCAAAGAAAGCTCAGCGGAAACATAATAAGCCGTACAGATCCTAAAGGACACTAGAACCTGATGCTCTGATACCACCTGTGACACCCCGACTAATTAAATACCGGGTAGCTACTCCTTTATTAAATTAATACAAAATGCCCAGTTGGTTCAGTTAATAGCATCACTGTCGAAAACATTTTAATGATTACTAACCACCTAGTATTTAAAAAGTAAGTTGCCAAATCTTAAGTTAACTCTGATTAACATGCAATAAGTGAAATGTAAAGGATAACACAACCATTCACAGTAAAGACCAACTATAGTAAATCAATAAGAAAAAATGAGTCTAGAGGAAATACTCCTCACAACAATCCCAATATGGAGAGAAAATAAAACAAGTCTGCATCCTGAATTAATTACAACCCATAAGTCTGAATAACTGAAATAAATGAAATATCTCTAAAAGAAATGGGCGACATGCCCTACAACTGAAGAAATCTGAATATAGAGTCAAGGCAGATGAAACGTCTACTAGCAAGGTCCTGTAACTTCCACAACAGCTACAGCTCGTCACCTGACTGGAAATACTATGCATGGTGTCCTTGTGGCTGGGCACGTAAAAAGGTTTTTACAAAAAGTAGATTTGAAATCAAACGGGTCAGAGCCCAAAAGTGGAGAGTATTTTAAAAACTGCAAGTGTTTTAATAACATTAAAACAATGAATGCAAAGTACATGTTAGGACGTGCTCTCACATGAAATACTCACCTCTCGGCTATTTGTGCACTCCTAACGTACCATACCCATACAAGTGTTTCTCATATCTAACTAGACCAAAAAAAATACTATCCTTTCTACTCTATTAGTACTATAAGTCCCAACGTTATCAATTTAATAGAGAGCTTTACTTAAATTTCGAATGTCAAAGTATTTGTAATTCAATTTACCAAAAGTTATCTCCCATTTTATATTCTCAATGCGTTACTATAATGATTCTCACATTCAAACATAACAATTCTTTTCATTTAACCGTATATTCTTCACATCATAAATATACAATACAAGCACCCCGAGGCTAAGCTGCGGTGCACACATACTCTGCTATCCATCCCGGTACATCACGTACATAAGGATCACAAATTTCGAATCTCTCAGGAATTGTTAGAATAAGCACAACACACGAAAATGGAGGCGAACATAATTCAACATATCCATGGGTCCCGTACATACCTACGCTCCATAGTCATCTGACTTATTAACTCACAAATAAGTCATTCTCTTGAACTATGTCCTCTAGGCACCAATCTAAATTCGGGCACATAAGGAGTAGATGGCCCTAAGCGAACGTAAACCTCCCGTGATAGCAAGTATGGTAGGTATGTCATACACATAAAATCATATACGTATACTAAGCATGCACACATCTTAGTACTTAACATATTTTGTTAGTGGTATACTTCTCATTCTTATACCAATACACGTGTCCCCGATTTATATATATACATCATCCATTATCCTCACGATGTAATTTGTTACTCGCGTTCTAAACCATAAATATCATTTGGTTCCAACCACACTTCTATGTTTTACTCCTCAAAATATTCCAAATGTCCCAACTATATCGATTAGTCATCAAGGAATTGTCATCTCTACAATTAAACAAGGTTACGGAACACTAGAAGTCAAATCAAGTCAAAAAGACCAAACTGTCAACTTGTTAGAAGTCTCGTTCGAACGAAGTGGGCATCTAATGAGATCTCGTTCGAACGAAAGGAATCGAACGAACATCCCTCTCATTATAAGGAAAACTGTCAACTCGTTAGAAGCTCGTTCGAACGAGCTCGTTCAAACGACCTGGGTAGGTCTTCTAACGAGGTGACAGTTCGAGCCCAGAAAATTCCTATTACGTTTTTCACCAATTTTCTCTTCTCAAAACTCATCCCAACATTAACCCAATAGTGTTTTAAGGTTTCTAATTCACATTAAACATTCATAGGTCATAACTAAACATTTATATAGGGCCAAATCTTCCTAAACATCATTTAATCAGCAAATCTCCCCAATTTTCCCCAAATCTCATGAACATGAACCCTAGAAAATTAAAGTCATCCATAGACATAATTAAATCCGTTTTTGGTGATATAAAAGATGTATTTTTTTTATCAGAATACTCACCCTAACACTATTCTACATGCAATCTCCTCATCAAAAGTAATTTTCTAATTCCAATTCAATGGGTCTTTATCATTCTCCAAGAACAAAACAATTATATCAATCTCCTACGCATGGAAGAAACATTCTTTGCAAAATAACGTAATTAAACCACTTGCCTTATGTTCCAGATTTGTTGTTGGTTGAAGATGGTTGAATTCCTCTCTCTCTCTCTGCAGAATTCTTCTCTCTCTCTCTCTCTACAAGCTCTTCTCACAAGATGGCAATGGAGGTGGGGGTTGGTTTTTGGCAAAATGGACACAGTTTCTAAACTTCTCCCGTAGCCCACTACTTAGATTGGGGTTGGAAATGGGTTAGTGGGTTAAATGATAAGTTGTAATTAAAGTCTAATTTTCGTGGGTTTTAATTCCCAAAATTCCAAAATTACCAAAATACCCTTTTAAGTTGCCGGTATGGCCTAAAAATGCCCCGGGACCCAAACTAAACCCTCAGCTAGTGTTTTCTGACTATTCCGACCCTTCTGAACGCGTTGGCGCACTCAAAATGACCATACGGTTAATAGAAATAAAATTCACTTTTTAATTAAATAAATACTTTCCTGACGCGACTGTCACGCGCGTCTTAACAAAATTTTCCAAATTGCCGTATATCAATCTGACGACAAATTTAATAATTTCAATATTCATATAACGTCGTATGTACACATTATAATCAAATGTTAACTCACATCTCGTTAGTATTTTATCTGTATTAATTCCCAATTACTACACATTTAATTCAATTAATCCCATAAATAAATATCACAAAAATACGGGGTATTACATTCTTATCAATGATCAACTTGGGACCAGGATTGTGCTCGTCGAACAAAGGTGAGTCGGTAGCAACTCCAGCAGCAACTAAGTCTCGATCCCAGTCTTTTTTGAAGTTTGCCCAACTGATGTAGTCGATATACTTTTTGGCAACTTCATTGGCTGCCTCCCATCCTTTATTGTAGCCACTCTCTCTAAAGGTGGCCATCTCTGCCTCCCGGATCTTCACTTTCTCAGCAAGCCCTTTATGTTCATCTATGACGTCCTGTTTTCTCTCCACGACCAACTCGTAGGCCTCATAAAGTTCATTTAGCTCATTGATCGCCCATGCCCTTTCCTTGGAAAAAGAAGCCTTAACCTCTGTGAGATTCTTTAAAGACTTTTGGGCCTCCTGAGCACTTTTTAGGCTCTCCTCGAGCTCAGAGTTCCTCCTCGACAGCTCGTTGCAGTTATGCCTGAGGACAGTTTAGCTAGACCAAAACTACAGAGAGAAACAGATGTGAGTCAAAGAGTACGAAGAAATTACAAGAGGCAGAGAAAAATAGGGAATGACTTTACCAAAGGAAGCCCCTGACATGCCTTCAGGGCTAACTGGTCTAGTCCCATCTTTAAAGACCTCTCACGGTTTGCCGTCAGCAAGACTCTTTCGAGCATTATGGGAGCAAGCTGAGGGCATAGAGCCACAGAGGCCCCCTAAGTTGGGACAACCACTAGCACAAGAGAAGCCTATGCTTTCTTCATACTCTCTTCTCCTCTTATTCTCTCTTCTTCTTTCTTCCTATTATCATCTTCTCTCTCTCTCTCTCTCTCTCTCTCTCTCTCTCTCTCTCTCTCTCTCTTCTCTCTCTCCCTTTCTTTTCTTTTTCTTTCCTCTTCCTCTCCAGCTCTTTCTCATGAGCTCCAGTATGGGAACCACTAGAAGTATCCTCAGACCTTGGCTTCTGAATCTTCATTTGGTTGGACAACATGGAATCATCGTCGTCATCACATATCAGGTCTTTTCTTCTAGGGGAGACATATCTTCCTCGCTAGAACTCTCCGACTTGGAATCTTCTGAGCTAGAACCTTTCTCGCTGAACCTCCCTCCACCAGAATCTTTCTTGTTGGATCCCTCCTCACTGGATCCTGCCTCACCACCACCACCTCTATCACCTACAACAACACCAATATCTGAGATTCTCTCCTCATCGTCGTCTATTTCAATGGGTTCGAGAGAAACTTCTTCCTCTTCTTCATCCTTTGCAATATCAAAATGAATATTGGAATAAACTGGATGGGTGACGGAGATGATGGTAGTGTTATTGTATTCTATCAAGAAGGAAGTCGACCTGGTATGCTCATCTTCTATAATAGAATCCCTTATCTTCCAATCTTTGATTAACTCAGCAACACGAATCTCGTGAAGAGCAGTCTCTTAATTTTTGGACTTTACTGAAAAAAAGAAAAAAAATATTAGAGGAAAAACACATTATAGCAATAATAAAAAAGCTGCAAGATTTGACAACGAACTATGAATTCCTCCTCGTACGTAGGGATCCGAGGTCCTCTGTACCTTTGTCCCCCTACTTGGGTAGGCAATTGCCAATTCCTAGAAATAAATCCATCAGAACGAGTAGTCCTTATGGGAATCAGGTAGGTTCACTACCAACACCCTATCTGGACTCCTCGCATTCAAATAAATAAGGCCAGAGCTAGTACGAGAGAAGGTATAGTAGAAGCAAATTTTAACCAAACGTAAATTAATTCCATAGAGTTAGTTTATTCTATGGATGTCATTTACAATTTTACAAATATTTGGAGAACACTGGGCTGGGACTATATCAAAATACTAAAAGAAGTGCAAGAATAGAAGATTTGGGGTACAGGTTAAACCCCTTTATTACAATAGATGAATATGAATCAAGTGGCCATCGTCGACATCACGGACATTATGAGGAACATGGGCACACTTAATATCCACCCAATAGGGGATATTATAATATTTCCTAAATTCTACCAGAGATTTTTATCTATCTTAGCCATGAACAAATCCTAACTATAGTACAAAGGAAAGAAATGCAAAAAGAGAAAAGTGATTAAGACTTACGAAGCAAAGATCAAGATGGAGACGATAAGAAACCACAGGTAAATGTGGACAAGAAGTAGGAAATAACTTTTGAATGACAAAGAACAAGATTGAAAGTAAGAGGAGACTTGAGAGCAAAAGATGTTTTGAAATTGAGAGAAAACATGAAGTTGAAGTGATGAACTGAATCATCCAAAACCTCTGTTTAAACCCTTCAATTATAGTGCAAGAGAGTCAAAGAAAATCCACTACCTAAATTCACTACAAATGGCAATTCACGCCCCTATCAATTCTAAAAATAACAATAATGCCATCGGAGGAAAACCATAAACATTATTTAAAATTTATGATCCCAGATTGTGGCCCCAAAACTTATAGGAAATTTTGGGTACTCCTATTGTCGACCAAGCTCATAATTGTAGCTGACGAAGCCCAAATGAATAAAAGGCACCTGACCCAACTTATGTGTCTTGAATGACGGTTAGAGTAAATGTATGTAACCAAGTCCATCCCCAAAAGCCTCGAATGAGATATTCAAGGGATACTGCGTTACCGAGTTGGTTACCAACACACACACTCTCTCTCTCTCTCTCTCTCTCTCTCTCTCTCTCTCTCTCTCTCTCTCTCTCTCAACTGATTATATATTGTACCCCTGGCTTGGGGCATAGGGGCATATAAAAAATATTCTCGAGAGTTGCTTAATACAATAGTAGACCTCTCCGTGGACATAGGAATTTTTTTTAACTACATATATTCTTGTGTTGTGTCATTGTGATTATGATTATTACTCTTCTTATTGTGTTGGTGATTGTTTTCCTTCATTAATTGTTTGTGTCGAGATTTTTTTCACCACACTATCAATTATCAATTGATTATAATTTTTTTAGCATATTATTTATTATTGATTTGAAGGTAGAGTGATCCCTTGAGGATTTGACATCTCGCATACACGATAGACAATTGTTTCCCCATCATTCAACCTGACAACCCCAATCATGGAAGATCACTACAATGACTCATTCTGGATATTATATTTTGTAGCTTTATTTTGGAGTCTACATAGTGTATCATTTATCGTTTTGGGGCATGATCTTTTATGATCATTTGTGTTGGATTCAACTCCATAAAATTAATTTGTGACGGTGATGGAGGTGGTTAGAAGTTTTAATAGAGCATGGGTCTCTTTTTATTATTGAGAAGGAAATTTTGTTATTCTGAAAAACACCATGGTTTGTTATAAAAGTGTTCGCAATACGATAAAAATTCGTACCGTGTAATTTTCGTAACATGTTGTGGTTTTTAAGCAGTAATTTTTTAAATAAATTAAATATTTTGGAACAATAAATATTTGGAATTTAATTAATTTTAGGATGTAAAAATATTGGTTTTCATATATCCAAAAAAATGTTTTAAGTAATATATAATTATGGATTAAAATTGGGAATTTCTTGATTTATATATAAAACTCGGGAGGGGAGCGGAGGGTGGGGGGGGGGGGGATTTTTAGGCCAAACGAACCTGTTTAACCTTGGGGGCGGACTGGATCACCCCGACAGTGGTGCACAATATTTATTATTTTTTTGTGTTTGTGTTTAACTTAAATACTAATATATTTCTCTATTAATTAAACTCGGATTTGAATTTTTAAAACACTTTTATATCATTTTAAGAAGCAGTAACCTTCCATAATTTTATCTCATCTTTTACAAATCATAAATCCCATTAAACACAAGTTTTAACCCAAATTTTGAAGATCAAAATGAAGTTTTCTCATGAATATACAAGAATGTGTCTTTGCTATTTTCAAAAGAGGAACACAACCTTATAATCAAATTTCAAGAAGACTGTAATACCCCGTATTTTTATGTTTTCTTAATTTGGGGATTTATTAAATTTAATGTGAATTATTATTTAATATAAATCCGAAAATTTATTATTTTTATAATTATTAACGTGATGTGAGTTAGTAATTATGGAAAACTTGTTGAATATTACTAATGAGCAAAGTAATATATAATATTGGTTCTATTAAATGTCACGAGTGAGTTGAATGACAATTTTGAAAATGTAAGTCGAGACGCGCCTGTGTCGTGTCGGGACTAAACATTGATTTATAAAAGTGAATAAATTATAAGTTTCTCTTATGGTCATTTTGAGTGCGCCAAAGTATCCGAAGGGACGAGATAGTTAGAAAAGTGTGCCCGGAGGTTTAGTTTGGGTCTCGGGGCGTTTTTAGGCCTATTTAGCACCCCTGGAGGGCATTTTGGACATTTTGCATTTTTGGGTAATCAAACCCACCAAATTTATTAGGTTATATCAGCCATTTGTAATGATCCTTTAGGGTTAGCAGACTCAAAACCTTATAACGGCCATAGGAGAGGGAAGGAGAAAGCTTTCCAAGCAATCCAAGGCCAAAAATCCATCCGGTTGAACCGCCACCACCACCAATATGTAAATCGTGCGACGGGGAACGCAACAACACCAAATTCATCCAAAAATCTGAACTCTGAAATTCCCAGGTAAGTATTGATCTTTCTTATTTTTGTTAATGCATCGTTCATGTTAGTCTAGGGTGATTAGGATGAGTTTCATAGAAGGAAACTCATGTTGGACATAGGAAAATTGCATGTAGTAATGATATGAATGATAATCTGGAAATCTCTTTCATATGTAGAGGTTTAATAATTGATTTATGATGAATTAGAAGTAGAAATTCTGGAAAAAGTCTGATTAGAACAAAGTTAAAGAAAGTTCTAGGGTTCTTGAGATTGATATGAGTTTTGTCCTATTAATCCATGGTTATTGATGAAAATTTACATGCTTTACATAGAAGATGTATAATATGGGTTTATACTGTTTGTAGTATGAACTTTTGGGAGTTTGGGTGTGAAAAATATGGATGTGACTGAGGTTGGATTATGAAACCCGTAATTGTTAATCTGCAGAATTCGCCATACCTGTTTGATCGATCGATCGAACCAAGAGTGTCGATCGATCGACGCATCGATCGATCGAGCTCCTACCATCGATCGATCGACCCCTTTTGGTAGACTCATATTTCCCCTTTTTAAATAGTTGAATTAAATTTAAATGAGTAATACTCCTTAGACATCCTTATTAAAATATTTCTGGAGATAAAGGAGACCAGTAGGACTTATTAATCATTATGAGACCTTTAATGTAAGACGAGAATTGTATTTTTGGGATGTTTACATATAAGGGACGATGGAATTTTGTATTAAAGGGAGAGACTCATAAGATAGTAACAATGGAAAATAAATGAGTACCTACTGAATTCTACACTTGGGAGGATAGAGTCCATGAGTGTTACGTAGTGAGTTGGAATAATCCCTCAAATTAAAGTATGAGACGAACCGTTATACGTGATAACTAAATAATGAGAAAATAAGGATAAATGTCATAATTATGGGTTATGAGATGAACCTAAATTTGATGTGGTAATAGTAGTAAATTTATATGACTGTGTTTATGCATATACTATATACGTGTGAAAATCATGCCCGCACTACTTGTTATCCATGAGGTTACCGCGCTGGGACAGTCTTATCTCGATGGGACCTTTATGAGGGATATTGACTCGTACCCTAGAAGATAGATATCCTTGGTACAGGCTATCTAGTCGATGGTCAGACGGTCCTAAGATACGTGAGGGTATGTGCTGACCTCTTAGAGACTTGGAATCTATGCTTCACCTGAATATTATTTGTGTATGTGTTAATACAGTTCGAGAGTGATTCCGAACTTGTATTTCCCTTAGTACAAGTGATACGGGGATTAGATAGCAGAGTATGCCCGCACCATAATTTTTATGTGGGGTGCTGTTAGAATATATATATTATACGAGTATTTAATATATATATGGAATTCTGAAATTTGGAACTTCCTACTGTGCTTATGGTACGTAAGAAATGAGTAATGACTTCAATTTGGAAATACTTGTTTTGAAAAGTATAATATGATGCTGGGAAACTTTATTGGCAAATAAGGTTTAAATGAGAACTTTGTGATCAAATTAAATTAACCTCTTAAACAATTGAATTGTTCAGCTTAAATCTTACGAGTAACCTAAGATAAGTTAAACCAGTTGGGGAGGTTAGTACGATAGGCATTCACATTAGAAGAGAGGTGATAATTTCTCAAGGGAGTGTCGCACTAATATGTTGTTGCATTGGCCTGTAAACATTTTAAATACTTGCTAAACAAATTTTAAATCTTTTTTACCATCGGGATCTGACCCGTTTTCCACTTTTTTTCTCTCTTATATATATATGTATATATTATAGGTGCCCAACCACAGGGGAGTCTTGCATAGGATCCTTTGGAAGGAACGCACTGCAGCTTAGGTGAGAATTGCAGGCCTCTTGATTAGACGACCTCATTTCTTGATTCTGTTACTAGCACTATTTATTCAGTTGGGCATGTGTCGCCCTTTCCATTATTGAGATGTTTAGCGAACATTGTGATTCATTTATTTCTAGTATTTTACTCTTTGGGATTTACTATTCTTGGGATGTTTTTCATTTAAGTATTAAATGTAGGATTCATTTGGTTCGATGTTTAATTATAGAATTGTTTGTTCCAGTATAGTTGTTGTGTGATTTTTTATTTATGAATTTCGTAAAGTTTTAAATGTTGGTTTACATAAAATAAAAATTTGGAAAGTAATGTCTAAAAATGTTTTTGACACTTAGCTTAATTAATTAGGGTGTTTAAATTGAAAAAGTTATTTTTCGACAGTGATGCTAAGAATGAACTAACTTTTCACCTTGATTTTAATTTAATAAAGGAGTGATCGCCTGGTATTTAATTAGGCGGGGTGTCACAGGTGGTATCAGAGCATTAGGTTCAAGTTTCCTTAGGATCTGTACGGCTTATTTCTCTTTCAGCTTAACATTTTTGTTATAGAGCCCTATTTTAGGATTGTTGTATTCTTGCTTTTACAATTACGTCTTCAGCTATTTGAGATTTGATAATAACTGTAGATTAATAAACTTCTTCATTTTTCAGATGCCTTCGAGATGTGCACCAAAGGATAGGCGTGCCCAAGACGAGCTGCCAGCAGCTCCGGCTCATGGAACGATGAATGCTAATGAGGTAGCCGCTATTGTTGCTCAGGCGGTGAATGCCGCGTTAGCGGTAGCACAGCAGGCTCCATCCCAGATTCAGGCAGTGGCGCCAGTACCTACACAACTTCCATCAACATGGGAGCGGGTTAGGGATGCCTTTCAGAAGACGCATCCCTCTGAGTTCTCGGGTAGTTCAGATATCATCATCGTCAGCCAATGGAAGAAAGATATCCAGCGGCATCTGCGTATATATGAGTGCACGGACGTGCGGAAACAGTTGTTGGCTTCATTTAAGCTAGTGGGGGCCGCTTTGCAGTGGTGGGAGTCCACCACCACATTGGAGGAGAGGGATACTATTCGGATTCAGTCATTCTGGGAGTGGTTTGACTGCAAGTATTTTCCACCCGCCATGCAAACTGAGATGAGGCGAAAGTTACTGAACTTGAAGCCGGAAAATTCTACCGTTGCTGAGTATGAGGAGGAGTTTACAAGACTTCTCACCATAGTGATAGATGAGGCACCTACTGAGGGTAAGAAGATAATGTTGTTTGTGGACGGGTTATCTTGGAGGATCCGTCAGCATCTTATAGAGAATGTCTCTGAGTAGCTTCACAGATGTACTCAATGCTGCCTTACTACACTGTCAGGATCACCGCTTCCATCTGCAGGGAAGCAAGCGAGCAGGAGTGTCCGGCCAGCAGGGCAGGACAGAGGGTAGTGGTGCTGGTGGAGCACCGACATCCCAGGGACACACTCGTCAGCATGAGTAGTGTTCCCATCAGGGGGACCCTTCCAAGTGCTTCCGATCAGGTGATTCCAGGCAGGGATTTGGGGGTTATAGGCAGGGTCAACAGGGCCATCAAGTCCAACACCGACAGCAGCAGGGTCAGCAGCAGGGCCAACAGAGCCAATAGAATTTTCATTAGGGCCAACAGGGCCAGTGGCGGGGTGGTAACGGCCAGCAGGGTCAGAGGGGAGGTAATTTCAAAGGCCGATGTTTCGGGTGCGGCAAGAATGGTCATAGGCGCCATGATTGTCCATAGGGAGAGAGGGCCCCACAGCAGCAGGATGACCATAATGAGCCTCAGAGGCTACTTTTTCCAGACGCCCTCCCAACACCAGCTCAGGTACCAGTCCTACGAGCTATTCTAGCAGCCCAGTGCAGCAGGAGAAGTTACAGTATGGGCGGGTCTATAACGTCCACCAGGTAGTAGCTCCACAGGCACCACCCACGATTGAGGGTATATTTCCTATCCATGGTACTATGGGTCGAGTTTTATTTGATACTAGGGCGACGCACTATTTTATAGCTACCCATTTTGCGAAGGCCTTAGGGTTATTAGCCACAACAGAGAGCACTGTGACGTGTGTGGACTCACCACTGGGAAATGGTTCATTTATATTCTTTATATGTCGGGGTGTGGGGGTAAATATTGGTAGCTTAGTATTACCTGCAGACATGTTAATCTTAGACATGCATGAGCATGACGTTATTATCGGTATGGATTGGCTCACTTCTTATAGGGCCATGATAGATTGTTTTGGTGGGAGTATTATTTTTGCCATTCCGGGGCAAGAGATGTTTATAGTGGCGATGCCTCTCCCAGAGGGAGTCTCGACCGCTCATTTATATTACATAGAGGAGGATACCTCTACGGAGGTTGTGATTCCCTTAGACTCGATCCCAATTGTTCGTGAGTATTCTGATATATTTCAGGAGATACCAGGTCTACCCCCCAGCCGAGAGATAGACTTTGTGATATATTTATTACCGAATACTAGACCTATAGAACGCGCTTCATACCGTATGGCTTCGGCAGAGATGCGAGAGTTACGAGATCCGATAGAGCAGCTGTTAGGTCAGGGCTTCATTCGCAGGAGTACCTCATCTTGGGGCGCTCCAGTCTTGTTTGTGAAAAAGAGAGATGGTTCACTAAGGCTATGTGTGGACTACCGGGAGCTGAACATGGTCACGATACGGAACAAGTATCCGTTGCCTCGAATCAATGATCTGTTCGGCCAGCTGAGGGGAGCAACTTTCTTTTCAAAGATAGATCTGAGGTCAGGGTACCATCAGCTACGTATTAGGGAGTAGGATGTTTCAAAGACCGATTTCTTGACGAGATATGGGTCCTATGAGTTCAGAGTGATGCCATTTGGCCTCATAAATGCTCCAGCCGTATTCATGGACTTAATGAACCAAGTATTCAGAGAGTTCTTGGATCAGTTTGTAATCGTCTTCATAGATGACATTTTGATATATTCACACTCTGAGGAGGAGCATGCCGAGCGCTTGAGGCGGGTTCTTCAGAATCTATGAGAGCATCAGCTGCTAAGTATGAGAAATGCGCGTTCTGGTTGCGAGAAGTACAGTTCTTGGGGCATGTTGTTACTGAACAAGAGATAGCAGTTGACCCGATTAAAGTGTCAGCGGTGAGGGAGTGGGGACAGCCCACGACACCGACATAAGTGCGTAGTTTCTTGGGATTAGCGGGATACTATAGGAGATTCATTCAGGGGTTCTCTAAAATAGCGGGTCCATTAACGAACCTGACTCGCAATGGGGTACCATATGTTTGGGATGATGCTTGTCAATTGGCTTTTGATGAGCTGAAAGACAAGCTTACTTCGGCATCGGTCCTTGCTTTACCTAAACCGAGCGTGGAGTACCTGGTTTCCATCGATGCCTTATTACGGGGACTTGGGGGAGTACTTCAGCAGGAGGAGAAGGCTATAGCTTTTTCTTCCTGCAATCTAAAGCCGCATGAGAAGAATTACCCCACCCACGACCTAGAGTTAGCAACGGTCATGTTCGCATTGAGGATTTGGAGGCACTATTTATTGGGAGAGAAATTTCTCTTGTTCACAGACCACAAGTCACTGCAGTACCTGTTCACTCAGTGAGAGCTGAATATGCGTCAACGCAGGTGGTTAGAGTTTGTGAAGGACTATCAGTTCGACATGTAGTACCATCCGGGGAAGGACAACGTAGTTGCTGATGCTTTGAGCCGTAGACCGGTAGACGATGTACCAGACGTCTGGAAAGCAAAGTGGAAGGAGTTGGGTCACCAGGACGCAGTAGCCCGTTCCTTCATATCTGTCATGACAGTGAGACCTGAGATTGTTACAAGGGTGATACATGCGCAGATCGTAGACCCATTTTGCCAGGAGCAGATTTTAGGACTTTTAGCCGAGGGTGCTGAGTCCTATTCTGTTAGTTCTGATGGGGGTTTGAGGTTTAATGGGAGATTAGTGCTTCCAGAAGGAGCAAACTTACGTCATGCCGTGATGACCCAGTCCCATGGGTCCCGATTCGCAGTACATCTTGGGGGAGATAAGATGTACCAGGATATGAGGTGGCAATACTGATGGAGTGGGATGAAAGAGGATATTGCTGAGTTCGTGTCCAAGTGTTCTACCTGCCAGCTGGTAAAGGTGGACCATCAGAAACTGTCAGGGTTGCTTCAGCCATTGGAAATACTCACGTGGAAGTGGGAGAGTATTTCCATGGATTTTATTACAGGGTTCTCTACATCACAGCGGGGCCACGACTCCATCTGGGTGATTATGGACTGTTTGACCAAGGTGGATCATTTTCTGCCGGTGCGAACAGACTATACCACAGGTCAGTATGCTCAGTTATTCATTGCTGAGATTGTCAGATTACATGGGGTATCCCTGAATATTGTGTCAGATAGAGATAAGATTTTTATGTCGCGTTTCTGGGAAAGCTTTCAGGAGGCTATGGGTACTGAATTGAGGTTGAGTTCATCTTATCACCCACATACAAAGCATACTAATCAGATGTTGGAGGATATGCTACGCATGTGCGTTCTTTATTTTGGAGGAGGTTGGGAGACACATCTTCTACTGGTGGAGTTCCCTTATAATAACTCTTATCAGTTCATGATTGGCATGGCTCCATTCGAGGATTTGTATGGAAGGCCTTGTCGTTCCCCGACTTGTTGGATATAGGTGGGGGATAACAATTTGCTAGGACCAGAGGTGATTCAGGAAACCTCCGTGAGGATTGAGATGAACAGGGGCCGCATCCGAGTAGCCCAGGACAGGCAGAAAAACTACACCGATGCAAAACGTTTCTTCCGAGAGTTTAATCAGGGGGACCAAGTATTACTGTGAGTATCTCCTATGAAAGGAGTGATGAGGTTTGGGAAGAAAGGGAAATTGGCCCCGAGGTACGTGGGACAATTTCCCATTATCGAGAGGATTGGGACGGTGGCATACAGGTTGGGACTGCCAGAGCATTTACATCGCATCCACGATGTATTCCACATCTCGTCATTGAGACGATACCTTTGGGATGATATGGCCCATACTCACATCGCGATAGATGAAATAGAATTACAGCCTGACAGCTCTTACGAGGAGAGACCGGTGTCTATCCTAGACCACAGCGAGAGGAGATTGAGGTCGAAGGTAGTTCCACTTATACAGGTCAAGTGGGAGCATCATAATGTGGAGGAATCCACTCGGGAGCGCGAGGCAGATATGCACGAGAGATACCCAGATTTATTCTTACCAGGTATGCCTTATTTTTCGAATTTCGGGAGGAAATTCTGTTATAAGGGGGGGGGGGGGGGGGGGAGTATGTAATACCCCGTATTTTTATGCTTTTTTAATTTGGGGATTTATTAAATTTAATGTGAATTATTATTTAATATAAATCCAGAAATTTATTATTTTTATAATTATTAACGTGATGTGAGTTAGTAATTATGGAAAACTTGTTGAATATTACCAATGAGCAAAGTAATATATAATATTGGTTCTATTAAATGTCACGAGTGAGTAGAATGACAATTTTAAAAATGTAAGCCGGGACGCGCCTGTATCGTGTCTGGACTAAATATTGATTTATAAAAGTGAATAAATTATAAGTCGCTCGTATGGTCGTTTTGAGTGCGCCAAAGTGTCTGGAAGGGGCGAGATAGTCAGAAAAATGTACCCGGGGGTTTAGTTTGGGTCTCGGGGCGTTTTTAGGCCTATTTAGCACCCCTGGAGGGCATTTTGGACATTTTGCATATTTGGGTAATCAAACCCACCAAATTTATTAGGTTATATCAGCCATTTGGAATGATCCTTTAGGGTTAGCAGAGTTAAAACCTTAGAACGACCATAGGAGAGGGAAGGAGAAAGCTTTCCAAGCAATCCAAGGCCAAAAATCCATCTGGTTGCACCGCCACCACCACCAACACGTAAATCGCGCGACGGGGAACGCAACAACACCAAATTCATCCAAAAATCTGAACTCTGAAATTCCCAGGTAAGTATTGATCTTGCTTATTTTTGTTAATGCATCGTTCATGTTAGTCTAGGGTGATTAGGATGAGTTTCATAGAAGGAAACTCATGTTGGAGATAGGAAAATTGCATGTATTAATGATATGAATGATTATCTGGAAATCTCTTTCATAAGTAGAGGTTTAATAACTGATTTATGATGAATTAGAAGTAGAAATTCTGGAAAAATACTGATTAGAACCAAGTTAAAGAAAGTTCCAGGGTTCTTGAGATTGATATGAGTTTTGGCCTATTAATCCATGGTTATTGATGAAAATTCACATGCTTTACGTAGAAGATCAATAATATGGGTTTATACTATTTGTAGTATGAATTTTTGGGAGTTTGGGTGTGAAAAATATGGATTTGATTGAGGTTGGATTATGAAACCCGTAACTGTTAATCTGCAGAATTCGCCATACCTGTTTGATCAATCGATCAAACCAACAATGTCGATCGATCGACGCATCGATCGATCGACCCCTTCTGGCAAACTCATATTTCCCCTTTTTAAATAGTTGAATTAAATTTAAACGATTAATACTCCTTAGACATCCTTATTAAAATATTTCTGGAGATAAAGAAGACCAGTAGGACTTATTAATAATTATGAGACCTTTAATGTAAGACGAGAATTGCATTTTTGGGATGTTTACATATAAGTTACGTAGTGAGTTGGAATAATCCCTCAAATTAATGTAAGAGATGAACCGTTATACGTGATAACTAAATAATGAGAAAATAAGGATAAATGTCAAAATTATGGGTTATGAGATGAACCTAAATTTGATGTGGTAATAGTAGTAAATTTATGTGATTGTGTTTATGCATATACTATATACGTGTGAAAATCATGCCCGCGCTACTTGCTATCCCAGAGGTTACCGCGCTGGGACAGTCTTATCTCCATGGGACCTTTATGGGGGATATTGACTCGTACCCTAGAAGATAGATATCCTCGGTACAGACTATCTGATCGATGGTCAGACGGTCCTAAGAGACGTGAGGGTATGTGCTGACCTCTTAGAGACTTGGAATCTATGCTTCGCCTCAATATTGTTTGTGTATGTGTTAATATAGTTTGAGAGTGATTCTGAACTTGTATTTCCCTTAGTATGAGTGATACTGGGATTGGATAGCAGAGTATGCCCGCACCATAATTTTTATGTGGGGTGTTGTTAGAATATATATATTATACGAGTATTTAATATATATATGAAATTCTGAAATTTGGAACTTCCTACTGTTCTTATGGTAAGTAAGAAATGAATAATGACTTCAATTTGGAAATACTTGTTTTAAAAAGTATAATATGACGCTGGGAAACTTTATTGGAAAATAAGGTTTGAATGAGAACTTTGTGATCAAATGAAATTAACCTTTTAAACAGTTGAATTGTTCAGCTTAAAATTTACGAGTAACCTAAGATAAGTTAAGCCGTTGGGGAGGTTAGTACGATAGGCGTGCACATTGGAAGAGAGGTGAGAATTTCTCAAGGGAGTGCCGCACTAATATGTTGTTGCATTGGCCTGTAAACATTTTAAATACTTGCTAAACAAATTTTAAATCTTTTTACAATCGGGCTCCGACCCGTTTTCCACTTTTCTTCTCTCTTGTATATATACGTATATATTACAGGTGCCCAGCCACAGGGGCGTCTTGCATAGGATCCTTTGGAAGGAACGCGCTGCAGCTTAGGTGGGAGTTGCAGGCCTCTTGATTAGACGACCTCATTTCTTGATTCCATTACTAGCACTATTTATTCAGTTGGGCATGTGTAGCCCTTTCCATTATTTAGATGTTTAGCGAACATTGTGATTCATTTATTTCCAGTTTTTTACTCTTTGGGATTTACTATTGTTGGGATGTTTTACAATTAAGTATTAAATGTTGGATTCATTTGGTTGGATGTTTAATTATAGAATTGTTTGTTCCAGTATAGTTGTTGTGTGATTCTTTATTTATGAATTTCGTAAAGTTTTAAATGTTGGTTTACATAAAATAAAATTTTCGAAATTAATGTCTAAAAATGGTTTTGACACTTAGCTTAATTAATTAGGGTGTTTAAATTGGAAAACATATTTTTCGACAGTGATGCTAAGAATGAACCAACTGTTCAACTTGATTTTAATTTAATAAAGGAGTGATCGCCCGGTATTTAATTAGGTGGGGTGTCACAAAGACTTCTTTACAAGCGTGAATACTTCTATTGAACCCCATAAGTGTTGCGCATTTTTTATATTGCCTAAACTTAAATTTATTGCATTTTCTTAAAATAAATTAGGAAGAATAATTAAGAAAAATGAAAGTTAATACGAGGCTATGTTTTTTCAAATCTAAAATTATATTTAACACTTGAAACAATCACATGCTTAGATTAGAGATTTGGACCACATTAGAATTGTGGGACGTTTCGCGTATTGAAATTGAAAACATGAATTTATAATAACATTTCAACAAAAAAAAAATGATGGTTTTTGTGTGTAGGTTGTAGAATGGATTTGTATGGTGTAAGTTGTGAATATGCATGTTAAGAATGGAATCTTGTTTTAATAAAAAAAACATGGCATCTATGTACAGATTACAAAATATTACAACTTGTGGGACTTTTGGTAGAACTTGTTTAATTATATAATTAAATGTATATAATTTGGATGATATTGTAGTAAAAAAAAAAAAAATTGAAAGAATTGTTGCTATAGATTGAAAATATGCTTTACGTGATGTTGCTCGTATTAATATTTTGACACAACAAGGATGTTGGGATTTTTCGGGTAGTTATGCTTTTATCCCTATTTTTAGGCTACTTTCTAAGCATGGAACTAGTAGGTAGCCTTGTTATTATTAGTACTTTCTAGGTATGGGACTAGTGAGTGTAGGTGTAACACCCCATAGATTTTAAACTGGTATTAATTTAATTCAGTTCGAAATTCGGGAAAAAAATTTGGAATTAGTTATTTATAAAATTTAAATATGTTGAATTTTAATTATGGAAAATAGGATTTTAATCGAATTTAAATTGGGGGAGAAATAGGTTTATATATATATATATATATATATATATATATAATTAGACTTAAATTATACACGATTCAATATTTTGGAAATTTTCGCCATGCCTTTAGGCACGGGCATTCCGCTAGTATATATATAATACAAATAATTATAAACAATTTAAAAAAATTGGAATTTTTTCCCACTATTTATAGGACTATCTATCCACCCTATTTACGAAAAAAATTAGTCCAACAACAACCCTAATAGTCTCAAAAAACAATAGTAATAGTATATTCGTGCAAGGGAGAGAGCATAAAAATGGGTAAATCAGAAATAAAAATATATATAAAAATGAATGTGTAAATAATTTAAATCATAAAATCTTTTTACAACACAAATGTTCCAAAAAATTTGAAATTTTGGGCAAACTTTAGCTTGTTTATAGGACTATGGACTCTTTTTGAGAAATACTCCAACAATACTAATAGTTTGTCTTAAGCTTCGTATAAATAACATAATAGACATCAAACACCAACTAAATCTTTTGCTTCTAGTTTACAACAAAAATGTATAAACAATTTAGAATATTTGGATTAATTTACCTCTATTTATAGGACTATCCACCCTATTTCAGAAATAAAAAAACTCCAAAAACAAACTAATATTCCAGCTGGAACCTCGTATAAACATCTTCATCAATTTAACTCATGTAATAGGTAAAGAACACCAATACATTAACAAAGACATAAATTAGTCTTGCAACTCGTATAAACAACATCACATAAGAAATTAATCTACATATCCTATGGATTGTAATGGTACAAAAAACAACCATGCTCTTTCTATTCCAATTTAATGACAGAATGCTCCATGGTCCTTCATTGCATCATTGAGCACCTAAATATAAAAAGGAAAAAAATATAGTTAGAACATAATTATAGTTAAATATCAAACAAATGTCTTGAACCTATGCATGTGAGTTTAAACTAACATATGCAATGTTTAAACTAATAAATGTCTTGAATGGTTGTAATTGGAAGAACTATAAAGGTATATTAGGAAATAAATTATTAAAGAGCATTGGTATGTTACCTAATGGATGCTTGAGGTGGATCCATTGCCTAAGGAAGTAAAAAGGAAATTATTACAATGCTATGTTTAGCGAAAGAAGAAAATACTAATCAAAAGGTAAATACAAAAATGTGCCCGGGGCCGGTGCCATTGTCGATGACTAAAGAAGGGCGATTGGTTGCGGCGTCCATTAGATGAGGAGGAGATCTGCATCCATTAATAATCTCTTGATTACTTTGTCAACCATTCCAAATAAATTGCATGTATGGCAAGAATATCAAGAATCAACTCACTACTGGAAGCATATACAAACACGAAATATATATTTTACCTATCCTTAATGTCTCCTGCACAATGTCAAGAATTATATTGGGGTCGGAAATGGATAGAAAATTGTGCATACTATATTATCAGATCCAAGGAAACCCTCCAACATAAAAATACTTTGTTTTTTTTAGCTTAGACTACTCCCTAATGTTGTTGTATGCATATATACAACATATATGCATAGAAAAACAGGGAACCTGAATATCGTCTCCGCGAGCAGGGTCTTAGAACACTTTAGCTACAGTATGTGGCTATAAATTTACCTAATGTACGCTCACGATTGAAGATGAGACATCTAATGAGAGGCCTAAACCAAACATGTATAAAAAATAAACATGTATAATTTGTCCTGCTTGAATAGATAATACTAATTCAAATGCCATGCATATCTAAGCCATTACATCTAACATGTATAAAAAAAATTATATTTAAGGAAATAACTTAAAATCTATAATAACAAAAGCTAAAATTATATGTCACGGGGTGTAATACCTGATGAGATAATTTGGGGGATTTCCATGAAGCCTTATCTCCGACACAGTTTGTTGGTGCATAGCCGAATTTCTTTCTTTGCTGCTTTTAATTTTAACGACTTTCCACGCGTAATTTACTGACAATAATGGGGATGCATGAGAACTTATGGTTTCACAGTTTTTACATGCAGTTCAAACTCGGATGTGAGATATAGACACACACATGTATATGAAAAAAAACATGTTAATCAATTGAATTGAAAAAATTTTAGCAACAGTTTTTTGTTCAGTAGTGGTAAGATAAAGAAAAGAATAAAATAGAGTCCAAGTCCAAGTCATAAAGAAAAGAATAAAACAGAGTCCCACCAGTGCCATCTTTAAATGCATATCCTATATGTATAAAAAATCCTTTAATGACCTGAAATAAGAGAGGACTCCGAAATTATGTTTGGAAAGCTCTGAAAATAAGAGAGGACTCCGAAATTATGGATGATATTGGAAACCATCATGTTTATTTTGTTCACTCATACCGTGCCATCCCGTCAGATGATAACCAACACTGGGTTTCGTTTAATTGCAATTATGGTGACAATTTCATAGCATCTGTTAGGAGAGGAAATGTCCATGCTGTTCAGTTTCATCCCGAAAGGGTATAGATGTTGGTCTTTCAATATTGAGAAGGTTGTTGCATCCAAAATCTAGCTTGACAAAGATGTCAGTTGACCGAAAGCTTTCGAAACTTGCAAAGATACGCCTGCAAAAAAATGAATTTAAATACATATGACATAGATATAAAAGTAGATAATTAAGTAGAACTTCAAACAGTAAAGCCCCTGTATTTTATCATAATAACAAAACAACTTGTTAACTAAGAACTATAAATATTTAGAATTAGAATATATATTTAATCACTTTATGCATCTCAATCTTTAATTTCATCATAACATCATGAATTGTAAAACCGGTTCATTCTTGATCAAATTAGTACTCTCATAGGTTTACCTCTTTAAAATAACTCGTACCTATTCATGGCAATTAAAATATTAAAACTTCATTAGCACATGAAAATCCTTTATATTGCAGCAACTCGTACCTATTGCAGCAACACATAAAATTCATCTCTCATTTCTTGTAATACAAAAATCATAGCATAAAACACATTGTAATCAACATTGAATGAACCTAGTATGAAAGAACATTATTTATACCAAACGATGCCATAAAAAATTACGTTAAGTTTTAAAGAAAAAACACATTTTTTTCCAAGACCATATGCATCACAAAAGGCATTCCCCCTTACTCCGATCAATAAAAAAAGTGCACTTGGTTTGTGATGTGATGACATATCTTATGATATTTCTCAATTCTAATTGTATTATTAAAAGCATTTTACCTCCAATTATAAGGAAGAAAGATATTGATAATACAGCGCCAGCAATCACGGCTTGTGGACCTTGAAACTAAATACTATTGGAACATAGCTATGTGAAGGCTTTTGTGGTTTGAGGTTCCCATAAGTCACAGGGAACAGGTGAGGAAATGTGGATCCGAAATTGGCTACATTAAGGTTATCTTAAAACCGGGTTCGAGGAGTATACATGTCTTCACACTTGGAGCAGTATATATTTACTATGCTTTGTCGAGAAATTTTCGACTTGCCAAGAAGAAGGTAGGGTTGTCCACAGCAGTACACTCTTGTTCATCTCCCGAACTCTGTATTTTCGTACTTCTCCAACATAGCTGCCATTCCTGTAGTTGTTAATATGTATAAAGCATGATTTTTTTAATTAAGTTTTAAGAGTAGTAGCCTACTTGTATCAAAATCCAAGATTTTCACTCTCAGGGGAATTAGAGTTTCAACTTTAGTATATTGTTTCTTCTATTGCTGATGCTCGAGAAAAGCGCAACAACTCTCTTGAAATCCTTAACACTTCGTTGGCACTAATTTCACTACTCACCTCGACTATCATATTTTCCAGTCGTGGAGAATGAGAGAGTAAGAGATTTATAAAAAGCATTTCTTCCCTCAAACCGTTCATATCTGCTATTTGCACCTTTTGAAGTTGGTCCAATGTCTTGTCGATTCAGTTCTGGGCCTTCAGATAAGTTAGAACTGGTTCAATGGAATTGTCGTGTGTTGCTGAGTCCGATATCTCCAAATTCTGAAAGTTAGGGGAACTTCTGAGAAGGCAAAAGACACATAAGATCTGGTCCAAGTTATAAAATTCAAAAGTAAATAACCGAAGCTGATTCAGGGTGTCAATTGTCGTTGACATCAATTTTGGATAGTACCTGCAGCCAAAAACTTAAGTGAATAATCATCCAAACAAAGAATCACAACTCTTGGTATATCGCCAACAGACTTAATTAGATTGACAGTTTTACCCAGCTCTGTAATTTTCTCTTCTTTACAAAGTGTAATACATACCACAATCAGGTTTATGTTGCTCTTCAAACATTCCCAATCAAATTTATGACTGTCCATGACAACAATCCAACGGAGTTTTGGAAAATGGATTTTTAAATCCAGTGCAATTCGTTAAGGATTGAACTTTAGTGAATAGAAAAAGATATCAAGTTTGGTGATACGTAATGGAAGAGCTATCGACGTATAGTTATTGGTAGTATCGAACACATGTCAAATTTTGATTTGTCGATAATCCTGTAATGACAATTCAAAACAGTTTTGGTTAGTTGAAAATCCATTACGAATCAGTAATACGTAACTGTGTCGACCTTTATTTAAAACCATTCTATAGAGTGCCTCATGTTATGAAAAAAGAGATTCTATAATCGAAAAAAAAGTAAATAACAGACTGTTGGAATACAAACTCAGAATAAGTGACTCTTACCTAAAGCTGAAGAAATTGACTCAGAAACACTTCCCTAAATCAACAAACACACAAAAAAAATGATCAATAAAAATCCGCTAGTAGTATGAGGAATAGGTAAAATATTTTAAACAGCCTCATAGGTAATCCTTGACA
The DNA here is from genome assembly GCA_949130495.1 of Sambucus nigra. Lineage (NCBI taxonomy): Eukaryota > Viridiplantae > Streptophyta > Magnoliopsida > Dipsacales > Adoxaceae > Sambucus > Sambucus nigra. Next base: position 627,056,906 of record OX422212.1, on the reverse strand, counting down.
AATCCATAAAAAAAATATAAAAAAAATAGAATGGCAAATAATTTTAAGATGATTTGAACACTAAAACTGGTTTAACCAAACAGAGAGTAAAACGAATAAAAAAATAGAATTGCAAATAAGTGTAAAAAGATTTAAACACTAAAACTGGTTTAACCAAATGGATAGTAAAACAAATATAAAAATAAAGCAGAGTGTGGTTCATGTGGTCCCATTCTCACATTCTCCATCGAGCTAACATCAATACAATGATGCAAACATTTCTCACAGATATAATTACTACTTCATTACATAAAGTAGGTAACTTCACTACTAAATTACAAATGATGGGTTCATAATAATTAATCATATATGTTAATCAATGGTAAACCATAGTTAAAACATAAACTTATACAAAATCTATAATACTCACAACTCAGATTGAAAGAGAGTATAAGAGAATATTAGACTGAGAGAGAGAGAGTAAAAGGCCACCTCAAGTGAGAGACCGGAGGCTGTGACGCCAGTGAAGAGCACCGAAAGCTAAGGATGTCGGTCAAGGCAGCTGCTGTGATAGGATCTGTGAGGGAGTGAGATGATGATATTGATGTGGCCGTGTTTACCAAATGACCGGAGTTGCGATGAAAAGTTGAGGCCTTTATTGGGAACTCTGAAGCATATACTGGAGAGCAAGGATGTCTCCAAAATTGAAATATGGAAACAGAATATCTGAGACAGATTTAAACACATTGTTATCTGTTGATTTCCCATAGCCACTTGTTGATTTTCTTCGCTCGCATGCTGGTCAGTGAAAAATGTTGAGTTAGAAATAAGTTCCTCAATTCCCAGATAATTCGAGTTCTCATTGGCAACATCAAAGTATGGAAGATATTCATCAAGCATGTCAGAAGGCGAGGGATCTTCCTTAATCGGTGTTCAAAAATCATTAATTTTAAAACCTGTGGGATCTGACTCAACTGGATTTCTAAGATCATTAGTTTCCAGGAATGATCCATTTTCAAATTGAAGGCTATAGGTAGCATCTAAAAATATTTCATCAAGAAAGTAATCTACATCCATGGAATTCACATTATTTCTTGTTTCACCAATATATTCATGTTTGACTGATTTAGTGTTGATGTCATATTGTACTGGAAAATCAAATAACTTTTGGTCATTCCCTTTGAAGAAGATCCATTAAGTACTTTGATAATTTGTTGCTTCTGCCTTTGCTCGTGCGATAATTTGTCTCTCATCTGCTACTAATCCAGCAACAACCATGCCACAATGATGTTGAACGAAATGGATCCTTCGGTTAGAATCCGGTAGCATCATCTTTGATGTTATGAGCTTCTCCACACCCATAACAATTCCATCCTTTCATTTTATACCAATAACAGTCCTGATGTATTCGATCTGGAAAACACGGCCATCGGGAGAGAAGGTGGTGACTAATAGATCATAACCTGTCAATATATAGTTATATATTAATAATCATATAATGCAGTTCATGGAAGTTCCTATTTGCAAGCATCAAATTCAAATGTCAGAAATCCGCGGCATCAAGCTTTAGTAGTTCACGCTATTAAGACAGTAATTTAATAAATAAGAAGGGACTGCAGGTAGGATACATGACATCATATTCCCATGCATCATTCGAGTTGACATCTTCCACAGCACCTGTTCATGGCCTACAACGTGTCCTTTACATCATCATCCACAACACTTGAGCCCTCTTCCTTATCGCTATCAACATCTCCTCCTTCTGCATTATTCAAGTCGGCATCTTCATCATACCTGTCATAGATAAAAAGGATCAAACAGGTAATTTACTCAAAAATCCTACCAAGTAAACATATTACAAAATGTAAAAATATGTTTTAAAAAACATCGTTAACATCCAAATAGACAAAATTCAAGTCAAATTCAACGATTTAATGCCTAAAAAAGTGGTCTTCTGAGTCACTTTACCTTCGGCATTCAGTTAGTGTACTCTACGAAAATCATAGGTTTATGTCATTTGAGATGCCCCTGCCCAAATATTCTAAAAGGTCATCCAATATGTTATACTACCTTATCACACCCTAAAAGATCTTGTTCTTAATAATATCTAAGAATTCCTTCCCCGACCTTCTCGATAAAGCCATTAAAAGCATCTTCAACTATTCTATTATTTGAGCTCTACCTAAAAATAAAAATGGAACAAAGAAGTAATATGGTCATGAGTTAAACCTAAAAACTATTTTAAGAATAGTAAACAAAAATGTGGAATAAATAAATGGTTGTGAAAAACGAATTAAATTCTCGTGAAAAAAGAATCAATTAACTGGTAACCTCAAAATAAAACCTCAACAATATCATACATGTACATACCAAAAGAAATTTAGTGATGAGAACCAATTATCAACATCAAACACATTAATAAATTGTCATCAACTCAAAAACTTTAATAAAGCCATGAAATAGTGATTACAGGCTCTGAGAGTATAAAATCAGTGTTGAAATCAGTGTCCTCTCTATTATTAATTGAAGAAAGAAAAAAAATTATCAAAATCTAACACACAAATCACATCCAAAACTAAAATGTTGGATCTTTCTCTTATAATTTCTTTAAGAAAACTACATAAGAATATGGTTAAGGAGACTACATAAGGAAATCTCATAAGGAAACTGCATAAGGAAACTGAAACTGAATAATGAAACTGAAGTTGAAACACTTTAACGATTTAAGTGAAAAAAATAAAAATCTGAAGCGGAAGCTAAAATTTATATTACCTTAGCAATCTCCGAACATCGGCACTTGAAAACAGTCGAACCAATCCTGAAACAAAAATGAAAAAAAATATTTAGAGGCTAATTATAGAGAATACAAAGAAGTTTATGGGCTTTTGAATTTCAAAAATAAAATTGGGGCTAAATACATCTAGGGTAAAAAACACATGTACTACATTATGATAGCTATGAATAGATTTAAGAAAACAAAATGAAAATATATCAGTTCAATATTTACTCCCCACCATGAACTGAACCTTGAAGCTCAAAATTATATATGCAAATGTTGTAATATTTTTCAACAAATATGTGAGTACACACTAAAAAATGTCCACCAAAAGTCAATTGACCACCATGAACCTCATAGCTGACCTTTAGAGGTTTAAACTACATACACCTTCCTTATATCAATATGTACACTCACCAGATATATGAGTGAAGTAGTTGACATAGTAGGGCAACAACCTCCGTGTACAATACATAAAACCCCAAAAAGTAAGAATAAAACATTGGAGGAAAATGCAAACCCATAGATTCAATAACCAAGTAGTACACAGAGCAAGAGAGACAAATTCACAACCTAAAAAGGAAAAATAAGATCAAATTTCCCCAAATTGAAATTTCAAAAAATCTAAACATTGAAACAAATAGTTCAAACTCTTCAGTTATGTAGATCCCAAAAACCCTTAAAATGAACCAAAAAAGCCCAAAAAATCTCAATCAGAGAAAGAAAGAAGAAGGAATACTTAGATTGATTAGATTTCGATCTGCAACAAAAAAACAAAGACACCAATTTCAAACCCTAAAATCACAACCCCTAGATCTCATAAAATCGTTAAGTTTGAAAACCAAAAAGACCTTAATCACACCTTGAAGAATAAGAATAAGAGAGCGAATACCACACCTTGAATAAGAAGAAAAATGAGGAGGAGGAGAGGTAGCCGAGAGAGGGTGAGAGAGAGAGGGAGTGAAATCATGGGCATGATATCTTGTGAGGGTGAGGGAGTGGGTAGACGGGTGGGTAGACTCATTGAATAGGTTTTTTACAAAAGTAGCCCAAATTTTGAATTAAAGTAAAAATTGGAATGGAAAAAGAGGGGGAAATCACCACAACCATTGGATTCCATTTTGCCCCATTCAATCCTAGCCTCTAATTAGCTTATCCTCTTATGAAATAGTAAAAACATTCTACTTCTTATTATATTTATATATATATATATATATATATATATATATATATATATATATATATATATATATATATATATATATATATATATATATATATATATATATATAGATAGATAGATTTTGGGGCATCCTGGGCATTTTTCCAGGACCGAATCGATTTAGCCTGGAGGGCGAATCAATTCTCCCGGTCAGTGCCGCAGGTTTAGTTATTTTACTAGAGTTTAAGTTAATTACAACTCTTAATCTTTTTCACATTAAAATAACTCGGAAGCAATTTTCCACCAACTTTTCAACCATAATACTTCTACATTTTTACTACCTTTCATCTACAAACCCTAGCCTCAAATTTAATTAAGATTCAACCTAGGTTTTTAAGGATTAATTGGTATTTTCTCATGATTGTCCAAGAACGAATCTTTCTTAATTTTTGAAGAGGAACTAAACCATTTAATCATAATTTTCAATCGACTTTTCAGTATGCGTGAATACTTCTATTCTATCTCTTTAGTATTATGAGTTTTAAATATCGTCTAACATTAATTTACGTGCTTTTCTTAAAATACATTAACAACCTTAATTAGGGAAAGTGAAACATCTATTGGGACTGTTTTTATGTGAAATCTTAATATGAATTAAGTCTTGTAACCGTTGTGTGCTTAGGGTAGAGGTTGGACTTTTGGTTAAAATGGGTATATGTTTGCATATAGAAAGTCGTAGTCGATTTATTTAAAGTAAAAGAGACTTGTGAAATCGCATAAAATTATGTAGATATGATCAAAGAAATTATCATTGTGTGCTCCATAAATTTTGCATGATGATAAAATTATAATTGTTGTATTAAAATCAATGGTGTTAACTATGAAGATGGAAATTGGATTTAATTGTGATTGCATGAGAAATTGTAGAATTATGAAAATATTCGATTGTACGACTATTGTCTTAATTATATTTATTATCGTGGGGAAGACGGGGTTTTGGGGGTTCTTGGATTGTCAGGCTGACTGAACTGGTTCAACCTTGGGGGCGAATTGGTTTGCGCCGACAGTGGAGCATAGTATTTATTATTATTATTATTATTATTATTATTATTATTATTATTATTATTATTATTATTATTATTATTATTATTATTATTATTATTATTATTATTATTATTATTATTATTATTATTATTATTATTATTATTATTATTATTATTATTATTATTATTATTATTATTATTATTGTTGTTGTTGTTGTTGTTTGTGTTTCTGTTTAACTTAAATACTACTATATTTATCTATTAATTAAACTCGAGTTGAGAGTTTTTAAAACACTTTTATATCATTTCAAAAAGTAGTAACGTCACATAATTTTATTTCCTCTTCTATAAATCGTAAATCCCATTAAATACAAGTTTTCACCCAAATTTTGAAGATCCAAATGAAGTTTTCTTAAGAACATGTAAGAACGTGTTTTTCCAATTTTCGAAAGAGGAATGCAACCGTATTTTCAATTTTTCAAGAAAAATTCTTTAGAAGCATGAATATTTCTATTGCACCCCTAAAGTGTTACACATTTTTTTATATTGCCTAAACTTAATTAAATTGTATTTTCTTAAAACAAAGTAGGAAGAATAATTACGAAAAGTGAAAGTTAATATGTGGCTGTTTTATTTTTCAAATCTAAAATTATATTTAAGACTTGAAACAATAACATGCTTAGATTAGAGATTTGGACCACAATCGAATTGTGAAACGTTTCGCGTATTAAAATTAAAAATATGGATTTGTAATAATGTTTCGACTAAAAAAAATGATAGTTTTGTATGTAGGTTGTCGAAGGGATTTGTGTGGTGTAATGTTGTGAATATGCAAGTTAAAACGGAATCTTCTGTTAATCGAAAAACATAGCACCTATGTAGAAATTATAAATTATTACAACTTGTGTGAGTTTTGGTAGAACTTGTTTAATGATATAATTAAACGAACATAATTTGGATGATATTGCAGTAAAAAAATAAATCGAAAGAATTGTTGCTATAAATTAAACATATCCTTTACGTGATGTTGCTCGTATTAATATTTCGTCACAGCAAGGACTTTAGAACTTTTGGGGTAGTTATGCTTTTACCCTTATTTTTAGGCTGCTTTCTAGGTATGGAACTAGTACGTAGGCCTCGTTATTATTAGCACTTTCTAGGTATGGGACTAGGGAGTGTAGGTGTAACACCCCATAGATTTTAAATCAATATTCATTTTATTTAGTTTGAAATTTGAAAAAATAAAAAATTTGGAATTAATTATTGATAGAAATTAAATATTTTGAATTTCATTTATAGAAAATATGATTTTAATCGGAATTGAAATCGGGGGACTTATATATATATATAGATTTTGGGGCGCCCAGGTCAGTGTCAATAGGTTTGTTTGTTTTATTAGAGTTTAAGTTAATTGCAACTCTTAATCATTTTTTACATTAAAATAACTCAAGGTCAGACTTTTCTAAACACTTTTCTACCAACTTTTCAATCAGAAGATTTCTACATTTTTGCTTCCTTTTGTGACACCCCGCCTAATAAAATACCTGGTGATCAGTCCTATATCAAATTAAACAGGAATCTCATTTGGTTCATTATTAGTATCACTGTCAAAAGCTTTATAAAAATTACAAATCTAACACCCAGTAAATTCAAGGACCTTTAATTAAATTATATTTTGGAGAAAAAATAAATTTATTTTATTGGGAGGAATTGAATTCGTGATTTGGGAAATTTTAAATTTGAGGAATTCATTAATTTGGCGAATTGAGGTTTAATTATTTGGACTATTTTGTGTCACACTTTGAGGTCAAAAATTTAGAAAATATTATAAATTAATTCGGATGTCAATTCAGAGTGCACAGTAGAGTCCGGATGGGTCAAAATAGTTTAAAAATAGTGTCCATAGGTATAAGATGGGTCTCGAGACTTTTCTAGACACATTTGAGCTCCCAAGTGTTTTTGCCCTTTTTATAAGGCGCTCAAGCCCAAAAACCGAATTTTAGTAAATAATCCTAGTTGTGAGAGGGTGTGGGAACCTTAATCCATTTTAGAAAAACCATTTTTAGAGAGAGAAAGTAGGTGTAAATAGGAGAAGCCATGGGAGAAAAAAAAAATCAAGAACAAGAGAGGAGAGCATTCAACAACCCATCATCTTCATCAAAGATTCAGATTCTACAAACCTTAAGGCAAGTGGTTTAACTTGCATTTTCATTAATTGCATTTTTCCTATTCATATTATAGAAGGTGTGAATTGATTAAGATTTTAGGATTAGTTCTATAATTGAATCTGGTGACAATTGGGTATTAAATCGGAGAAATCCACTTTTGGGATTTGTAACTTCTTAGGAATTAGTGATGTTAAAACAGTTTGAGGATGATTAGAACTTGTTTTATTAGTGAATGGTTGGTTGATCAAAATTTCTGATTACGGCTGAAATTTGTGAAGCAAAAACCTTAGAAATTCGTTAATGGTGGAAATAGGAAAATCGGAGAAGACGAAGTTCTGTTCGATTGATCGATCGATGCCAGGGGTAGATCGATTGATGGTCCTAGAAATTTAGCAGTGGTGCTAATTTTTATTAACATGGGAGGTTTAATTCAAGAATCGGTTTAGTCTTATTCATTAATGTAAATTTAATATGGGGTATGACTCCTAGAAATTATAGATAAAAATAATTAGGATTTCAAAGAAATTAACTCATAAATATTACATTTCGGGCCATGTGAGATAGTATGGGTATATTGGTTGAGTGATGCCAAGATAATAAATAAACTAATAAGTGAATTAATTCAATTTGAGTCGGGATATTGACTCCAGTGAAATTTGGACTAGTTCTACGAGTGTTTAGGCACGAATTTAGCCGAGCTAATTTATTATAAGGTTATATAATAAATTAATGAATATTCTAAATTAAAAAGGGTGTTAACCTTAAATTGTAGGATTTGAGCAATAAGTTCTACATGAGGTGATTTTGGGCTAATGATGCAGGTCTGGGTGATTTAGTTCGGTGACACAAATTAAGTGATAAATATATAATTGTAGGAATTATTTAAATATCAAGTCGGTAAATAGACTTGAGAATGCTAGGCTAGTATTACGAAAATTATACACGGGTAGCCTAAATTAATTAAATATATATATGCGGGGATGTGTAGCATAAATATATTTGTGTGATTTATAAATATTTACGTGAATAGTATTTATAGGACATCATACTACTCTAATGATATCATAGGAGGTTGAGCGATGTGGGCCAATCTCCTGGCTAGTGAATGTAGGGAGAGCATAGTACCCAGGTCATAGCGTCTATTTATAAGGATGAGATTCCATGTGTATGGGTCAATCTTAATTCCGGGGGGAACTATGGCAGCTTCCTATTCGGTTGTTTTTCTAATTCAAGAGCGCCCCTCGTCAGGGTTCTGGGTGAATGAGTAAACCCATAAATGATAGCACTTAGAGAGCATGTGATGAGGGACTGCTCAGGAGGATGGTTACGTCTACGACATGCATGTGAATGTTGCAATATGATATTACGTATATATGGTACATTTATATACGAGTGAATACATGATGAGAATTGAATTAATTATGTAACTCGTGAGAATGTTATATGGTATCAATTGAGAAAATATTTAAATAAGCTAGTGTGATGAATAAATTACAACACACTATATGTTAGATTTACTCGGGTTAGAGTAGTCGGATAAGTAGGGTCTATATGACAAGTCTAGTTAGAGGGGGTAGATAGCTATATCTCTTATATAGAAGGACGTTAGCTGTGCACATTAGTTGAGGGGTGAGTCGGTCCTCAAGGGAGTACGACACTAACATAAATATGAAGAGCATTCATGCATTTTAAATTACTGCAATTTAATTCACTTGCTAAATATTTTCAAAATGTTTTGGGTTATAACCCATGCTATAAAATATTTTGAAAACCTTTTAAGTGTCCAGCCAGAGGCATGCCAAAATTGTTCTATTCCAGGGTTACGCAGTTGCGACATATGTGGATGTTGCAGGACTTTAACTTAGCTTATTCAGTCATATCATTCCTAGAGTAGGATGTAGTAAGTATTCCATTTGGGAATGTCGCCCAAGTTATTCCATTTTATTTCAGTCAGTTGATATATTTAGTTTATTATTCTCGTGGTGCATATTTTTGTCTTTTGATTTGTAGCCGGTGGTTCTCTCGGCAAGGATTACATTTATTCCTTTTTAGTATTGTTTGGTTTAGTGATTGTGCGATTGTTTAATTTAATTCTTTCGCATGTTATTGTGAGGTTTAATAAAAAGATAAAAGTTGACACCATGTCTTTTGAATACTAGGTGGTTAGTAAGTTTTAAAACGTTTTCGATGGTGATCCTAAGAATGAACCAGATGAGATTCCTGTTTAATTTGATACAAGACTTATCACTTGGTATTTTATTAGGCGGTATCTCAGATGGTATCAGAGCATCAGGTTCTAGTCTCTTTAGGATCTGTGCGGCTTTTCACGTTTCAGCGTAGCGTTCTTTGACATAGAGCCTTATTATGAGATTATTTTATTCCTATACATATGTAACTTAAGTTCTCCAGTTATAATATTTAATTGCTGTGATTCATATACGGTTTCAATTGAGCATGGAAGATTGAACATTATAGAATGACAAGCATAGGATGATTAAAGGATTGTCGGAGGGAGGGCATAGCAAAATCCATGGAGTGTTCTAAAAACTGTGATGCGATATGAGTCACCATATTGATTTAAATAATTAAAGATGGAGTAATCGATGGGGCGCAGTAGTTATCCCAAGGGCCGCCGAGAAGGAAAATGGTGTAAGGTTAAAACCCCAACTGTAGATGACAAGGGGTAAGGGTAGAAGAAGATTTTGTTTCTGAACGATCCGCTATAATTTGAGGGAGGTGCGGAATGGTGATTTACCAATAGATGAAGAACATCCAATTGGGATCACATGTGGGGGAATGTAGTGACACTCAAGTTAAAATTTAGAGCAAAGATGTCTACTTATAGGAGCAACGTAGGGTGATTGGAGTCAGTCACCGTAACCATGGTAAAATTACCAGGACTAATGAGGAATTTGGGGTACGGATTGTTACGAATCCTCTCACCAGAGGTTAAATAGAGAGGTAAGGGAAATTTCAGTAATTTTGTAAAAAGGGATGAACAATGGCCGAAGGTAAAGGATCGATGATGAATTTCACAAACTTCATAACTGATAAGAGGGATGCATGTAATGAAGTAGGTTTGTAAGTTAGTAATAGACCCATGGGTAGAAAATACAATCCCGAATATGAGATCTGGCTAGGATGACTGGTGTCGTTGTTATCATGGTTTTACCTTTACAATTTGTATCAATGCTCTCGAGAGAGGGGAGCTTAGGGAGTTGGAGAATTTATTAGAAGAGTAAGACGGGATTTTTAGTACTAGTTAGGCAACAAAGAAAGGGATACCCATTAGACGACCCAGATTAATGATCTAGATTAATAAAATTTCTACTAAGTGACGGTGGATTTAGTCGGGGTCGTCAAGGCCATCAACAAGTCCCAATGAATCAGTGGATCTAAAGGGACATCTGGGGTAGCGATCAGGGTCAAGACTACCAGGTCCGTGATATGGACAACCCCGACATGGACGGTGGGTGGAGAGATAGGGGAATGACATAGAGAAGGGCGCTCTTGAGTTCCACCTATAAGGGAACGAGGTGGGTACACAAAGATATTATATATTTTCGAAGAATTATCTCGTTTAATAGGTAATATTTGAGGAATGATTTTTATCATGGGTATTGACGGGTTCGTAATGGTAGGAGTGTATAGCAAGGCTATCGTGTTCATTGTTCCAGGACAGGATGTAGATTTTTTTTCATGATGTTCCACTTGAAAGAGGTTTGAGTTTGTGGTGATATTTTGTGAAGTAGACTTCACAGAGTACAGTTGTCTAGATGTATTGGATCCCGGTACTTAGGGACGCTTACTGATGAGATTCAGGATATGTCAGGTTGTCGTGGAGCGGAGAGATTTAGCTCGTTATTAATATTTTGTGCTAAGAGATTAGTGATAGTACGAGCGTAAAAGTATATGACTCCTTTAGAGGCGCGAGAGTCCATGATTTGACTTATGAGTATAGGGACGAGGTTTGGGTATCTCGGGGATATGCTTTGGGTTCTGTAAAAATTGAGGACCGACAATGCTGAGGAATAGTGCATTAGGAAAAGTTCTTCTGGGCTTTACTGGGAGGTGTTACACACGTAAGCCTTAATAAAAATGTTAGGAGTGGGAAGACATCATTGGAGTCTAGGTCATCGGATTTACTGATAATTAGTGAACATGTGGAGAAGATACATTGAGCACATATCCACTAAGAGATAGGGCCCGTGGAGCTAGGAAGTGTTACGAAAGAAACACAGTGAAGTTTTGCAGCACAAGTTGATAGGTGGGGAAATACCAAGAAGAATTGAATAGTAATTAGTAAGATCATCGAAATCATGTGGAGGATAGAGCCACATTGAACATACAGTTGCATAACTTGAGATAAATATGGTTATTTATGTAATGATCACATGTTTGTGCAAATATGTACGGAATTTAGGGTGTATGGAAACCTTGGGAGGAGCCAGAGTCTCTACTGTGTAGATACTTAGAAGATTCGGGGAGAAGATGAAAAAACAATAATTTTGGGTATATTCCATAAGAATGGGAATAAGATGTTCCTCGGATTATGAAATGTTGAAGTGTGGGTGTGTTTAAAGTGACAATGGGTAAATCATAACCTAAGATTATTGCCACTAGGATTCGCAAGTGAGACGGATATTAGTGGATGTGTTGGCCGTAATTGCCACAGTGAATATATTTAAGTACTGTCCAATATCAGGGTTCTTTGGTGTTAACCACAAGAGAGTGGAAGGTAAACTAAGAGGAAGGTTACATTATATTAGATATTTTTACTTTCGAGAATTATGAGTGTAGTGTGGATGATTTTTCAAGTTAAATCAGTTAGCTATAGTTTGGAGCTACAATGGATAGTGATAGCAAGATTTGGGTGTCAGGGGTACCAGGTTATGAGTAAATTTTTCTAGGATTCACCTACGATAAGGTCTAGCCTATATATATGAGTGTATATGATTATGATGTGTTACATAGTGATATGTTAATATTGTTAATTGAAACCCCCAGGAGTAGGGACGATACTAAGGTGATTCAGGTTGGGTTAAATTATTGTCGAGCAGGGATATATAACTCGAAATTTATTTTCACGAAAGGAAACCTAGTGATCGTAAAGGAACAGTAGTGTATGCTGTATTGTTTAGAATAAGGGTGGACATGTACACTTTTATGCCGAGATAAGGGTATTGGAGTATTATAATTGTGGGATTGAAGTTATATTACGATTTAAGGGCTGGTAAAAGTCGTGTATTATTTCGTATGATTAAGCACGGGTACAGGGTGTATGGACACTCTTGTTAATTACATTCGTTTAAGAGATATGTGTAGCAATGCTAAGGGTAAGTGATTAGGGAGGTAGTTGAGATTGGGAGTACTAGGCTTATCTGAATTTTGAGGACGAAATTCCATTATAAGGGGGAAGTATATAACACTCCGTAAATTCAAGGACCTTTAATTAAATAATATTTGGGAGAAGAAACGATTTATTTTATTGGGAGGAATTAAATTCGTTATTTGGAAAATTTTTACATTTGAGGAATTTATTAATTTGACGAATTGAGGTTTAATTAATTGGACTGTTTTGTGTCGCACTTTGAGATCAAAAATTTGTATAATGTTATAAATTAGTTTGGATGGCAATTTGGAGTGCACGGTTGAGTTCGAATGGGTCGAAATAGTTGTAAAAGAGTGTCCATAGGTATAATATGGGTTTCAAGACTTTTCTAAACACATTTAAAGCCTTCAAGCCCAAAAATGAGATTTAATTAAATAACCCTTGTTTTGATAAGGTGTGGGAACCATAATCCATCTTAGAAAAACCCTTTTTAGAGATAGAAAGTGGGTTCAAGTGGGAGAACCCATGGGAGCCCAAAAAATCGAGAACAAGAGAGCATAGCACTCATCAATGAATCATCTTCATCAAAGATTCAGATTTTACAAACCCTAAGGAAAGTGGTTTAACTTGCATTTTGATTAATTGCATTTTTTCTCTTCATATTATAGAAGGTGTTAATTGATTAAGATGTTAGGGTTAGTTCTATAACTGAATTTGGGGGACTGTTGATTAAACACTTTGGTGATAAATCGAAGAAATCCACTTTTGGGATTTGTAACTTCTTAAGAATTAATGATGTTAAAATAGTTAAAGGATGATTATAAATTGTTTTAGTAGTGAATGGTTGATGAATATGCCTGATTAGGGCTGGAATTTGGGAAAACAAAACCCTAGAAATTCTTTAATGGTGGAAATAATAAAGTCGGAGAAGACAAAGTTCTATTCGATCGATCGATCAATGCCAGGGGTCGATCAATCGATGGTTCTAGAAATTTGGCAACAATGCTAATTTTTATTAACATGGGAGATTTTATTAAAGAATTGGTTTAGTATTATTCATTAAGGTAAATTTGATAGGGGTTTGACTCCTAGCAATTATATATAAAAAATAATTAGGATTTGAGAGGAGTAAATGAGTGACACGTTATGGATGGATTTCGAAGAAATTAACTCCTAAATATTACGTTTCGTGCCAAGCCAGATAGTTCGGGTATATTGGTTGAGTGACGCAAAGATAATAACTAAATTAATACATGAATTAATTCAATTTGAGTTAGGATATTGACTCGGGTGAAATCTGGACAAGTTCTACGAGTGTTTAGGCACGGTTTGGGTCGAGCTAATTTATTATAGGGTTATATAATAAATTAAGGAATATTCAAAAATAAAAAGAGTGTCAATAGTAAAATGTGGAATTTGAGGAATAAGTTCTACACGAGGAGATTTCGGGCTAATGATGCAAGTCCGGGTGATTTAGTTGGATGACGCAACTTAAGTGACAAATATATAATTGTGGGAATTATTTAAATATCAAGTAAGTAGATAGACTTAGGAGTGTTAGGCTAGTGTTACGGTAATTGGGAATGTATTTCTAAATGGTTTCATTCACTTACCCAAAGATGACTTACTTTCCTGAATCCTGTGCTAGAAACGATTGCAATTCGCCCATTTTGCCTGCTTATCGAACAAATAATGATGTGACCAAAATTTTGGCTAGTCTCGCTAGATGAAATGATTTTATACAAGATATGATCAGACAATTGGCCCAAACACTGCATGCCAGATCTCATTCCTTGTATATTCATAGAAATATGCCACCACCACCTCCAATAACCAGTGGGCATAGAAACTCAAGGACTTCCGGAGATATGTCCTATCATCCAAGAGCAAGTTCTTCCCTCAGGAGGCATAGACACTTCAGGACTTCCATAGATTATTCCTATCGTCCAGGAGAAAGTTCTTCCCTTAAGACTTCAGAGTCATATGATGAGCAGTCTTTTTCTCTTGAAAGGATAAATACATTAAAAAAGATAAGGCGAGCATTGCCCTTTGATCGTCTGGGACCCAGAAGGAATATAAATGTTCCTAAGGCATTAATAAGGCATACTCGACGACCAGTTGACCGACATAAGGCCTTCACTACACCAAAAATAGAAATCTGGCACGGTTTTGAACTGTGCCAGAGTCAGGTGTTCCAAAATGGCCATTTTTTTCTGGCATGGCTCAATAGTGTGCCAGATTTGGCCAAACAGGAACACTTCTGGCACACTTTTAAACCGTGCCAGAATTTGATATTTCTGGCACACTTTTGGCACAGTTTTTAACTGTGCCAGATTCAACACAGTTTAAAAAAAATGGCACAGTTCAAAACCATGCCAAAATATGATACACTTTTGCCACGGTTTTGAACTGTGCCAAATTTTTTTATAGAAAGAAAAAAAATATTTGAAAGCACAAAAATTCACAAATTAAAAAAATTGCACGTTCTTGATAAACTAATATACATACAAACTTCAAAATATTACAAGTCTTTAATAGTTCACAGGCCAAAAAAAATTGGGCAGAATTTCCTCTATTTTCTGGATATTCCAAAACTTGCTAATACAAAACCTGCCTAACATAAAGCCCGCACGGCCACAAAATATAGCAATTAACTTACAAAAGCCCGCACAGCCATAAAAGTTAGCAATAAAACTACAAAGGGCCGCACGACCACAACACAAAAAAAATGGAATCATGAATAAACCCCTTGTTGTAAACCATTGAGTTCTCAGTGTGTTCCATGTGAATAAATGTCAACGATAAACTGTTATCCTACAAAAAAATAGGATACAAAAAAGATACGATATTAGTAACCCAATAATTTACAAAAAAAAATTACTCAAACTAAAAAATTACATATAAGAGTGGAAATTATTGTCATATTCTCAAATTAGGAAACCCGAGACTACGCGGTCAATTCCTACAAGTTACATTGGTCCTGTGCGAGGTGTTCGTGCCTCTTACGGGGTCGTTTGGGGGGATGGTTTGGGTTTTCACCCTTTAACAGCTTATTTTAAAGTCTAAGTGTGATTTTTGCAAATTATCATCATATTCTCAAATCGGGAGACCCGAGACTACACAGTCAGTTCCAACAAGTTACATTGGTCCCCTGCGAGGTGTTCGTGCCTCCTACGGGGTCGTTTGGTGGCTAGTTTGGGTTTTCACCCTTTAACGGCTTGTTTTTAAGTCTAAGTGTGATTTTTGTAAATTATCGTCATATTCTCAAATCGGGAGACCCGGGACTACGTGGTCAGTCCCAACAAGTTACATTGGTCCCCAGTGAGGTGTTCATGCCTCCTACGGGGTCGTTTGGGGGCTGGTTTGGGTTTTCACCCTTTAACGGCTTGTTTTTAAGTCTAAGTATTGAGTTTTGCAAACTATCATCATATTCTCAAATCGGGAGACCCAGGATTACGCGGTCAATTCTTACAAGTTACATTGGTCCCGTGCGAGATGTTCGTGCCTCTTACGGGGTCGTTTGGGGGCTGGTTTGGGTTTTCACTCTTTAGCAGCTTGTTTTTAAGTCTAAGTGTGATTTTTGCAAATTATCATCATATTCTTAAACCGGGAGGCCCGGGACTACGCGGTCAGTTCCAACAAGTTACATTGGTCCCGTGCGAGGTGTCTGTGCCTCTTACGGGGTCGTTTGGGGGCTAGTTTGGGTTTTTAATCTTTAATGCCTTATTTTTAAGTCTAAGTGTTGATTTTTGCAAACTATCATCATATTCTCAAACCGGGAGACCTGAAACTATGCGGTCAGTTCCTACAAGTTACATTGGTCCCATGCGAGGTGTTTGCTCCTCTTACGGGGTCTTTTGGGGGCTAGTTTGGGTTTTCAACCTTTAACGGCTTGTTTTTAAGTCTATGTGTTTTTTTTTGCAAACTATCATCATATTCTCAAACCGGGAGACCCGAGACTATGCGGTCAGTTCCTACTAGTTACATTGGTCCCGTGCGAGATGTTCGTGCCTCTTACGGGGTCGTTTGGGGGTTCTTTTGGCTTTTCACTCTTTAACGGCTTGTTTTTAAGTTTAAGTGTGATTTTTGCAAATTACCGTCATATTCCCAAACCGGGAGACCCGAGACTACGCGATCAGTTCTAACAAGTTACATTGGTCCCGTGCGAGGTGTTTGTGCCTCTTACGGGGTCGTTTGGGGGTTGGTTTGGGTTTTCACCCTTTAACGGCTTGTTTTTAAGTCTGTGTTGATTTTTGCAAACTATCGTCATATTCTCAAATCGGAAGATCGGGGACTACGTGGTCAGTTCCTACAAGTTACATTGGTCCCGTGCGAGGTGTTTGTGCCTCTTACGGGGTCATTTGGGAAACATGAAAGTTAGACATAGAGATATGAATTGAGTAATGCATTTGAGTTCATATCGCTGCCCCAATTAATTGTCTTGTTTCTTTTTCTTGGTCTGTCCTAACTTAAGAGTATTGTTTCTAAAAATAGTTCATGCTTTGTGTGATTATGGCGTAATCCCTCAAACCGGAAAGAAAGATTCGGGGGCATCTGAATCAAATCTAATCGTGTTAAAGAATCCAAGTTTTTCACTTTTCTAGGGGAACAAATTAAACAACAATGATATTTCTCTGGGAAATCATTAGACATTCAGTAAGTCAAAACAAACTAGAAAGTGAAACGCTAAATTGAAAATATTTACAGGTAGGAGAGCGTGGATTGCATCTCTCAGGTGGATAGAAACAGAGAATAGCTATAGCGAGGGCAATGCTGAAAAACCCGCAATCTAGTCAGAAAAGCTAGTGCAAGAGGCACTAGACCGGTTCATGATTGGGTGAACCACTCTAGTCATTGCACACCGCCTCTCAACCATAAGAAAGGCTGACCTTGTTGCTGTGCTACAGCAGGGTAGCGTATCTGAAATTGGGACCCACGATGATCTAATTGCCAAAGGAGATAATGGTGTCTATGCTAAGCTCATAAAAATGCAGGAAATTGCTCACGAAATATCGTTGTTATATAACAACTGTTATATATAACAACAATTATATATAACAACTGTTATATATAACAGGTGTGATATATAACTTCTGTTATATATAACTCATAGATGTTATATATAACAACTCATAGAATTCTATGGTGGTTGATTTGCACCCAACTCATTGAACTCATAGAATTTTATGGTCGTACAACTTATATATAACAATTGTTATATATAACATTGAATTATCGTCATATTCTCATTGTGAATAGATGAAATCAACATCCAAGCAAATCAACCGCCATAGAATTCTAACTATGGAATTGGAATGAATTCCAAGTCCTTGACGTTAGAATTCAATTGTTTGGTTCCGCTGTAGACGTTTATGCTGAACTTTATCAGAATTTTAAATTCTTATTTGTCTGGTGTTGTGTTCAGTGACTAAATATTATGTATGCAGTGTGTAAAATTAGGTATGTTGGTCCTCATTTTTTAAACTGTGTGTGTGTGGAACTCTGTGCAGTGTGTGTTTTCATTTGTATGTATGTGAAACTGTCTTCTGTCTGTGTGTGAAACTGTGTGTCCAATGCATGTGTAAAACTGTGTGCAGTGTATATATATGAAATTGTGCAGTGTATATATGAAATTGTGTGTGTGAAATTTTGTGCGCTATGTGTGTGAAAACTTGCGTGTGAACCCTGTAGGCAATGCCTGTGTAAACCTGTGTGTGAAACTTATAGGTTGGCCACCCCAAGCCTCAATTTCTAGATCCGCCACTAGTTTTGGGGGGTATAGAAGCCAAAGTTTCCGATAGCATAAGGTTAATTTACTTGGAGAAATTACCTTATGTGTAGGGTAGATAGTGAAGCCAAGTTTTGACTTTTTCCCATATTCTACGGACAAGCGCTCTAAGGGAAAAGATCGCAAACCAGAACCAGTGCCACCACCAACAGCATTAAATACCAAAATTCTTGCCGAGAAAATATAATAAAAGTTGTACCTGTCAATGGATATCATAATCACAAGATTTAGTAGTATCACGAATAAAATGAGCACAAATATATTTTAATAATTGGAAGAATAAACTTCTTATTGTAACTTTTATTGCATTCATTGAGAATTCTTTTATTGTATACTTTATTCTTTTATAGAATTCAGAGCAAGGTAATATGATATCAACTACCTGAATTCGTGCCCCTGATCTCGTCTGCAGATTCTTAATAGTTTTCCCACCCTTGCCTATTATTGAACCAACCTACAATGGAAAAAGATTTCAAGTGATAAATGGTAAGGAAATTTTAAGTCTTTCACCTGGGAAAATTTAAAGATATATACATAAACATCAATACAAAATGAAGCATGGGTGCTACTATGTCAAAGGATGCTTGGGAAATTTTGAAGAATGAGTTTCAAGTCAGAGTGGAATACAACTGTGGGAGCGTTTCAAACCCAACTTATAATATCAACCGTTAATGGAAGTATACTTTGAGGGACTTGCATAGCCTTGCGAATGATGCAACTCTCGCGGAAGTTAAAATATGTATAGCATAGCTTGAGTCTGTTATAAATCTTAATGTACACATGTCATTACTGAAGCTAAATAGAAAAGACAAGCTTAATGTACACAACATATATACTATCTTGCGATTGGCATTCAGGCACTTCCACGTTCTAGATCCACATAAACTGTACACTTCAAGAAAATCAGAGATTAGAAATGGAAGACACAAATATCTTAATAATCATTTGAAGTAAAAAATAGAAGGTGGATTGCTGCACTAAAAGGTAAATGGCGGCATACCTGTCTCCAACTCCGAATTCAGACAAGATTTTTGGGAAAAAATAGTTCTGTAAAATGAACAATATGAGAGCTAGGACATGATATGAAACTCAGAATGAAAAACCAAATGGATCAAAAAACCATAAGATATTCCATTAAATACTCGATATTTTAGACAAATGTTATGCTATAAAACCAATTATAATAAAGGAATTGATGCATGTCTATGTGAGCGAAGGTCTTATACAGTTGCAAATAAGTAAAAAATAAACAGTAAACATAAGTTTTTGCCATTAAAGGAGTAAAAACAATAAATAGTATCAATTCTTCCGTAGAGCACATAAATTACCTGTTGGAGAAGATCTGCTACACTTGAAAATGGATACCCTTGCACTACTGTTTTCACATTTTTATCCCTGTCAGCAGTAGATGACCTCGTTATCTTATTCCAATCTTTGACCAGAAATCCTAAGCTGGAAATTTGTTGTTCTATAATGCTTTACACTCATATATCCTAAGCTAGAAATTTGAGATGGGAATTGAATATTAGGCGAAACAATGTTTAGCACAATAAACATTATCTTCTATG
Source organism: Sambucus nigra (assembly GCA_949130495.1). Classification (NCBI taxonomy): domain Eukaryota; kingdom Viridiplantae; phylum Streptophyta; class Magnoliopsida; order Dipsacales; family Adoxaceae; genus Sambucus; species Sambucus nigra. The sequence continues at coordinate 627,037,090 of OX422212.1, read as the reverse complement.
ACAACAACTATATTCAATCACAACTTATAGTCTATATGACCAATGATACTAATAAGGATACATACAACTCAGAATTACATGAAGTTCTAGGTACCTGAGAAGAATGCATTAATGTAGTGGAGGACCACCTCAACCTATCCCCTGGGCTACCCCCTATAGATAATGCCATTTGGTCTGAAGTTATAACTAAAAAGAAAAAGAGTAGAAAGGTCAACAACAGATCCCCAACCTATCTAAATATTAAATTTCATCATGTGGAATATAAGAGGAATTGCTAAAAAAGTGCCGATAGAAGAGTGAAAAAATTAAAAAGAATTCACATAAATGCTATTGATTATGTTACATGTTCAGGTTATATCCTAATTTCTGAACAACCAAACACAAAATTGCAGAATACTTTATTTGAGAATCGTAATCAAATTTGAATGGCGGAGCCAGAGAAGATAATAGAACTGTTGAGTTTAAATCAACATCATAATTGTTTACTCCAAGACCTCTTCATTTCCCACTCCAAACCTAAACCACCTCCTGAAGCGAAGGTCAAGCTCCAAGGAAGAAGACATTTGTGCAAAGCAGCGTCAATAGACGACAACGATTATATCCCTCAATTCTCCAAAATAGCTGATTTTAATTCTCCTTCGCTTGCTGAAATGAAGTCATCTAAGGTCCCGCTTGAAGGCTTTAAACTTTTTGGGAGAGATGATGATGATTGAGAGAATAGGCCGGATAGTAATCGACTAAATTTTTCAGATTGTCAAGTTCTTGCAGAAGAAAAGCCATCAAAGCTAAAGAATAAAGGCGGAGTTTTACCTCGTGATCACATTAATAGTGACAATAATAGCTTCCCTTGACGAATTTCGAACATAATGAACCAAATTTTGATGCCATTGCTGATTTTGACTCACCTTCTCCGGTGAGAAATGTTACGAGAAGCAACCATGATGGTGGGAGAGAAATCAGGGATATTCTCAATGAATTAATCTCGAAGTTTGATATTCTTTCAATCGAGATGCTATAGATTCCTAAAACTCATGAGTTGATTGGGGGTTCTTCAGATGTGGTCTCAAATGAAGGGAACACAACGCAGATATATGGATTTTTAGCTGGGCTATTTAACTCACGTTTAACTAAGAGACACCCAAAAAACTATTGCCCCATTGGATTAAAGAACTATCAATTGTGGGGATTTTTGAGAATACGAGAGAATATTCTGGGACTTGTGTTAAAGCTCGAGAATATGATCTTAAAGATATACTTCAGCACATAGGTATACTTTTTATAACTTACAATATTGTTCGAAACAATGTAAAATATTTACGTGGAGATCTTTACTTCTTTGACGATCTAGGTGAGGATGACATCCTATGGGATTACATGATTCTTGATGAGGGACATCTCATAAAGAATCCAAATACTCAGAGGGCCAAAAGTTTGATTGAAACCTTCGGTACATCGTATTATTATAAGTGGCACACCAATACAAAAAAATCTTAAGGAATTATGGGCCTTATTCAACTTCTGTTGTCCCGAGCCTCTAGGTGACAAGAAATGGTTTAAGGATAAATATGAGTTTGCCATTCTTCGTGGTAATGACAAAAGCACATCAGATCAGGACAAGAGCATTGATTCAGCTGTTGAAAAGGAACTAAGAGCACGTATTCATTAGTGAAAAGCAAGTTTCCTTTGTTGAAGGATATCTCGAGGAACTTCCTATATATGTAACAATCTCCTATTCACCTTCCACTCCAAGTGTAGATGTCCCTAAACAATATGTGATGTGTTAATGAGCTTATTATTCTTTGTGGTGGGAATATCACTTCTTGTATGATTATTAATGATGCATTGGATACTTTTAGTAGTGCATCTCATCTTAAGACCCATATGTCCAAAAGCAATTTGTTTACATCTGGTATTAAAGAGTGGGAAATTCTTAGATTGATCAACACTTTTAGCGTCCCTCATAGCAGTCCCCCATTCTTGTACTTGGGGGGTCCTTTTATTACAACTAGATTAAGGATATAGGACTACAGAAGGCTCATTGAAAATATCACTATCAAAATAAATAGCTGGACCAATAAGTTTTTGGTCTATGTTATAAGACTCTAGCTTATTAAGTCTATGAATTTCAGTACACAGATATACTAGTCTAGCCTTTATATCTTGCCTAAAAGTGTGATTAAGAGAATTGAGTAGCTGATGAGGAACTTTTTATGGACTGGTAGTGACCTCAATCATACCGGGGCTAAAAGTGACTATTCTCACGCAACTGTACATGCTTAGGCTTATAACCTCAATTTTATTATACATTGCAGCCTTGAATATAGCTGAATCAACGAAACCACTACCCTGTAAAACTGCAGTAATGATACAATCAATTATGATATTCTAACCTTGCATATTATGATACAATATGTTGCCTCGTAAAACTACAGTTATGATACAATTGGTTCTTTATTGTAAAAATGCGAAATTAACATAAGTAGATAATATGATTGTTATGTGCGATAACTGTAATAACTCTTATTTTGGTCGTATTGAGCTCAAAAGCCAATAGAGGCATATAGGAGGTCAAATGATGAATCGAGTTATGATACAATTATATTAACTTTGTTATATGCCAGATATGTGCTAAAAATATCCCTCACCAATCAAATACTTTGTACCAAAGTCATATGAACTTATAGTAAACATTGAGTCGCATGAACTTATTGGAGACCTTGGATGACTTGTTGCTCTATCAATTCAAGGAAATTGTAATAAACAATTTATTAACATTACTTAAAATTACTCCTTACATGTTATGAGTTGAAAAGTCACCTAACAGTTTCTAAAATCTCATAAATTAGCTTCAGAAACTAAACCGAGTAATCTGCATAGCAACCAACACACGATCATGGGTATAATAAATTCTTGCCTCTTGCATAGACTCCATACTAAAGCCACTTACCATTTTCCAAACACAACACCCAATCATTATTAAATTTTTAGAAATTTATTAGAACAAAGTCCATAGTTAGATGCAACAGGTCATAAAATATATCCCCAACACATTGGAATACTACACCAGTGAATGTTGATATATATAAATTTCATATTACTTACTCGAGAAAAGATAGCTATTAAAGTGATTGGTAGCCATCCCCGATCATCCATATTTGACCTTAAATTGTAGTCCTTAACCAAATTAGAATCACTGCAATCGATAAGCAATTGAATGAGAAATTATTAAATTTCCAAGAGGCAAAAAACAACAAAAAAATATCGTAAAACATAAGACTAAGACGTGAGACCATAACATTATGTCCAAACAAAGCAAACCATCAATGTCCAAATACCTAAAATAGTTTTGCACTTCTCTAGGACCCAACGAATTTCCATCATCCCACATATTATCATACAAGTGGCATGAGTGAAGCACAAAAAAGTACCACAATCAGTAACAAACCCAAGATGTAAGCATTAATAATGATAAATTGAGACATAAATATAATACCTAAAGAATTATTGGAGTCTGTAACATCCTTTTCCTTAAGCCAGCCACCAAGAATCTCAAAGGCGAGAGATAACAAGGATAGAATGAGTATTACATAGCCCTATCAACTATAAAATTAATGAGTAGGGGTCCAAAAATAAAGAACTATGAACTGTCTATGATGATTACATACCTAGGATTGACTTTATCATGTCCTAGTACCAAAAGGACATGCATAAACATTATGTACAAAGAAGAAGAAAATCCCCAATTCAAAAAAAAATGGTTCAAAGTCTCCACTTTTAAAAATCCCCAACTTAAATTCAAAGTCTCCACTTGGAAATTTTGTCAAGCATGTAACATACAACATATAAAATAGTTAACAGATACTCTTAAAAAATGATAGAGCCAAAGAAACAAATTCAAACCAGAGCATGTTAAAAATACACACACATCAATACCATAGTGAAATAGAAACAAATCCATTGATTTCACCTTTGGAATATTCCTTTATTCAACACAGGTCAAAATATTTTTGATATCTGATTTACAAAAATAAAGAGAGAGATGGGAGTATACCTGATTTACAAAAGCATCATCAAATCAATACCTACAAAAATAAGACAAAAAACGATTTGAGCAAAAATAAACCCTAGAGGTTGAAACACAAAAGAGTCATATTCTAAAACCATAAACGATTTAATGCACATGAGTTATCATCTGAGTGGTTGCCTTTGAAAATTAAAATTTTACCTTCTACGACACTAGAGTTGTAGTTGGGAAAAAGAAGAAGGTGATGGTTGAAGCCAATGTTTACGGCACTAGATTGAAGATGAGATAACAGGGGTAGGAGGCAATGGGCTGCGTAAGAGAGATAGTGAGAATGGGCGGGACAATGAGTGGGAGACTTGCCAGGGGGAGAAATTGGGACTTTTTAAGGCTTTTATATTTTATGCAAGTGTACTCTATTTTGGGACACTTTTAAACAGTGCCAAATTTTGGCACGGTTTTAAAGTGTGCCAGATTGTTATTAAATCGTGCCAGAATTTGGCATAGTTTTGAACTGTGCTAGATTTTTATTATCAAGGTGTGCCAAATTGCTGTTTTTGGTTTAGTTCTTAACCTAATCCAAATTATGCTCCCGATGCTCTATCCATGTCAAGCATATCTCCCAAGAGAAAAACTCAGCACAGACAATTAGTCCGAATAGCCAAGCTCTGTTGCATAAATCTAATGCGGGTAATCATGCATGGAAAAGATCAATCCAGAGGTTGGAAGATAGGTTGGGATAAATGGTGAAGGCAAAGAACCCTTTGCAATGAAGCTTTGTGAAAGGGTCACCTTTTGTTCAAGCTATTGTGGACTTTCCTACTCTTTTAAAGTTCAAAGATCATACTATTACTCCTCCTAAATACCATGGAAAAACTGACCATGTTCTTCATATATAATAGTATTAAGAAGTAACAGGCATTTATGTCATCCCTGATGAGATGAGATGTAGGGCATTCCCAGGTACCATAACAAGTCCTGCCCAAATACGGTACAACAGCCTTTCTTGGGGGGAATTTTTTTATTTCAACAAACTGGTCGAGCTGTTTATTGACAATTTATGCTTCTGGGCCAAGTCGGTTAAGAAAGTTGCTTACTTGTTAAGGGTGAGACATCGTGTAGTATAAAGTACAAGGGATTATAACACTCGCTTTAATAATGAAAAGTTAGAGGTCTTTGATTACGAGGAGAAAACAACTATTATAGCTCTTATGAGTGAACTGATTCTCGAGAAGCTTTACTACACTTTTGCCAAAGATCTTCCTGAGACAATGAAGAAATTAATGGCCAAGGTAGCCAAAATCATGAATACCGATAAAGCAATGGAAACAAATCAAAGCTCGATTACAAAGTCAGAGGGAAAGACTGAGAGGAATAAGCAAAAGGAGCATAAAGAAAAAGAAGATTGATGATAGGCTCAGGAAGTATATGAACTACACACCATTAACAATGGGCATTCACCACGTTTAGGAGGAAATTAAGCATAAAAACGAGATACATTGGCCAGAGAAATTAAGAGCACGCACTCGGAAAAGGGATAGTTTAAATACTATGAATTTCATAAGGATCATGGGCGTATGATTGATTGTTGTATTTCTCTACAAATTGAGATAGAAATCCTCACCCGTCAAGGAAAACTGGATAAGTTTATTGATCGATAGGACGACAGAGGAGCTCGACGCATGTCAAAATATCCATGCAACCTCGGGGAATAGAAGAAAAAAATCATGAAGATGATCGTGAAGATAATATCGATTTCCCCAAAAACATAAGCAACCATAAAGCAAGGTATTTAGATGTAGTATTATTTCCTATCAGATGATTATATGGGGAGATGTTGGAGGTGAAGATTACACTACTGAGAGAAAATCTTACCTCAATGAGGCTTTAGCTTGTTCTTACATCCAGAGAATTAATCTAGCCGAGGAAGAGAGGATAAGGAAGGTGAATAAATAAAATTTGGTGATTGGGTTCCCTAAAAATGACCTGTTAGGAGTTCAATACCCTTATGACGATCCTCTAGTGGACAAATTCAGATATCAGACTACAATTATTTCCAGGGTGTTGATTAACAGTGGTAGCTCATCACATATCATGTTTTACTCATACTTTCAAAAGATGGATTTAAAGCTCAGTCAGCTAGATCCGCACCACAGGCCCTTTATCGATTTTTCAGGTGAAATTTTTTATCCTTTGGAAAAAATCAGGCTGGAGGTATTGATCGACACATAGCCAGTAAGTCAGACTGAGAAAGTTCTTTCGTTTATGATGGATAAGAATGTACAGTGAGTTTATAATGTCATCATGGGAATAGTAGGGCTAAAGAAATTTAACTCAACTCCATCAATAGTCCATTAGTGCTTGAAGTACTAACTTCAGAGTAGGTGTGGTGAAGGGTGATCAAAAAGTAGCCCAGGAGTGTTATTACTCCTTTGACGTGTAAGAGGATCTTAAGGAAATAAAAAAGAAGACGACCACTTACCAAGGGGACACTGCTGATCCTAATAGAAAATTTGAGGTTAAAACCTTCGATCCAAGAGAGGAGACATAATTGGTTAAAGGAAAAATTGTGGAAGCAATGGAGCGTATCGTCTGAGATGACGTCAAGTCAAAGAAGAATACACAGTTGGGTTCAATACTAGAACTTGTTCTCAAGTAGGATCTAATGATGTTCCTCAGGGAGAGAAAGCACATATTATGCCTGAGATTGATCCAAATTTCCTATGCCATGAACTCAATGTCAACAAGGATGCCAAGCCAGTGAAGCAAAGGAGTAGGGTGTTCAGCCCCGATAAGAATAAGAATAAGGTAATTCATTAAAGATGTGACATATCCAGATTGGTTAGCCAACATTATTATGGTCAAAATGAAATGGAATAAGTGGAGAATGTGTTTGGACTTCACTGATTTAAATAAATCCTATCCAAAGAATCATTTTAATTTACCCAGGATTGACCAGCTGGTAGATGCTTTGTCGGTAAATGAGCTATTGATTTTTATGGACGCCTATTCTGGTTACAACCAGATTAAAATGAAGCTTGAAGATAGGGAAAGTACCTCTTTCATTAATCCTCGAGGAACTTACTATTATATTATTATGCCGTTTTATTTAAAAAATATAGGTGCTACATACAAGGTCTTTGAATATCAAATAGGGAAGAACATGGAGGTATATGTGGATGATATGCTGACGAAGAGTAAAAAAGCCTCTGATCCCATTGTCGACCTCAGCCAAACCTTTTATCAGTTAGAAAAGCACCAGATGAAGTTAAATCTGACCAAATGTATGTTCGATGTGCAGGAAGTATTATTTCTCGGGTACATAGTAAATTAGAGGGAAATTGAAGCTAATCTTGATAAAATAAAGGCATTGATTGAATGCAATCCCCAACTTGCAAGAAAGATATTCAAAGGCTCATTGGGCGATTAGCTGATTTGAATAGATTCATGTCTCGAGAAACATACATGTGTTTATCATTTTTTAAGGTGCTGAGGAAGACCTTCGAATGGAATGAAAAATTTAATAAATCTTTTCAGGAGCTGAAGAAATATCTAGGATAACCACCCTTACTCTACCGACCAGTTTTGGGGGAAAATTATATTTATACTTAGCAATTTCTGAGTCGACTGTAAGTTTATCTTTGATATGAGAAGATAATAGAGTGCGGAACCTAGTCTACTACACTAGTAAAGCTTTTCGAGGAGCAAAAATCAGATATCCACGACTGGAGAAACTAGCTTTGTCACTTATAGAGTCATTCATATGGATAAAGCCATATTTCCATGAATATACTATGGTGGTGTATACTGATATGCCTCTTCGTCAAGATTTTCATTAACCTTAGAAGTTAGGATATTAATGCACTAGGCAGTAGAGCTGGGGGAGTATGACATTGTGTATGATCCAAGTTCCTTATTAAAGGGCAAAGCTCTATAAGATTTTATGGCGGAGTTTATTTATTCGTAGGTCCCCGAGCAACAAGGCATTCAGGCAGAGCAAACCCTAATAGGGGCGAGCTCAACTGATGTCACCACCGACTAATAGACCGAGCAGACCCTAGTAGGGGAGATCTCAGATGAAGCAACTATCGATCTACCAGAACAATCAACCCAGATATAGGAGATGGATAGTAAATATGATGAGGACATAATGAAGATATTACATTATAAGATATGGTCAGACCAAGGTTTTGATAATAATATCCCAGTATGGAACTTATATGTGAACGGATCTTCGTGCGCAATAAGAAGTGGAGCAAGTATTATACTCAATACCCATGATGGGATTGATGTTGAGTACACACTTAGATTCCAGTTTCAGGCCTCAGACAATGAAGCGGAGTACGAAGCATTAATTATGGGATTAAGTTTGGCTCAATCACTAAGCGCCAAGCAAGTTGTGGTACATAGTGATTCTCTATTGGTTGTCAATCAGATCTTAAGCTTGTATGGAGCCAAAAGTGAATTAATGACAAGGTACCTTGCCAAAACTTTGGAGGTTATGTACAAATTGCTCTCAGTTCGAGTGAGCAAAATTCCAATATTGGAGAATGCCCGAGCTGACGCACTTGCTCGGCTAGCGTCAACAACCAAGATTAAACTTAGGATAACAATCCCCATTGAGATTCTAAATACTCCGAGTATTGATGAAGATTTGATGATTAACTTTATCTCATTAGATATGGGACCTTCCTGGATGGATCCTATCAGAGCTTACTTTGGAGTGTTGTGCTCTATCAGCCAATCCGATTGAGGCTAAAAGTCTTAAGTATAAAGCAGTGAGGTACGTGTTGGATAAAGGAGTTTTATAGAGGAGGTGGTTAAAATCTACTTTACAGTGTTGTGTTCACCCAATGGAGGTTAAATATCTAATATAAGAAGTTTATAAGGTGTGTTATGGAGATGATGTAGCAGGAAGGTCATTACTACAACGAATGAATACTCAGGGATACTACTAGCCGACCATGAGGGAAAATTGTATAGCTTTTGCAAAGAAGTGTGATAAGTGCCAGAAGTTCTAGAACATTCCCAAAACTACACACGCAACTTTGACTCCTATTACTTCACCATGGCCATTTGCTAGTTATTGAATAGACTTGATCGGACCACTACCGACTACCCGAGGAAGATTAAATTACTTTATCGAAGCTGTTGATTACTTCACCAAATGAGTTGAGGTATAACCATTAGTGGACATGCCCTATGAGAAGGTAACTGGTTCATCAAGAAAAACATCATTTGTAGATATGGTTTTCCATATGCCTTTATTGCCGACCATGGTACACAGTTCGATAACGATGAGTTTGCAGCATATTGTGCCCAATCCAACATCCAAAAGTTACATTCTGGCCCAGGTTATCCTTAAGGAAACGAGAAGACTAAGGTGGTGAACAAAACTTTGCTCGATGGTTTGAAGAAGATACGTGACGATGAAAAGGGGAACCGGATAAATGAATTACGCTCAATATTACGGGCCTATCGAATAACTCCCAAGGTTGTAACAGGGGTAACACCATACATGCTAGCTCTTTAGCCTAAAGTAGTTATACCAGTTGAGATAGGTTTCCCAACTCAAAGAGTTATGAACTTTGATTCTCCCATCAATGATTTAATGCAAAGGCTAGACGTTAATATGTTGGAAAAAGTGTGAGAAGATGTAGCCTTTAGAAAGGCTTCTTATCAACAACAGACAACGCACTTTTATAACAAAAGAGTGAAACCGACCAATTTAAAAGAGGGGGACTATGTACTTGAGAAGGTGATCCGAAAGACTAACAAGATGGAACCTAATTGGCAAGGGCCTTATCGTGTCTCCGTAGTTGTCTGACTAGGAACTTATCGAATTGAAGCTTTGGAAGGGGAAGAATTCATGAATCCGGGAATGCCGAGCATCGAAGGAAATATTACTAGTAATAAAACGAGAAACAAATCTTGTAATTATTTTGATTCAGTACTTAATAACAAATTGGATCCCCATATTTTATTTTTTCTATTTTTTTGGAGTACTAGTGATGTGCATCCTCATAAATATTTGTTCGGTAGAAAATTTAATACTCGATCGTCGAAAATTTAACACTTGGTCTTCAAGTTAGCAGAAATTCAACATTTGACCATTTAAGCACAAAACCAAATTCAAAATAGAATTCTAAGTCCTCAGTACTTGATCAAGAAAAATCAAGGATAAATCTCTGTCTAAAAATCAACAAGTTTTATCCAAACTGAGCAAAAAGATGAATAGAATTGTGAAGATTCCTAAATAGGAATGTAAACACATATTCCACATACCCTTAGTCACCACTAGTAACTATTGCTAAAACAAACAATTTAGGTGCATTATCATAACCTATGGCCATACGACGGGTGACTAGTGATAAACTTGTATTTTAATCTAGTTTCACTAGTGGAACCTATGGCCACATTAATGGTAACTGCTATCAAACTTAGAAATCTAAGTATATCCGTTGAAACTATGATAATCTCATTGGTAACTGATGCTAAATTTAGGCAAATATCTATGTGTATCGGTAGAACTAATTAAACAACAAAGTCATTAAAGCAATAAATAAAATAAGTTGATAAAATTACATTTCATTTACATTTATGATGATTACATGCAAATATTGTATATAAATGAAATACAGGAACATGTTGTTCTCAAAATCATTTTACGGGGCATTTTCCTTCATCTTTTGAGGAGCTCAGCACTAGTTCCATGCCTATTGTAAGATCATCTATTGTGTATGGAGAATTGATCAAGTTGAAATCACAAAGCATTCTCATATTACTGCTTCTTGGAGTGTCCTGTAACCGAGGAGGTCGAACTATTTCTAGCTCATCGTGCAAACTATAATCTCCTAAATACTTCGAAATTAAGCATTAAGGAATGGACTCTACGGGGATCCAACTTACATCTAACTTGAAGGGGCTGTTGTTACACTTCAAGAGTCCAGGATCAACCCAATACCATATTTTGCTATCCTGTTCAACCTTCACCACTTTTAGATAGTTAGTCCATCCCCACTTATAGCATTCACATTGAGCCTAACTGAAATGATCATCAAAATGACCAAGAGCTTCATTGTACCCTTCCATCCAAACTTCCTTGGGTTATTTGTTGAACTATAGAGTTAATCTCTCAACTTGATATTGCAGCTTATTCATCACTCCATCTTTAGTTTTTAAATGAGAGGACAAGGTTGAGAGTTTATCATATTGAGTCTTTATCTTTTGAGACATCTCAGTTATGGATACATTTTTAGCTTTTATCTGAGCAGCTTGGTTGGAAAGAGTTTTCTAAATTCTACCGTCATCAGTTGTAGGTCGACTTAATCTTAGTCGGGAAGTAGAGGTAGGTTTTGATTTCTTCAAGGTTTACAGTTCATCCCTCAAACTGGCATTCTTAATTTCTAGGAAGAAAACACCTTCACTAACAGCATCAGCTACGTGAGGATTCTTCAATGTATTCAGTTCAGTCATCAGTTTGTTATTTTCCTCCTTAAACAGTTTGGCAATTGCCCTAGCTTTATAAACCTCACATTTTAGTAGAAATTCTTTTTTCCTATATATAGAAGCATGCTTCTCCAACTTCTCCTCAAAGTCCCGAACTCAACTTGAAGCCTTGTACTTGGCCTCATAGTCAACATGAATAAGAGCCTTAAATTATTTGTGTTCTTCTTGAAGTTCTTCTATTATCTCAAAGTAAGCCACGTTATTGGCCACTGCCCAATCAAGAAGACACTTCAGATATAAATAGGCTTCCTTTGCTTGATCTGAAACATCTGGGTTGAGAACTTTGAGAAATCTTCCTCGGACAAAGTCACATGACTAGCTTTAAACAAACTATTACAGCGCTTGAGTAGATCAAAGTCATTGGGAACGAATTGTTCCATCTTGGCCATGAACAATAAAAATGAAGTTTAACATTGAATCAACAACAGAAGAAGGTATAATAATAGCCAAGAAACAACATGCAATATAAAGAAAAAAAATCATTTCATTGATATAAAGGGAAGTTACAAGTATAACAAAAAAATAGGCAAAAAATACAAAGGCCAACTGCCAAGTAAATCTACACGTTCTCCGTGTCAGTCTCAACCCCATCTTGGTTGGTAGAAGGGATAGTTAGAGTGACTTGCTTGGTGGATGGGGTGACTGAATCAACAATATTCTTAAGTTGGTCGATTAAAGACTAAACAACCAAAGAAGAATCCCCAGAACCTACATCGTCTTCAACTTCATCATCATGTTGGGGGGAGAGCCAAGCTCATGTCTTTAGAAGAGCTTAGAGTCTTCTGCTGTACTGACCTTTTTCAGTGTAGTTGGACAACCATCCTTGAAATATTTCTTCTTTACATACTCAATATGAGCAGAGGTAGAAGTGAGCACTTTATCCTAGCCTGTATAGAAGGAATTTTCCCAAGCCTTCTTCCTTTTGGCCTTATCAGCAATTAGGCTTTTTGTCAGCTCAACCACATTCTTTTAGCTTCAGCAACATCATGTTCAGCCTTCGATCGAGCTTCCTCAGCATCTTTTATTTTGTTCCCCCTAGTTTCTTTTTAAGTCACTAATGCTTATTGGGAGTCAAGCAAGGCATTCTTAAGACCAACAAAGGCCCCCTCAACATAGGTTTAAGAAGAACGAAGATCATCATCCTTCTCCAACATCTGGTTAAAATCAACCAGGAACTGTAAAGAAAAAAAGGCAAAGTCAGCTAAAGAAGTTAACGACAAAGTACAAAGTATGTAAGAGTAAAAATATAAAATAAAAATTCTCACCATAACAAGTCTTTGAGTAGGCCTTTAAGAGATTTTAAGTAGGGGATAAAAGAAGCAACAGCCTGGTGGTCTGGAAGAGTACGAGACTTAATTAATTTCTTATCCAAGCAAGGACCTATAGCTACAGATGAGATAACACCAGATGAATTAATATCGACCAAGCTCTCTCGGTCGGGATCAATATATTCTTCAACCTTCTGGTAGTAGGACCTCTTTTTAAATGTTTTAAAAGGGACTCCTCTCCCTTGTTGGCTGGGGGATTCTTTCCAGCATCATCCTTCTTTTTGGCACCGCCATCCACAGGCTTGTGGGTGCGAGCAGCAGCAGCACCCCCAAGAAGGTTGGGAAATTTCCTTTTTTCGATGCTCACTGAAAGAGGAAGGTCTGAATCAAAAGAAGAGGAGGGGCCAAAAGAAGGTTCATTACGACCAGATGTAGTGGCAGGTGAAGTGGACATAGGAACTTTTTCCAAATCAATCGGAATGGAGGGCACAACATCTATCGGATAAGCTACAAAGGATGTGACTGAGCTCTTATATTTCAGCACGCAAGAGGCTGACCTAGTAAGCTCTTCAACAATTCTTTGTTGGATGCCCCAGAGAAACTTGAGCTTGCAAGTTTAATGTCACCCTCCTTGTGACACTTTATCTTATTCTCAACTTCAATCAAACAATAAACAAATATTAATTAACATATTGACAGGTAATTTGTAACAGCCTGAATTTTTAAATGGCTATTTTTATATCAATTTGGGAAAATTTGAGAAAAATAAATTTTTGGATTTAATATTTTTTATTGGTTAAATATGTTGGTTATGATTTTAGAAGAATAAAACTTCAACCAGAATTGAAATCGGATTTAAAATTAATTTTTATTTAAGTTTTTAATTATTTTTTCCTTATACGCATTTTGTGGGGGAACTGTCGCCAGACCTGTAGGGTCGATCGATCGACTACACCCAAATTTAAGTCGACAAATTTGTTTTTTAAGATTTGGAAGCTTTACAAATTCGTATATTTTTTCCTTATAAAAATAAGTCGTGGGTGGACCTTTAAACCAAATTTTTATCACCTTAAAAATGCATAATACATATTTTATTTCCTCTTCCTCGATATACAGTCCCTAGTCCCTATTTTATTCAATGTCCAACCTTAGATTTCGAGGCATATTTGGGGTTATCTCGTGCTGGGGATAGAATGTGATTGGATTATTTTTGCTAGATGAGCGTGAGGTGCGATCAGATTTAGAGGATGAAATTATGTGGTGCTTCATGTGATGATTTTGAGGTACGAAACTTACACAATATGCTCCTAAATTCTCTTTAGAGTATTCCATTTTGATTTCTGTGTCGATTGCACTCATATTGAATTATGATATTCTTTGAAATCTGAGATAATTGTTGGAATAAAAATTTTATTCATTGTGATATATTATATTCTTATTTGAGCATCGTGTCATGAGATTTTAATATGGCACGAAGAATGGACACCCACTAATAGTCCAAAATCCGGATATGCTTGAGAATGCATAGGCTTGGTGACGTGAGGCCTAGTGACCCATTGATGTGTTGTTGAGAAATTAATATTGATATAATGCTTGAGTGTTGCATTTTATTTCTATATGCGATTCGTATTGTTGCGATTTATTCACCGTGGTAATTATTTTTTAGCATTTATTCCTACCATATTGTGTACTCCCCGTATTTTCTTTTAGTTGACATGTTAGCGTGGATTGGAATGCTATGGACTATTTTGGAGAGTTGATTTAGATCATTGGATTGAAATATTTATTTTTGTTGTAATAATTAGTGGTGAAATTTTTAGTTAGCATTTATATTTTAGAGAAATTTTATTGTAATCGTTATTGTGGAAGTAGAAGAATTGTGGTTTTGTTGTATTTAAATCGTGGAATTTAGATGCTCTATACACATTATTGATGGTTTTAGTTTAGTTTTTAACGTAGTAGCACGCCGTGTGTCTTTTTCGGGCGTGCGGCGTGTTACAAATGGTATCAGAGCTTAGGTATATGACAACCCTCAGGTCTTTGGGTTTTGGGTCTGGCATGAAGGTTAGACATGTTTTCTTTGGAGATAGAATTTTTGGTGATAAGTCGAGTTAGGCATCGATGTTAGATGTGAGGTATTTAAAGTTGATTTTTGGAGACGAGATTTGTTTTTTGCATATTGTTGGTGTGGCTTAATCTTTTGGCGTTAGGTTTCGTTGAATTTCGAGGACGAAATTTCTTGTTAGTGGGGAAGTATGTAATAACCCGGATTTTTAAATGCGTATTTTTTAATTAATTTTGGAAAATTTGAGAAAAATAAATTTTTAGATTTAATAATTTTTATTGGTTAAATATGTTTGTTATGATTTTTGAAGAATAAAACTTAAACCGTAATTGAAATCGGATTTAAAATGGATTTTTAATTAAGTTTTTACTTATTTTTGCCTTAGAGGCATTTTGTGGGGGAACTGTTGCCAGACCTGTAGGGTTGATAGACCGACCCTGGGAGTCGATCGATAGAATATACCAATATTTGCGTTGGCATATTTCTTTTAAGAGTTGGAGGCTTTACAAATTCCTATCTTTTTCCCTCATAAAAATAAGTCGTGGGTGGACCTTTAAACAAACTCTTTATCACCGTAAAAATACATAATACATATTTTATTTCCTATCCCTCTATATGCAAACCCTAGCCCTTATTTTATTCAATGTTCAACCACAGATTTGGAGGCTTATTTGGCGTTATCTTGTGTTGGGGATAGAGAGTGATTGTATTATTTTCGCGAGAGGAACGTGATGTTGCGATCAGATTTAGAGGCTGAAATTATGTGGTGATTCATGTGATGATTTTAAGGTACGAGACTTACACAATATGCTCCTAAAATCTCTCGAGAGTATTCCGTTTTGATTTTTGTGTCGATTGAACTCAAATTGAATTGTGAAATTCTTTGAAATCTAAGATAATAGTTGGAATCTAAATTTGATTCATTGTGATATATTATATTGTGATTTGAGCATCGTGTCATGAGATTTTAATATGACACGGAGAATGGGTACCTGCCAATAGTCCAAAATCTGGATATGCTTGAGAATGCATAGGTACGGTGAGGTGAGGCCTGGTGACCCATTGATGTGTTGTTGAGAAATTAATATTGATATAATGCTTGAGTGCTGCATTTGATTTTTATATGCGATTCGTATTGTTGCGATTTATTCATCATGCTACTTATTTTTGAGCATATATTCCTGTCATATTGTGTACTTCCCCATATTTTCTTTTACTTGGCAGGTTAGCATGGATTGGGATGCTAACGACTATTTTGGAGAATTGTTTTAGAGCATTGGATTGTAAGATTTATTTTTGTTATAATAATTAGGGGTGAAATTTTGAATTGGCATTTATATTTGAGAGAAACGTTATTGTAATTGTTGTTGTGGAAGTAGAAGAATTGTAGTTTTGGTATATTTAATCGTGGAATTTATATTCTCTATACTCTTTATTGATGGTTTTAGTTTAGTTTTTATCGTAGTAGCACGCCGTGTGTCATTTTCGAGCGCGCAGGCTGTTATACAATTCATCAGCATGGATATATAAAATATATTATAACTTATGCCCTGAACCTCTTGAGGGCATCTTGATCCATTGTATACTTCACCCCCCTTTAGAGGTACATAGTGCCAATTTTTTGAAATAACACCATGATTGAAGTCGTCCCTATTGGAGTCAGGAAAATTGACAACTAAAGCCCTATTAATAGAAGTAGTCTTCAAATAATATGTACTATGACTTATGACTTATTTATAATAAAACAGGATATTAGGGATATTAATATGGGTCACATGGTTTTGGTTAAGCCTATGGAAGCCATTAACTATTCTCCAGGTGTTACAGGCTACTCTAGTAGGTTCAATATCAAAGTTTTGACAAAATTCTAAGCAAAAATCATTTGGGGGAAAAGTGAAGCCACATTCAGCTATGAATAAGGAAGGAATCTAATAACCTTTAGACAAAGAGAAATCATCTATAGGGGGATTAGGTAACTTTAGGTCTACCCAGTCTGGTATAGCCCATTCCTTTCTAAACTCATGTAGAGAAACAACAATGTAAACCATGATTCAATATGAAGAAAAGTAAAAGTTTACGGAAGATTAAGGATTGAATACGAACTAAAAGAAAGGAAGAACGATCGCACGAAAGCTCAAGAATTTACAACAAAAACTTCGAAGGTTGGAGGTAAGATACAACTAGAAATTTATCGCCTTTTATAGATTGCCTAAAAAACCGATGAGCATAATGATTAAAATGAAACGACGTTTGAAATTTTTGCGGCGAGGCAGAAAAAGGCATATCTTCCCAAAGATAGTTCGCTAAAGTTCATAATATTTGCAAAAATTCCATCATCAATACACTCTACCAGCAATACAAATAAAATTTTACAAGTGTGAGATGTCGGAAATCAACCAAGCTTCAAGAATGTAACCCGAGCTACTACCAGGACTAAATGCTCCACACGTTTAAGAAAACATCAATCATGGAACATGGGCGGCTTCTGTTGATACCAAAAATTATCCACTTACATGGACTAATTATAGACAGACATGTGTCATCCAACCTGGCAAAAATCTTAGTCAGCAATACATAGACTCGTCGACCAATACATGGGAGGCCAACCAACCTGCAAAATGACGACTAATAGGTAGAATGCCGACCAACAATAAGAAGACCGACCAACATGGTCAATAAAGTGTTAACAATCATGTACATTATGAATGTCGTGTATTGCTGTAGATGTATAATTTATAAGGTCATTCCATATTTTTTCATTCCATCTATTTATTTTCTTACGATACTATATATACATTGTAATCCCTTCATCAAAGGAGAGGAAAATATCAGTCAATAAGAGACAAACAAAATACAAGAAACAAAGTGGAGGTAGGTTTTTACATATAGTCGAACCACTATAAAGACCTTTTTTCTATCTTATTTATGTATATTTATATGTGATTAATCAATTAGACCTAGTCTACTCTTTTACATCAATAATGATTTAGGATCATATATATTGGGAAAACACTATCCCTTTTGATTCGTCTAACTCGAGGATGGACAACACAAATCAATGGATCTGTAAGTTCTTATCACTTGTTGAAAGTGTTTTATTGGTTAATCAAGTTAATTATTCTAATTCTATTGGGATCAATCGGCTCACTATTTTTGTATATAAATATAATTAAGTGAAACTGCCATCCATCATTTTCTTTATTATTTTCCCTTTATAGGGCATTTTTCTAATATATTAGAGTATGATTATAGTATTACAATATCTATATATTCAAACCTTTTAAACATTGAAAATTTCCAAGTTTGAAGTGATTCATCACTATTGAGTGGTTTATATCTATGCTTGAAGTGATACAACCCCATTAAGTGGTTTACTCAACATGAGGTCTTTTACGTATTTATGTGTTTGTGGTTTAAAGATGACAATCTATGAGGTCTTTTATAAAAGTGTCTGCCCATGTGTTAATGCGGAAATGATGTTTAAGTTTCGGATAAAATACTATTATCATATTACTCTTTGATTCTTCAATTTTACGTCAGATTTCCTCAGGTATCGTGTTGTTCGATGTCATCATTTTTTATTATTTTTATCTTTTTCCCATGTTAGGACATTCTGTAAGGACATTCTTTTCCGTTATCAATTTGTATGTCATATACCGCTACATCATCTAAGAAGTTCAAGAACACATTCACATCAAGACGGATCCAAATAATCAAGGTTCTTCAACATTCAAGCCTCCGCGGGATTTATTTTGGTAAGGTTTTATTTTAGAGTACCTTAATAATGTATTTAGAGTATTGGGATATTTTTCACAAAATATTTTCGAAGTGTTGGAGCGGCGCTTTAACAATTTTTCGTCAAAAAATATATTTTCGGACTTTTTGAGGAGGTGCATTTACTGGAAAAATAAAAATAAAAACATTTATTTAATAAGGTTCATTCGAACAATAGCCTATGTCGTTCAAACGATAGGTTATTGATTCGTCACTTTTATTGTATTTTATACTCCGTTAATTTGTACATTCTAGCATTCCCGTGCATGTATTTCCCGGTTCTTATACTCATTTATTGACTAACCCCTGAATTCATCATATATACTTTTTATGTGTCTTTATTGAGCTTTTATAGGTCTCGGGAATGCATGTTGGGAAGTTTGGTTTTGATCCAGAAAGTTCCGTTGACCCTTGCACAGTCGGGGGCATTTTGGTAATTTCAACACTCGGATTTTGTTCCCGATTTCTGCACGGACGTTGTAGACCTTTTTCTTATCTTCGTGTGGCCTCCGACGGTGCTTGAATCCGACCTCGAACGAGGAAGTTACGGAAGTTTCGGTGAAGCATGGGACAACTAATGCCTATATAGGCAACTCTTCTTTTTGCAGCAGGCCCGAATTGATTCGCCATTTCCACCGAATCGATTCAGTTACATGCAGGGGCAATTCTCTACACTTCCGAATCGATTCGGATTTGTCACCGAATCGATTCGGCCCTGCATTTCCAGCTTTCCTGTTATTACAAGTTTCCCATTTTGGTTGGATATTTGGGGGATTTATCCCTTGTTTTTCCTCTTGGGTAGGAGATTACTTTTGTTAGATATTTAGTGAGATACAAAAACACTCTCTTCTCTCTCCTAGGTCAAGTTCATTTATGGTTTTCACCAACTTGTAAGGCTTTGATTACTAGTTGAATTGTGGGTATTAATGTAAGATAAGTTCAATTACTTCATCTCTACTTGTTCCACTAGCTTTAATTTGCATTGAATTCCATCCTTTGTATTGGTTTGTCTTTCAACTAGATAACTAATTTAACTATGTTGTAACTAGCATGTGTAGTTTAGTTTTAATTATGAGTAGCTAGACTTGTGATTGGGGATCAAAATCCCACCTTGGATGCTTGAACTTAATATTTAGGGTTTGGTTTATAATTGTACTAATGGAACTTCATGTGTTGGTTTTGGAGTATCATAGTTTCTTAACTTCCCTTGTCATGCAAGGGCTAGTGTTTGAAGCTTTACTACAAACCCAACCCATCTAGCAATAACTAATTAAACCCCAATCCTCCATTATTGAGTTCAGTCTCTACATGGTTGATGTTCGGACTTAATTAGTTATGCTCGATTAGAATTAATTTCAACCAAGCCCTATAATCCCCTTCCTTCTGAATCCGAGGTGGGAGAATGATCCTCGATCCCCTTAATTTCTTGAACTCAAGATTACCTTAGTTCTTTTCATAGTTCCATAATTAGTAATTAATCATCTGATCATCAATAGTATGTTAGTGTAGAGATTACTCTAAATCACTTTTCCAAACTACCAAATCAACTTTTACACTTTAACTTTTGTGACGTTTAGAGAATCTCTTTGCCCCAATCCTGTTCTCTTAGGAGTGTTTCAATCCCTGTGGATCACGATTCCGTACTTACCGGTTATTACTTGTTGCGATAAATTTGCACTTGAATCACAAGCCATATTTTGGGCGCACCAAGTTTTTGGCGCCGTTGCCGGGGATTGGCAACTATCTTAGGGTTTAGAAATTCTCTTTACACTATCGTTCCCTGTGGTCACCGTGACAACACGGTTTCCAAAAATCAATCCAAAAGCACTTGTAAATGCAAGACGAGAGTAGTAGTAATTTAAATCCTATTCGTGAACCCTCGTCTAGTGAGCCCTCGGACTATTGGAGACCTTTACCATCAGTTTCTCGTTCGAGTTTGATCTCACTTCTTCGTTCACCTGGGCTCACTCCGATCCCACAATAATGGCCGACAATGTAACTGAGGAAGGTAGTCAAGGGGTTGCACCTGACCCCCCGTATAGGACTATGCGTGATTATTTACAACCGGAGAGGACCACCTCTCCGTCTTGTATCATTTTTCCTTACAATGCCGCGCAATTCCATTTTCGTAATGGAATGATTGAATTTCTTCAAAAAGAGTTGCGCTTGCATTTCGTGCCAACTCCTGATGGAATTAGGAGCCAAGGACCAAAGCCAAGTTTTGGCTTTGTCCTTTAAGGAAAATGGGAAGAGTTTGAGTCGTGTGACATCTAGACCCTTTAAAGAGTTTGAGTCGTGTGACATTTCTTTCCTACTCATCGCACCAACTCTTTAAAGGGTCAAATCCAAACCTTCGCTCAAGCCGAAGGTTAATCATTCGAGAGATGTTGGGAGAGATTTAATGAGGTACTTAATAAGTGCCCACATTATGGGTTCGAAAAGTGGAGATTAGTCTCCTTTTTCCACAATGGCCTTACCCTCAATGCAAAACAAATGGTGGAGACAATGTCCTCCGGCGAGTTTTTTGGTTTGGATCCGGATGATGTGTGGGCACATTTCAAATATTGTGCCGAGACCACCCAAGCGTGGGACACTTCGGACCCTAGCAAAACCAATGCCCGGTCATCCAATCCACCTTCGTCTAGCCATGGGATATATCACCTTGCCGAAGGAGATGATATGTCATTAAGAGTAGCCCAACTTTCCAAGCGTATCGAGGCAATGGATGCCAAAGCTCGGGAACCATCCCATCCTTCTCCCTCACATGTAGAGGAGTCTTGTGCCATTTGTGACGTTGACGATCACTCAACGAGGGATTATCCAACAATCCCGGCATATAAAGTGATGCTTCATGATCAAGCCAACGCGATGGCCACTTACAAGAAACAATACATGACTCCTTTAGGTGAGGGCTATAATCCTTCGTGGAGAAACCATCCGGGTTTCTCTTATGGGCATCCCCAACATTCTCAAAATCCCCCTCCCTCGAATTATCAAAATCATACCCCACCTCATAATTTTTAGCAACCATATAATCACGTTCCTCCACCCCAAGCTCAAATTCAAGGTCCCCCTCAGGGACCACCTCCTTCGGTTATACCATTATATGCTCACCCGAACAAGAGGAGCCTCGAAGAGACTCTTCGATCTTTCATAACCTCTCAATAAGCCACAAATTCTAGGCTTGAAAAGGAAATCTCCAAGTTGACCTCGGCTTTGAGTATCCAAGAGAAGGGAAAATTCCCTTCTCAACCTCAAAAGGCATTGGGGCAAAATAGTGTCAATGACACTTCGACCCCCCCTCCCGATAGTGCTAAGGCTGTGACCGTTCTTAGGAGAGGGAAATTCGTTGATAAGCCCACCCCTCCTAGTGTCCCCACCGTCGTTAAGGAGGTTTTACCCGACCCATTAGAGGTCGAAGATGCCTCCTTGAGGCAGAGAGAGGGGAAAGCCCCGTTAGAGTCGGATGTGATTTCGAAGCTTCCTAGCCCCGTGCCTTACCCTCAAAGGCTCCTGTCGCAAAAGGGGAATGTTAATAACGCTGACATACTAGAGATGTTCAAACAGGTAAAAATTAACATCCCTCTTTTAGACGCAATCAAGAAAGTCCCCGCTTATGCTAAGTTCTTAAAAGACTTAATAACCGTTAAGCGGAAATTGTTTGTAAGGAAGAAAGCCTTGTTGGCCGAAAATGTTATCTCAATAATTCAATCTGAATTACCACCTAAATATAAAGATCTTGGATGTCCCACCATTTCATGTGTGATAGGGGACTTTAAAATTGAGCAGGCTTTGCTAGACCTAGGAGCAAGTGTAAATTTGTTACCTTACTATGTCTATGAACAGCTTGGTCTAGGGGACCTCAAGCCCACAAAAATTACCCTCCAATTAGCGGATCGATCCGTTAAGGTTCCGAGGTGTGTAGTAGAAGATGTCATAATACAGGTTGACAAATTCTACTTTCCTGTGGACTTTGTGGTGCTTGACACCCATCCTACTTCTACTAGCGGTAGAACTACCCCCATTATCCTCGGTCGTCCTTTCCTGGCCACTTCCAATGCATTAATTTATACTAGGAATGGCCAAATGAACCTGACATTTGGGAATATGACCTTGGAAATGAACATCTTCAATGTTTCGAACCATGTGGGAGATTATGATGATGAAGTCCATGAGGTGGACTTTCTAGAAGAGGTGGTACAAGAGCATTTTGATGCTACATATTTTTCGGATCCCTTAGAGGGATGTCTTGTGAACCCGATTTACTTGGAGAATAGCTATTCTCATTTTGATGAAGAGGTCAAGTTTATGAGCTTGTTGTTAGATGAGGACGAGAGTGTTGATGATGTTAATTGGTGTAGTGTTTTTGAGGACTTACCCCCTCGCGATTCGTATGAAGTCCCCTCGGATGTGCGATTCCCCAAACTTGAATTAAAGCAATTGCCTTCCGAGTTAAAATATGCTTACTTAGGCGAAAATGAGACATATCCCGTTGTTGTCTCATCAAGCCTCGAGGCGGGTGAAGAACAAAGGCTGATAGACTTGTTAAGGAGATACAAGGGTGCGTTTGGGTGGACAATTGCAGATTTGAAGGGAATCAGTCCCTTGATTTGCACTCACAAAATTAATCTTGAAGAGGATGCAAAACCCTCTCGTGAAATGCAAAGGAGATTGAATTCGGTGATGAAGGAAGTTGTGAGAGCGGAGGTAATTAAGCTTTTAGATGCGGATATCATATATCCGATATCCGATAGCAAATGGGTCAGTCCAATCCATGTTGTTCCAAAGAAATCAGGAGTCACCGTTGTAGAAAACATGAATGGGGAATTGATCACTAAACGCACCACCACTGGGTGGCGTGTATGCATCCACTATAGAAAACTTAATGCAATGACATTAAAGGATCATTTTCCCCTTCCATTCATTGACCAAATGTTGGAACGCGTGTCTGGACATCCTTATTATTGTTTTCTCGATGGGTACTCGGGTTACAACCAAATCGAACTTGATCTCAAGGATCAGGACAAAACTACCTTCACATGCCCTTTTGGGACATTTTCTTACAAAAGGATGTCCTTCGGGCTATGTAATGCGCCTGCTACGTTCCAAAGGTGCATGTTGAGAATGTTTAGTGATATGGTAGAACGTGGTCTAGAGGTGTTCATGGATGACTTCAGTGTCTTTGGCAACTCCTATGACCATTGTCTTTCTATGCTAGAGAAGGTTTTGTCTAGATGTGTGGAGAAAAAGCTCGTGTTAAACTGGGAGAAGTGCCATTTTATGGTCACTAAGGGTATTGTCTTAGGTCACATCGTCTCCTCAGATGGTATTGAGGTAGACAAGGCAAAGGTTGAGGTCATTGACAACTTACCCGCCCCTAAATCTCTGAATGATGTAAGGCCTTTCCTTGGGCATGCAGTATTTTATCGCCGTTTCATCAAGGACTTTAGCTCGATTGCTAGACCCTTGTGTAATCTCCTCTCCAAGGAAACCCCTTTCGAATGGAGCGATAAGTGTCAAACAGCTTTTGAGACTCTGAAAAGTATGCTTACCACCGCTCCCATAATCCAAGCTCCTGATTGGACCCTACCCTTCGAATTGATGTGTGATGCTAGCGACTTCGCGGTTGGGGCTGTTTTAGGTCAGAGAAGTGACAAGAAACCCCATGTTATTTACTATGCGAGTCGAACTCTTAACGGTGCTCAGTTGAACTATTCGACCACCGAGAAAGAGTTATTAGCGGTCGTCTATGCGTTAGATAAGTTTTGGGCATACCTCGTGGGATCGCCCATAGTTTGTTTTACGGATCATGCGGCGCTCAAATACCTTCTGTCTAAGAAGGACGCCAAGCCGCGCTTGATTAGGTGGGTGCTCTTACTCCAGGAGTTTAATTTGACTATTAAAGATAAAAAAGGAGTTGAAAATGTTGTCTCGGATCACTCGTCGCGTTTAACATTTGAGGCACCCAAGGACCAACTCCCCATCACTGAATTCTTTTCGGATGAACAGCTGTTCTCCACTTCCTCTCTGTCGTGGTTCGCTGATATCGTGAACTACCTCGTGACAGGTTCGATTTCATCTCACTGGACCCCTCAAGAGAAGAGGAAATTCTTTAGTTGGGTGAGGAGATTCATTTTCGACGATCCGTATCTATTCAAATATTTCCCCGACCAGATCATCCGGAGATGTGTCCGGGATGATGAGTATGAGAGCGTAATTCGTTTCTTCCATACGGAGGCATGTGGGGCCACTTTTCTTCCAAGAAAACCGCCACAAAAATCTTGCAATGCGGGCTTTATTGGCCCACACTTTTTAAGGATGCACACGAATTCTGCGTTTCGTGTGATCGTTGCCAAATATTAGGTGCTATAACCCATCGAAACATGATGCCAATTTCCCCCATTCTAGAACTTGAAGTCTTTGACTGTTGGGGAATTGATTTCATGGGCCCATTCCCGCCGTCTTTTGGTAACCTTTACATCCTAGTGGCCGTAGATTATGTTTCAAAGTGGGTCGAGGCCATTGCGTCCAAAACCAATGACCATCGGGTGGTGTTGAAGTTCCTAAAGGAACACATGCTTTCGCGTTTCAGAACTCCGAAGACGATCATTAGCGACAACGGAATGCATTTTTGTAATACTCCGTTCGCTACTCTTATGCGAAAGTATGGGGTAACTCATAAAGTTGCAACTACCTACCACCCGCAAACCAATGGCCAAGCTGAATTGGCCAATCGAGAGATCAAGCACATCCTAGAGAAGATGGTCAATCCCGACCACAAGGAATGGTCTCTTCAGCTTACTGACGCTTTATGGACATATCATACGACCTACAAGACCTCCTTGGGAATGTCGCCCTTTAGACTTGTGTACGGCAAGCCATGCCATTTACCATTAAAAATCGAGCACAAGGCCTATTGGGCGATCAAGAAATTCAATTTTGATCTAGACAAGGCCGGAAAGAAGCGAATGCTCCAACTCAATGAGTTGGATGAACTCCGGAACGATTCGTACAAGAGCGCGAGAATTTATAAGCAAAAGGTGAAAGAAAGGCGCGACAAGCACATACTCCGAAAAACATTTCACCCTCTTCAAAAGGTTCTCTTATACGACTCTAGGTTGAATTTGTTCCCGGGTAAGCTAAGGTCTAGATGGACGGGGTTCGTTTGTCGTTAAGACCATCCATCATCACGGTGCAATTGAGATTGAGAACCCATCTGATGGGAAGTTGTTCAAGGTCAATGGTCAGCGTCTCAAGCCTTTCCTAGAACCATTTGACCCATGTTCGGACACGATTCCATTGTCCAACCCCGTTTACGGGGCTCTATAGGACGTCGAAATTGTGAGTTTTTGGTGGCATGTGCGGGGTGCAAAATTTTTGTCCCGGACCCTTTGTACATATATAACTCCCTCTTCGGTGTCTAAAAATCATCCCATTAGCTGCCCTATCCAACCACCCTCGAAAAAAACCTATTTCAGCAAAGCAGAAACTCAGGTCTCCATTGCCGAATCGATTCGGTTATCCACCTAATCGATTCGCCCCATTCCAGTAGCCAGCTTTGGGTTTGCGAATCAATTCGCAATTCTGGAGAATCGATTCGATAAATTAAAAGTATCAGGTCTCCATTTGCGAATCGATTCGGTTATCCACCGAATCGATTCGTCCCCCTTCTAGTGTTGAGTTCGAGCAATGCGAATCGATTCGGTTAAACACCGAATCGATTCGTTGCCTCTGTCACTTAAAGTCCCTTATTTATTTTAGGCATTCTCTTCTCATTTCTCTTCTCCCATTGCCTGCGAAATCTTCCCTCTCCCTTAACATTTCCTTTCCTCCATTCACATTCAATCCATGGCTTCTTCATCCAAAGCTTCCTCATCCAAGGTAACTACTTCATTCCTCCCTATTCAAATTCAATTCTTATTTAGTGTTCTTGGTATAGAAAGTAGGGTTATTTGGGATATTTTAAAAATTCGAATGTGATGCCAAATGCTCCATATTCTCTCATTGTTTGTGGTATAAATGCAACAAATACAACACATTTATGATGATTTGATGATTCATTTGTATTTGTTGGGGTTATTTCACATTAAACATATCATTTTCACCCTACTTTCTGTTCATAGAACACTATGTGTTCGATAAATTTCCGCTGTGAAGATTCTGTACGTTAATGCTCTATATTCGCACAATTTATCGAACATTCCTGTTGAATTGTCTTTGTTTGAGTGTGGTGTGCGTCGGTTACGTCTACTTGACCATTTTTCCCAACGCACACCATCCGAACCTAGTATCCCCAATTTTCACGAACACTTTGATTTTATGCATTACACTAATTGTGTATGTATCAAATTGACTTGCCTTGTAGGTTCCTTCGATCACCAAACCAACCTCCTATGTGGTTACTGGACGTGGAAGGGCTGGTTTTGACTCCTTCCTTTCCAAGGAAGAGATGGAATGGTACCGGGCTATGTTCAAAACCAGACGCCCGATTGCTATTGAAAAGGAAGTGATTGTTGAGGAGATGCCAGCTTCTGTGCGGCGTTTTTTGGCCAAATTCAATTGGGAGGCCCATTTGTCCATGAGAGGAGAGGTCAACGAGGACCACGTATGCCGTTTCTACGCTTCTCTGGTATCTATGCGCGGCGGCGCATATGAGGCATATGTGAGGGGGAGGAGGATCACTATCTCGAAGACCATCTTGGCCATGCACCTTAGCGGGGCGTCTGACCCCGAGCTATACCATTACCCGGTCCTTGCTGATGCGCCTCAGATTCCACCGGACCAACTCATTGCGCGTCTTGCACCCGGAAAAATTTGGGCGGGGGAAACTTTCCCCACTTCGGGCACGCCCGATATACACCGTATCCTCCATCTCATCGCAGTTAACTCTATCATCCCCACTCAGACCAAGGCGGTCCTTCGCTACAAGCAGGCCCTCTTCCTTTATAGTCTCTTATCGGATGACATGGTCATCAACTTACCCTCCCTCATTTTGCACCAAATTGTGAATGTTGCCTACAGCGAGAAGGGAACCACAACTCTTCCCTTCGCGCGTCTGATTTCCCGGATATGTAGGAATGTCGGGTGTGAGGTTTTGGGCAGCGATAAGATCCCGAGGCTGCCCAAGGTGTTCAATGATAAGACTATCGCGAAGAGCTTGGGACAGGACTATTGGGAGAGGTGAAAGAAGCGTGCCTTTGATGCCCCGGATGCCCCTCTTGCCCCTGACGCTGTGGATGCTCCTATGCCGGATATTCCGAAAGTACCTCATCCCATCCCACCGCCAGCCCCATCTACTGTAGACCCCATCGCGTACCTCGGGGTGCAGATGGATGAGTTACAGGCTGACTTCTCCGAGTTTCGGGGCACATATATGTCTAACTTTGCATCGTTCCGGGCCGATTTTTCTGCTTATCAGTGCGCGTACGAGCGTGATATATCCATGATTACTCGGGCGTAGATGGATTTATTTTCACACCTCCGAGGGGGCGAGGCTGTTGTGCCTCCGTACCTCTATGACCCTTATGCCCCTTCCGCGCCCGAGTCCCCGCACCGCCATCCAGACGATATATAGGCCGCGGTCATCTTGTTTTCTCTACTACTGAATTTTTGGGTGGTTGTTCATTTTGATTGTTGGGTGTGTACCTTTGTTGTTGTGTATTAGTGTGGGGAGGAGAGAGTACAAT
The DNA here is from genome assembly GCA_949130495.1 of Sambucus nigra. NCBI lineage: Eukaryota > Viridiplantae > Streptophyta > Magnoliopsida > Dipsacales > Adoxaceae > Sambucus > Sambucus nigra. The sequence goes on along the minus strand of OX422212.1, from coordinate 627,008,767 downwards.
TCTTGTATTTTCTAATTTTGGTTTTATTGTTCCCCATGTACACAACTCTTAATTATTAATGAAAGTACTCATGTTCAGTTTCATATTTGTTCTTGTATATCTCTGTTATATATATTATTGTTTATGGTACTAACTTGTAACAGGCATGCCATTGCTCGGTTCTCGAGTTACTCCTTACGGGGTGACTATTTTCATACCCCTTTTCCCTTTTTATCCCTACTAACATTGGGGACAATGTTTCATTCAAGTTAGGGGGTACATGGTATACCATTGTGATGCCGGTTATCATGTTAGTAGTAAAAAAAAAAAATTTAATCTACTACGATTACTTATATGATCGACATATCCTATTGTATAGCTATGAAGCATGCTTTGAGTCATTGATTTATTACCCTTTAACCCGTTATTGTTTGGATTGTGAATAGCATCATAAAATTAAAATGTGAAGCGTTGAGCATATACACAAATAATTATTTATGATTTGGTTTAAAAGCGTTTCAAATTCGTTATTCTAAGGCGCATGCTATACCCTTACAAAAGTGAAAATTGAGACTTATCATCATTTGTGAGCGTATACACCCACTCTATCTCTTTCTTGTCAATGAACTCATTGACGATCTCATTTTCTTTTCATTTGATTGCATACTAACTGATTTATCAATTGAGCATGATTTTCAATGGTGTTGAGTTCCGCGAATCACATGAAACTCTAGGAAAGGATTATAGGCCCTTATTGTTAAACCCATATGACCTTGACCTTTCCCTTAAATGTTTCCCCTAGTCAACCCCCTTGAGCCTTATTATTCCTTTCATTTCAACCCCAAATCCCTTGTCCAACTCCACATTGGAGTCCTAAACCCTTATGTACTCCTCCCATACCTTGATTAGGGATTGTTCCCGGGATTGAATGATGTTGTTTATATGGATTGCAATCAAGCTATGTGTGATCAAAGAAAATCAAAGAAAAGAAAAGAAAATCAAAGAAAAGAAAAGAAAATCAAAGAAAAGCAAAGAAAAGTATAAATATCGAATAAAATGGGTCCTTGTTGTTTCCCATTTCCCCTTGTGCATGAATATCAAAGTCTCACTCTCATGAATACATTGCTTGTGGAATTTGATTTCGATTCCTAAGTTGCCCATTAAATCCATTATCCCGCGCGATATTCCCAAATCTCCTTTGATCCTACACACATCCCTTTCTTTTCCTAACCCTAACCTAGCCTAAATTCTATACCCCCAAAAGTCCTATTTGATCCTAGGGTGATGTGATTCAAAGGTCGAACATTAGCGATAATCTGTTTAAATGCTTTTCTCTTGGTTAATATGCGATATCCTTTCATGAGATTGTATTTTTCACTTTTATATTACGTTCTTCATTGATGACATGTGTGTGGCCTAGTTTCCCTTTACAATTACTCTTAATGCCCGCATGTCCCGTGTGTGTTACATCCCATTTCTAAGTGTTTCAATTGTTGAGTGTAACAACCAGAGAGAACTTGAGTATGCATGCCTTAGCTTTTTTTATGGATTTTGAAAGTTTTGCCAAATCTAAATTACCACATGTGTCCACTTATTTCGCATTTCCATGGTTTCGATTTTTATTGAAGTTATTTGTTTAATGCCGATAATTGCCGTCTTTTGTGTGAGCTTCGTTCACTTTGTTGATAAATTGTGCTTCTTAGATATTTGTTGAGCTACGCATTGGATTTTTCAGTATCATAGTATGAGTTGATTTTATGTTTGTGGGTGTCATCCCTGGAAACCCTCACGAGCCTCACTCGTCCCCTAGGGCCACCTCGGGGTTTAAAAACGACTTATTGCATATGCTAAATGCAATCGTTCGCCTACGAAAGTGGCATTTTTCCTTTCGTTGTACATATTTCTTTTATTTTGGTTGCGATGTTGGCCCTTGTTTCTTCATACCTCATTGCTCGGGACTAGCAATGTATAAGTTAGGCGGTGTGATTCGTCACTTTTATTGTATTTTATACCCCGTTAATTTGTACATTCTAGCATTCCCGTGCATGTATTTCCCGGTTCTTATACTCATTTATTGACTAACCCATGAATTCAACGTATATACTTTGTGTGTGTCTTTATTGAGCTTTTATAGGTCTCGGGAATGCATGTTGGGAAGTTTGGTTTTGATCCGGAAAGTTTCGTTGACCCTTGCACTGTCGGGGGCATTTTGGTAATTTCAGCACTCGAGTTTTGTTCCCGATTTCTTCACGGAAGTTGTAGACCTTTTTCTTATCTTCGCGTGGCCTCCGACGGTGCTTGAATTCGACCTCGAACGAGGAAGTTACAGAAGTTTCGGTGAAGCATGGGACAACTAATGCCTATATAGGCAACTCTTCTTTTTGCAGCAGGCCCGAATCGATTCTCCATTTCCACCGAATCGATTCGGTTACATGCAGGGGCAATTCTCTACACTTCCGAATCGATTCGGATTTGGCACCGAATCGATTCGGCCCTGCATTTCCAGCTTTCCTCTTATTACTAGTTTGCCATTTTGGTTAGATTTTTGGGGGATTTATCCCTTGTTTTTCCTCTTGGGTAGGAGATTACTTTTGTTAGATATTTAGTGAGATACAAAAACACTCTCTTCTCTCTCCTAGGTCAAGTTCATTTATGGTTTTCACCAACTTGTAAGGCTTTGATTACTAGTTGAATTGTGGGTATTAATGTAAGATAAGTTCAATTACTTCATCTCTACGTGTTCCACTAGCTTTAATTTGCATTGAATTCCATCCTTTGTATTGGTTTGTGTTTCAACTAGATAACTAGTTTAACTATGTTGTTAACTAGCATGTGTAGTTTAGTTTTAATTATGAGTAGCTAGACTTGTGATTGGGGATCAAAATCCCACCTTGGATGCTTGAACTTAATATTTAGGGTTTGGTTTATAATTGTACTAATGGAACTTCATGTGTTGGTTTTGGAGTATCATAGTTTCTTAACTTCCCTTGTCATGCAAGGGCTAGTGTTTGAAGCTTTACTACAAACCCAACCCATCTAGCAATAACTAATTAAACCCTAATCCTCCATTGTTGAGTTCAGTCTCTACATGGTTGATGTTCGGACTTAATTAGTTATGCTCGATTAGAATTAATTTCAACCAAGACCTATAATCCCCTTCCTTCTGAATCCGAGGTGGGAGAATGATCCTCGATCCCCTTAATTTCTTTAACTCAAGCTTACCTTAGTTTTTTTCATAGTTCCGTAATTAGTAATTAATCATCTGATCATCAATAGTATGTTAGTGTAGAGATTACTCTCAATCACTTTTCCAAACTACCAAATCATCTTTTACACTTTAACTTTTGTGACGTTTAGAAAATCTCTTTGCCCCAATCCTGTTCTCTTAGGAGTGTTTCAATCCTTGTGGATCACGATTTCGTACTTACTGGTTATTACTTGTTGCGATAGATTTGCACTTGAATCACAAGCCATATTTTGGGCGCACCAGTTATGTCAAGCAATACTTCAAATGACACTAAATCTCATTCAAACGATATCGAATCCCATTTGAACGATCCACCGCCTTAAGTCTTTTATAAATAAGACTCTCCAAGTCCGTTTTTCTCAAGAAGTCATTTCATTTTTCATTCTGCAAGCACTGCATATCAGCAGAATACTTTTGGCTTCTTCATTTAGGGATTAAACACTTTTTGTTTTCAATTCACAAAATCCCAATATCTTTATGTGAATTGTTATGGAACCAAAATAATAACCGTGCTATTGTTCAACCTCAGTGGATGAGGAATCTCCATACCTTGTGATTCCTGGAGCATAGATCTCTGCTTGTGGACGACTTGGGATGCTAGCTGAGGTGTAGCATTGAAGGTTTGACGAAGACAGAGTGCGTTATAGTTGTGGGCGATTATCAGGTTATATGTAAGTCAATGGTCTTGTAAACTTTTCTAAGTGTTAAAAAGGTTTTTACTCAAAAATATTTTTCTCTGAATTTGTCGTCCTTGGTTTATATGCATGATTTGAATGATTTGATTGAACACTTAGATGCACGCATAGGGGGTGAATAAAATTGAATTTGGTTTGTTCCGATTTAGACACTTAATCAAATAACTGTGTTTGAATCCACTAGAAAATTGCGAACTATATTAATATTGCACTTTCTCAAATTGGTATCAGAGCAGGTTTCATTATTTTATTGTGAATTCCTTTTTTTTAAAAATTTTGATATCAATCGTTTTTGAAAATTTTAATTTTGTCGCAAGTTTGTCAATGGATCACTTATATAATTGGGTGCCCATCTTCGATGGCAATAATTATGCCTATTGGAAAGCATGTATGAAATCTATTTCAAAAGCCATAGATGAGAGAGTTTGGTTGTTGGTTGAAAATAGTTGAACTCCTCCCACCGTGACTGTTGATAATGTCACCTCTTTAAAACATGTGTCAAACTGGACTAAGGACGATTGTAAATTGCCTAACTTTAATTCCGGTTGTTTGCATGCTTTTTCTGGAGCCTTCACTACCTAGGAACTTCGCCTTTTAATGATGTGCACAATGTCTAAAAATGCATTGGAATTTTAAAAATTAAAACATGAAGGTACAACCGCTGTTAAAGATTCAAAATTGCAAAATCTAGCCACCCAATTTGAGACCATTACTATGTTAGAGTGTGAGACTTTTGATGAGTTTTACGCACGTTTGTTGGACATTGTAAACACCAATTTTAATTTGGGTTGGGTAATTAACAAAAATATGGATTGTGAAAAAGATTTTTTGATCCCTTACAAAACTCTTTATTCCGAAAGTCATTATTTTTAACTCGATAGGAAGTTTGAGCACACTTTAGTTAGAAGAGTTGGTAGATGATCTTCAAACTTACGAGTTAGATATGCTTCCCCAAACTGTCAAACATAAAGATAAAGGTATTTCACTTAGGTCACAGTCCCGATCGAGTGATGATGTTTTGTGGCAGAGAGATAAGAAAAAAAGTGAGGTTGTGTGAGTCCGAGTTTAAGGACGAGTCTGATTTTGAGATGTCCTTACCTGCAAAACTTTTTAAAAAGTTTCTCAAAATGTCTGAAGAAAATTCTTCCAATAAAAAGAGATCTTTTGAGGAAAATAAAAAGAAAGAGGAGGCTAAAGAAATAATTTAGGTGAATGAGATCAGGTTCTTTGAGTGTGAGGGTAGAGGAAACATAACTAAAGAGTGCCCTACTAGGATAAGAAGAAAGGGCAAAGAAACTTCCATGCCCGCCACACTTAGGGATAGTGAGGGAGATGAGGAAGATGAGGTAGATGAGTCTAGTAAAGGTTTAGCACATGGGATGTGCGTAGATTTTTCGTGTCATGTGAGCACACCCACTTCGTCCCATGATAATATTATTCACGAGATCAATGGTGATTAGTCGAGTGTTTCTAGTGGGGATGAGAGTGAGTTTAAGATTGGAGATGAAAGTGAGATCCAAGAAGATTTTAGGGATTTGTACACCGAGACCATGAAAACAAAGAAGTCTAATAGGTCATTAGGTCATCAGGTTTTTGATTTGGAGATAGAGAAAGAAGGTTTAGGGGGGGGGGGGGAGTGTGACTTGACCGACACATTGTCTAGTCCGATGACAGGTGTATCCCAACTCGAGAGTGATCTCGAACGTGCCCGGTAGGCCAAAGTGCCTTTAGAGAATGCATCTAATATAGTTAAAAATATGGTTCTCAATAACATTTTGGGTAGTGGTGAGATTTTTGGAAAAGTTCATGACGATGTATCCACTTCTTTTGTTGCACCCGAGCCAGTTCCCACTTTAGTGAAGGATTCACATGGTTCTCATCCTAACCCACCTAGGCATCCCGTTAGGAGATCACTTCGTAGAATTTTTAAGAAAGGTGTTCCTAGGCCCGTTTATGTCTGCGACCATTGCAAAAAGAAAAGGACACCTTAGGGAGTTTTGCTTTAAATTAGGTTATGTGTCACACCTTGCTCCTACACATGTTCTAACATATGCACCCACCCATGATACTTTGTTTGAACATAATGATTGAGAGTTTTCACATATTCGAGAGTAAGTAAAGTTTTTGGTAAAGACTTCACATGATTTGATGGAGTTGTTTCAAAAGATGTCACCATCTTTGGAAAATTCTACCGCACCTACCGGTTGAGGTCTAGACGTATTTGTTAGCATAATGTGACTTACATGATGAAATTTTTGCCTATTTCTACTATGTACCATTTTCTTTGTACTTTGTTAGCATTTTTTATTTATTTTTCTTAATTTTAGCATTGTTTGAGATTTGTTTGCCCATTCTAGGAATTGTTTTCTCAAAATTTTCGTTACTGGACAAAACGACATTATTTTTTAGGATTATTGTGTTCTCATTTGAATGATATCACATATCGCGTGAAGTTATCGTTCTAAAGACAACGTTTTTTGTTCGAGTGACTTTGTGTTTCTTTTGAACGACCTGTTAGGTTCTCTAAATTTCTCTGTTTGTAGTCCCCTGGTTCATATTGATATAACATTTGGTATTGTTGGGTTGCTTCTGAACAGTGTTTGAAAAATACAAAAAGATTTTGTTTTTACGAAATATTTTGAAAAATCCAAAAAGTGTTTTGTATGTTGTTTGCACCTTATATGAATTGACATTTAGGATGATCGAGTCACAATTTCATTTCACTTATCCATGTGACTATTTGATAGAGTTTTGAGATAATATGTTATGTCATTCATGTGCTTTACAAAGTTTGTATTCTTTGAGATGATATATAGTGTTGATAACTACATGTTTGACTTATCTGTACTTTATTGCACACATGCACGGATTTATTTGACTTTTGTGCTTGTCTATCACAAATTGTTTGAGTGTTTCCATCTCAATTCTGTCTATGTAACGAACCAAATGCGATAAAATTTAACAAGAAAATACGGAACGTTATAAACCGTTTGTGAGGTTGTCTGATTTATTTTGAAAAATGGAAAAGGGTTGTGAAAGGTATTTAATTTTTGTCCTATGCGATAAAGCCACCATTTAAATGGACCTAAAATTGAGAAATTAAAAATTATCCGGGCTCCAATGAGGTTTAAAAGAACCCGAAAAAATTGAAAGGCAATAAAAGAAAATTTTGCCAAAAATGGGCCAATAGATTTTAGTTTCATCACCTAATAAGTAAAATAAAATGCATTATCCTTTAATGAGGGAGTTTGGGTGGAATTTAATACGGTTTGCACGTCCTTAAAAGTCATGAAAATGCATTACATAGTTTTGGATGTTATTGGTGTGGAAATCATTTATACTTTGATTTGTTGATATGATTAGGATGATGTAATTTAAATTCAATAATTTCACACCTAAGGACTATTTGATGTTCATTCGTTAGGAGTACACTCATGCATCGTGTACACATGCCATGATTGAGTCGATTTTCCTATTGAATTTGTTCACACCCATTCATTCTGTTTCCATGATTTGGTTATCTTAGTGTAAATTCATAGTGTGTGATTTTTGTAGCATTATATTTGAATTTTTGTATGAAAAAATTGAAAAATAAAAAATAGTTTGTTTGCCTGACCTTAAGTCTTGGAACTCAAATGTGTTCAAAAATATCCATCAGCGGGTTAAAAATGTTGAAGATTTGCTTATTTCCAAAGAAAGTGCATATGATATGGATCCAATTACAGAAAACAGGTTAGAATTTTTCAAAGCAAAAGAACTTTTTAACAAAGAATTGAGTATGGAGGAGGATTTTTGGCGTCAAAAGGCAAGGGTTAAGTGGGCTAATGAAGGGGATTATAATACTAGTTTTTTCCACTCTATGGCTAAGGTGAAAAAAAATAAACTTCTTATCCATAGCATTCAAACTGAGGATGGTGTTAAGATTGATAATCATCTTTTGGTTGAAGAAGAATTAGTGAATCATTTTAAACATATTCCCACGCAGTCCCCAGATTATCCAATGGATTTTAGTCTTTTGGAGGTCATTCCATCTACAATTTCACAAGAGGACAATGTCATGCTTACCAGAATTCCGGATTTAGAAGAGATTAAAGCCACTGTCTTTGGTATGGACAAAAATAGTGCGGCGGGCCCGGATGGTTTTAATGGATGGTTTTTCCAACATTGTTGGGACATTATTAAAACTGATATTGTTAATGCTATTGTGTCCTTTTTTGCAGGTCATGACATCACAAGAAGTTGGTCCGCTACAAATATTATTCTCATTCCAAAAAAATCTAACCCTAGCTTTTGTAGAGATTATAGGCCTATTAGCTTATGTAATTTTTGTAATAAAATAATTACAAAAATCATGAATAATAGGCTTGCAATCTTGCTTCCAAAAATCATCTCGTTTTCTCAGGCGGGTTTCGTCAAAGATCGCAACATTATGGATAACATTCTTTTGGCCCAAGAGCTTATGGCTAATTTCAACAAGAAAGTCCGGGGATCCAATGTTCTAATCAAATTAGACATGTCGAAAGCTTATGATCGTGTGTCCTGGTTATGTATTACTAAAGTTCTCCGAGCATTTGGCTTTTCAGAAATTTGGATCGATCTCGTTTGGCGGGATATATCGAATTGTTGGTATTCCATTTGTGTTAACGGAAAAGCTTATGGTTTTTTCAAATCAAATTGTGGTGAGCGTCAAGGTGACCCACTTTTTCCAAGCCTCTTTATCATAGTGACTGAGATTCTCCCTAGACGTCTTCATAAACTCATGGTTCAAGGTAATGTTAAAAAAATTTCAATTCCAGTGGGTTGCGATATCATCTCTTCTCTGTCCTTTGTCGATGACTTTTTTATTTTCACCAATGGAAGTAAGAAAAGCCTTCTTGGCTTAATGAAGTTTCTAGACCAATATGAAGCTACCACTGGCCAAATTCTTAACAACTCGAAAATAAGTTTTATATGTCCGAATCATACTGCCAATGCTCGTCGCCATATCATCAAGACCGTTACTGGTTTTAAGGAGTCGGCTCTGCCAATTAATTATCTCGGTGTTCCGCTATACACTGGTAGGAGGACTGCTGCTCTCTTTCACAGATTGGAGGCTGTAATGCGACAAAAATTTGATACTTGGTATGGGAAACTTCTTAGTCATAGCGGACGACTGGTTTTGCTTACGGCATCGTTGCAGTCCATGTCATTCCACCTCTTCTGTGTCCTTAATCCACCTATAGCGGTCATTCAGAGATTATAGAGGCTGTTCGCCAACTTCATCTGGGGTTACGACGAAGGAAACCCAAAGAAAAAATGGATCAGCTGGGGTCGCATATGCTTGCCTCATTCAGACGGTGGTGTTGGTATTAAAAAATTGGAAGACATCATAAAGGCTTATTCTTGTAAACTTTGGTCTTCCTTCTACAAAGCTAATGGTACTTGGGCTCGGTTCATGCAGCAAAGATACAGGTCACTTGCTGATTTTGGTTACGGATTACCCTCCTATTCAAGTCCAATATGGAGGAGAACACAAAAATGTTGGGATTGTCACCATGATAATGTTGACGACAATAATTCAAATTTATGGTTAGCAAATGAAGAAGGCAAGTTCACTATTAAATCAGCATGGAATATTATTCGTCACAAGGATTGTACTCTTTTCTCATTCTCAATCATTTGAAATCCAAGAATTTTTCCAAAAGTTTCGTTCTTTATGTGGCGTCTTCTTCAACAGGCTCTTCCTTTAGATTCAAAATTGAAAACTATGCATATCTTCTTGGACTCAAAATGTAGATGCTGTCCTATTCCTTTAAAAGAAGATTTTGATCACTTATTCGGTTCAAGTTCTATTGCTCAACAAGTATGGAAACACTTCTCAGGCATGATGGGGTATAAATTTGAATTTTCCTCTATAAAAGGACTTCTTATGTCTTGGTGGATAAATACAACAGGGAAAAACATTATATCGCTTCTATCTATTATGGTTCCTTATTACATTTGTTGGAGGATTTGGTGTGCGCGAAACAAAAAAGAATATGAAGAAGAACAAATGCCATGACATCCCGATTTTATTTATGTGATTTATTCTTTTCCTTGTCGATTTTGGACAAACAAAAAGGGGGAGAACAAATTATGACTTTAAGGGGGGAGTTTAAGTACGGGGGAGATTTAACTATGCTTTCAAGATTATGCTTGTATCATTTCAAACTCGATACATCACGAGGTTTTACTTTGTCTCATGTATGTAGGTACAATTGAAGATTATTATGTTGCACACCCTCATGAGAAAAACTTGAACTTTGGAAAAGTTGAAAGTTGAAGAATTGAAAAAGTTTGAAGACTTTTCGTTTACCTTTTCAGTTTTGGGTTCATGGGAGGGTATATTTGTCTATTTTATTTGATATTTGATAATTCAGATATTTTTATTTTGTACCGGCATATACATAGGGGGAGATTTGTAAGGACATTCTTGTCTGTTATCAATTCGTATGTCATATATCATAACATCATTGAAAAAGTTCAAGAACACATTCACATCAAGACGGATCTGAATAATCAAGGTTTTTCAACTTTCAAGCCTCCCCTGGATTTACTTTAGTAAGGTTTTATTTTAGAGTACCTAATAACGCAGTTAGAGTATGAGGATATTTTTCATGAAAATTTTTCTAAGTGTTGGAGCGGAGATTTAATTATTTTTCGTAAAAAAATATATTTTTGAAGTTTTTGAGGCGGTGCATTTACGACAAAAAGAAAAAGAAAAATATTTAGTTAATAAGGCTCATTCGAATGACAACCTATGTCGTTAAAACGACATGCTATGTTGCGCGATACTTCAAACGACATTGGATCTAGTTCAAACGACATACAATCTCATTTGAATGAACCATCGCCTTAAGTCTTTTATAAATTGGACTCTCCAACTCCGTTTTTCTCAACAAGTCATTTCATTTTTCATTCTGCAAACACTTCATATCAGCATAATACTTTTGGCTTCTTCATTTAGGGGTTAAAATACTTTTTGTTTTTAATTCACAAAGTACCAATATCTTTATGTGAATTATTTTGGAACCTGAAGAACAGCCGTGTTACTGTTCTACCTACATGGAAAAATCATCTACATACCTTGTGATTCCTTGAGGGAACTCCCTGGTGATTAGTGGATACTGAGCGTAGATATTTGCGTGTGGATGACTTGGACTGTGGGCTTAGGTGTAGCTTCGAAGGTTTGATGAAGACACCGTGCGTTACACTTGTGGGTGATTATCAGGTTAAATGTAAGTCAATGGTCTTATAAACTTTTCGAAGTGTCAAAAAGGTTTTTACCCAAAAAATCTTTTTTCTAGAATTTGTCGTCTTTGTTTCACTTGCATGATTTGAATGGTTTGCTTGAACACTTAGATACATTCATAGGTGCTGAATAAAATAGAATTTAGTTTGTTCAAATTTAGACACCTAATTAAATAAGTGTGTTTGAATCCCCTGGAGAATTACGAACTAGATTGATATTCCACTTTCTTAAATTGGTATCATAGCGGGTTTCACTATTTTGTTGTGAATTCCTATTTTTTTTAAATTGTGATATCAATTGTTTTTAAAAGTTTTGATTTTGTCGCAAGTTTGTCAATGGATCACTTATATAATAGAGTGACCATGTTTGATGACGATAATTATGCCTATTGGAAAGCATGGATGAAATCTGTTTCAAAAGCCATAGATGAGTGAGTTTGGTTGTTGGTCGAAAATAGTTTGACTCCTCCCACCGTGACTGCTGATAATGTCACCTATTTAAAACATGTGTCAAACTGAACTGAGGACGACTATAAATTGCCTAACTTTAATTCCGGTGATTTGAATTCTATTTTTGGAGCCTTCACTCTTGACGAACTATGTCGTTTTATGATGTACACCACATTTAAAATTCCGTGGGATGTTTTAAAATTGAAACACGAAGGTACAACCGCTGTTCAAGAGTCAAAATTGCATAATCTAGCCACCCAATTTGAGACTATTACTATGTTAGAGTTCGAGACTTTTGATCAGTTTTACGCAAGTTTGTCAGACACTGTCAACACCAATTTTAATTTGGGTGAGGTAATGAATAAGAAATGGGTTGTGAAAAAGATTTTGAGATCCCTTCCAAAATGCTTTATTTCGAAAGTCATTATTTTAAACTCGATAGGAAATTTGAGCACACTTAAGTTTCAAGAGTTGGTAGGTGATCTTCAAACTTATGAGTTAGATATGTTTCCCCAAACTATCAAACCTAAAGATAAAGGGATTGGAATTAGGTCACAGTCCCGATCGGGTGATGATGTTTTGTGTAAGAGAGATAAGAAAAAAAATTGAGTTTATGTGAGTCCGAGTCTAAGGACGAGTATGATTTTGAGATAGCCTTACTTGCAAAAATTTTTAAAAAGTTTCTCAAAATGTCTGAAGAAAATTCTTTCAATAAAAAGACATATTTTGAGAAAAATTAAAAGAAAGAGGAGGCTAAAGAAAGTAGTAAGGTGAATGAGATCAGGTTCTTTGAGTGTGAGGGTAGAGTTCACATAACTAAAGAGTGTCCTACTATGATAAGAAGAAAGGGCAAAGAAACTTCCATGCCTGCCACACTTAGGGATAGGGAGGGAGATGAGGGAAATGAGTCTAGAAAAGGTTTGGTAGATGGGATGTGCGTAGCTTTTTCATGTTGTGTGATCACACCTACTTTTTCCCACGATAATATTATTCACGAGAGAAATGGTAATGAGTCGAGTGTTTCTAGTGGGGATGAGAGCAAGTTTAAGAGTGGAGATGAAAGTGAGTTCCAAGAAGATTTTAGGGATTTGTACACCGATACCTTGAAAACAAATAAGTGTAATAGGTCTTTAAGTTTTCAGGTTTTAGATTTGGAGAGAGAGAAAGAAGGTTAAAGGGGGGAAAGTGTGACTTGGCCTACACATTGTCTAATCTGATGACAGGTGTATCCCAAATCGAGAGTGATCTCGAACGTGCCCGGGAAGTCAAAGTCTTTCTAGATAATGAATCTAAGAAGGTTGAAAATATGGTTCTCAATCCCATTTTGGGTAGTGGTGAGAGTTTAGGAAAAGGTCATGACGATGTATCCACTTCTTTTGTTGCACCCGAGTCGGTTCCCACTTTAGTGAAGGATTCACATGATTCTAATCCTAACCCACCTAGGCATCCCATTAGGAGAGAACTTCGTAGAATTTTTAATAAAGGTGTTCCTAGGCCTATTTATGTCTACTCCCATTGCAAAAAGAAAAGGAAACCTTAGAGAGTTTTCCTTTTGTGTCATGCCTTGCTCCTACACGTTCTCACACATGCACCCACCCATGATACTTTTCTTGGACATAGTGATAGAAAGTTTGCACATATTCGAGAGCAAGGAAAGTTTTTGGTAAAGACTTCACATGATTTGATGGAGTTGTTTGAAAATATGTCACTATATTTGGGAAATTCTATCGCACCTACCGGTTGAGGTCAAGACATATTTGCTCGCATAATGTGACTTACATGATGAAATTTTTGCCTATTGCTACTATGTACCATTTTTGATTGATTTTCTTAATTTTAGCACCGTTTTAGATATGTTTTCCCATTCCAGGAAATATTTTCTCAATTTTTTTGTTATTGGACAAAACTGCATTATTTTTCGGGATTTGTGTGTTCTCATTCGAAGGAGATCATATGTCGCGCGAAGTCATCATTCTAAGGACAACAGTTTTCATTCGAGAGACTTTTTGTTTCATTTGAATGAACTGTTAGGTTTTTGGATTTCTCTGTTTGCAGTCCTCTGGTTCATATTGATATAATATTTTGTATTGTTGGATTGCTTTTGAACAGCGTTCGAAAAATACGAAAAGATTTTTGTTTTTACGAAATATTTTGAAAAATCCAAAAAGAATTTTGTATTTTGTTTGCACCTTATAGGAATTGACATTTAGGATCACCGAGTCACAATTTCATTTCACATATCCAAGTGATTATTTGATAGTGTTGTGAGATAATATGTTGTGTCATTCATGTGCTTTACAAAATTTGTATTCCTTGAGATGATATATAGTGTTGCTACCTACATATTTGACTTATTTGTCCTTCATTGCACACATGCACGGATTTATTTGACTTTTGTGCTTATCAATCACATATTGGTTGAGTATTTCCATATCAATTCTGTATATATAACGAACCAAATGCGATAAAACAAGACAAGAAAATAGCGAATGTTTTAAATCGTTTGTGAGGTTGTGTGATTTATTTTGAAAAATGGAAAACGGTTGTGAAAGGTATTTCATTTACTTCCTTTACGATAAATCCACCATTTAAATAGACTTAAAAAGTGAGGAACTAAATATTATCCGGGGTTCAATGAGGTTTAAAAGAGCCCGAAAAAATTGAAAGTCAATAAAAAGAAAATTATGCCAAAATGGGCCAATTGATTTTATTTTCGTCACCTAATAAGGAAAATAAAATGCATTATCCTTTAATGAGGGAGTTTGGGCGGAATTTAATACGGTTTGCACATCCTTAAAATTCATGAAAATGAATTACATAGTTTTGGACGTTATTGGTGTGGAAATCATTTATACTTCGATTTGTTGATATGATTAAGACGATGTAATTTAAATTCAACAATTTCACACGTAAGGACTATTTGATGTTCATTCGTTAGGAGTACACTTATGCATCATGTACACATGCCATGATTTCCACACCTAAGGACTATTTTTGTAGCATCATTTTTGAATTTTTTGTTTGAAAATTTTGAAAAATCAAAACTAGTTTGTTTGCCTTAGTTTACCATGACACCCCGATTTTATTTATGTGATTTATTCTTTTCCTTATCTACTTCGGACAATTAAAAAGGGGGAGAACAAATTATTACTTTATGGGGAGTTTAAGTATGGGGGAGATTTGATTATGCTTTCATGATTACGCTTGTATCATTTCAAACTCGATACATCAAGATGTTTTACTTTATCTCATTTGTGTAGGTACAATTGAAGATCATTATGTTGCACACCCTCATGAGAAAAACTTGAACTTTGGAAAATTTGATTGTTGAAAAGTTGAAAAACTTTGAAGAGTTTTCGTTTACCTTTTCAGTTTTGGGTTCATGGGAGGGTAGATTTGTATATGTCATTTGATATTTGACAATTCAAATATTTTTATTTTGTACCGACATATATATAGGGGAGATTTGTAAGGACATTCTTTTTCGTTATCAATTTGTAGGTTGTATATCGTTACATCATCGAAGAAGTTCAAAACACATTCACATCAAGACGAATCCGAATAATCAAGGTTCTTCAACATTCAAGCCTCCCATGAATTTACTTTAGTAAGGTTTTATTTTAGAGTACCTTAATTGCACTTAGAGTTTTGGGATATTTTTCAAAAAATGATTTCTAAGTGTTGGTGCAGAGATTTAATTATTTTTCGGAAAAAAATATATTTTTGATGTTTTTGAGGCAGTGCATTTACGGGACAAAGAAAAAGAAGAAGAAAAATATTTAATTAATAAGGCTCATTTGAACGACAGCCTATGTCGTTGAAATGACAGGCTATGTTGAGCAATACTTCAAACGACATTGGATCTAGTTCAAACGACATTCAATCTCGTTTAAACGATTCACCGCCTTAAGTCTTTTATAAATAAGACTCTCCACCTCCGTTTTTCTCAAGAAGTCATTTCGTTTTTCATTCTGCAAACACTGCATATCAACATAATGATTTTGGTTTCTTCATTAAGGCCTAAAACCATTTTTGTTTTCAATACACAAAGTCCCAATATATTTATGTGAATTATTTTGGAACCCGAAGAACAACCGTGTTTTTGTTCAACCTCTGTGGAGAGAGGATCTCCATACCTTGTGATTAGTGGATACCGAGGGTAGATATTTGTGTGTGGATGACTTGGACTGTGGGCTGAGGAGTGGCTTTGAAGGTTTGACGAAGACACCGTACGTTACACTTGTGGGTGATTATTAGGTTGTATGTAAGTCAATGGTCTTGTGAACTTTTCAAAGTGTTAAAAATATTTTTATCCGAAAGGGATTTTTTTGGAATTTTTCGTCTTTGTTTTACTTGCATGATTTGAATGATTTGATTAAACACTTAGATTCATTCATAGCGGGTGAAATAAAATTGAATTTGGATTGTTCAAATTTAGACACCTAATTAAATAAGTGTGTTTCAATCCATTGGATAATTGCGAACTAGATTGACATTGCACTTTCTCACATTCACTTCATTTGGGTTATAAATTCTTTTTTTCGTACCGATGATAATCCATAACTCCCCGCTTTATTTTATTCCTACACAAATGAAAATGCGTATTCTTATTTCATTTCCACTAACCATTCAACAAAGATTCATGTTAGTGAATAAAATCTTGCGAACATCACAAAAAAAATTTGTACCTTTAATTGTATCTTGAATTTTTATTTCATTTCCACTAACTATTCAAAAAATTTGTACCTTGAATTATACCTTCAATTTTGTAGGGATTTGAACATGGAAATATCTTAAGTTGTAATGAACATATCTTCATGCATGATTTATTTATTTGCTTGACTTTCTGGGCATATAATAGTTTATTTGTCTCATATCAATATTGTTAAAATATCAATTGAGGAACCATTACTAACACGACCCTCACGAACCTATCTTTTGATGTTTATAATTAAAGAAACATTAGATGAGATACTGTTAGCAATGAGATCAAAAATCTTAAGTGGATTGGGAAGAGATCCAACGAGATGGTGTGATCGAATACTTGAGTTACTATCCCAGCTAGAATGATTAACGTTTGAAAATCTGGTAATTTGTTCGCTAGTAGAAACATCACAAACTGGCTTCTTATGGGGGGGGGGGGGGGGGGGATAGTTTTGGTTGGAAAACATCCTCAATCCAATTATGAACACACTTGGGATCACGTCCATATGAACGACCTTCTCTTTTATTGGAAAGATCTTATTCAGAAAAGATGCATGAATAGGTGGCTTTGTCTTAAATGTTAATATTTTTTGGTGTATTTTTTATTTTAAACACTTTCAGAAACAATTATCTCCATATCTCATTTTAGCTTTTTTTTTATTTCAACCTTATCTTTGTAGATCATAGTAGAACCAATATAGAGAACTGATAAAATCTTAAATGTATATATAGGTGACGCATCTCCATCTTTATGGGATTCGTTAAGCTCAGAACAATACCGATTTGGTCAAAACAACGATTGCATTAATCAGTCAGAATAGTACCGATCCTATGCAACAAATGCATTAACAACTATAAGAAAGGTATGTACGGATATCTTCCCATATTCTTGTCTGTGTACATCGTTGAGGCCATTTCAATAATTTTTAATTATCAAATAAGAAATGTGTATGGTAGTTAATTAGTCACTCAGGTACAAAAACCATTATTCTTGATCTTAATAATGATATCAGAAATTGTCATATTTTGAATTAACGTTTTGTTTGGATATTGTTAGGGTCGTACTTTTATGATGAATATGGATAATTCATTGGGAGAATGTGGGAAATTCTAAGGCGTCTATTTCTTCTGATTAAGGATGGTTCATGGTTGGCAATTAAAATTTTCTTTACATTGTCTATAATATTTTCTATTATGAGATTTGTTTCTTCATTTCTGTTTTTGTTTATGATCAATCTTCACCAATTGTTTTTGAGATGTAGTTTTAATATTATCAATGGAGTTTTTATTGTAATTGTTGATCCAACTTGAAATATGTCTTAAGTAGTGTTTGGATAAATAGGTAAGTTTTTTTGTGCATTTGATGTTTCAACATATTATGCGATAGCTCTATCTACACCGAAGAATTCTGTGATATCATCTTTATAAGTATTATGTTATAACACATTGTACTATAAATAATTTTGATATTTATTATTGTGAAATGTTATGGTGAAATTGATTAATGTTGATTTTGAAAAGTGGCAGGGCATTTTCCCTATTGTCATTGAACATTTTCTAAATTGGGTTTTGGCTAAAATACTGCACATTACTTCAAATATCTTATTGTTGATGCCAGAAATTATCTGCCTATGTTAACCAATCAAAAGTGAGCATGTGTCCTCATACGTGGCAAAAGTCCTACTCAGCAAGAAGTAAATTGGTCGACCAATATATTGAATGCCAACCAACACAAAGAAGGCTGACAAACAAGATAACGAAGTGTCATGATCCCAAGGGTCATACTACACATGGTTTATAGAACCAATCATCACAGTTATTATGTAACGATGTAAATGCTTAATTATATAAAATCTTTTCGTCCCTTCACATTCCAACCCTTAACCTCCAAGTCACTATAAATACATTGTATCACATTCATCAAAAGGGGGGTCGAATGGATTCTGGGATATTCTTACCTATAAGAATACATTGCTTTTTGTAACCAAAAACATCAATAAAATAACAGGGGACGTAGATTTCTTACATAGCTGAACCACTTTAAAAACCTTATGTTTATTTATCATTAAATTTTTTATCTCTTATTATAAAATTAAATCGAGTCTAGTTTTTTACATCAACAGATTTCCATTGTCCGTGGGAACGAGTTTCTAATTGTCGTTCTTACTCTTACATACTCTTGTTCAAAGTACGATGACTGACCCTCGGTCTAGTATCAAAAATGAAGGTAATCCACATATTCCACCTGCTCTGCTCGTGGTAACAGACCTAACTAGAATCCAGACAAGTATAGCTAGAGGACAAGAAGCCATGTAAAACACGGTGAGTTAATTGGATCAGTCATTGTAAGTTAGGTCCCTAACCTTTACCTGAAAACCCTTGACCAGAAGAGAAATGTCGCTTCCACCTCCAAGATCTATCAGACATAGTTATTACAGATCTTCACGAGACACCTTTTATTGTCCAGGAACATATCCATTGCTCAAGTTCACAGAACCCTATGATATCCATTATTTTTCTTAGAAAAGGCCAAATGTCTTTTAAAGTCTATGCAGAGCTTAGACCTCTAATCATTTGGGACCTCGAGCAAATAAAAATCCTCCTAGGGCATTATTTAGGAACACTCAACACTCAGCCAATCAACATGAGGCCTCACTCAAATTAAGATCATGTGTTCGATGATCTGTACACATCAAGAAGACCTCTAAGGAGGATAATTCAGTGCAGACACATGGTCGGCACAGCCGCACTGATTTTCATAGATCCGAGGAAGGGAATACACCCTGGAAAGGGTAAATCCAGAGGTTAGAAGGTCAGCTGGGGGAAATGGAGAAAGCAAATAATCCTTTGCAGCAGAGTTTTGTTAAAGGATCCCCATTTCTTCACGGAATTGTGAATTTTCCTACTCCATCAAAATTTAAACCTCCTATGGTCACTCCCAAATAGGATGGTAAAACTGATCCAGTTCTCCATGTTGAGAAACATCAAGCTATGGATGGTATCTATTCAGTCCCTCATGAAATGAGGTGCATAGCATTTTCAACTACCACTACGGGTTTAACCCAAATATGGTATATTAACATGCTCCAAGGATAAATTGCCACTTTCAGTCAGCTTGACGAACTATAAATTAGCAACTTTTGTTTTGGAGCTAAGCCAGTGAAAAGAGTAGCTCATCTTGTAAGTGTAAGGAAGCAAGTGGGGGAAAGTACCAGGGAATACACAATGCATTTTCATAATAAATTTTTTAAGGTGATCGATTATGAGGAAAAAAAGTCATCATTGATTTTAAGAGTGGCTTGTTTCTCAAGAAACTATATTATACATTGCCTAAATATCCTCCTAAAATAATGGTTGAACTCATGACAAATGTAGCATACATAATGAATACCGTGGAATCTATGGCTGCAAAATAGAGCCCAACCACGAAGCTTAACACTAAGCCTGATAAGAAGGAGCAAAAGGAGAAGAATGAGCAAAAGATGAAGAATGAAGACAAGCTAAAAAAATATGGAACCTACACTCCATTCAGTGTTAGCATTCACCATATCTTCGAATAAATCAAGCACAATAAGGATTTGTGATGGCATGAGAAGTTAAGGGCGCCTCATAACAAAAGGGATAAATCCAAATATTGATAATTCTATAAGGATCATGGTCATATAACTAATAAGTGCATTGCTTTGCAAAATAAGATAGAATTCCTCATTCATCGAGTAAAACTCAATAAATTTATTAATCAGAGAGATGGCAGAGAACCTAAAAGAAGGTCAATTTCTTCATGAAGCCTAGAGATGATAGGAAGATAAATCATGAAGACGACTATAGAGATGATCCCGACCTGCCGACGAAGACCAAGTAAATAGAATGTGAGGTAGATATGATCATTTTTGGTTCATTTGATTATCATATGATTACAGGTGGCGATGCAGGAAGAGGTTCTCACACTGTTGAAAGGAAAGCTTACTTGAATGAAGCCCACGATTGCTCCTATATCTAGAGGAATAATCTAAATGAAGATCATCGGTCGAGAAAGGTCAATAAAGAAAAACTGGTGATTAGATTTTTTAAAAATGATCTATCTTGTGTACTTTATCCCATAATGAGAATCCGGGATATTATCATCATCGGAGTTTTCATTGACAATGGGAGTTTAGCCAATATTATGTTCTCTCCTTATTTTCAGAGTTTGGATTTGATGCACGACCAACTGGAACCCTATCATAGGCCATTAATATGCCTTTATAGTGAAAAAGTTTACCCATTGGGAATAATCAAGCTATAAGTGTTGATCGGCACTTTCCTAGTGACTCATAAAGAAAAAATATATTTTTTCGTGATGGATACGAATATTGAATCTGCCAATAATGTGATCCTCATCCGGGTAGGATTGAAGAAGTTTGAAGTCGTAACATTAACCGTCAATCAATGCTTGAAGTTACTAACTCATTTTAGTCTATGTATTATGAAAGGCCACCAAAAAGTTGCTAGAGAGTGTTACTACTCATCAACTGAGCAAGAAGAAATGATTGAATTGAAGAAGAAGAAGAAGACTATAACTTACCAGGTGGATACTACTGAGCCTAATGGTGAATTTGAGGTTAAAACCCTAGATCCACTAGATAAAACAAAGTTGGTCAAGGGAAAAATCATGGAAGAAACTAAAAGCATCAATCCAGACAATGATAAAATAGAAAGGACTACACAAGTCGGCTTAACATTGGATCCCATACTTAGACAAGAGTTGATTATGTTCCTGAGGCAACAGAGACATGTATTTTCTTAGAGCTAAGAGGATATGCATGGGATTGATCCTAATTTCCTTTGTCATGAATTCAACCTCATCAAGAAGTCCAAGTCGATCAAGCAGAGATATCGAGTTTTAGTCCTGAAAAGAATCAAGCTATCCAAGAGGAAGTGGATAAGCTGCAAAAAGTCCATTTATTTAAGATGTGAAGTATCCAAAATGGTTGGCCAACATTATGTTGGTGAAAAAGAAGAATGATAAATGGAGGATGTGCACGGATTTCACTGATTTGAATGAAGCTTGCCCAAAAGATCATTTCGCTTTGCCTAGAATTGATCAGTTGGTGGAAGCTACATCATGACATGAGCTTTTAAGCTTTATGAATGCCTATTCTAGTTATAACCGGATAAAAATGAAAATAGGAGACAGGGAAAGTACAACCTTCATTACCCCTCAAGTAACTTATTGTTGCGATGTAATGCCTTTTGGTCTAAAAAATGCAGGTGCAACATATCAAAGGTTCACCACACCAAAACTGGCGAATGGTCACGACCAAAATCCCTAACCAAGACTGTAGGTAGCGGACTTGGGTCGTGATCATTTCGGGCGCGACTAATTTCGTGGGTCACGGCCCAAGTCTCTAACAAAAAAATGGTCGCGGATCACAGGGATCATGGCAGATGGTCGCGAACTTAGGCCATGACCCATATCGCGACGGGGAAAAAATGGTCGTGGCCTTCGTTTATGACGCACAACCGTGACGAAAAAAAGGAAAAAAATGGTTGTGGCCCAAGTCCATGACCCACAACCGTGATAAAAAATGGTCGTGAACAAAGTCCGTGACCCTCACCGCGACGAAAGAAAGGAAAAAAAAAGGTCGCGGACTTTGGCCGCGACCATTTTTCGTCATGGTTGGGCATTACGGACTTTGGCCGTGACAATTTTTATGCGTGATGGAAAAAATAAAAATGGCCATGGACAAAGTGCATGACCATATTTAACAATAATTTTAAAAAACATGTATTTTTTTGGTCCAATCCTAAAATTGCGGTCGTGTGACTGTACGGTCGGTTGCTACGTGTAACGTTGGACGCGTACGAGGTGTTACAAAGATTTATTATTAGAAAAACAATAAAAAAAATCACAAAGTGTGAATCGAAATGTTGTTAATAAACTAATGTATATACAAACCTAAAATTATTACACGTATTAATAATTCAGAGAACAAAAAAAATTGCTCAGAGTTTCCTCAATATTTTGGACATTCCAAACCCTGTAAATATAAAACCTGTTTATTATAAAGCCTGCACGGCCATAAAATTTAACAATCAAATTATAAAATCCCGCACGGCCATAAAACTAAACAATAAAAGCCCGCACGATTGTAACACATAAAAAACATAATCCTGATCGTCCACAATATTATATAAATAATCTTCATGCTGTAAACCATTGCCTCCTTCATTTGTTCCACGTGTAAAAAGCAAACGATACAATGTTATCGTGCAAATGATAGGATACAATAAAATTATATCAGTAACCAACTAGTTTTACAAAATATTTATTCAAGTTGAAAAATTGCATATATGAGTTATAATTATTAGCATATCAATTCCTACGTGTTACATTGGTCCCGTACGAGGTGTTGGTGCCACTCACGGGGCTGTTTCGGGGTTTCCCCCCCTAGCGCCATGTTTTTAAGCCTAAGTTTAGACATTATCAAATTATAGTCATATTATCAAATTGGGAGTCCCGTTATCGTACGGAGCCCTATGATCGTACGGTCTTTTCCTACGAGTTACATTGGTCCCTTACGAGGTGTTGGTGCCTCTCATGGGGCCGTTCGAAGGCTGTTTAGAGTTTTTGCCCTCCAACGCCACATTTTTATGCCTAAGTCCTGATATTTTCAAATTATCCTTGTGTATTCCAATCGATAATCCCGTGATTGCACGATCAGTTCCTACGAGTTACATTGGTATCGTGCGAGGTGCTGGTGCCTCTCACGAAGATGTTCGGGGGCTGTTTCGGGTTTTCATCCACTAATGCCATGTTTTTCTTAAGTCCTAATATTTTTAAATTATCTTTGTATTCTCAAATCGAGAATCCCATGATCAAGCAGTCAGTTCCTATGAGTTACATTGGTCTCCTGCGTTGTGTTGGTGCCACTCACGGGGCCGTTCGGGGTCTATTTCGAGTTTTCACCCACTAACGCCATGTTTATAAGCCTAGGTCTAGGAATTTATAAATTATCTTTGTATAATCAAACCGGGAGTCCCGTAATAGCGCGGTCAGTTCCTACGAGTTACATTAGTCCCGTGCGAGGTGTTCGTGCCCCTCACCTGTCTGTTCGGGGGCTGTTTCGAGTTTTTACCCACTAACGCCATATTTTTAAGCCTAAGTCTGGATATTTTCAAATTATCATCGTATTCTCAAATTGAGAGTTTCGTGATTGCGCAATCAGTACCTGCTAGTAACATTGGTCCTGTGCGAGGTGTTAGCACCTCCCACGGGGCCGTTCGGGGGCTATTTTGAGTTTTTGCACTCTCACGCCAAGTTTTAAGCCTAAGTCTACATATTTCCAAATTATAATCATATTCTTAAACCGCGAGTACCGTTATCACGCGATCAGTTTCTATATGTTGGATTGGTCCCGTGCGAGGTATGGGTGCCTCTCCCGGGGTCGTTCGGGGTTTATCTTGAGTTTTTGCCCTCTAACGCCTTGTTTTTAAGCCTAAGTCCACATATTTTCAAATTATCATAGTATTCTCAAATCGGGAGTCCCGTGATTATGCAGTTGGTTTCTACGAGTTACATTGGTCCCGTGCGAGGTGCTGGTGCCTCTCATGGGGCCGTTAGGGGGTTGTTTTGGGATCTCGTCCTCTAACGCTTGGTTTTTAAGACTAAGTCCTCATATTTTCAAATTGTCATCATATTCTAAAATTGGGAGTCCTATGATCACGCGATCTGTTCCTACCAGTTACATTAGTCTCGTACGAGGTGTTGGTACCACACACGGGGCCGTTCGGGGGCTATTTCGGGGTTTCATCCTCCAACGCCATGTTTTTAAACCTAAATCCTGGAATTTTGAAATTATCCCTGTGTATTCAAACTAGGAGTCCCGTGATCGCACAGTTCGTTCCTACGAGTTACATTGGTCCCGTGTGAGGTGTTCGTACCTCTCACTGGGCCGTTCGGGGGTTGTTTCAAGTTTTCTCCCTTTAACGCCATATTTTTAATCCTAAGTCAAGAAATTTGCAAATTATCTTCATATTCTCAAATCGGGAGTCCCGTGATCATGTGATAAGTTCCTACAAGTTACATTGGTCCCGTGCGAGGTGTTAGTGCCACTCACGGGGCCGTTCAGGGGCCGTTTCAGTTTTCACCCACTAACGCCATGCTTTTATGCTTAAGTTAAGAAATATGATAATTATAGTCATATTCTCAAACCGGGAGTCCCGTGGTCACACGATGAGTTCCTATGAGTTACATTTGTCCCGTGCGAGGTATTGGCACCACTCATGGGGCCATTCGGGGGGCTTTTTCGGGTTTTCACCCACTAACGCTATGTTTATAAGCCTAAAACTAGAAATTTACAAATCATCATCGTACAATCAAACCGGGAATCCCGTGATCGCATGATCAGTTCCTACAAGTTACATTGGTCCCGTACAAGGTGTTGGTGCCACCCACGGGGCCATTCGGGGGTTACTTCGGGTTTTCCCCCACTAACGCCATGTTTTGCTTAAGTCCTAATATTTTTAAATCATCATTGTATTCTCAAACCTGGAGTCCTGTGATCAAACGGTCAGATCCTACGAGTTACAATGGTCCCGTGCGAGGTATTAGAGCCACTAACGAGGCCGTTCTGGGGTTCTTTTGGGTTTTGAACCACTAACACCATGTTTATAAGCCTAATTCTAGAAATTTAAAAATTATCATCGTATAATCAAAACAAGAGTCTCGTGTTGCAACGATCCGTTCCTACGAGTTACATTGGTCCCGTGAAAGGTGTTGGTGCCTCTCACGGGGCCGTTCGGGGGTTGTCTCAAGTTTTCGCCCTCTAATGCCATATTTTTAAGCCTAAGTCTATAAATTTACAAATTATCATCATATTCTCAAACTGGGAGTCCCGTGATCACGTGATAAGTTCCTACGAGTTGCATTGGTCCCGTGTGAGGTGTTGGTGCCACTCAAGAGCCCGTTCGGGGATTATTTCGAGTTTTCACCCACTAACGCCATGTGTTTATGACTAAGTCTACAAATATGCAAATTATCATCGAAATCTCAAACCGGGAGTCCCGTGATTGCGTGGTCAGTTCCTACAAGTTACATTGATCATGTACGATGTGTTGGTGTAACTCACGGGGCCGTTTAGGGGTTGTTTTGGGTTTTCATCCACTAACGCCATGTTTTTCTCAAGTCCTGATATTTTGAAATTATCATCATATTCTCAAACCTTTGAGTCCCATGATCGTGCAGTCAGTTCCTACGAGTTATATTGGTCTCATGCGAGGTGTTGTTCACACTCACAGGGCCGTTCGAGGGATATTTTGGGTTTGCACCCACTAACGTTGTGTTTATAAGCCTAAGTCTAAAAAATTATAACTTATCATCGTATAATCAAACCAGGAGCCTTGTGATCACGCGGTCAGTTCTTACGAGTTATATTAGTCCCGTGCGAGGTGTTGGATCCCATTAAGGGTCCGCTCGGGGGCTGTTTTGAGTTTACTCCCTCTAACATCATGTTTTTAAGCCTATGTATAGATATTTTCAAATTATCATCATATTCTGAAATTGAGAGTTCTGTGATCACACGGTCAGTCCCTATGAGTTACATTAGTCCGGTGCGAGGTATTGGTGGCTCTCACAGGGCCGTTCGGGGGCTATTTCTGGGTTTCGCCCTCTAATGTCATTTTTAAAGCCTAAGTCTGTATATTTTCAAATTATCGTCGTACTCTTAAATCGGGAGTTTCGTGACTCTACGGTCAGTTCCTATGAGTTACATTGGTTCCGTGCAATGTGTTGGTGCCTCTCGTGGGGCAGTTCATGAGTTGTTTTGAGTTTTCGCCCTTTAAGGCCATGTTTTTAATCTTAAGTCCTTGCATTATCAAATTATCATCCTATTCTCAAACTGGGAGTGCCGTTACTGCACGATCAGTTCCTAAGAGTTACATTGGTCCTGTTCGAGGTGTTGGTGCCACTCACGGGGCCATTCGGGGGGTTATTTTTGGTTTTTACCCACTAACGCCATGTTTATAAGACTAAGTCTATAAATTTACAAATTATCATCATATAATTAAAATAGGAGTCCCAAGATCCCACGATTAGTTCCTATGAGTTACATTGGTCTCATGCAAGGTGTTGGTGCCTCTCATAGGGCCCTTCGGGGGTTGTCTTAAGTTTTCACCCTCTAACTCCATGGTTTTAAGTCAAAGTCTACAAATTTGCAAATTATCATCGTATTATCAAACCAGGAGTCCCGTGATAACGTCGTAAGTTTCTATGAGTTACATTGGTCCCGTTCGAGGTGTTGGTGCCTCTCACGGGGCCGTTCGGGGGTTATTTCTTGGTTTCGCCCTCTAATTCCATTTTTTAAGCCTAAGTCTCTATATTTTCAAATTATCATCGTACTCTCAAATTGAGAGTTCCGTGACTATACGATTAGTACCTATGAGTTACATTGGTCCCATGCGAGGTGTTAGTGCCACTCACGTGGCCATTCGGGGGATGTGTCGAGTTTTTGTGTTCTAACGTCATGTTTTTAAGCCTAAGTCTAGAAATTTACAGATTATCATTATATTATTGAACCAGGAGCCCCATGATCGGGCGATAAGTTCCTACGAGTTACATTGGTCCCGTGCGAGCTTTTGGTGCCTCTTATGGGGCCGTTCGGGGGCTGTTACTAGGTTTTTCCCTCTAATGCCATTTTTTAAGCCTAAGTCTATATATTTTAAAATTATCATCGTATTCTTGATCGATAATTCTGTGACTGCACGACTAGTTCCTAATAGTTACATTGGTCCTGGCCGAGGTGTTAGTGCCACTCATGGGACCGTTCGGGAGCTGTGTCGGGTTTTTGCCTTCTAAAGCCATGTTTTTAAGCCTAGGTCTAAATATTTACAAATTTTCGTCCTATTCTCAAACTGGGAGTCCCGTGATCGCGCGATAAATTCCTAAGAGTTAAATTCATCCCGTGCGAGGTGTTGGTGCCACTCACGGGGCCGTTCGGGGGGTTGTTTTGGCTTTTCGCCCACTAAAGCCATGTTTTTATGCCTAAGTCTAGAAATTTGCAAATTATCATTGTATTATCAAATCGGGAGTTCCGTGATTGCTCGGTTAGTTCCTATGAGTTACATTGGTCCCGTGCGAGTGGTTGGTGCCTCTCACGGGGCCATTTGGGGGCTATTTTGGGTTTTCACCTGCTAATGTCATGATTTGTTGCCTAAGTGGTGATATTTTCAAATTATCATCGTATTCTTAAACATGGAGTCTCGTGATCATGAGGTCAGTTTCTACGAGTTACATTGGTCCCGTACGAGGTGTTGTGCCTCTCATGGGGCCGTTCAGGTCCTATTCGGGGTTTTCTCCCTCTAATGCCATGTTTTTAACCTTAAGTCGTGATATTTTAAAATTATTCGTGTATGCTCAAATCGGGAGTCATGTGGTCAAGCGATCAGTTCCTACTTGTTACATTGGTCCCGTGCAAGGTGTTGGTGCCTCTCATAGGGCAGTTCGATGGTTGTCTCCAATTTTCGTCATCCAACGCCATATTTTTAACCCTAAGTCCTGATATTTTCAAATTATCCTTGTATTCTCAAACTGGGAGTCCTGTGATCGCACGGTCAGTTCCTGCAAGTTACATGCGTCCCGTGCGACGTGTTGGTGCCTCTCATGGGGCCATTGGGGGATGTTTCCAGTTTTCTCCCTCTAACACCATGTTTTTAAGCCTAAGTCGTGATATTTTCAAATTATCCTTGTATTCTCAAACCGGGAGTCGTGTGATCATTTGGTTAGTTCCTACGAGTTACATTGGTCCCGTGCGAGGTGTTGGTGCCTTTCACGGAGCCGTTTAGGGGCTGTTTCGGGTTTTCACCCTCTAACGCCATGTTATAAAGCCCAAGTGTAGATATTTTTAAATTATCACCGTATTCTCAAATTAGGAGTCCCGTGATCGCATGGTCAGTCTCTACGAGTTATATTGGTTTCGTACGATGTGTTGGTTCCTCTCACATAACCGTTCGGGGTAGTTTTGGGGTGTCACCTTCTGACGCCATTTTTTAAGCATAAGTCTAGATATTTTAAAATTATCGTCGTATTCTAAAACTGAGAGTCCCGTAATTACCCGTTCAGTCCCTACAAGTTACATTGATCCCGTGCGAGGAGTTGGTGCCTCTCACGAGGCCGTTCGAGGGCCATTTCGGGCTTTTGCCCTCTAATGCCATGTTTTTAAGCTTAAGTCGATATATTTTCAAATTATCATCCTATTATCAAATTGGGACTCATGTGATCATGCAGTCAATTCCTACGAGTTACATTCCTCCCGTACGAGGTGTTGGTGCCTCTCATGGGGCCATTTGGGGGCTATTTCGGGGTTTCCCCCTCTAATGCTATGTTTTTAATCCTAATTCTAGATCATATAAAAAGTAACGAGAGTGAAAATGTAGTAAGTAAATGTCTATAGCTAAAAAAAATACGACTTGGTCAGAATGCCAAAATGATGAAAAGGAATATTACCCATAGAAGCTTCGTAGAGGCCACGTTGTGGCGCCATAACACCCTATAGTAGCCCTGTAATAGCTGCTATCGCAGCAACGCCTAACCTTACGCAAGAATGAAGTACCTGAAATATTCCAAACCAAAAAAAGAAAAGAAATAAAATATGAGACCACAAACACAATAAACCAAATCGATATTATAACAATATTTCGTACCTGTGTTTTCTAAAGAAAAAAAAAGATAAAAAGCTTACCTCTTTGCCGGTTTCAAAACATTCAGAAATGCAAAGAAATTGGATGGGACCTAGCTTGAACAACTGAAACCCCAAACGAAAACAAAAATGTAAGTAGAGAAGACAACCAAATAAGGACTGAAAAGAAACAAAAACAATGAAAATAAGGACAATATTCATTCAATGAGATAAATATACTATTACCTTAACATTACATGGTCAAGTTGGGTTCCCAATAGCTCCAATACTTATTACAATCAACATTTAGACTAAAAAGAAAGATAGTAAATGTTTTCATATATTAAAATCAAATCATGTTAATTATCACCAACAAACAACACAATACCATAAGTTGGGATATAACCCATTTAACTTCAACTTAACATATTAAAATTATAGTGAAAACATAAAAAATTAGGATGCAAACCATTTAATTTCAATATGTTAAGCATCAAAATTTCCAACCCCTGCAATTTCTTTTATGAACCTCTA
This sequence comes from Sambucus nigra, assembly GCA_949130495.1. NCBI lineage: Eukaryota > Viridiplantae > Streptophyta > Magnoliopsida > Dipsacales > Adoxaceae > Sambucus > Sambucus nigra. Next base: position 626,979,236 of record OX422212.1, on the reverse strand, counting down.
TTTTCCACACACGTGCCAATACCAAAGCACATACTAAAAATAATTAATACAGAACAATAGTAATCAAGAATAACCTAAAGCATGCAGTGTATCATATTGCCTCCACGTTACTCACATAATATAACCATAAAAGTAGGGATAAGAATGTTAATAAGAGAAACCTCATATTTGAAACAAAAAATGATTATTTGAAAGAAAAAATATTAAAATACCTTACCTTAGGGTTATGTATGAGATACACATAAAATTTAATGTTCAAACTCAGATTACCTTAACGATCTTGCAAAAACATCATACAAAACCTTGAATCAACCCTGAAACAAAATAAACACACAAATGGGGGAAATATTTCCAATACTTAAATCGAAACAACATACTTAAATTGAAACCATCCAAATGGTGGAAAATAAAAATCGAAATAAATATATGAACCATACAACATCAAAAACAGAAAATCACACAACAATTAATTTACCTATCTTGTAAACAAAGTGGAAATATAGACTGTATGAACCACAAAGTAAGCTGGCTAGGCACATGGTCATTAATTTTCATGAAATTTCAAACCATTTCCATGGAAATGTATAAAGAAACATGGACAACTTGTCAACAATTCTTCATTGTTGCCACAATTGCAGGCTTGTAAAATTTTAATCAACTTCGAGTGTAAATGTACAAATAATTAAAAATCATCTAATAAAATGAATAATTAATGTAAGAAAAAAATATAATTAACATATTATCACCTAGTAGTTAAAGAAAAAATTTAAAATAGCTTAGTACAACAATCTCAGGTATTAACGATAATTAACAAATACCAATGCCTAACCAAACAATTGAAAAAATGTTTATCATACCTTGCTGAAATGACACTTGCAATAATCCTATATGAAGGCAGTCCCTGCTGCCTAGGATCCGAATGAGACTCGGATGACATCAAATGCCGTAGACTCGGTGGTAGAACACGGTGGTTGTGGATTAACCCGGTGGCAGAACCACAAAATCTGATGACATCAAGCACAGTAGACCCGAATCCAAACTCTAGCAAACTCAAAGCAACTGCCTCCACCATCCCATTTTCTTAACCCGCGATTCATTTTTACCAAATCAACCCCATTTTTACCCAGAAATTCGGCCATAACCTCTGGCCAAGAACCTATAAATTCGTCCATAACCTCCGACAAGAAGCCCTACCCACAATTCAAACCAAAATCTAACCAACACCCCAAGACCCATATCCTAAAAAACATCTCTCGTATTTTATGATAGAGAGAGAAGCGGGCAAATGAAAAAAAAATGAGGAAAAAAGGCACCTTTCTAGGAATAACATGGTCACGGCGAAAGCTGTGACCACCCATCGCAACCCATTACTTCCTTATAGATGCTTACTGATTGACGAATGGTCACGACCTACAAATGTGACCCCCATGTGTGACCAACAACAAACATTCAATTAAGGGATGGTCACGACCCATAGCCATTACCCACACCAAGAAATGGTCATAAACCCCAACCATGACCCCATATGTGTATGTTTTGTGCTTCATCATGACTATGGTCACGGTCTAAGTCCGTGACCCATCCATGACCATTATTGGAGGGAATTTTGGCCCCAATATGGTCACAGCCCAAGTCCGTGACCCACAGTGGTTAGGGATTTGGTCTGTGACCACTTTCAGAGCACCCATGACTCAGTGTGGTAATGAATATGGTCTTGCCAAAAATTGAGATGGTCATGGCCTAAGTCCATAACCAGCTGGTTACAGACTTGGGCTGTGACCAACTGGGCATGACCATTCACATAATTTGATGTAGTAGTTGGCGAATAAGGTCTTCGAAAAATAGATAGGGAAAACCATGGATGTTTATGTGGATGATATGTTAACGAAGATTAAAAAATATTTAGATCATATCATCGACCTTAGTCAGACTTTTGATTAGTTGGAAAAGCATCAAATGAATCTGAATCTGACCAAGTGTGTGTTTGGAGTATAAGAATGGATGTTCCTCAACTGCACAGTTAATCAAAGGGGAATGAAAGCCAATCCAGCAAAGATAAAAGCATTGATCGAAATGCAGTCGCCAACCTGCAAGAAAGATGTACAAATGCTCACTGGAAGAGTGGCAACCTTAAATAGATTTGTGACCTAAGAAATAAACAGGTGCTTGCCATTTTTCAAATTGTTGAGAAAAACTTTTGAGTGGAATATAAAATGTGAGGAAGCATTCTAAGAGTGAAAGAATATCTAGGGTCGCCACCATTGCTCTCCCGACCAGTATTAGGGGAGAAATTGTACTTGTATTTAGCTATTTCTTAGTCAGTACTCAGCTATTATTTGGTTAGATAGGACAATGGAATCCAAAAACTAGTCTACTATAGTAGTAAAGCATTCAGAAGAGCTGAAATCAGATACCAACTTTTGTAAAAGTTACCCTTAGCACTTATTGAGTATTTAAGACAAATGAAACCATATTTACTAGCACACACCGTAGTCGTGTATACTGATCTGACTCTTTGGCAATCTCTCTATAAACCTGAGAAGTCGGGAAGATTAATGTACTGGGCAATAGAATTAGGAGAATATGACATTGTGTATAAACCAAGATCTTCATTGAAAGGCCAAGCTTTAGCAGATTTCATCGCTGAATTTAACTATCCAGAGGTTCTCGACCAACATATCTTTCCTACCGAGAAGACTTTGAAATAAGAGAGCTCAGCTTAAAAGAAAGTCCAAGTACATGCCGATCAACTTGAGTGATCCAGAATTCAAGAAATGGTCCATAAATATGCAGAAGAAAGTAAAAAGATATTCCAGCATGGATCATTGATAGAAAAAAGAATCAACGATGATAATTCATTATGAAATTTGTACGTCGATGGATCTTCATGTGCTTCTAGTAGTGGAGCACGTATAATACTTAATACTCCTGATGATATTAATATTGAGTATGTTCTCAAGTTTCAGTTCAAAGCATTAAATAATGAGGCAAAATATAAAGCCTTGGTAGTTGGACTACATTTAGCTCATTCATTAGGTGCCAAGCAAGTAGTGGCGCATAGTGATTCATAACTGGTTGTTAACCAAGTGCTAAATTTGTATGGAGCCAAACGAGAATTGATAACCAGGTAACTTACCAAGGTCATGGAAGTTATTGCCAAATTTTAAGATGTCCGAATAAATAGGATTCCAAGAATAGAGAATGCCCGAGCTGATGCACTTGCTCGGCTAGCATGAATAACAAGAATTAAGTGTGAGAGAACAATCCCAATCGAGCTCCTAGCTAATAGAAGTATTGATGAAGACCTGATGGTTAGTTTCATTACTATAGAATTAGGACCTTCCTTGATGGATCCTATTAAATCTTATATTAAAAATGGAACCCTACCACCCGATCCTAAAGTGGTCGAGAATCTCCAATATAAAGAAGCAAGGTATGTGTTGGACAAATGAGTTTTATACAAAAGGGGATTATCGATCTCCATGCAACGATGTGCTCATCCAATGGAGGTGTAATATTTGATCAAAAAAGTGCATGAAGGATCATATGGAGCTTATTCAACTAGAAGATCATTGCTCCAATGCATCAACACTCATGGATATTACTGGTAGACCATGAGGGTCGATTGCACAACCTTTGCGAGAAAGTGTGGTAAGTCCTAGAGATTATATAACATTTATAGAATACCTAATGCTTCTTCAATAATAATAACTTCACCTTGGACATTCTCTATATAGGGAATTGACTTGGTCGGCCCACTGCTGACCACCAAAGGAAAGTTTAAATACTTAGTTATTACAATGGATTATTTCACCAAATGGGTGGAGGCAAAACCATTGATTGATACACCTTATGAGAAATTTTATCATATCATCTAAAAGAATATCATTTGTAAATATATTTTATCATATGCTTTCATCATAGATCATGTCAGACAGTTTGATAATGAGGAGTTTAGAGCATACTACACCCAGTCCAAAGTCCAGATACTGCATTCTGCACAGGCCATCCTCAAATTAATGGTCAAACAAAAGTGACAAACATAACTTTACTAAATGGACTGAAAAAATAGACTCAATGCTGCTAAAGAAAACTGGATTAATGAGCTACACTATGTTCCTTGGCTTACAGAACAATGCTGAGAACATCAACTGGAGAAACACCATACATGCTTGCGTTTGGGACTAAATCAATTGTATTGTCTGAAATCGAACTAACTACTCATAGGATACTGAACTTTAATTCCCCAGTTAGTGACTTGATGAGGAGATTAGATGTTGACATGCCAGAGGAGGTACGATAAGATGCAGCTCTGATAAATGATGCCTGCTAACATCGTACTGCTCGCTTTTATAATAAAATGGTCAACCCGACTAACCTGAAAGAGGGAGAATATGTTCTTAAGATAGTTATTTAGAAGAATAACAAGCTTGAGTCAAACTGGTATGGACCATATCGCATCTTAGTTGTTATCCTACCTGGGGCATATCGGATAGAGACTTTAGAGGGTCAAGAGTTCAAAAATCCTTGGAATGTCGAACATATTCGGAAGTATTATCAGTAATTCATAGGATGTCCATTATTGTGTCTTTCGTGATTTTATTTCAGTATCAATAAAAAAATGATTTCAATCTCTTCAATTTTTTGATTTTTTCGGAGTACGGTGATAATATACATCCAATACATCCCCCAAAACAAAGACACATTTTTATATTCAGCTCCCACAAGTCAAAACAGGATTACAACCCTCAACACTTGCTCGGTAATAAGAAAAATAATAACCAACCAAGTCCAAACAGGATTGTAACCCTCAACACTTGGTCTGTAATAATAATTTACTTCTGTATGACTTCGTAATAACAAAATCATAAATAAGAGGTTGATTACTTCATATATGATTTTGTATAAACAAGTCAAGAATAAGAAGTGTAAAACTTCGTATATAGCGAAAAAAAGTTAAATACAAGTTTTTCCCGACTAAGTTAAATGTTGGAAGACGTGTAAAAATTCCTAAATACTAGAATATAAACATATATTCCTCATAGACTTGGTCACCAATGATAACTAATGCTAAATTCGGATCAATATATCTAAGTGCATTAGTATAATCAATGGCGAAACTACTGGTAACTAATACTAATGTTAGATTGACATATCTAAGTGTACTAATATAACCAATGACATTACAATCACAAGTTAACTGAATGATTAAAATAATCATAAGTTGACAAAATCAAACACAATTTATTCATAAAAACTTTATTACATTCAAATGAATTACAAAATGCAGTATAATCATTCAACTGTATGTTTCCCATTAGGTTTGGAAAATGATTGCCCTCTTTATATACTAGTAGGAGGATCATCCACCGTATAAGGAGAATTGATAAAGTTTATATCTAGAAGTATCCTTCTGTTACTACTTCTCGGCGTTTTGTTCAAATGAGGAGGCATAACTATCCTAAGTTCATCATGTAACTCATAATCCCCTAAATATTTTAATATCAAGCATTGGGAAATTGACTCAACTGGAATCCAGTTTACATCCAACTTGAATGGAAGTTATTGGCAATCTAAGAAACTAGGATCATGCCAATACCATAGTTTGTTGTCTCGATCAACCTTCATCATAGTCAGGAAATTGGTTAAACCCCTATTATAACCTTCACGGTGAGTTTGAGAAAGATGATCATCTATATAGCTCAAAGCTTCATTGTAACCATCCATCCATACCTCTCTGGGTTCATTATGAAATTGTAAGATTAATCTTTCAACTTGATATTGAAGTTTCTTGAAAAACTCATCCTTCACCTTTAACTAAGAGGATTGGTCACCAAGCACTTTGTCTTTAGCTTCTATTTTGAGGACAAATCAGTAATAACTTGGCTCTTCTCCCTCAACTAAGCAACTTGATTAGCAAAAGGTTTTTGGTTCCTAGTCTCTTCTACAGTTTGTTGGATAGCATTTGCTTTAAAAAGTATGAAGACTGCGCAGGTTTGGACTTCTTCAAAGCCTCAAGCTCTTCTCTTAATTTAGCATTCTCCTCCTCTCAAAAAGACACACCCTCATCGGCACCAGTAGTATAAGACTATTTCAAGGCCCCAAGCTCATCACTTAGCTTATTATTTTCCTCTTCCATAAGTTTAGCAATCTCTCTGGATTCATCAACTTCACGGTTCAACAAGAACTCCTTCTTCCTGAATACAAAGGCATATTTTTCTAGTTTCTCCTCAAAAACCCAACCAGATATTAGGGCCTTATACTTATCATCGTATTCAACATGGAGAAGAGCTTTGTGTTCATTAAACTTCTACGTATAAATATTTAATCATCTCAAAGTACGCAACATTGTTGCCCACAACCTGATGAAGAAGAAACTTCAGATAAGTATATGCATCCCTAGCTTGAAGAGAAGCATCTGTGTCGAGAAAATGTATTAATTCTTCATCATTTAAGTCTAGGTGACCATCTTTAAATAGATTATTGCAGCTCTTGATTAAGTCGAAGTCATTGGAGGAAATTTGTTCCAACTTTTCCATAAACTAGAAAGATAAAGTAACAATCGATCAACAATAAAAGAAGAAGATAGAGAAGCCGTCGAGCAATAATAAACAACATGTGAATTGAAGGAAAAGTTCTCTCATTGTTAAATAAGAAATTATACAAATACATGAGATTAAAGAAATAAAGAAAAGAAAAAGAAGAGTGCAAAATCTAAAGACCAAAAAATGAATAAGTCTACACCTTCTTCTTATCCTTTTCAACGACAGAAGGAGTAGCTGAGTCCATAGGAACTTTTTCCTATTCAGAAGGGGGTATAGTAGAGTCCACAGTAGTTTTGTCTTGGTCAACAGCAGGGATAGTAGACTCAACCACTAAATAGGATTCCCCATAACCAACATCATCCTCAATTTTACCATCAAAATTAGGGGGCGGGGGGGAGAGCCAGGGTCATGCCTAAGAAAATGCTCAGAATCCTTAGTAGTGCCCACTTCCTTCAACACTACCGACTAACTATCCTTAATAAATTTTTTCTTTGTGTACCCAATTTGTGTAGAGGCAGCATATATGTCTTTATCCCAACCCTTTTTGAAGTATTCTTCTCTAGCCTTCTTCCTATTGTCCTTATCAAAAGATAAGTCTATTGTCAACTTGCCTACTTGTCCATCAGCAGCCTTTGCCCTGTATTCAGCTTGAGCAAAGGCCAAAGAAGCCATAAATAAGGCATTATCAGCTTCCTTTCGAGCTTCTTCGGTAGCCTTAATCCTGTCTTCCTAGGCTATCTTCTTTGTCTCCAAAGCTTGTTGGGAATCAAGAAAAAACTTCCTAAGACCATCAAAGGCCTCCTCTACTTCTCCCAAAGAAGAACATAGAAGATCATCCTTCTCCAATATTTATTTGTAATCAAGCAGGAACAAAAAAAAAAGTCAGATCAGTACAAGTCAGAGAAGATATGAAAAGTATTTGACTAGCTTCAAACATTAAAACTTACCAAGGCTAAGCTTTGAGTAGATCTTGTTAATAATTTTGATCGGGCCATTGATGCAGTAACAAATCTTTGGTTTCGGGGTGTGGCAAACTTGATCAATTTCCTAGCCAGATTAGCACTAAAGGCTATAGATGATCCAACAATTGACGAGACCATGTCAATTAAACCTTGTTGATCGACATCAACAACTTTGTCAACCTTCTTATCATCGGGATCTCTCCTTAATCTCTTCAAAGGAGACTCATTAACCTTATTGATTGGGGACTTTTTGCCAACATGAATCTTATTCTTCTTCTGAGTAGTAGTATTAACTGGTTTCTTAGTACCAGTTTCAGAATAAACCTCTAAAAGTTTGGGAGTTTTTCTCTTGTCCATACTGATAGTAACCGGAAGATTGGAATCAAAAGAGGTAGAAGTACCGATTTCACTAACAACTCTAGATGATCCACTAGCTGAGGAAGTAGATATTGGGTCTTCCTCCAAGTCAATTACAATTAATGGAATGCCAACTATTGGTCGGGCTACAAAATAAGTGATGGAGGTTTTATATTCTAGAAATGTAGAAGCTGATCAGGGGTGATCTTCTCCAACTCTTTGGTTCATGCCCCACGAGAATTTGAGTTCTTCCAAATTAAATTCACCTGACTTGGGAGATTTTTTTATTACGCACCTCTACAATTAAGCAACAAGAAGTGATATTTAGTACACATCAGAAAAAAGAGAAAAAATTGAAATTACCGCCTATCCCATTCCTTAATTAAGGCATTTGGGACCATTATAGGCTTCTTCACCATCAAGGGGGCATGTTTCCAATTTTTAACTACTAAATCATGATTCCAATAATCTTTATGGGAGTCAGGCGAACTCATGACGAAAGATCTATTAGCATCTTTAGTTTTCAAATAATATGTATTTTCCCTATAATGTACCATTTGTAACGGAACATGATCACCGAAATCCCAATATGGGTCCCATAGAGTTCATTCAATATGCTTACACAATTAACAATTCTCCAAGTGTTGGGAGCCACTTGTGTCGGGACAACGTCAAAATATTAGCAAAATAGAGAAGAAAAGGGTTTGGTGGAAATGAAAAATAACACTTTGATATAAACAAAGTGAGAATCCAGTGACCTTCATCCAAGGAATATACATCTAAAGGGCCATGGGGGATTTCTAATTCAACCCAAGATGAAATTTTATGCTTTTACCTAAATATCTCTAAAGACTCATCGTCAACTATATAAACCATGGTTCAAAATATGGAAATGAGGAAAAACAAAGAAAAGAAAGAATTATTACAGAAGATTAAGGATTTAGCAAGAACTGTCAAAACGAAGGAACAACGATATCAAATGATCGCATAAAAACTCAGAGATAGCTGCCACAGTTTGAAAATTTTGGGGTAAGAAATCACCTGGAAAAGCTCCCGCCTGTTATAGGTTGCCTTGAAAATAGATAATGAAATGATTAAATGTACGAAAAATTGACATTCTGATGATTTCACGAATCTGAAGGTTTATTAACCCTTTGGCGGTTCACTAAAAGTTAAATTATTTGCAAAAATGCCATTTTCAAACAGTGCCATTAAATTTTACAAGTGTGCGAGGTCGGCTACTAACTAAGCATCATGAAAATACTCTGAGGTACTTCTAGAATCAAATGCTCCATACTTTTGTGCAAGTTTCGAGAATTGAACACTGGGGGCTTCCGTTGATGCAAAACATTATCCACCAACGTTAGCCAATAAAAAGTGAACATGTGTCCTCTTACGTGGACAAAGTCCTAGTCAGCATGAAGTAAATCTTCTGACCAATATATGAAATATTGACCAATACAAAGAAGGCTGACCAACAAGATAACGAAGCATCATCATCCCAAGGGTCATATTACACGTGGTTTATACAACCAATCATCAGAATTATTATGTAAAGATGTTAATTCTTAATTATATAAAATAATTCCATCCCTTGGCATTTCAACCCTTAACCTCCGGGTTATTATAAATACATTCTATCCCTTTCATCAAAATAGGGGCCAAACGGAATCTAGGATATTCTTAACTACAAAAATACCTTTGTTTCTGTAACCAAGAACATCAATAATAGTTGAACCACTTTAAGACATCTCTCTTTATATGTCATTACATTTTTTATCTATTATTATAAAATTAAATTAAGTCTAGTTTTTTTACATCAACGCTTACTTTTAATTGTGGAGGGTCATTCTAAGACCTTTATTTCTTTTTGACTCTTGATAATTTTTGTTATTATTTGGTAATTTTTTTTAGGCTTGCATAACTACTTAGGGCTATGTACTTGAGGGTTTTGTGTACGTATTTGGGGACCTAATAGTTTTTTGGTTTTTATTTTTTGTTATTTTTTTTCTTTATCAGATCAAGACCTATTTATGTGGGCTCTTATATTTATATCAGGTATAAACTTTCCCTCTACTTATATTTTATGTTCTGAGGTTTTTGTTTTGAATTTTTTTCTTTTTTAATGTTGTCAGTTAGGTGTGAATTCAAGTTCTTTTTTTCTTTGAAACCCATAACTTTTCTTTTTCAAAATTGATATTATTAACACCACTTCTTGCTTCATCTTTTATATTGACGGTTGAAATGATTCAAACAATTTTATTTATCTCTAGTTATATATGACATGAAAACTACATAGTTCAAGAAGTACTATCCATATGAGAGTTGGTACAAAAAAAATATTTTATCTTATGGTAGCATGCATATAAGAATAATGGAAACTGGTTGAGATTTGGAACGGTACAAGTAATACCTTTTAATGGAAAAGAGATATTTGATTGTTACAAAACCTTGGCCTAAATCTCAACTACATATTTCTCCACTTCCCATTTCTAACATTGCTCAGCCGATCTTCTTCAGATATCGATTCAAAGGCTCTTCGACACCTCCAGTTCATTCGCATTTAATTGGTATGACCAAGATGGGCCTTTATTTCTTTCAATTTTATCTCTCGACATGAATCGATTAATTATAGATCATATAATGCCACACAATCACTCACACTCACTCAAAATTACAATTTCATACATGCACAACAAATTTTCTTATTTCCATTGCTCTCCCATTCTCTCCTAATCGGAATCATTGAAGACAGAGCATAGTTGAATGCACACACATGAGTGGAAAATATAAATTCACACATACCGTTAAGAGTTTTGTCAATTACATTCATAAATCATAAATCACATATACTGTTCAGAGTTTAGTGCTTTGTAATTCACACATACTGTTCATAAATCATAAGACAGATTTTGTCAATGCCATTCATAAATCACATAACTATTCAAAGTTTTGTTAACATGTTTATATTGGTTCTATATGAATCATTGTTACTTTTCACTTGAGTGTGGTAATATAGTTTCAAGTAATATGAATATAATATGGAAATGTTTAGACAATCTTTGTGGACAGTTTCTTTTAATGACCTATTCTAGTGATTAAATTCTCATAACAGCAACATGGATAGAATCGACATGCTTGCTTGATGATTAATTTATACAAACTTTTACGTAACTTTTGACTCCAATATAGATATAGTTTAATTTTCATAGTAAACTCTCCCAATGTCCACCTCCCTCATTCTCTATGTGATATATATGTCTACATCTATGCGTGGGGTTCTAAAATTGGGTTTCTTAAATTAAGTGTTTTAAGTTGTTTGTGTCATTATTAATGCAGCTGAAAAATATTGATCTATTTGATATGTATTCTGCTCGGATAGTAATCTTACAAATGGAAAAGCAAGCTTAAATGGGGGGAGTGTAGAGAGTGTGATTTGGAAATACCACTTATTTTCATAGAGAGGTTTCTTGTGGATGGGGGAATTTATCAGCTGTAGGCGCTCTCAAGCATATGTATTTTCTATTGTGTGGTGACAAAGAAGCCCAGTTCTCCGAAAATTTAGCTTATCCAAGTAGGGGAGTTACTTGGTAGTGTGAGTACATTATTTTCTCTGCCATTATTTTTTAGCTTTCATGTTTTCTCCTGTGAATTATCTTTGTTAGTCATATCAATACTATTAAGGCACTACCGGGAGTAGACCTAGAGCAATTCTTTTGGAAGGTCTAAAAGCAATAATTGGCATATAATATTAGGGGCGAGCTAATTCTTTTGGAATGGCCAAAAGCAATTCTTTATAAAATTTTGTTAAAATAGAGTTATTTACCTTTTCTTCCTACTCTAAGGGAGTTAGACATAGATATCACATCGATGTAGTGTAGTTCTAAAATTAATCAGATAGATGTAATGTAGTTCCAAAAATTCTAAAATCGAGCAGTAAGAAAATAGTTGAATAGTCTATCCTCGTTTGTGGGTTAATTTCTTAGTCTTTCTTTTTGGTTGTTGATTCAGTATTTTAAATGTCTACTATGTTTATTTTATGTTGTTGATTGCAGTATATATGTTTTTTAGATATGAAAGATAATGGTGCACACATAGAATGTTTCTGACATGACTACAAGGTTTGAATATTTTAAGTTGCTTTTTTCTCAAGTTTCATTCATTATGTTTAAAATCCCGTTTTTTTGTCTATTTACTTCTCAATTATGAAATAAATATATGAACTTGAACTTCTTAGTTGTGTTGTCATTTTTTATTTAAATTATGATGTTGTTTATACAAGGTCTATAATAAAATATTTTTATTGTTGTTATTGGGAGCATTTTTTATTCTTTGAATATGTGATAGTCCTATAAACAAAGGAGATTTTGCCAAAATTTTCTAAATTATTTACATGGTATTGTAAAAAGAATTTAGGACTTAACTGAATTTTTTATGGATATGATGTTGTTTATACGAGGTCCTAGATGGATTATAAGCATGTGAATAGTCATATAAAAACATGAAAATTTTCCCAAAAGTTTTAAGTTGTTTACATTTATGTGTTATAAAAATCTTTTTGACTTAATGTTTCATACCACGGTGTATGTGTGTGTATTTAAAAAGACATAAAAAAAATCCCAATTTTTTTAAGCTAATAGATTCGTACCATAGGTTATTTAAAAAGTTGTTTATATGTTGTGAACTAAACACGACATATGGTCATATGAATGATGTACACCTTCGAAAATTAGCATCGTGTCTTCAGGCGCAGGCATACCTTAGTATGTGTGTGTCTCTGTGTGTGTGTATAGGGGAGAGATAAAGAGAGAGTGATGGAGAGAGAGAGACCCTCCTAAAAGGATTCCTCATGGCACCGACCCCGATACATACCATTTTTTTAAAATAGTAAAAAATGAATTTTTAATAAAATTTCATGGATATGATGTCTACGCTGAGAAGATCCTATCCATTTTTTTTCATCAAAAAATTTAATGCAAAAAACATTGAGATGAGGTGATATGTAAAAAAATGGTATAAATTTACATTTTCGACCTTTGAAATGTTGGTGATCATCTCACCCACTTTTTGATTGAATTTTTTTATGAAACTTCATAGATATGATCTCAACAGTGAGAAGATCATAACCATGAAGTTTCATCAAAATAAATAAATCAATAAAGTGGTTGGGGCTGACCCAACATTTTAACGGTTCCAAATGAATATTTATACCATTTTTTTTACATATCCCCTCATCTCAATGCTTTTTATTGAATTTCTTTATGAAAAAAATTTGGAGCTGATCTTCTTACCTGGAAATCATATCCTTGAAGTTTCATAAAAAAATTCATTTATTTACTATTTTAAAAAAATTGTATGTACTGGGGTCTGCACCATAAGGAATCCTTATAGAAAACTTTCTGTATATATATATATATATATATATATATATATATATATATATATATATATATATATATATATATATATATATATATATATATATATATATTGCTTAAATGAAAGAAACTGTGCTACTCAACTAAATTGTTGATTTGATTATTTTATTTTACAATGCGAATAAAAATATCTACGGATAAATAAAATACTTTATGCTATATCTCGTTTCATCACCATTAAGAATTAGATTGGCTGAGGTTGTGACCAAATTACAAAATATTCATCATCAAATAGCTTCCAATATTGTTTCATACACAATTCGATTAGAATTATGTCAAATTTATTTTTAGCACAATCCTCATGAAAAGAGTAGTATATCATAAAATATTGGCCACTAGTTACATGATATAAGTGGATTTCATGTTAATTATTTTTTTATGCAAATTTAACTCCAATTTTTATGTAATTGTCAACAAATAGAAAATTGTGCTCATTAAAATTATTTGGATACATATCTAATATATAAATAAAAAAATGGTGTCTATTAAAGTAGTTTTGTCATATGGCTCATCGAATTTACTCTCTTTTTATATTATTTGAAATCCAAGAGAGGTTGAATAACATGTTTTTTTTATTCTTTCTATATGATATTTGTAAAATGCCCGCACATCGCATAGGGTTAAAATCTAAATATAATATATAACTAAAATTGACGGAAGAACCTAGCATTGACATTTGATGCTTCCTCATATCTCCACGTGTACAGTTTTACTGAACATTATTAATTAGCCAATTAAATTGACCACTTATAACCATTTTAGTTCCCACTATTCTTTATCAAGCTCATACCCAAATTGATGTTCCTTCCACTTCCTTTAACTTGACCGTCCAATTCCCATTATCCTGTTCAACTTCCCCTGCTCATCAATCAGGTAATGCACAAGTATCTCTCTAGGTTCTTTCCTCACTTAACCAGTCTTTATGGAAAGAACAATGAAAATAAAAAAATAGGGGATGAATGTGAAAAGTGTTTGTAGAGGACGGGCTTGTAGCGTGGGAGATTGAGTATTTCATCAACCAAATTTTTTGCAGGTTCTATAATGCAATCCGGAGAAGGATTGATGAATGCGGCAATAGTTGTTTTATCTTCACTTGAGTTTGTTAGTGCTCTATGTTTAGCACTCGTCAACTTCCCGATACTGATAATCTACAACCGTAATAGATCTATTTATAAAACATATAAATATTTTATGAGAAACATTTAACTGTAAGTGAAAATAGTGGACTTATTAATATTTATAATTTTTATTTTTTTTCATATGAATAAATAATTGTAGAGATTATCATTGATTTGTGACCTTTTGATACTAGTGAAAATTTTCTGTCTTAAATTACTTTTTGTTGCTAGTGAAAAGATTATGTCTTAATTTTCTCTGTCTTAAATTTTCTTTGTCTATAAAGAACAGTGTGAATCAGAAAAAAAAATGTGGAACTTTTTAAGGAGGAATCCATGGAGATTAATGAGAATGATCAAGATCAAGTTGTGGATTTTCAATCAAATATGATTCGGTGGAGATTCAGATTACGAGTGTAGGTAAGGATTTCGTTAATTTTTCTTCACTCTTATATACTATTAAAGTTTGCGAACGACCATATGTGAAAACTTATAAACTTCCTCATATGTATATCATTCTTTAGTCGGAATAAATTTTTCATATGGTAATTGAAATTCAAATTGGACAAAGATTATGAGATTTTCTTCATTGTCTCTCTCCACAGTTGTTGGAGTGGAACATGATGTGCATTTTAGTTTTTTTTATTTGAACTCAAGACTTTACTTTACTTCATTTTAGTTATTTCTGTAAATGATATTTACACCCCTCGATAAATGTTAAAATGCTATCATTTATTAGTTATATATATTATTGTAATCAGTCGCTCATCCCACGGGTTGCATACTAGTGGTACTTATAATTTCACCAACTTAGTCACTTTTCAGTGCCACTTAAGAAAACCATGTTAGACTCCACGTCATTTAATGCGAAACCATTTATTGATATATACAAAGTGAAACATTGAAGTTAATCTTATGAAAAATGAATATAGATATTTAGTTATCACCTATAATTATACTACACCAAAATTGCCATAAGCATACATTATAAAATTTAGTTTCTCTTACTATGATTTAATTTATAAATCAGTCTAGATTTCCTGATGTCCCTCTCAGATTATTGGTTAAAGCATTAAAAAGAATAATGGCTAATTATTTATTAGTTTAATGTTTCAACGAATCATTTATGATGGTGACAAATTTGAATTCTTAAAGTGGATCAACAAATTTAGATTCCTTATGGGTTCAAATTTGTTAAAGACATTCTTACTCTACTAGCTTATTTTATATTAATTCCTAAAAACTTTAATGTTGCACTCAGGGGTAGACCCACCCCAACCCGAAGGGGGGCCGTCGTACCCACAAAATTTTCAAGATTTTCAATTATATATATTGTAAAAAAAATTATGGACCCATGTTTAATTTTTTTAATTATATGGAAACTAGATAAAGATTTTCAAACTATAGGGGAAAAAATTGTAAATAGACATAATAAAAAGGGGAAGGTACTCTTAGGTTCCTCACAAACAAATTTTAAACACTAAAGGAATTTTGACAAATTTTAAACACTTAGGTCCACTAATTTTCTTCTTGTACAAGTCCACGCTAGTGGCATAAGAAGTGGACCTAATTTTAAGTTGTCCTTATAAGTTTAAAAATTGTTACCAAGGGACCTAATTGTAAATTGCCCTAACAAAAATAAAATAAAATTCATTGTTTTCCTCTTAAATTACCAAAACAAACCTAATTTCTCTCCCTTACCTTCTAAACTACCAAGTCGCTCCCTTTGCTCTCCATCTCCAGCCCTCTCTCAGATCTCCCTCTCCTTTCCATCCTATATCCCCTCCCTCCCATCCCCCGCCCTCTTGTAATACCCCATAATTTTCTAAAATAAATAATAAAATAATATTTTTGGGATAAATAAAAATTTATGAAAATAGCATTTAAATTGAAAATTTAATTATTGTTATTAAGTCATATTTGTGTATGATTGATTTTTATGTGTATGGTTATAGCATTGCATGTATTGTAGAAAAATACAAAATTAGTGTGTTACATAATTAAAATTATCCAATGTTGACATAAAGTAATCCGAGACATATTTCAGGGAGTATATGGACTAGTTTATGTGTTTTAAACCTTTAGAAATGGTCTCGGGTCAACTTTTGGTCTAGTTGGAGTTTGGGTTTAGGCCCATTTGTGAGTCAAAGACTTATATTTTTAACCCAACTCGGGATTAGAGGTTAATGAGTGTTTAAAAAGGGATATCCTACTTCCCCACTGATCATCAAAGATACCTAAATGCAACTACTATCAAGAGAGGAAAGGAGCAGAACCAAAAAGGGAGAAAAAAAGGCAAGAAATCAAGATGAAATCAAGGGGATTTCTTCCACGAATTACTAAGGAGAGAATTATCGTGCTTAATTTACTTTTCAACATATTTTCTTGATGCATTATGATAAATCTTAAGATTTCTGTGATTTAGGTTTAGTATTTGATGATTTGATGATGAAGAAATTATTCTATGCATGTAGAGGACTAAAATTAACATAGAATTATGACCAAAAAATCTAGGTATTGTATTCTTGAAATTGAGGATAGAAACCTTAGGGTTACTGATAGGTAAGTGGGTATATCTTGATGATCTTATGTAGAAGATATTAATGTTTGATTATGACATGTAAATCTGATGTAAACCCCATGTTAGATGCGCTATACTAAGGATCAAACACTGTTGGAATTGTAGGTGAAATATGAGTTTGAATACTTATTCTATGTTCATCACTTCTAAGAAATTGGGCAAGAAATTAGGATTGATTTGTGTAATTAATAATCCTCAATGGACTACTTAAGTTGTAGGGACTTAACTACATAATTCTGAAGACAAATAAACCCTTAGAAGTGAATTTGGAATGAAACCTACAAATCTCGTATTAGAACAAACAAGAAGATCTGGGTTTCTCCCTAAGTCCGAATCAATTCGGCCTTGGAATGAATCAATTCAACCTGCCAGCGAATCGATTCGGCTAAGAATCGAATCGATTTGGCTCTAGGGGGTTGAGTGAGTTGGGCCTAAGACTTGGTTCAGTATATTTTTATGAGTCCATGCGAGTTGGTTGCACCCTGTATGGGCCAATAGGGAATTCATTAAAAAATGCAAATGAGCCCACATTTGAGTGGGAAAATTACATTTAATTAAATTGTTAAGAATTTATTCAAGGGAATAAAATTAATAATTCACTAAATGGTAAATTATTAATAATTGGAAATTTTAAACTTTACGTGGATTTTTTCTACGGTAATTATCGATTAATTACCTATACATATTATATGAGATAATAATATGTACTTATATGTATTTGTGTGGACATACCAAAATCTCATGGACTGTCCTATCGATTTGGGGGTTCATGCGTTTGGATCGGGTACCACATGTCGACACTGGTGGTCTTGGAAATTGTGTAGGTCATATAGGTGCTACGTAGAGGCACCATCTACGAGATGTAGGTGTTGATGCTAATAGCCTTTGTGTCCACTGGGTATGGGAAGTGAACTATCATCCTGCGTAGGGATCGCCCCCAACTTGTGTGCATTTTTTGATGTCTGCTTAGGATTAAAGATTCCTTCGGACTTGCTGATAGAGTATTAACTAGGCACCAATGGTAGATTCCTTTGTGTGTCGAATATATTAAAGACATAGATATTGACGCGACCACAAATGTGTCTAGTGTGCGTACTATATAGGCTCAAGTGCAAGACTGTCGCTCAAGTAATAATCCAATAAGTCGGGTATCGATCCTGAGGAAAATAAGACGAACGAATTCGTAATGACATTGGAAAGATGAAGAAATTCTAGTTTTGACTATAAAAAGAATGAAAAGGTGATTTTTGAGAAACGAAACACTACAACTAGATGCAAAATTTGAGAATACTTAAATAATGAGATTACGACTAACTGAAATACACTTACTCTAATTAAACGAAATTTGATGACAATTGAACTGAAAATTTAACTATGAGATGAGACAAATAGTTCAGGCTACACTCCCCCATACCCTAGTAATACACTTCGTAGGATATTAGACTCGGAATTAGAACGTTAAATGAACCCGTTCTTTAGTACTCCGAAGTATTACATATATGAGGGATCGTAGCCCGCACAGTATGTAAACCAAGGATGAGTAAAGGAGTGTCGCGTTAACCAATACATGCGTCGCACTATTAAGCTTCCCGGTTACCTAGGGAAAACGAGATCAAAAGTTCTATGATGATTCCACCAATTATGCAACACGGTTCATCTAATATTTTAATTCAAACGCCTATTTCCATTCTCATGAATTACATCGGGTGGGGTTCATGAACCCCAACCCTTAGAAAACTAGCCAGACATAATTAACATAGAGAAAGACATGATTTTTAAAGAAGAAAACATTAAATCAAAAGCAACTCACTAAAAAGAGAATTTCAAATTTGGAATAAGCAACTAACACTAATGAGCAATCGAAAATAAAAGGAAAAGTGTTACTTGAATTGCAGATATTAAATGCTTGAATCCTTACAGCAATACTTCTTGTTGAAAACTAGGCTTTTTTACTACAAATACCTCTACTCCTACTTAGCTATCCTAAAAATAAATCTCCCTTATCTTACAATAACTATAGATTAAACACATCATGAAAAATCAAGAGTTGTAGCTAAATCAAACTCTAAAATAGGAACAGAAAAATCAAGTTTATCCTCGGCGGACCGATCCGAGTCTTCAGTGGCGGATCGGTCCTCATCCAAATTCGAATCGATCATTTTTTTCAAGAAATGGGATCGGTCCGCTTTGGCAATTTTTCCAGTGAGTTATAGGAAGACAGACCGGTCCTTTTATTTTAGAAAAGGGATTGGTTCGCTTTGTAACTTTTACCGTAAGGTTTATAGGGGTCGGACCAGTCCTTTTAATTTGGAAAAGGGATCGGTCCAGTTTTGATCTTTAAATTCTCTTCAATATCTCCTCAATTTCTCTTTAAGTTTTCTCATCTTTAGAATCCCTTAACTTCTTCATTGGAAATCGGAATTGGACAACATTTCTTCCTATACATTCATTGAATTGAGATCTCCAACTTTCATGTTGGGTCTTCTTCCAAATTTCGAATGGAAATTACGATTTTGCCCTACTGACTTTTCTTCTTCGACTTATTCTTTTTCTTTGACTTTATCCTTTCTTTCCTTAGCAATAAATACCTGGAAAATACCTGGAAAAAGAAAAAAACTCGTAATCATACATAGAAGGGTCAGTAGCATGGAAACTAGATAACTCAAGAGCAATTTCCTTATTCGGGATGCTAAAAGATACTAAATTGGGGAGTAATATTGAAAGAATTAGTGCCTAATCAACCCCCCCCCCCTAACTTAGAACTTTGCACGTCCTGGGCAATGTAAAAGAATTCAATTTCAACTCAACTCCTAAAAATCATTTTATTAGGATAGAATACCACTTTCATGGGCAAGCGATTGCATTTAGCGTATGGAACAAGCCTTTAAAGCCCTAGGTCACCCTAGTAGCACCATTTTTGTCTCGTGAGGGTTTGTAGTGAATATACCCACCAAATTCGACTCAATGAAAATTCAAAACACTCAAAATTTGTATAATTCAAACTTTTCCAGAAAATAGTCATCATCAATTCATGTTCAAGAGTCTCAAATCTTAGTGCGTGTGTGCGAAAGCAGAAATTTAATCGGGAATTTCTACCGATTAACCATTACGTTACTTTTTGAAAATTGGTTTTGATTCAAAACCTCACAGGATGCTCTCACAAACGAATCTCTCGAAAATGGGGTTATTTCTCTCGGTGTGCGTGATACAAAGAGTAAATGCATTGGAACCAATTTCACGCACACAAATTTGAAAAGACGTAATTTTATGGTAGATAGATCTCATCATCGAATTATGGTTATAAGGAAATGGGAACATTGCCTCTTATACACACTAATTAATCTCTCGTATTATCTTTTAGTGTCTTAGCTCTCCACACGATAATTAATTTAGCAATCCGGACTCGGTAGAACTTTTTCGAGTTATAAGGTCTATTGGGTAAAATTGAGAATGGTTTGATATTTTGGAATTGGAAATTTCGCTTATGGTGTCCGTTAGTGCTTTTCCGGGCTTTTGCTCATTTTTTTTCTTCTGATTTGTCTTTTTTTTCGCTTCTCTTTTCTTGCTATTTGTATTGATCATTTCTATTATTTTGCCCCTTTTTGTTCACTTTTTTGACTTAAATATGGACTTTTCCAACTTTCTTAATTCCGGGCCAATTGGGTGTTTTCGGGTTGTCAAACAAAATAAAACTTTTTATTCGGCTCAAAACGAGTAATTTTTCACGAATTTTCCTAGCAAACATTTTTGGGTGACAAACGAGGGCCTATTTCATTGTTCAAATTACTAATTGCGTTACCACATGCATTTCGAGATTAATTTAATTTAGAGATTTTTAGCATGTTTTTCAAGGTAATATCACACACATTTCCTATAACCAATCAAAACAAGGGTATTGAGATCGCGATGACTTTTTAGACGCTGAATTAGAACTTTGAGTTAACCATTTCACTCTGATTGATTTATAAACTAAAAAAAATGAAAAGCTCGAATCTCACCGGGTTGGTTAATCTCCACATTTATTCGTTAAGTCATTTTTGTTCGCTCAATTTCCATCTTTGGTTAATTTCGGCTTTGTGTACTATGTTTTTACAATTTGAGACTTTAAACAGAATTTTAATGATATTTTTGAAAAATTTGAATTCCATGTTTTTGTTTATTTTGAAGAAAAATATTTTAGGATTTTCTAAGTTTTTTCAAATATTTTTTGGAAATTTTGATTTTTTTTAAATTTTTTGGCATTTTGAAAAGTTGTGAAATTTTAGAAATACACACTCGTCACCCCCCCAACTTAGACTTTTCCATTGTCCCCAATCAAAAGTATTAAAATCTAAATAAGGCCAAATAAGAGTGCAATAAATAAAACAAACAAAAGGATAAAAAGCGATTTTTTTTATAACGACTGAATTACATCATAAGGGAAAAGAACGACAAAAATAGAAGCATATAGGCAAAACAGGACACAAACACAAGAACCAACTAAACAAATCACTGTGGTGAAAGGTTGGATCTATCGGGCGAGCTAGGGTCATACGGGTCATAAAAGTAGGACGAGGGAGGGGCATTAAAGGACATTTCAAACATTTGGGCTTGAAGACTATACGTCATGCTAGTATTGCGCCTATACGCGCATTGCTCCTCCGCCCTATTAAGATCGTAACGTGCTATGAACCCCAAAAGTTGTGTCTCAGGCGCAAAGATGCGCGCCTCAAGGTTGTTTCCCGGAAGCTCATAGTTGGTATCCTCCTCTTCCACGTATTCGGGCTCCTCGCCCTCAGCCATGTTCATGTCATCTGTCGCCACATCATCGTCAGAGGACTCTTCGGTGGACGCCTCGTCATCGCTATCATCACTAGCAGCAGCAACCAATTTAGCTTTGTGAATGGACCTTTGTGGTGCGCTTTTGGTGTGGGTAAGCTATCCAAAGGGATTGGGCAGATGCGAAAAGATGGTAGGCGGTTGAATTCCAGCGTTGTCCAGATAAGATGAAATGAGCCGGGCATAAGGGAGCGAGGCAACGCCTTTTTCATCCATGGCGGCATGGAAAATATCGCAGTATATTGTGCAGGCCAAATGGATAGTGGAGATGGGATCATAGAGGTAGTAGACAAGGGTGGCTTGTCAAGGGCGCATGATGGAATCATTTAAAATCTGAAGAATGTTGGTGCAAACGATTTGTAAGGTGATACGCGCTTCGTCGTCCAGTTGGCCTATGGGAAAAGCGCCTCGAAGCCACTGATGGCCAGGGGAGATATGGTCCATGCATACATCCTTGTCTAGGGGCGGCATGTTGTTAAGGTATTGGAATGGGGAGGGGTGAGGGACATCTTTCTCCATTATTTTGCGAATGAGGATGTCGGGGGACAATGGGACGGGTGTTTGGTCAACATATGCTTCGGCTTGAAAATTTTCGATGCGCAGGAGGGAACCATAGAAGGAGCGTACCTCATTGGCCCATACAGTATCAAATGGTTAATTTAGGAAATAACACTATCCCTTTGTGGTGAAGAGGGTAGTGACATTGGCGGGCAACTCCTCCCACAGAACCTGCCGCTCAATGTGGAGCTTACGGACGTGACTGAAGAAACAGTGACACCAACATTTCTCCTCAAAGGAACGAAATGGGAGCGGCCGATTTTCGATGATGATCATGGAGTTGTATTGTTTTGGGGGTGGTTGGTTGGCCATGAGGGGAAATGTTGGTTGAACTAGGGGGTGGAACACAGAGGGAGAGAGAATTGGTAGATGAAAGGTGTGGGGAAATAGGGTGGAATAGGGTTGTATTTATATGTGGGGAAAGGTGAAGGGTTAGGATTTTGGAGGGAAGGGTTTGGGAGGGAAAATGGTTGGTTTTTGGGAGGGAAATCAGGTTGGGAAGGGACAAAATGGAGCAAGATGAATGGATTGGGGGAGTGAATCTAGGGATTTAAAGAGTTGTAGGAACCGAACCGGTCCGCCTACCTAGAGGCGGATCGGTCCATGGACTAATTTGTTATTTTAAAATTACTCGCATACAGATCAGTCTGTATGCCTAGGGGCGGATCGGCCCGTCTTCCCTGAATTTCCAGAAACCTCCATCTGCATGAATGCTCTTTGGAAGTGGTCTTTAGTGCTTACCGTTAACTTCTCGAAAATCAAAAGTAAGACTCTAACGAACCTAACTTCCTCACATCTATATGGGGACCCTACTTACCTTATCCGAAACTACCCCTAACTATTATGCAGAAGAATCACCCCATATGAGTCAGGGGTGAGACGACCTCTCAATTTCAGCTCACTCGATCTCATAGACAGGGTCCGATAACCAAATGGTGTCAACACCCTCTACGCATGCCTCTAGATAGGGATTTAGGCATTGGCCATTAACCTTGAATGTGTTCCCTCCTTTTGGATCATCTAGTTCCACAGCTCCGTTGGGAAACACGATCTTAATAATGAATGGTCCTGTCCAATGGGACTACAATTTACTCAGAAATAGATGAAGCCGGGAGTTATAGAGGAGTACTTTTTATCCGGGCTGAAACTCTTGTTGTTGAATAATCTTATCATGCGCAGGTTTCATCCGTTCATTTGCAATCTTGGCATTCTCATACGCATTATTGTATATCTCATCTAACTCATTTAGTTGAAGCTTACAATCTTCACCGACTTTATCCATATCATAATTTAGCCTTTTGATGGCCCAATACACTTTGTGCTCCAACTCAACAGGAAGATGCAAGGTTTTCCATACACAAAGCGGAATGGGGACATTCCTAGTGGGTTCTTATATGCGGTGTGGTAGGCCCATAGGGAATTGTTCATTCTAAGGGATCAATCTTTCCTGTTAGGATCGACAGTTTTCTCGAAGATGTTTTTTATTTCACGATTTGCCAATTCGTCTTGCCTATTTGTTTGTGGGTGATATGTCGTTCCAACCTTATGAACGACACCATACGTTTTCATGATTTTCTAAAATGGCTTATTGGAAAAGTGTGTGTCGTTATCACTGATTATCGCTTTCGGTGCACTGAAGCGAGAAAGTATGTGTTCCTGAAGGAACTTTATGACCACTTTATTGTCATTAGTCTTAGTAGCTATAAGTTCCACCAACTTAGAAACATAATCTACCGCGACTAGGATGTATAGGTCTCCAAAGGATAGCGGAAAAGGGCCCATGAAGTCAATACCCCAGCAATCAAAACCCTCAATGATGAGAATTGGGGTTAATAACATCATGTCTCTTCGGGTGATCGCCCCCATCTATTGACAGTTGTCACAATATTAGAAACAATTGTTCACATCCCGAAACATTGTGGTCCAGTAAAAACCACTTTAGAGAATTTTAGCAGATGTCTTTTTCACGGAAAAGTGGCCTCCTATGCTCCTGAATGACAGAATTGGATGACTTTAGGAATTTCATCATCTGGTATGTATCTTCGAATGATTTGGTCGGTGGAATATTTGAAAAGGAATGGATCATCATAGAAAAAGATACGCTGCCAAGTGATGAATCTCTTATTATCTTGCGGTGTCCAATCGGGAGGGACGGCTCCCGTGACAAGATTGTTCACTATATTTGCAAATATGGGCAAAGAAGAGGTGGCAAAGTGTTGCTCATTCGAAAAATATTTGTCTATGGGTGTAGGATCACTAGGTACGATGAACTAAAGTCATGATAACTGATCGGCGATGACATTTTCTACTCCTTTTTATCTTTAATGGAGAAATTAAACTCTTGCAGGAGTAGGATCCACCTTATGAGGTGCGGCTTTGCGTCTTTCTTTGCAAGGAGATATTTTAAAGCCGCGTGGTTGGTGAAACAAGTGATGGGGGAACCGATAAGATAGGACCAAAACCTGTCAAGAAAAAAAACTACCGCTAGAATTTCCTTCTCTGTGGTGGAGTAGTTGAGTTGTGGTCCGATAAGAGTCCGACTAGCGTAGTAGATGACATGATCCTTCTTATCTTTTCTTTGCCCCTAAAAAACCCCTATTGCATAATCGTTAGCATCACACATGAGCTCGAATGGTAAGGATCAATACATAGCTTGCATGATGGGAGCGGATATAAGTATGTGTTCCAATTTTTCAAAAGCACTTTGACATGCTTCAGTCCATTCGAATGGGGTGTCCTTCATAAGAAGGTTTCTTAAGGGTCTAGCGATGGCACTAAAGTCCTTAATGAACCTTCTATAAAACCCCGCATGGCTCAAGAAGGAGAGCACGTATTTTAGAGATTTAGGTGGGGGTAGGTCAGCTATGACATCTATTTTTGCTTGATCAACTTTGATCCCTTTGGATGACAGGATGTGACCAAGAACTATACCCTTAGTTACTATGAAATGGCATTTCTACCAATTCAACACTAAGTTCTTTTCCACACATCGGGCTAGTACTTTCTCAATATTGGCTAGACATAGGTCGAAAGAGGTGCCAAAAACACTAAAGTCATCCATATACACCTCTAGCCCTCTCTCAACCATGTCACTTAATAAGCTCAACATGCACCTTTGAAAGGTCGCCGATGCATTACACAAGCCGAATGGCATACGTTTGTAGTCAAACGTTCCAAAGGGGCAAGGGAGGTTGTCTTTTCTTGATCAAGTATATCTACCTCAATTTGGTTATATCCGAAATAACCATCTAGAATGCAATAGTAAGGGTGGCCCGCTACTCTTTCAAGCATTTGATCGATAAATGGCAAGGGTAAATGGTATTTCCTAGTTCCCGCATTAAGTTTCCGATAATCAATGCAAATGTGCCACACAGTGGTGGTACATTGGGGAATTAACTCTCCTTTGGCATTTTCAATCATAGTCATGCCCGACTTCTTTGAGACGACTTAAATGGGGGCTCACCCACTTGCTATCCGATATTGGTTAAATAATCTCGACATCCAACAATTTTATAATTTCAGTCTGCACCACATCTTTCATTATGGGGTTTAGCCGTCTTTGTATTTCTCTCGAGGGCTTAACATCCTCTTCCAGGTGAATCTTATAGGTGAAAAATATAGGGTTTATCCCCTTTAGATCAGCTATACACCAACCAAACGCACTTTGGTGCTTCCTCAGAATTTTTAATATCTTACCCTCCTGCTCTTCATCTAAGCTAGACGAGACAATAATAGGAAATGTCTCATATTCTACTAGGAAAGTATATTTAATGTTGGAGGGTAGTTTCTTCAATTCGAGAGTCGGGAATGTGTCGCTAGAGGTCACCATGCGTGCCTCCCTCGGAAGTAACTCTTCGAATAGAGAAACCAAAATTAACATCTCCCGCATCCTCCTCCGATGCTCTCTCATAGAGTAAGCCTCTCAACTTCTCTATCTCCCACTAAAATTCGGTGTACGATCCCTCACTCTCATGACTAGAAGCTAGGTAAGATTCTAAGACGTCTCCACAGTAATTTTTCTCAAAGTGCTCTTCTACGATCTCAATCATCTTCTTCCCCTGCCTGTAACACCCCGCCTAATTAAATACCGGGTGGCCAGTCCCATACCCAATTAAAACAGAATATACAGTTGGCTCATTCTTAGCATCACTATCGAAAACATTTACAACTCACCCAATACCCAATTAAGCTAGTGTTAAAAACTTTCCAAATTTTAATTTCAACAAAATCCATTTTTTTAGTTTACGAATAACACTACACATATTATTTTACAACGCTAAGAACTGAACAGATAACACAAAAGAATTTAAATGCAATTGGAATAAACATTCCTAAATAATTATCCCATACAGTAATCCCACCAATAGTGAATGTATTAAAATGACACGAATACAAGAGTATTTGACTCAGATAGAAAAGAGATAACTTAATTCCTTTGGGCGACATGCCCTAACTAAGAGAATATTATTAATCAAATGAAGATAGGTGTCTAAGCAATACTCCATAGCTCCATATCTCATCATAATACTCTAAGGTTGGCGTCCCTGTTGCTGGACACCTGATAGAGAAGATACAAAAGAAAAGGAATATGCAAGGAAATGGGTCAGAGCCCGATGTGAAAATGATTTTGAAAACAACAAGCATTTAACAAGTGCAATAAAGCATTTATTATGTACATGTTAGTATCCAACTCTCACTTGCTATTCTCACCTCTCAGCTAGAGTGGACACTTAACTTTTCCTATTAACCTCTTAGTGGTTTCTCTTCACAAATTTCAATAATATGATTCCATCCCATATCATAACCTCGTATGTCCCATACAATACGTAGTATAATCATTCATATACGTTTCCCATTAACATGAATCGTTTCTCATTAATATGAATCATTTCTCATTAATATGAATTAAGATTTTCAAATCTATTAGAACAAACATTCATTAACTCAATTCAATTTTCTTTCTCTATTCACCGTTATCTACAATTATCACACAGTAGATTAATCAAACCACTATATGCATTCATTTAATTCATTATATATATATATATATATATATATATATATATATATATAATACGGCACCCCGAGTCACAGCTGCGGTGCATGCATTACTCTGCTATCACATCCCAATATCGCTAGTCGCCGAATAGGGGACAAAAGGTTCGGTAAGGATTCCTCGAACCACAAACAACAGCACATAAATTGTAGGCGAACATAGTTCTCATACCCACGGGTCACGCACATACCTACGTTCCCATAGTTAGCGGACTTATCAACTCCCCGGTAAGTTTTTCATAGACCTATGTTCTTGAGTGACAAATCAAAGATCCCATGGATTCATCAGGATATGACTTCCCTCACGCGCAAACCTCCCCATCGATAGCAAGTAAGATAGGTATGTCATACACATAAATTATCAAACAATCAAATAGGCATTATCATACCTATAATATAATATCAATAAGATACTCACACTACCCTTTCATAATTCCCATACATAACATTATATCTCTTAAATCCTACATCTTAAATTTTGACTGTACTTCTTTAATTCAATCATCCCCGAGCCTCACTCATTACTCAAGGTTCAAATAGGTTTTTCTTAACATTTATTCAGTAAGAAATCACTAATATCCTACTGGTCCATATCATCTTATCTCCCAAATTACTACGAATTAATATCTCCCTTAATTAGGGTTATAACCGAATGTTTCTAATCTCTTATAAACACATCTTCTATCATCTAAGATTGAATACCATAATCAAATGGCTCATACTCTATAGCATTTCATTCACACTATATGACTTATCAACAAAATCAACATCCTCGCATCCTATAAAATCTCTCCACTCCCGACGTCATTAAGGTTCATGCGCGGAGCATCTGGCAATGAGAAATCCAAATAAGGAACCCCTCCAATACACTACTACTTAACTTTGTAGGTCGTGGAGGTTCGTCAACTTCAAATACACAATCGGGATAGCCTCATCCCCCTCTTTCAACCAAATGTGGACTGAACTACCATCTCTATCCAGGAGCCATACCACTAAGAGCTTGTACTACATTCAGTCCTCGCACAACCAATAATGAGCTTAAACTTAGTCCTTGCACTATCAATAATGAGCTTAAACTCAGTCCTTGCACAATCAAAAATGAGTTTAAACTTGCACCTTGATGTTAAAATTATAACCCTAAGGCTAACCAGGTGTTATATTAAATCTCACCTACTGGACCTATCCTTAAGCCTCATGCATACAAGTTAAAATCCAACACATTAATCTAGCAACCGAAATTTCTTTCAGTTTGATTAACATCATTCTAAATCAATTAAATCCCAATCAAATTAAATCAATTCTTATCTTGGGCTTACTGATCTTCCTAAGTCCCATTATATCCAAATAACAATCACCAAATATCTACAAAAGGTTTGGGATAAGAACAAGTATTAAAAAGAGACAACTTCAATAATTATGGGGAGGTTGACCGATCAGATATCAGCCCAGTTTTTTTGCATTTCTTCTACTACGGGTTTCATCATTTTTTATCATTCAAACCTTCATATTAACAACCCAAATGAATTATAATCCTTATTACATGATATAGAAACATATGTGAATGATTTCTAATGCTCTAAACATCTTAAAATCATCATGAGTTGGAATTAAAAACATAAATTCATCCTATTTTTCTAGAAAATTATCAACATAAAATCTTCTAGAACACACCAATGGTTTTTAGAATTTCTTCAACAGATTTGAGATTTATTTCGTGGATTACTATCTACCTATAACATGAGTTTGTTCCCTACATATCTCCATTTTTCAGAAATCAATCAACAACTTTATCTTTATCTTCCAAACATGAAAAATCTCTTCTTTTTATAACTATCCTAACATGGACAATATACAAACTTAGATTGCAATTACCAAATACTTGCCTCTAATGAAGGTCTGATCCTTTGGGGTTGTATAACACAGGTGGCTCTCCTCTTTTTTGGTCACTTTCGGCAGTGGTAGGTGGTGGTGACCTTTGACCTTTGGTTCTTCTCCTTTCCAAATAAGCTTTTCTCTTCCGAAGCAACCTTTCACTCTCTTTAAGAATATGACCTTTCAATTTTTGTATAAGAGATAAATGAACCCATGTTCAACTAATCTCCAAATACTTATAATAAGACAAAATTCGAAATCACTATTCATCCCCCTTGTAAAAATGATCAAAATGCCCTTTTAGGTTGTCTTTTCATTTCCAAATTACCCAAGACTCAAAACCAACATCCAAATAGACTTTCATATTATTTCAACCCTTCCGGACGCAATGACACAGTCGAAATGACTATAAGGTTGATGTAAAAATAAGTTCCCTTTGTAATTTAACAAATTAGTCCCAACGCTTCCCATACCGCGTCCGACTAAAAATCCAAATTACTTAATTAACAAGACACAGCAATAACAATAACATCAGATTCATATATTACCTAAATATCTTTAAGTAATATTCAGAATCCTTCATTTTAATATCAACAATTCGGATAAAACCCAAATGAATTAATTTATAATAAAATCCAATTAATCCATTAATTTAAAATATAATAATTTTAAAAGTCATTAAAATGACAGGGTGTTACATGCTTCTCCCCTTATAACAGAATTTCGTCCCGAAATTCGGAAAGATCAATCATACTCGTAAGGTCAACTATGAGTATACATCTCACATCATAAGTAATCTATGTTGTACCGCCCATACAGTACATTAACGAAAATCCCCATTGATGTTACACCAAGCCTCACCATATAGTTTCAACTTAATCGAATTTAAACTTTACGCAATCTTCCCTATACCATCCTCGTGACAAAGTTTGGAAAAATGATCCTCACTTATTAAACAAATAAATCCTGAAGTCACAACTACTTACCATTTCACAATTATGAGATCTACTACAATCCAACCAACCAGGGATCCCATACACCCTATCGTACAACTTCCATTATAAAATGGATATGGTTACCCGCATAATACTTTGATCTATTGCAAAGGTTATAAAATCATATCCTAGAGACCTAACTTATTTCGACTCCCAACGGTTATTAGTTTCATGCATGGGGTGGCTTGCAAGAGAAATCCAAACAAGGAACCTCCCCGATACACTACTACCTAAAGTAGTCGGTCATTGAAACTCCTCAGGTCCTTAGTCAATAGTTTATAACCACTCTACAGGTTTTATCGATTTCCAATAAAGTCTACTCATCTACTCTCTTGTTAAAGACAAGATTCTAGCTATAGTAGTATATACGCTCTCATATACCATAAGTCAATCCACGCCGATAGTACCATCATGTTCGGATATGCCCAAAGTAAGTAATTCCGTGATAAAAATCAGACCCATGTGATGACATGAAAAAAATACACGTGTTATATTAAATCTCCCCTAACTAAGAGAATACTATGAATCAAATGAAGATAGGCGTCTAAGCAGTACTCCATAGCTCGTCATAATCCTCTAAGGTTGGCATCCCTATTGCTTGACTCCTGATATAGAAGATACAATACAAAAGGAATTTACAAGGAAACGGGTCAGAGCCCGATGTGAAAATGATTTTAAAAACATCAAGTATTTAACAAGTCCAATAAAGGTCTATAGTGTTTCATTCACACTATATGACTTATCAACAAAATTAACATCCTCGCATCCTATAACATCTCTCCACTCCCGACGTCGTTAAGGTTCATGCGCGGAGCGTCTCGCAAAGCGAAATCCAAATAAGGAACCCATCCAATACTCTACTACTTAACTTTGTCGGTCGTGAAGGTCCGTCAACTTCAAATACACAACCGGGATAACCTCATCCCCCTCTTTCAACCAAATGTGGTCTGAACTCCCATCTCTATCCAGGAGCCATACCACTAAGCTCTTGTACTACCCAGGTGTTATATTAAATCTCCCTTATTGGACCTATCCTTAATCATCATGCATACAAATTAGAATCCAATATAATGAATCTATCAACCGAAACTTCTTTCAATTTAATTAACATCATTCTAAATCAAATAAATCCTAATCAAATCAATTCGATTCTTATCTAGGGCTTACTGGTCTTCCTAAGTCCCATTATATCCAAATAATAATCACCAAAGATCTACAAAAGGTTTGGGATAAGAACAAGCATTAAAAAGAGACAACTTCAACAATTCTGGGGAGGTCGATCGATCGAAGGCAGGAGGTCGATCGATCGATCGCCCAGATATTAGCCCAGTTTTTCTGCATTTCTTCTACTGCGGGTTTCATCATTTTTTATCATTAAAACCTTCATATTAACAACCCAAATGACTTATAATCCTTATTAGATGATACAACAACATATGTGAATGATTTCTAATGCTCCAGACATCCTAGAATCATCAAGAGTTTGAATTAAAAACATAAATTCATCCTATTTTTCCTTAAAATTATCAACATAATATCTTCAAGAACACACCAATGGTTTTCAGAATTTCTTCAACAGATTTAAGATTTATTTCCTGGATTACTATCTACCTATAACATGAGTTTGATCCCTATATATCTCCATTTTTCAGAAACCAATTAACAACTTTATCTTTATCTTCCAAACATGAAAGATCTCCTCTTTTTATAACTATCCTAACATGGACAATATATAAACTTAGATTGCAATCACCAAATACTTGCCTCTAATGAAGGTCTGATCCTTTGGGGTTGTATAACACAGGTGGCTCTCCTCTTTTCCGATCACTTCCGGTGGTGGTAGGTGGTGGTGACCTTTGACCTTTGGTTCTTCTCCTTTCCAAGCAAGATTTTCTCTTCACAAGCAACCTTTAACTCTCTCTAAGAAGAAGACCTTTCAATTTGTGTCGAAGATATGAATGAACCCACATTCAACTACTCTCCAAATACTTATAATAAGACAAAATCTAAAATCACTATTCATCCCCCTTGTAAAAATGATCAAAATGCTCTTTTGGGTTGTCTTTTCATTTCCAAATGACCCGAGACACAAAACTAACATCCAAATAGACTTTTCTGACTATTTCAACCCTTCTGGACGGAATGACACAGTCAAAATGACTATAAGGTTGAGGTAAAAATAAGTTCCCTTTTTAATTTAACAAATTAGTCCCGACACATCCCATACCATGTTCGAATAAAAATCCAAATTACTGAATTAACAAGTCACAGCAATAGCAATAACATCACATTCATATATTACCAAAATATCTTTAAGTAATATTCAGAATCATTCATTTTAATATCCACAATTCGGATAAAACCCAAATGAATTAATTTATAATAAAATCCAATTAATCCATTAATTTAAAGTATAATAATTTTAAAAGTCATTAAAATCATGGGGTATTACAGACTTCCCCCCTTATAACATAATTTCATCCCGAAATTCGGAAAGATCAATCATACTGATAAGGTCAACTCTGAGTATACATCCACATCGCAAGTAATCTATGTCGTACCGCCCATACAGTACATTAACGAAAATCCCCATTTATGTTACACCAAGCCTCACCATATACTTTCAACTGAATCGAATTTAAACTTTACGCAATCTTCCCTATACCATCCTCGTGACAAATTTTGCAAAAATGATCCTCACTTATTAAACAAATAAATCATGAAGTCACAACTACTTACTGTTTCACAATTATGAAAACTACTACAATCCAACCATCTAGGGTGCCCATACACCCTATCGTACAACTTCCATTATAAAATGGATATGGTTACCCACATAATACTCTGATCTATAGCAAAGGTTATAAACTCATATCCTAAGGACCTAACTTATTTCGACTCCCAACGGTTATTAGTTTCATGCGTGGGGTGTCTTGCTAGCGAAATCCAAACAAGGAACCCCCCCGATACACTACTACCTAAAGTAGTCGGTCATCGATACTCCTCAGGTCCTTAGTCAATAGTTTATAACCTCTCTATAGGTTTTATCGATTTCAAATAAAGTTTACTCATCTACTCTCTTGTTAAAGACAAGATGCTAGCTATGGTAGTACATACGCTCTCATATACCCCAAGTCAATCCACGTCGATAGTCCCATCATGTTCGGACATGACCAAAGTAAGTAATTTCATGATAAAAATTAGACCCACGTGATGACATGAAAAAAATACAGGTCCACCACAACCCCTCGGTGAGTTTACGTAAATAACAGTGTTATAGGCTATGTTTACGAACCCATTAGCCCATACAATATTAATCGCTACAAAATCAGAATGCACCTAATTACTCCTTAGATAGAAAACCTACCCTCATTCGTGGGCGGTGGTTGTTAACTCCCACTATTATAACTTTGCACCGATTTGTCAAGAAAAATTTTACCCCAAATTTTCAGTTCTAGTTCACCACACTCCACGATATGCCTAAGCCTTTGATATATTGCCTTCGTTAGGTAACACACATAATTCCCGCATTCCAAGAACTTCTACTCATGACTATCCTCAATTTTCCATAATAGGGGTGAGCTCGACTACGGTCATCATACTCGAACATACTTCATAACCTCCTAAGTACGATCTCCGCTATCCGTCCAATGGCCCTCATCAAACATAGTTCTTGTACGAACACGTCTGAATGCAAATAATATTCACTAATATATACGTTATAGCAAGAGAACGAACACGTCAGTCCTAAACTTATCCTATAGCACCGTTATTTACGTAAACTCACCGAGGGGTTGTGGGACACCTGTGTGTTACCCAATTAAGCTGGTGTTAAAAACTTTCCAAATTTTAATTTCAACAAAATCCATTTTTTTAGTTTACGAATAACACTACACATATTATTCTACAACACTAATAACTGAACATATAACACAAAAGAATTTAAACACAATTGGAATAAACATTCCCAAATAATTATCCCATACAGTAATCCCAACAATAGTAAATGTATTAAAATGACACGAATACAAGAGTATTTGACTCAGGTAGAAAAGCGATAACTGAATTCCTTTGGGTGACATGCCCTAATTAAGAGAATACTGTGAATCAAATGAAGATAGGTGTCTAAGCAATACTCCATAGCTCCATAGCTCATCATAATCTTCTAAGGTCGGCATCCCTATTGCTGGAGACCTGATATAGAAGATACCATAGAAAAGGAATATGCAAGGAAATGTGTCAGAGCCTGATGTGAAAATGATTTTGAAAATAGCAAGTATTTAACAAGTGAAATAAAGCATTTATTATGTACATGTTAGTATCCAACTCTCACTTGCTATTCTCACCTCTCAGCTAGAATGCACACTTAACGTTTCCTATTACCTCTTAGTTAATGGTTCCTCTTCACAAATTTCCATAATATGATTCCATCCCATATCATAACCCCGTATGTACCATACCATACATAGTATAATCATTCATATACGTTTTCGATTAACATGAATCGTTTCTCATTAATATGAATCATTTCTCATTAATATAAATTAAGCTTTTCAAATCTATAAGAATAAACATTTATTAACTTAATTCAATTCTCTTTCTCTATTCACCGTTATCTACAATTATCACACTTTAGATTAATCAAACCATAATATACATTCAATTAATTCGATATATATATATATATATATATACATATATAATACGGCACCCCGAGTCACAGCTGCGGTGCATGCATTACTCTGGTATCACGGCCCAATATCATTGGTCGCCGAATAAGGGATAAAAGGTTCGGTACGGATTCCTCGAACCACAAACAACAACACATAAATTGGATACGAACATAATTCTCATACCCACGGGCCATGCAGATACCTACATTCCCATAGTCAGTGGACTTATTAACTCCGCGGTAAGTCTTTCATAGACCTATGGTCTTGAGTGACAAATCAAATATCCCATGGATTCATCAGGATATGACTTCCCCCACGCGCAAACCTCCCCATCGATAGCAAGTAAGCTAGGTATGCCATACACATAAATTATCAATCAATCAAATAGGCATTATCATACCTGTAATATAATATCAATAAGGTACTTACACCACCCTTCGATGATTCCCATACGTAGCATTATATCTCTTAAATCCTACATATTAAATTATGACTTTACTTCTTTAATTCAATCATCCCCGAGCCTCACTCATTACTCAAGGTTCAAATAAGTTTTCCTCAATGTTTATTCAGTAAGAAATCACTAATATCCTACTGGTCCATATCATCTTATCTCCCAAATTACTACAAATTAATCTCTCCCTTAATTAAGATTATAACCGATTGTTTCTAATATCTTATAAACACATCTTCTGTCAGCTAGGAATGAATACCATCATCACATGGCTCATAGTCTATAGTGTTTCATTCACACTATATGACTTATGAACAAAATCAACATCCTCGCATCCTATAACATCTCTCCACTCCCGATGTCGTTAAGGTTCATGAACGGAGCATCTCGCAAAGAGAAATCCAAATAAGGAACCCCTCCAATACACCCTTACTTAACTTTGTCGGTCGTAGAGGTCCGTCAACTTCAAATACACTATCGGGATAAACTCATACCCCTCTTTCAACAAAATGTGGTCTGAACTCCCATATCTATCCAGGAGCAGTACCTCTAAGCGCCTGTACTACACTCAGTCCTTGCACAATCAATAATGAGCTTAAACTCAGTTCTTGCGCTATCAATAATGAGCTTGAACTCAATCCTTGTACAGTCAATAATGAGCTTAAACTCACGCCTTGATGTTAAAATTGTAACCCTCAGGCTACCCAGGTGTTATATTAAATTTCCCCTACTGTACCTTTCCTTAATCCTCATGCATAAAAATTAGAATCCAACACATGAATCTAGCAACCGAAATTTCTTTCAATTTAATTAACACCATTCTAAATCAATTAAATCCCAATCAAATTAATTCGATTCTTATCTACAGCTTACTGGCCTTCTTATGTCCCATTATATACAAATAATAATCACCAAAGATCTACAAAAGGTTTGGGCTAAGAACAAGCATTAAAAAGAGACAACTTCAATAAATCTGGGGAGGTCGATCGATCGAAGGCAGTGATCGATCACTCGATCGCCCAGATATCATCCCATTTTTTCTACATTTCTTCTACTACGGGTTTCATCATTTTTTATCATTCAAACATTCATATTAACAACCCAAATGACTTATTATCCTTATAATATGATATAGCAACATATGTGAATGATTTTTAATGCTCTAAACATCCTATAATCTTCAAGAGTTTGAATTAAAAACATAAATTCATCCTATTTTTCCAGAAATTTATCAACATAATATCTTCAAGAACACACCAATGGTTTTTAGAATTTCTTCAATAGATTTAAGATTTATTTTGTGGATTACTGTCTACCTATAACATGAGTTTGATCCCTATATATCTCCATTTTTCATAAATCAATCGACAACTTTATCTTTATCTTCCAACCATGAAAATTTTCATTTTTTTATAACTATCCTAACATGAACAATATACAAACTTAGATTGAAATCACTAAATACTTGCCTCTAATGAAGGTCTGATCCTTTAGGGTTGTATAACACAGGTGGCTCTCCGCTTTTCCGATCACTTCCGGTGGTGGTGACCTTTGACATTTGGTTCTTCTCCTTTCCAAGCAAGCTATTCTCTTCCCAAGTAAACTTTCACTCTCTCTAAGAAGATGACCTTTCAATTTGTGTAGAAGAGATGCATGAACCCACGTTCAACTAATCTCCAAATACTTTAATAAGACAAAATCCGAAATCACTATTCTTCCCCCTTGTAAAAATGATCAAAATGCCCTTTTGGGTTGTCTTTTCATTTTCAAATGGCTCGAGACTCAAAACCAACATCCAAATAGACTTTTCTGACTATTTCAACCCTTTCGGACGCAATGACACATTCGAAATGACTATAAGGTTGATGTAAAAATAAGTTACCTTTTTAATTTAACAAATTAGTCCCGACACGTCCCAAACTGCGTCCGACTAAAAATCCAAATTACTGAATTAACAAGTCACAGCAATTGCAATAACATCACATTCATATATTACTTAAATATATTTAGGTAATATTAAGAATAATTCATTTTAATATCCACAATTCGGGTAGAACACAAATGAATTAATTTATAATAAAATCAAATTAATCCATTAATTTAAAATATAATAATTTTAAAAGTCATTAAAATCACGGGGTATTACATACTTCTCCCCTTATAATAGAATATCTTCCCGAAATTCGGAAAGATCAATCATACTAGTAAGGTCAACTCTGAGTATACATCCACATCGCAAGTAATCTATGTCGTACCGCCCATGCAGTACATTAACAAATATCTCCACTAATGTTACACCAAGCCTCACCATATAGTTTCAACTGAATCTAGTTTAAACTTTACGCAATCTTCCCTATACCATCCTCGTGACAATGTTTGGGAAAATTATCCTCACTTATTAAACAAATAATTCTCGAAGTCACAACTACTTACCGTTTTATAATTATGAAAACTACTATAATCCAACCATCCACGACGCCCATACACCCTATCGTACAACTTCCATTATAAAATGGATATGGTTACCCGCATAATACTCTGATCTATCGCAAAGGTTATAAACTCATATCCTAAATACTTAACTTATTTCAAATCCCAACGATTATTAGTTTCATGCGTGGGGTGTCTCGTAAGCGAAATCCAAACAAGGAACCCCCCCGATACACTACTACCTAAAGTAGTCGGTCATCGAAACTCCTCGGGTCCTTAGTCAATGGTTTATAACCTCTTTATAGGTTTTATCGATTTCAAATAAAGTATACTCATATACTATCTTGTTAAAGATAAGATGCTAGCTATGGTAGCACATACTCTCTCATATACCACAATTCAATCCATGTCGATAGTCCCATCATGTTCGGACATGCCTAAAGTAAGTAATTCCATGATAAAAATCAGACCCACGTGAGGACATGACAAAAATACAGGTGCCCCACAACCCCTCGGTGAGTTTACGTAAATAACGGTGCTATAAGCTAAGTTTAGCAACCCATTAGCCCATACAATATTAATCGCTACAAAATCAGTTTGCGCCTCATAACTCCTTATATGGAAAACATACCCTCATTCATGGGCGGTGGTTGTTAACTCCCACTGTTAGAACTTTGCTCCGATAAGTCAAGAAAACTTTTGCCCCAAATTTTTAGTTCTAGTTCACTACACTCCACTATATGCCCAAGCCTTTGAATATATTGCCTTCGTTAGGTAACACACATAAGTTTTGCATTTCAAGAACTTCTACTGATGACTCTCCTCAATTTTACATAATAGGGGTGATCTCGACTATGGTCATCATACTCGAACATACTTCATAACCTCCTAAGTACGATCTCCGCTATCCGTCCAATGGCCCTCATCAAACATACTTCTTGTACGAAAACGTCCGAACGAAAATAACATTCACTAATATCTACGTTATTGCAAGAGAATGAAATCTCACCAAGGAAATCACC
This sequence comes from Sambucus nigra, assembly GCA_949130495.1. NCBI lineage: Eukaryota > Viridiplantae > Streptophyta > Magnoliopsida > Dipsacales > Adoxaceae > Sambucus > Sambucus nigra. The sequence goes on along the minus strand of OX422212.1, from coordinate 626,940,361 downwards.
AATCCTAAACATCGGGCTCTACATCAAAGAACGCTAAGCTGAAAACACAGTAAGTCGTACAGACCCTAAAGGACACTAGAACCTGATGCTCTGATACCACCTCTAACACCCCACCTAATTAAATACCGAGTGTCAAGTCCCATACCAAATTAAAACATAATATACAGTTGGCTCATTCTTAGCATCACTTTCAAAAACATTTACAACTCACCCAATACCGAATTAAGCTGGTGTTAAAAACTTTCCAAATTTTAATTTCAACAAAATCCATTTTTTTAGTTTACGAATAACACTACACATATTATTCTACCAATTTAAATGCAATTGGAATAAATATTCCTAAATAATTATCCGATACAGTAATCCCAAAAATAGTAAATGTATTAAAATGACATGAATACAAGAGTATTTGACTCAGATAGAAAACAGATAACTGAATTCCTTTGGGTGACATGCCCTAGCTAAGATAATACTGAGAATCAAATGAAGATAGGAGTCTAAGCAATAATCCATAGCTCCATAGCTCCATAGCTCATCATAATCCTCTAAGGTTGGCGTCCCTGTTGCTGCACACCTGATATAGAAGATACAATAGAAAAGGAATTTGCAAGGAAATGGGTCAGAGCCCGATGTGAAAATGATTTTGAAAACAGCAAGTATTTAACAAGTGCAATAAAGCATTTATTATGTGCATGTTAGTATCCAACTCTCACTTGCTATTCTCACCTCTCAGCTAGAGTGCACACTTAACGTTTCCTATTAACCTCTTAGTTAGTGGTTCCTCTTCACAAATTACAATCATATGATTCCATCCCATATCATAACCCCGTATGTCCCATACCATACGTAGTATAATAATTCATATACGTTTCCCATTAACATGAATCGTTTCTCATTAATATGAATCATTTATCATTAATATGAATTAAGATTTTCAAATTTATTAGAATAAACATTCATTAACTTTATTCAATTCTCTTTCTCTATTCACCGTTATCTACAATTATCACACAGTAGATTAATTAAACCACTATATATATTCATTTAATTCATTATATATATATATATATATACACACACACACACATATATAATACGTCACCCCGAGTCACAGCTACGGTGCATGCATTACTCTGCTATCACATCCCAATATCGCTAGTCGCCGAATAGGGGACAAAAGGTTCGGTAAGGATTCCTCGAACCACAAACAACAACACATAAATTGTAGGCGAACATAGTTCTTATACCCACGGGCCACGCACATACCTACGTTCTCATAGTTAGCGGACTTATCAACTCCCCGGTAAGTCTTTCATAGGCCTATGTTCTAGAGTGACAAATCAAAGATCCCATGGATTCATCAGGATATGACATCCCTTACGCGCAAACCTCCCCATCGATAGCAAGTAAGCTCAGTATGTCATACACATAAATTATCAATCAATCAAATAGGCATTATCATACCTATAATATAATATCAACAAGGTACCCACACTACCCTTTGATTATTCACATCCATAACATTATATCTCTTAAATCCTACATCTTAAATAGTGACTTTACTTCTTTAATTCAATTATCCCCGAGCCTCACTCATTACTCAAGGTTCAAATAGGTTTTCCTCAACATTTATTCAGTAAGAAATCACTAATATCCTACTGGTCCATATCATATTATCTCCCAAATTACTACGAATTAATCTCTCCCTTAATTAGTATTAAAACCGATTGTTTCTAATATCTTATAAACACATCTTCTATCAGCTAGGATTGAATACCATCATCACATGGCTCATAGTCTATAGTGTTTCATTCACACTATATGACTTATGAACAAAATCAACATTCTCGCATCCTATAACATCTCTCCACTCCCGATGTCGTTAAGGTTCATGAGCGGAGCATCTCGCAAAGAGAAATCCAAATAAGGAACCCCTCCAATACACTACTACTTAACTTTGTCGGTCGTGGAGGTCTGTCAACTTCAAATACGCAATCGGGACAACCTCATCCCCCTCTTTCAACTAAATGTGGACTGAACTCCCATCTCTATCCAGGAGCCATACCACTAAGCGCTTGTACTACATTCAGTCCTTGCACAATCAATAAGGAGCTTAGACTCAGTCCTTGTGCTATCAATAATGAGCTTAAACTCAGTGCTTGCGCAATCAATAATGAGTTTAAACTTGCACCTTGATGTTTAAATTATAACCCTAACGCTAAGCAGGTGTTATATTAAATCTCCCCCACTGGACCTATCCTTAATCCTCATGCATACAAATTAGAATTCAACACGTTAATCTAACAACCAAAATTTCTTTCAATTTGATTAACATCATTCTAAATTAATTAAATCCTAATCAAATTAAATCGATTCTTATCAAGGGCTTACTGATCTTCCTAAGTCCCATTATATCCAAATAATAATCACCAAATATCTACAAAAGGTTTGGGATAAGAACAAGTATTAAAAAGAGACAACTTCAATAATTCGGTGGAGGTTGACCGATCAGATATCAACCCAGTTTTTCAGCATTTCTTCTACTACGGGTTTCATCATTTTTTATCATTCAAACCTTCATATTAACAACCCAAAAGAATTATAATCCTTATTACATGATATAGCAACATATGTGAATGATTTCTAATGCTCTAAACATCCTAAAATCATCAAGAGTTTGAATTAAAAACATAAATTCATCCTATTTTTTCGGAAAATTATCAACATAAAATCTTCAAGAACACACCAATGGTTTTCAGAATTTCTTCAACAGATTTAAGATTTATTTTGTGGATTACTATTTACCTATAACATGAGTTTGATCCCTATATATCTCCATTTTTCAGAAATCAATCAACAACTTTATCTTTATCTTCCAAACATGAAAAATCTCATCTTTTTATAACTATCCTAACATGGAAAATATACAAACTTATATTGCAATCACCAAATACTTGCCTCTAATTAAGGTTTGATCCTATGGGGTTGTATAACACAGGTGGCTCTCATCTTTTCCGGTCACTTCCGGCGGTGGTAACCTTTAACCTTTGGTTCTTCTACTTTCCAAGCAAGATTTTCTCTTCCCAAGCAACCTGTCACTCTCTCTAAGAAGAAGACCTTTCAATTTGTGTCTAAGATATGAATGAACCCACATTCAACTAATCTCCAAATACTTATAATAAGACAAAATCCAAAATCACTATTCATCCCCCTTGTAAAAATGATCAAAATGCCCTTTTGGGTTGTCTTTTCATTTCCAAATTACCCAGGACTCAAAACCAACATCCAAATAGACTTTTCTGACTATTTCAACCCTTCCGGACACAATGACACAGTCGAAATGACTATAAGGTTGATGTAAAAATAAGTTCCCTTTTTAATTTAACAAATTAGTCCTGACGCGTCCCATACCGCGTCCGACTAAAAATACAAATTACTGAATTAAAAAGTCACAGCAATAGCAATAACATCAGATTCATATATTACCCAAATATCTTTAAGTAATATTCAGAATCATTCATTTTAATATCCACAATTCGAATAAAACCCAAATGAATTAATTTATAATAAAATTCAATTAATCCATTAATTTAAAATATAACAATTTTAAAAGTCATTAAAATCATGACATATTAAAGCTTGTTGGTCTATGTTGAAGATGTTCATTTCTAAAGTCATATTCCCAAAAGTGAGTAGCATCTGCCCATTTCTAGTATTAATCAATGCGTTAGACGTAGCTAAGAATGGGCGCCCAAGAATAATGTGAACATTATTTTTTTAGGTGAAGGAGGGCTCCATATCCCAAATGATAAAATCAATCGGGAAGTAGAAAGTGCCCACTTGGACTATCCCGTCCTCAACTATACCCCTCGATATCTTCATGGTTCGATCCGCTAATTACAGAGTGATCCTTGCGGGCTTAAGATCACCCAGATCAAGTTGCCTATAAATTGAATAAGGGATGATATTGACACTTTCCCCCAAATCGAGTAAGGCCTTTTCGAATTTATTCTCTCTAATGGTGCAGGAAATTATGGGTGCACCGGGATATTTATATTTAGGTAGGAGATCATTAAGAAGAATCCAGCTCGCTTTCTGTGCTAGAAACACATTTTTCTTTACCTTCATCATCCTTTTGACAGTCAATAAGTCTTTAATGACTTTTGCATAGGCTGGAATTTGCCTTATTGCATCAAGGAAAGGTAAGTTCAATTTCACGTTCTTAAGGACTTCTAGCAATTCATCACTTATGGGTATTTTTATGGGAAGGAACCAATCTTTGAGGAAATGGCACAGTGGAGGGTGGCTTTACAACTACCTCGGTCTCACTAGTGTCTATTTTATCACTCTCGTTCAAGGAGATATCTTCGGCCTCTTTCGTGCTGGGAGAATTCTCCTTGTCTTTCTAAGTGTCATATGGGGGAGGAGATAAATCAATAACTCTCCCACTATGAAAGTGGTTACCATTTGGCACTACTCCTGATTTTTGGTGGATGTGGAGCTAACACTAGTTTGACCTTGTGGAGGTCTTTGGCCCTGGGTAGGAAACTTGCCCTTATCTTGGATACTCAACGAGGATTGCATCTTGGATATGTTCGCATTTATGTCGATGAACATGCGTTCATATGTAGCATTGTTTGCACTTTGAGAATTTATGAACTCATTTATTGTATCCTCAAGGGTCTTCCGAGGTGGAGCTAGATATGGAGCTGGAGGAGGTGGTGCTTATTGGTATTGAGGAGGTGGTGGAAGTGGGACAACCTGTTAATGTGGTAGCATGTGGTTATCCATAGTTAAAACCAGGATGGTTTCTCCACGAATAGTTATACGAGTTCCTATGTGGGGTGTTAAAATTCCCCTTGAATCCTCCTATAGCATCCACCTTCTCGGTGTGCATGGCCTTATAGGCAGAAATCGTCGGGCATGCCTTTGTGGAATGGCCTATCTCACATATAGCACACACTTTTTCTTTCGACACATGGCTGGATCCGGAGATATCTCTCAATTGACCATCAAACCATTCATTCATATCTCTTTGAAACTGATTGAATCGACGGTCTATTAAGGAATTTTTATCCAAATGGTATAGACCGGATGTAGTCAGATTGATAGATGGTTATCTAGGCTTGGATCGGTTAGGATCAGATGTGTCCCATGCTTGAGTAGTCTCGGCGACATACTTAAGATGGGCCTCGGCATCGCAGGAGTTTAAATCCCAAAAGGGTCTTTCACACATTGTTTGCACAAGTTGTTTGGAAGCTACTGTCAACCCATTATAGAAAAAAAATAAATCACTTGGTTCTTCTCAAAACCATGATTGGGGCATGCTCTTACTAACTCTTGGAAACGCTCCCAACACTTGTCAAAGGACTCATTATCGTGTTATCGAAAAGCTTGGATTTGAGTTTCGACAGAGTTGGTCTTGTGATGTTGAATAGAATTTTGAGATAAAATTGGATTGCATATCTCTCCAGGAAGTGACGGAGTTCGGGGGTAAAGACCATAGACAGGTCTTGGCTTTATCCTTTTAGAAAAGAGGAAAAATATTTAAGCGAATGGTGTCCTGCGTGCAAGATTGATCAATAAATGTGTCACACGCCTCTTCGAACTCACAGATATGCAGGTATGGTTTCTCCGAATCCATGTTGTGAAATGTAAGGAGAATCTGTATCATCCCATTATGAAAGTGGAACTGATAGGCATTATACGGAAGTAAAATGCAACCAGGGGTGACAGTCTCCTCATGAAAGAGTAAATATTTCATGGGATAATAGGGTAAATCTCCCTCTCCAGTGTCATAACTTTCTGCGTTCGACATTGTGTTCTTGCTCGATTAAAATGATTCTGTGTACTCACTCGGTGTCCTAGATGTGTTACTCGAGGGTTGACTCAGTGTGTAACTACCGATAGATTGATCAGGAGTAGAAAGTGGGACCCAACATTATGGAGCGCGAGGTGTGTGGGGGCTTTCATAGTTATACTCAACAATCGGGTTTTCTTGGATTATGGTTGGAGTATTGTGAGGAGTCTGAGTATGTTCCGGATTTTTCATTAAAGGCTTTTGATAGATGATGAATTTTTTTTATTTGGATGTTTTTTGGATTTTTTTTAGTCAAAGTTCTAGATTGACTCGATCTAACCTAAGTCTACCTAGAGTCCCCGACAGCGGCGCCAAAAACTTGACGCGACCATAAATGTGTCTAGTGTACGTACTATATATGCTCAAGTGAAAGTCTGTCGCTCAAGTAATAATCTCATAAGTTGGGTATCGATACTCAGGGTAACAGGATGAACGAATTCGTAACGGCGTTAGAAAGATGAAGAAATTATAGTTTTTACGCTAAAAAGAATGAAAAGGTGATTTTTGAGAAACGAAACACTACAAATAGATGCAAAATTTGAGAATACTTAACTAACAATATTACGACTAACTGAAATGAACTTACTCTAATTAAACGAAATTTGATGACAATTGAACTGAAAATTTAACTATGAGATGAGACAAATAGGTCGGGTAATACTCCCCCACACCCTAGTAATTTACTTCGTAGGATACTAGAATCGGAATTAGAATTTTAAATGAACTCGGTCTTTAGTACTCCCAAGTATTACATATATGAAGGATTGTAGCCTGCATAGTATGTAAGCAAAGGACGAGTAATGCAGTGTCGCATTAACCAATACACGCGTCGCACTCTTAAGCATCCCGGCTACCTAGGGCAAACGAGATCGAAAGTTCTACGATGATTGAACCAGTTATCCAACACGATTCATTTAATATTTTAATTGAAACATCTATTTCCATTCTCATGAATTACATCGAGTGGGGTTCATGCACCCCAACTCTTAGAAAACTAGCCAGACATAATTAACTTAGAGAAAGACATGATTTTAAAGATGAAAACATTAAATCTAAAGCAACTAATTGAAAAAAGAACTTCAAATTCGGAACCAGCAACTAACACTAACGAGCAATCGAAAATAAAAGGAAAATTGTTACTTGAATGGCATATTTAAAAGCTTGAATCCTTACAACAATACTTCTTATCGAAAACTAGTGTTTTTGACTACAAAAACCCTCTACTCCTACTTAGTTATCCTAAAAATTGAACTCCCTTATCTAACAATGACTAGAGATTAAATACATCACGAAACATCCAAAGTTGTAGCTAAATCAAACTCTAAAATTAGAACAGAAAAATTAAGTTTAACCTCAGCGGATCGGTCCGGGTCTTCAGTGGTGGATCGGTCCTCATCCAAATCAGGATCAATAATTTTTTTCAAGAATTGGGATCGGTCCGCTTTGGTAATTTTTCCAGTGAGTTATAGGAAAACGGACCAGTCTTTTTATTTTGGAAAAGGGAACAGTCCGCTTTGTAATTTTTTCCAGAAGGTTTAGAGGGGTCGGACCAGTCCTTTTAATTTGGAAAAGGGATCGCCCCGCTTTGGATCTTTATATTCTCTTCAATATCTCCTCAGTTTCTCTTCAATTTTTCTCATCTTGAGAATCTCGTAACTTCTTCCCTGGATTTCGGAATTGGATGCCGTTTCTTCCTATGCATTCGTGAATTGAGATCTTCAACTTTCATGTTGGGTCTTCTTTCAGATTTTGAATGGAAATTATGATTTTGACCTTTTGACTTCTCTTCTTCGACTTATTCTTTTTCTTTGACTTTCTCCTTTATTTCCTTAGCAATAAAAAAGTGTAAAATACCTAGAAAAAGCACAAAACTCGCAATACTATGTAAAAGGGTTAGTAGCATGGAAACGAAATAACTCAAGAGCAATTTCCTTCTTCGGGATGTTAAAAGATACTAAATTAGGGAGTAATATTAACAAAATTACTGCCTAATAAGATATATAAAAAATCATCCAGACTCAGATAAATTGAGTTGTCTAAGAATGTGGTTATAAACTACAAATTCTTACTCTGTGATGCATAATTGATGTTTATATCGATATGTGAGACATATAAGAGTGGGGAATTATGAGTATTGATAATTAAATATAGTCAGTTCATTTAAGCATTTAATTTTCTCCAAATCCATTATTATTAAATTGGCACGTTGTCTTATTTATTACTTGATATTTATTGGGATGCGGGTAATATTGTACTTAGACGAGGGGTGGGGTGTTAAACTCATGCGAGTGATGAGGGAGAATATTTGTTTTGCATCAACTATATTATTGCATCTTAAATTGATTAAGTTAATTCCTGCACACTTAGGGCTCTAACCCAAATTTAAATATTTTCTCCCCCGAGATGCTCCTAGATAGGGATAGCTGGATTGTTGCTATAGTAGTCTTACAGTCTTTCTTACTCATCATTTTTCAGACCTATTGATTCTAGCATAGATGCTTTTCTGCCATAGTTATTTATTCTATTTGGAACAATTATAAGGGCATAAGCCCGAGATTTCTTAACATCTTGTTGGGTTGAGATATTTACTATACTGTTGGATTTATTACTTATTTGGTGTTGGTTTGAATTCATTTATTGTTATGGGAATATTCATGAAACTCAATTTCGGGTCTTTGATATAATATTACTTGTATTACCTTTGTGCTAAGAATGATATTAATTTATAAGCAAGCCTTATCGTCAGTGTATCGTGCCTGGCCCTACTTTACGTGAGAAAATAAAGGTTGTTACACCTCTCTCTTGGTTGGAGGCTCCCTCCCCTCTGTTTCTCCTTCTCTCGTTAACGGCGGTCAATAGTGCCACAACCCACTGGGATTTTTTTTCAGTTTATTAATTTTTTTGTATGGAATGGATATGTTAGTTAATGTTTTAATGGTTTGTGAAATTCTAATTGTTGAATAATGATATCCTATATTGTTGAATTAGTATTACATAATACTTATTTAAAATTAGCTTAATTTGTTGAAATTTTATTTATCAAAATTTGTTGAAGTTTGCTAAAATTTTATATTGCTTTTTTTTATTTGTTGATTTTTTTATGTGTTGAAATTTTATTTTTCTGAAATTATTAATTTCACAAAATTAATTTTTGTCGTATAGTAGTTGAGAATTTAATTTGAAATATTATTTAATATATAGGAAATTTTGTTTAAGTATTTATGGGTGAAATTATTTCACCCATCAATATTAATTACAAAATTTTTAGGGTTAAAAATTGCAAAACAAGTAAAACTAACTAAAAAAATCGGCTTATGGGCTCCCACCCTCGACATTTGTAAGAAATTCCTTCACCCAAAAACCAAAAATCATGGGTCCACCAGTGGTTTCACTTAATATAGTAAGAGGGTGACCATGACCCATTTTTAGGTGTGCAACAAATTTGAACTCTTCTCTCATCATACTTTACTATATATACAAAATTAATTCTTACAAAAATTTGGCGAGACACTTTTAGAAGTTTTAATAACAAATGTGGAGTGCCAATTTTGTAAATTTAGTTATTATGTCTAGTTCCATGTGCTACTAAAAAATACAACAAAACGTATTTCATTAATCTCAAAATAAGGCTTAGTATTTTGAATAAAGAGAATGTTGATATTAACGTAATCAAGGTCAAGATCAAAATTTATATAACCATCCCAAATATCTCAAAAATTTCCCTTTCATTTTTATTCTTGAAGCATAATACATTTGGATTTAGTTGAGTAATATAAACAAGTGTTTGAGAATTACGCAGTTGGTTATATTTTACCGAATTTCGCTACCTTAAATAGTGATTTCATGCTATAAGATTTTCTGGGATTAGTATCTCCATTCCACATTAACATTGCCAATTGTTTTGTGGTTGTTTTAGTTGGATGATAAGAATCAAACAACAAATAGTCACTAGGATTATCACACAATTCATATTCTTTAACTCTACTCATGCCTCCACAACTTTGAACTCCATTGAAAGGACATGAACCACAACAAGTTGTATCCCCTTTCAAAAACCCCAATTCATAAAATAATTGCAGGATTTTTTTTTAATTAAGATATTAGATGATTAGTGCAGAAATAAAATAAAAAATCCCCAAGAACATTCAACTCTTTTTTAAGAAACTTCCCTTGAACTATGTATTTGTTACAAGACACCTCCAAAACTTTGTATTTTGTTGCGGATACCCCCTAAATGTGCATTAAAAAATATTTGATGGACTATTCGGTGTATGCTTCATTAAAAATTAAAGCTGGAAAAGTTTGACTGATTTTTTTAAAATAGCAAAAAAAAGTTATTTTGAGCGTTTTTTTATATGGCTCCCCTGAAATGTTTAAACATCATATAAAAACATGCAGTCGAAAAATATTTCTTTTACTCTTTTAAAAAAATCAGTATATATATATACACACACACACTTATTACACTTTGTGGTGCTTTTAATTTTTATTAAAATTGTGACAAAAAGCGAAAATACACTCAAAATGCAAATCTAATAGAACTATTTAAAAATTATATCTCCAAATAGGAGCCTTCCATGTGGGAAATAGTTCAATATATTTTATTAATTTCAACTTTCTCTCTTTCCCCTTCATATACCTTATTCACGCCATTTTTATATCTCTTCACATATTTTCTCATTTTCATCCATTTTTATTAACTCTGCAGCTTCAAGTGCAAAAGATTTCATTCAAAACTTTTTACATGTCTTCTAGTTCATCATCTTACAGTAGATAACTCTTCAAATGTACTCATTACATATTTCAATATTCATTTATTTATTTTTATGATCATTCCTATTTTTCTTTCTAATTTCACCCACCACTCCTACTGTTTTCCATGACTCCGTAAGAAGATCTAGGCAGTCGTTTATTTTTCGAGTTTCCACTGCATTGGATTATAGCAAAGTCCAGCGTTTTTTAAGAAATTACTTATTACATGAGGTTAAGTATTTTTAATGTTATTTTTTTAGGTTTTCATTCATTAGTATATATATAAGGTGTTTGAAAAAATGTCTATTTATTTTATTTCTTTCATATCAAATTTCATTTCCCTAACTCTATTTATATTTGTTGTGAATAATAGCTTTGTGACATTTAATCTTACCAATAATCTATTTTTTCATGTTTTATTGTTCTTACCATTTTGTCAAATTTTATGTTCCTATTTATCACTAGTATTATTGACCTTATTATGCTTGAAAATTGCATACATGCCTTTTAAGAGCCATAGAATCAAATGATCATATTAGTTGCTCTATTATTGTACTTATTATATATTTGAGTCTATATTTCTTTTGTTGCAAATAATATGAAGACATATAATTAATTTACACCACCTTTAGTTGTTTTTAATCTTTTAGTCCAATTGTGACTCTTTTAATACGTAATTGAAAGTAGAGATGGATTCTACATCAACAATTGTGTTTTGTGATTATCCTTGTTTTGTTATTAAATCAAAAAAGATTTATTTACAATTATGAGCATTGTTTCAGGTTCTTATTACATTCTTAGTATATATTATTTTTATTTGTAACATTCTTCTATATTAAATACCAAATAGTTTGAAGGGATTTTGGGTTTAGGGGAGAATAAAAAAATGAGAGTAATTAAGAATCGATGATGTTGTATATCATTGAAATGTTATATCGGGAGAAATATCTCATTGGTGTAAAAAGAAATTGACAAATTGATTTATTTTAGTTATTATTTTTTTTTTGTGTTCATGATGACGTATTTTTTCTGTAGTTTTTTCGATTTACAATAAATAAGTTAATTTCTTTCTCTTTGTTGACATAAAATAGATTAGGTTCGTGACAAGAAGTATACCAACATTTTTCCCTTTTTATATGTGAGTGCTATAATTTTGGTTTATTCGTATTCGAAAGGTTCCATGTAATATTTATATATTTATGGACATGCTTTACTATAGATATCCTGAATCATTAATCTGTGTAATATACAAATGAGAGTTATTATGTTATGTATTTGAAATGCACAAAGTAGTATTAGATTATTTGGAATGTTGTCAAAAAGTTTGCCATTGTAATATATTTTCCTAGATTGCAAGCGCATGATAATTGTATACAAACTATTAAAGTATACACACACACACACACACACACACACACAAATGCACACACACACACACATTCCTTATGCATTACGTTGCATACATGATTTACATCTCACCCGCGCCTCGCGCAAGGTTAAATTCTAATATTTAATAATTTGTACCACATTCATAAATATTGACTACACGAACTGAATATGAAAATAAACACTTTATATGCATGAGATGTGTGACACCCCGACTAATTAAATACCAGGTAGCTACTTATTTATTAAATTAATACAAAATGCCAAGTTGGTTCAGTTTATAGCATCACTGTCGAAAACGTTTCAACGAATACTAGCCACCTAATATTTAAAAAGTGAGTTGTCAATTTTAATTAAATCCGATTAATCATACAATAAGTAAATTATGAAATGTTAACATAACCACCACAACATAGTCACAATAGGATAACCATCAAATAATAATGAGTCTGGAGGAATACTCCTCACAACAATCTGAATACTCAAATCAATAAATACCAAGTCTGCATCACTAAATTTATTACAACCCAAAGTCTGAAATAACAAAAAAGTAAGATGTCTCTAAAAGGAATGAGGCGACATGTCGAACAAATGAGAAAATCTGATAATCAAGTCAAGATCGAAAATAGAGGCGTCTACTGTCAAGGTCCTGTAACTTCCACAGCAGTTACAGTACGTCACCTAAATAGAACTCCTATGCATGGCGTCCTTGTGGCTGGGCACCTAAAAGGTTTTTACAAAAACAGATTTGAAAGAAAACGGGTCAGATCCCGATTGTGAAAATAATTTAAAATTTTGCAAGTGTTTAATATCATTAAACAGTGAATATAAAGTACATGATAGTGTGTGCACTCACATGAGTTCCTCACCTCTCAACTAATTGTGCACTCCTATCGTACCCGTACCCATTCTAGTTGTTCCCCGATCTAACTAGTTCGATACCAAATTTTACATTACCATACTATCACCAATCAAGTTCCCAACAACCTTTTTAATTAACAGTGTATTATAACTTGCTACACAATTTCCCATGTTAGTACTACTAATTACTAGAGATCTTCCATTTTCACTTTACAAACTGTTGCTATTATTTATACTCACATTTATTCATGACAATTCATTTCAATTAACAGTATATTATTCTCATCATAAATATACAATACTAGCACCCCGAGACTAAGTTACGGTGCACACATACTCTGCTATCAGATCTCGGTACATCACGTACATAAGGACCACATATTCCGAACCTCTCAGGAATCGTTTCATTAAACAACAATCACAAACAATGGAGGCGAACATAGTTCACATCATATGGGTCACGCACATACCTACGATCCCATGATCAGCAGACTTATTAACTTCTCAATAAGTCCTTCTCCGACCTATGTCCTCAAGGTACCAACCTAAATCCCCCCGAAGGCACACAAAGATTAGATGGCCCTGATCGAACGCCGACCTCCCAGGATAGCAAGTACGATAGGTATGTTATACACAGATAATTACCTACACTAAGCATTCACACATCTTAGATATCACAATATTTTATTAATGGTATACTTCTCGTTCTTATACCAACATTTAGTGTTATACAACTCATAAGTCCCCGGTTTATATGTATTTAAGTTATCAACTCTTCTCACATCGTGATTAGTTACTCACTTCCCAATCCACAATTGTCGTCCGGTTTACTACACGATTCTAAGTTTTACTCCTCAATGTACCCCAATCTCCCAAATATACCCATTAGTTAATAAGGGAAGGTTATCTCACCATCTAAATAAGTCTACGGGGTACTAGAAATAAATTCAGGCCAAAAAGACCATTATGTCAACTCGTTAGAAATCTCGTTCGAACGGGGTCGTTCGAACGAGTGTCATTCGAATGAAAGGCTTCGAACGAACTACCAACTCGTTAGAAGTGATACTTCCATCTCGTTAGAAGTTCGTTCGAACGAGGTCGTTCGAACGACCTGGGCAGGTCTTCTAACCTCAGCCCATAAAATCTCAAGTCCGTTTTTTTCAATTCTTCTCTTCTCTAAGTACACCCTAAGACCATACAATTTATGTTCTAATGTTTTTACACCATTTCTAATCATCCTAGATCATCCCTTAACATATTTTAGCGGTCAAATCTTACAAATCATCAAGGAATTTATATAAATCTCCAAATATTTCCCAAACCCTATGAACATGAACTCACAATTTTCTTATGCCCAATTAATTATCATAAATCCATTTTTAAATCATCATATATAACTCTTCGAATATTAAATCAGTCCATCGTCATTTTACATGCAAATCCTAACCCAAATTCAAATTTTCTCCAACAATTTCATGGGTTTTCTTCAAAAATTTCAATATAAGATAATTCCTACACTAAATATGGAAGACATATTCAATGCACTAAAAATATAAAATCACTTGCCTTAGATTTTTCTTCAGAATTGATGTTGGTGAATGAAGGTTGTTTCTCTCCTTTCTCTACAGATTTTTTCCCAAGGTTGAAGATGGTGGTTGGAGGTTTCTTTTTGGAACTTCTTCAAACTCTCCTATAACTCCCGTATCCCTCTAACTCACTCAATGCTGATAATGGGCTTAGTGGGTTCCTAAATAATATATAATTAACTCCTAAAACTCGTAGGTTTTAATCCCCTAGTTTTTAAAATTACCAAAATACTCCTTTAGGTTGCCTGTATGGCCCAAAAATGCCCCGGGACCTAAACTAAACCCCCGGCTAGTGTTTTCTGACTATTTTGACCCTTCTGGACACGTTGGCGCACTCAAAATGACCATTTAGTTGATAAAAAATAAAATTCACTTTTTAATTCAAATAATTACATTCCCGACGTGATCGACACGTGCGTCCCAACTAAATTTCCACGTTGTCGTATTTCTGTCTCGCGACAATTTTAATATTTTCAATATTTATATATTACCATATATACTCAGAAATAATAATTTTTTAACATCATAAACAAATACCAACTCACATCTCGCTAGTATTTTTATCCGGATTAATTCCCAATTAATTCTCATTTAATTTAATTAATCCCTTAAATAAATATTAATAAAATTACGGGGTATTACATACTTCCCCCTAATAACAAAATTTCGTCTCGAAATTCAGAACTAAAGAATACTTGGTAAAAATAACTTCAGATAACGCTCGCGCATCTCATCCTCATGCTCCCATGTGGACTCCTCGGCATTATGATGCCGCCACTGAACACGTACCAATGGGACTATCTTTGACCTGAGTTTCTGTTCGCTTCAGTCCAAAATAGCAACCGGCCCCTCCTCGTAGGAACTATCGGGCTGGAGATCGATGTCCTCCAAAGCAATGTGAGTATGGGCCAAATCGTCGCTAAGATATTTCAATAGCGAGAAAATATGGAACACATCATGAATTCTATGCAAGTGCTCTGATAACCCCAGTCTATACTCAACTGGCCCAATCCTCTCGATGATAGGAAATGGCTCCACGTATCATGGTGCCAGTTTCCCCTTCTTCCCAGAACGCATGATCCCCTTCATCGGAGATACTCTGAGTAACACCTGGTCCCTCACTTTGAATTCTCTGAAGAACCTCTTCGCATTAGCATAGCTCTTCTTCCGATCCTGAGCTACCCGAATGCGACTCCATGTCATCTCTATCCTTGCCGAAGTATCCTGAATCACTTCCGGCCCAAGGAGTTTGTTGTGCCCTACTTCTAACCAACATGATGGGGAACGACAAGGTCTACCATACAACGCCTCAAATGGATCTATACAATTGGTGAACTAATAAGGGTTATTATAAGCAAACTCCACCAGTGGAAGGTACTGCTCCCATCCACCCCCAAAGTCTAGGATGCACATATGCAACATGTCCTCCAACATCTAACTTGTTTGCTCGGTCTTCCCATCGGTCTGCGGGTGATAAGTCGTACTCAACCGCAATTCAGTTCCCATAGCCTCTTGGAAACTCTCCCAAAACCGTGAAACAAATATCTTGTCTCGGTGAGACACAATATTTAGAGGCACACTGTGAAGTCTCACTATTTCCGTAATGAAAATCTGGGCATACAGTCCCGTAGTGTAGTCTGTCCTTACGGGTAGAAAATGAGCAACTTTGGTCAACCGGTCCACAATTACCCATATGGAATCGTGACCCCTCTATGACGTAGGTAACCCCGTGATAAAGTCCATGGATATGCTCTCCCATATCCACGTCGGGACCTCTAATGGCTATAGAAGTCCTGCCGGTCTCTGATGATCCATCTTTACTAGCTGACAAGTGGCGCATTTAGAAATAAACACGACAATATCCCTCTTCATCCCGCTCCACCAATACTGTCGTCTCATGTCTTGGTACATTTTATCCCCACAAGGGTGTACCGCGAACTGTGAGCCGTGCGACTCTGTCATCACCTCGTGTCGCAAGTCTTCCCCTTCCGGAACAACCAGTCTTCCATTGAAGCGTAATCCCCCATCTGAACTAATAGTATAGGACTCAGCTCCCTCTGCTAGTAATCGAACTATCTGCTCTTGACAGAACGAGTCATTTGCGTGGGCCTTTACCACTCTCGTAACAATCTGAGGTGTAATAGTCATCATAGACATGAACGATCGGGCCACTGCATCCTGGTGTCCCAACTCCTTCCACTTAGCTTACCACACCTCGGCCACCTCATCTACTGGCCTACGGCTCAACACCTCTGCTACCACATTTGCCTTTCCTGGGTGATATTGGATATCAAACTGATAATCCTTCACAAACTCAAGCCACCGTCGTTGACGCATATTCAACTCTTTCTGAGTAAAGAGGTACTGTAGAGACTTGTGGTCCGTGAACAATCGAAACTTCTCCCCAGGAGATAATGTCTCCAAATTCGAAGGGCAAATACAACTGCCGCTAACTCCAAGTCATGGGTGGGGTAATTCTTCTCGTGAGGCTTAAGCTTACGTGAAGAATAAGCTATGGCCTGGCTGTCATGTTGTAGTACACCTCTAAGTCCTTGTAAGGACGCATCGGTGTAGACTAGATACTCAACTCCCGGTCTCGACAATGCTAACACAGGTGCTGAGGTCAACTTGTCCTTCAACTCATCGAATGACAACTGACATGCATCGCTCTAGATGAATGGCACACCTTTGCGAGTCAGATGTGTCAAAGGACCCGCTATCTTTGAGAAACCCCGAATAAATCTCCTGTAGTATCCTGCTAGGACCAAGAACCTAAGGATCTCAGTTGGTGTCGTGGGCTGTCCCCACTCCCTCACCGTGGATACCTTCCCCGGATCAACAGATATCCCCCGGTCTGAAATGATATGCCCCAAAAACTGAACCTCCTTCAGCTAAAACCCACACTTCTCATACTTTGCATAAAGCTCATTCTGACGTAGCGTCTGCAAAATCTACCTCAAATGCTCGGCGTGCTCCTCTTCTATCTGGGAGTAAACCATAATTTCATCAATAAAGACAATGACAAAGTGGTCTAGGAACTCTCTGAACACCCTATTCATCAAGTCCATAAACACGACTGGAGCGTTGGTCAAGCCAAAAGGCATAACCCGAAACTCGTAGGAACCATATCTCGTTAAGAAAGCAGTATTTGAGACGTCCTGCTCCCTAATACGCAAATGATGGTATCCCGATCGCAAATCAATCTTTGAGAAGAAGGAAGCTCCTCTCAACTAGTCAAATAAGTCATCGATTCTGGGCAACGGATACTTATTCCGTATCGTGACTTTATTCAACTCCCGGTAATATGCACACAATCTCAATGATCCATCCCTCTTCTTTATGAACAACACAGGGGCACCCCACGGCGAAGTACTCCTCTGGATAAACCCCTGACCCAACAACTGCTCTATCTGATCCCATAACTCTGTTATCTCTGCTGCAGCTATATGGTAAGGTGCGCGG
Source organism: Sambucus nigra (assembly GCA_949130495.1). NCBI lineage: Eukaryota > Viridiplantae > Streptophyta > Magnoliopsida > Dipsacales > Adoxaceae > Sambucus > Sambucus nigra. The sequence goes on along the minus strand of OX422212.1, from coordinate 626,922,454 downwards.
GCAATCGACCGTGTGCCCGACGTCAAATCGATCACAAAATCTATTTCTCTACTCGGAGGTAGTCTAGGTATATCCTGAAATACATCGGCAAACTCACTAACAACGGGTATCGCATCGAGTGGTATCACCACTTCCTTAGAGGTCTCCTCCTCTATATAGTACAAGTGAGTGGACTATCCTCCCTCAGGGCGAGGCATAGCCACTAAAAATATCTCCTACCCGGGAATGCCAAAAATGATACTCCTACTGAAACAATCAATCATGGATCGGTACGCAACTAGCCAATACATACCAACAATCGCATCATACTCAGTCATCTCTAATACTAACATATCAGCGGGTAAAGTAAACCTCCTGATCTCTATACCCACACCTCTACAAATAAGGGAAATCACAGAACCCCTACTCAACGGTGAATCTACACAAGTAACCGTTCTCTCGGCGGTGTCTAATAACCCAATAGTGCGTGCAAATCTCATGGCAATGAAACAATGTGTGGCCCCCGTATCAAATAAAATATACCCCATAGTCCCCTGAATATAGAACATACCCTCAATGGCGGGTGGATCCTGTGGGGATGCGGCATGCTAGAGCTGATACACTCTCTCATACTGAAGTTGTCCCTGCTGAATTGGGACTGCTGGAATGGGTGGTAATGCTTCCATCTGTGCTGTTGCTGGGAGGGCGGTGGGAAACATAGGCCTCTGTGGCTCATGTCGATCACCCTGCTGCTGCTACTGTGGGGCGCTTCACCTATCAGGACAATCCTGGCATTTGTGTCCAGTCCTGCCACAAATGAAGCACTTACCCGAGAAGTTTCCCCCTCGCTGTCCCTGTTGTCCACGACCCTGATGGCCATTACCATTCCTACCCTGGCCATGCTGGCCCTGCTGAAATTGCTGCTATTGACCATTCTGACCCTGCTGGTCTTGCCTGAAACCTCCATGTCCACTTTTGAAACCCCCAGATTTGAATCTCTTATGATCCCCCTGTTGGAAACCTTGGTCACCCTGCCTATGCTGTCCCTGAGCAGATTGTGCCCCGCTGGAACCATTTCTCCCGGTCCTGCCCTGATGGCTGGACACTCCTGATCTCTTGCTCTCAGACATGTGGAAGCGATGATCCTGGCAGTGAAGTAGTGCAGCGTTAACCACATCAGAACAAATGGCCAATGAGATATTTCCCAACAAGTGCTGACGGATCTTCCAAGTCAATCTATCCATAAACTTCTGAATCTTCTTCTCCTCAATCGAAATCTCATCGGGAACAATGTTCAAGAGATTAGTGAATTCGGCCTCATACTCCGCCACATTCTTTCCCTCCTTCTTGAGGTTCATCAATTTCCTCCTCATTTCAGTGTGAATAGCTGACGGAAAATATTTACGATCGAACTGCACCCAGAACTCCTGAGCAGAAAGGGTGTCCCTCTCCTCTGCGGTGGTAATGGACTCCCACCACTGCAATGATACTAGCTTGAAAGTAGCTAGTATCTGCTTCTGAACATCTGTGCACTCGTATATCCTTAAGTGCCTCTGAATGTCCTTCCTCCACTGACTGGATACCACAACATCGGAGCTACCTGCAAACTCCGGAGGGTGTGCTTTCTGAAAAGCATCACGAATGCGTTCCCAAGTAGACAGGAATGCATGAGCCTGAACTGGCGCGACTACCGGCGCCTGGGGTGGTGCCTGCTGTACAACGGCTAGGGAGGCAATTACCGCTTGGGCTACAATAGCTACAACCTGGGCGGCATTCATAGTACCCTGAACTGGTGCATGATGTGGCTTTGGCTGTGCATCCCTAGGAACTCGCAGCGCACGTCATGGAGGTATCTAAAATCATAGTAAAGTCTTATAAGTTCGCAGTTATTATCTCAAAATAGCTGAAGAGCGAAGCATACACAAAAGAATACAACAGTCCTAAAATATAGGGCTTTATATCAAAGAAAGCTCAGCGGAAACATAATAAGCCGTACAGATCCTAAGGACACTAGAACCTGATGCGCCGATACCACCTGTGACACCCCGACTAATTAAATACCGGGTAGCTACTCCTTTATTAAATTAATACAAAATGCCAAGTTGGTTCAGTTTATAGCATCACTGTCGAAAATGTTTTAACGAATACTAGCCACCTAATATTTAAAAAGTGAGTTGCCAATTTTAATTAAATCCGATTAATCATACAATATGTAAATTATGAAATGTTAACATAATCACCACAACATAGTCAAAATAGGATAACCATCAAATAATAATGAGTCTTGAGGAATACTCCTCACAACAATCTGAATACTTAAATCAATAAATACCAAGTCTGCATCACTAAATTTATTACAACCCAAAGTCTGAAATAACTGAAAAGTAAGATGTCTCTAAAAGGAATGGGACGACATGCCCAACAAATGAGAAAATCTTATAATAAAGTCAAGATCAGAAATGGAGGCGTCTACTGTCAAGGTCCTATAACTTCCACAGCAGCTACAACACGTCACCTGAATAGAACTCCTATGCATGGTGTCCTTGTGGCTGGGCACCTAAAAGATTTTTACAAAAATAGATTTCAAAGCAAACGGGTCAGAGCCCAATTGTGAAAATAATTTAAAAATTTGCAAGTGTTTAATATCATTAAACAGTGAATATAAAGTACATGATAGTGTGTGCACTCAGATGAGTTCCTCACCTCTCAACTAATTGCGCCCTCCTATCGTACCCGTACCCATTCTAGTTGTTCCCATATCTAACTAGTCCGATACCAAATTTTACATTACCATACTATCACCAATTCAATTCCCAACAACCTTTTTAATTAACAGAGTATTATAACTTGCTACATAATTTCCCATGTTAGTACTACTAATTACTAGAGATCTTCCATTTTCACTTTACAAACTGTTGCTATTATTTATACTCACATTTATTCATGATAATTCATTTCAATTAACAGTATAATATTCTCATCATAAATATTCAATAGTAGCACCCCGAGACTAAGCTGCGGTGCGCACATACTCTGCTATCCAATCCCGATACATCACGTATATAAGGACCACGTATTCCGAATCTCTCAGGAATCGTTTCATTAAACAACAATCATAAACAATGGAGGTGAACATAGTTCAAATCACATCGGTCACGCACATACTTACGCTCCCATGATCAGCAGACTTATTAACTTCTCAATAAGTCCTTCTCTGACCTATGTCCTCGAGGTACCAACCTAAATCCCCCCGAAGGCACACAAAGATTAGATGGCCCTGATTGAACGCCGACGTCCCAGGATAGCAAGTACGGTAGGTATGTTATACAAAGATAATTACCTACACTAAGCATTCACACATCTTAGATATCCCAATATTTTATTAATGGTATACTTCTCGTTCTTATACCAACATTTAGTGTTATACAACTCACAAGTCCCCTGTTTATATATATTTAAGTTATCAACTATTCTCACGTCGTGATTAGTTACTCGCTTCCCAATCCACAATTGTCATCCGGTTTACTACACGATTCTAAGTTTTACTCCTCAATGTACCCCAATCTCCCAACTATACCCATTAATTAATAAGGGAAGGTTATCTCACCATTTAAATAAGTCTACGGGGTACTAGAAATAAATTCAGGCTAAAAAGACCATTATGTCAACTCGTTAGAAATCTCGTTCGAACGGGGTCGTTCGAATGAGTGTCTTTCGAATGAAAGGCTTCGAATGAACTACCAACTCATTAGAAGTGATACTTTCATCTCGTTAGAAGTTCATTCGAACGACCTGGGCAGGTCTTCTAACGAGATGGCAGTTTCAGCCCAGAAATTCCCAAGTCCGTTTTTCTCAATTCTTCTCTTCTCTAAATCCACCCTAAGACCATCCAATTTATGTTCTAACGTTTTTACACCGTTTCTAATCATCCTAGATCATCCCTTAACTTATTCTAGGGGTCAAATCTTACAAATCATCAAGGAATTTATATAAATCTCCAAATATTTCCCAAACCCTATGAACATGAACTCACAATTTTCTTATGCCCAATTACTCATCATAAATCCATTTTTAAATCATCATATATAACTCTTCGAATATTAAATCAGTCCATCATCATTCTACATGCAAATCCTAACCCAAATTCAAATTTTCTCCAACAATTTCATGGGTTTTCTTCAAAAATTTCAACATAAGATAATTCCTATACTAAACATGGACGACATATTCAATGCACTAAAAATATCAAATCACTTGCCTTAGATTGTTCTTCAGAATTGATGTTGGTGAATGAAGGTTTCTTCTCTCCTTTCTCTACAGATTTTCTCCCAAGGTTGAAGATGGTGGTTGGAGGTTTCTTTTTGGAACTTCTTCAAACTCTCCTATAACTCCCGTAGACCTCTAAATCACCTAATGATGATAATGGGCTTAGTGGGTTCCTAAATAATATATAATTAACTCCTAAAATTCGTAGGTTTTAATCCCCTAATTTTTAAAATTACCAAAATACCCCTCCAGGTTGTCGGTATGGCCCAAAAATGCCCCGGGACCCAAACTAAACCCCCGGCTAGTGTTTTATGACTATTTCGACCCTTCCGGACACGTTGGCGCACTCAAAATGACCATTCGGTTGATAAAAATAAAATTCTCTTTTTAATTCAAATAATTAAATTCCTGACGCGGCCGACACCTGCGTCCCAACTAAATTTCTACATTGTCGTATTTCAGTCTCGCGATAATTTTAATATTTTCAATATTCATATATTACCATTTATACTCAGAAATAATAAATTTTTAATATCATAATCAAATACCAACTCACATCTAGCTAGTATTTTTATCCGGATTAATTCCCAATTGATTCTCATTTAATTTAATTAATCCCTTAAATAAATATCAATAAAATTACGGGATATTACAAGATGGTGGAAAAGTATTTATAGATAATGTACCATATTTCGACGGATTGTTCATTCTTTCACCAATGAATGTAAAGAAGTCGAATTTTGAATATATATACCACTTCAATTTCTTCTCTAAATTCTTGATAGCGTTAGAAAATGCCACATTGTGTATGTCTACCAAGTTCATGATTTCTTCTACGCATTATTTTTTAGGATTGAGTGCTCTAATGCTTGGCCAACAACCCAACGGTGGCAACCTAAAAAAATCGAATTTTCTCCCTCGTCTCCCATATATTCCTGTTCAAAATGAAGAACTTAGAAGCTTATTGGAAGAAAAAGTAGCATGGAACGTTAACAAATCGTTATTCTTTGGCCCGTTTGGTTTGGGGTAATATATTTATTGTTTGGGTGGGAGATAAAATGGTCAAAGGCGTTCACTAGCATTTAGCGTTTAAAACATGTACAAAGTGAAAATAAGTTCACATGTTATATTTATTCGATTTTAAGCAATAATAGTCTATTCAATTCAAATTTAAATAAGTGAGAATACTTTTCACCATTTGACTTTTCACCTGATCTGGCATTCGTTTGCAATGGTTAAAAAGGAATTGAAAAACAATTTATATTACGGCAAATAAAAAATTACTAAAAAAAATAGACAAGCAACTAAGGGAGATAATCTATTCAAAACTCTAGCTATTCGAGAAATTTAATTCTCTAAATGGCGGGTAATAAAAAGAATAATACACGAAAAGTAGAAGAACATCCACCTAATTCACGGAACTTGTCATTCTTTTCTCTGTTCACATGAAAATGAATTGTTTTTCGATTTTTCGCTTTTGTTTAGTACGAATTGATTTTTTTCCAACTCACTGAGAAGTAAATCGTGAAAAGCGTTGTTATCTATTCAAAGTCGAAAAATATTGTAAGCAATTGTACATTGATAATTATTTGATTTTGACAAAGTTGGTGAAAAACATTTGCCGTTAAAATTGATAAAGAAATCTTTTGACAGTTTTATTTCCAATTAAGTGAAAAATATCGTCCAAACCAAATGGACCTAAGTGAAAATATTTGGACCCAAAACTAAGAAGGGTGGTGGATATCTTACTTTTACGATAGCCGTGAAATTACCGATCATCATATCAACATATTCATCTATAGTATAGAAATTAAAAACACTAGAATTTGTTCCTTAAGTGCTCAAATGATCATTTCCCCCAACGCTAAATAAGTACACAAAATTTGAGATTAGTTGTTTAGCTTCTTTGTGGCCTAGCTTCTGCTTTAACTGCTTCTCCACATTGTTAAAATACTTCAACTGTGTCCTTAGGTTAATCACCTATAAAATCGAAAACAACCATGATATTAGTATATATGAAATATCAGAATCTTTTTTTCTCAAGAAAGATAAATTTATTTATTAAAAAAATAGGGAAAAAAGTCTCTTCTTGGGACTCTTACACGATCTAGTGAAAATTACAAAAATTTGCAAAATCTTGAACGAAAAATCGAAGGCATAAAATTATATTTAAGAGTCAATTTTTCCTCTTCAGATAGCACAAAGTAAATAGAATTTAGTGGTCTTACAGATAGTCCGACAGATACACCTAAACTTATGAATTTTAGCAGCTAAAATATATTCATAAAATAAATTTTATGCTTAAAATTATGTTTTTAATCAATTGGTTTTCAATAAAATGTGTTCGTGTCAAAATTCAATAGTTTAACAATATTTTTGTCAAAAATTTTAGATTAGGGTCTATTTGAAAAATCACTATAATTCAAGGGGGTTGGTGTAATTTACACTAAAATTTAAAGAAAATTGGAGTGATACAGAAAAGAGACTTCTAGGGTGATAAGAAGATAAAAGTTAAAAGTAATTCGGATGTGATAATGAAATTTAGGTGCACAACATTGGAATTTGAAAAAATGTATGACAATAGTAAAGTTTAAAATGTATTTATTTAAATATTAGAATTTAAAAATCTTTTTCTCTTCGGTAGGTGCAACAATTATGTAGTTAAATAAATAAGAGAGTGTAATTAAATCCCACCAAACAAATATAATTTCAATAAAAAAATATCACACGGGAGGAAATCACAAGTTTTGGTGCGATTTAACAACTCTAGGATGCGATTTGATTATCAAAATAGTTAAAGTAGCATTAACACATCTGTTGATACCAAAATTAATATGCTGATGTGGACGAATAGTATGAAGACACGTGTCGATCTACATGGCACAATAACAGCGAGGAAGATCATTTACTGAACAACTATGGTTGGTACCGAGCAACGAGAATACACCGAGGAGCTCTATCATGCCGAGGAACTCCATCCGAGGAACTCCATCATCCCGAGATACTTTAAGCACTCCGAGGAACTCTTGATCAACGAGCAACTAAGGCGGTCCGAACTGCACCTCGGCCGTGTCATCAATTATCAGACGGACAACTGTTCAACTATTCATTAGATTCTTGACGCACACGCTGCATTAAATGTATTACCCATTCATATGTATATCATTTAATGTATTGGACCTTTCATGTACAGCCTTGAGGCTATAAATACCTTGTATCAATCCCATTCAAAGGGACCGGAATTTCTTGAGAGAACTTGTAATCAAGAATTCCACAAACACTCAGCAATAACATAACAGTGGACGTAGGCTTTATTCCTAGCCGAACCACTTTAAAAATCTTTGTCTTATTTATTTATCTGTGATTGAAGAATTAGAGTGATCTAGTTTTTTACATCAACAGATTCAGCCTTGAGGCTATAAATACCTTGTATCAATCCCATTCAAAGGGACCGGAATTTCTTGAGAGAACTTGTAATCAAGAATTCCACAAACACTCAGCAATAACATAACAGTGGACGTAGGCTTTATTCCTAGCCGAACCACTTTAAAAATCTTTGTCTTATTTATTTATCTGTGATTGAAGAATTAGAGTGATCTAGTTTTTTACATCAACAGATTGGCGCCGTCTGTGGGAAACGACTGTTGTTATCGTTTTTCATAAAAATCATTTGTCACCAATGGCAGATAATCCAGAATCCAGTAATCGAAATGCTGGAAATACTGGAAATCTTCCAAATCCATCTGCATCTCCAGATCTGGCCGGAATTATGATGAATCTGGCTCAGGGACAAACCGCCATGCAAGAATCTATGAGGCAACTCCTTCAAACTCTTCAAGGCGGTGTACCTACTCATTCAGGGCAAAGGACTGATCATGGGCAATCACGATCCAGACGTATTGGGTCATATCGCAATGGGGAATCCAATGATTCTTCTTATCAACCTGGGCGAACTTCATCAATACGGGCTACGGATACTGATCAACATATCTCTCTTTCTCCGGAGAGAACTAGCGCTTTAGAAAGATTAAGCAGGGTGTCTCCTTTCAGTCGGTTAGGACCAAGGAGGAACATGAGTCCACCTAGGGCTCCATCAGGAAGTTTTCGACCACCACCAGGTTTGAGAGAAAGATCTGCACAATCACGACCAATTACTCGTCGAGATAAATCTCAGGAAGCTACGTCAGAGCAATCAGTTGCTCGGACTAAGCGGCCCGAGGAAGGGAATGAAGCATGGAAAGGTTCCATTCAACGATTGGAGGATAGACTGGGAGAAATGGCTAAGGCGAGGAACCCCTTACAGAGAACTTTTGTTCAAGGGACACCTTTTGTGCAAGCCATTGTGGATTTCCCTACACCGTCGAAATTCAAAGCACCTGTAGTGACCCCCAAGTACGATGGAAAGACAGATCCCGTACTTCATATAGAACAGTACCAAGCTGCTGCAGATATCTACGCTGTCCCCGACGAGATGAGGTGTAGAGCATTCTCGGGAACTCTTACCGGATCTGCACAGATATGGTACAATAATCTTCCTCGGGGTAAGATTTCAACTTTTGTTCAGTTAGCCGAGCTGTTTATTGGCAATATTTGTTTTGGAGCAAAGCCAGTAAAGCGAGTAGCGCACTTACTAAGTGTTAGACAAAAATCAGGAGAAAGTACTAGAGATTACATAACTCGTTTCAATAACGAGAAGTTGGAAGTCATAGATTATGAAGAAAAGACAGCAATCACTGCTTTGATGAGTGGTTTGCTGCCTAACAAGCTGTATTATACTCTGGCTAAAGATCCGCCTAAAAATATGTCGGAATTGATGGCAAAGGCGGCCAAAATCATGAATGCCGAGGAGGCTATGACTGCGAAGAAGAATATGGATAAAGAAGTTAAAGTGGAGGTCGACAACTCTAAAAAGAAAGATCAGAAAGGTAATGGTGGTGACAAATATTCCAGGAATAACAGGATAAAGTTGGAAGCCCTAAAGAAGTATGATAATTATACTCCATTGAAAATGGGTATTAATCATGTTTTAGAAGAGATCAGGAATAACGAGGAAATCAAATGGCCAGAGAAACTGAAGACAGATCCAGACATGAGGAATAAGACCAAATATTGCGAATTTCACAAAGATCATGGCCATATGACCAAAAATTGTATAGCCCTTCAGAACGAGATTGAAACACTCATTCGAAGAGGAAAATTATCAAAGTATGTAGATCGCAGAGGTGAGAGGACAAATGAGGACAGAATTAGAAAGAGATCTAGATCTCCTCGTCGTGTAGAGGAGAAAAATAGGAGGGACCATGAAGAGGATCCAGATGATGACCCCGATCTTCCCAAGAAGCCAAGGAAACCTGAACGAGAGGTATTTTCCATACGTTTTGGATCATTTCATTGTAACGTTATTACAGGAGGAGATGCAGGAGGAGGAGACCTTACTGCAGAAAGAAAAGCTTACCTCGGAGAGGCTCAAGCTTGTTCATATATTCAGCGAATAAACCTGGCCGAGGATGATCGTCCGAGGAAGGTAAATAAAGAGAAGCTAGTGATTGGTTTTTCAAAAAACGACCTGGCAGGTGTTCTTTACCCTCATGATGATCCTTTGGTGATCAAAATGAGAATGAAGGACGTGATCATTTCAAGGGTGTTGGTAGACAATGGTAGTTCGGCAGACATCATGTACTATTCATGCTTTGATAGCCTGAATTTGAAATTATCTCAATTGGAACCTTATCACAGACCCCTTCTGGGTTTTGCTGGCGAGAAAGTTTTTCCACTTGGGACGATCAAGTTGGATATATTCATTGGAACCTGGCCTGTCTGTCGAACAGAAAGAATACGATTCTTTGTGATGGATAAGAATGTGCAATCGGCCTACAACATCATCATGGGAAGAGTTGGATTGAAGAAGTTCGAAGCCGTTCCTTCTACAGTACATCAATGTTTGAAATTCCCAACAAATTTTGGAGTTGGAGTGGTGAAAGGTGATCAAAAAGTAGCTCGGGAATGCTATTATTCGTCGGCCGAACAAGAAGAACTAGAAGGATCGATGAAAAAGACTACTACTTACCAGGTGGAGGAAGGTACAGAAATTGAAACTCTTGATCCCAAGGATGAGTCCCAACTTGTGAAAGGGCAAGTGGTAGAATCTACAGAAAATGTTATTCTGGACGACGAACATCCTGAACGAATAACCCAGATAGGTTCATCGTTGGATATGTCAATAAAAGAGGAGTTGATAACTTTCTTGAAGAATAGGAAAAATACTTTTGCTTGGAGTCATGAAGACATGCCAGGAATAGATCCAAACTTCTTATGTCATGAACTCAATGTGAATAAGGAGATTAAACCTGTAAAGCAGAGAAGAAGGGTGTTTAGTCCCGAGAAGAACCAAGCCATACAAGAGGAAGTCGAGAAACTCCAGAAAGCTCAATTCATTGAAGATGTAAAATATCCAGATTGGTTGGCAAATGTGGTAATGGTAAAGAAGAAAAACAACAAATGGAGAATGTGTGTTGATTTTACTGATCTCAACAAGGCATGTCCAAAAGATCATTTTCCATTGCCCAGAATTGATCAACTAGTGGATGCTACCTCGGGACACGAGCTACTCAGCTTCATGGATGCTTATTCTGGCTACAACCAGATCAAAATGAAACCTAAAGACAGGGAAAGTACTTCTTTTATTACCCCTAGGGGAACTTATTGTTATAATGTTATGCCTTTTGGTTTAAAAAATGCAGGTGCAACATATCAGCGGTTGATGAACAAGGTTTTTACCGAACAAATCAGCCGCAACATGGAGGTCTATGTCGATGACATGCTCACTAAAAGCAAGAAAGCTGCTGATCATTTGATTGACTTGAGTCAAACTTTTGATCAATTGGATAAATACCAAATGAAGCTTAACCCGACGAAGTGCACCTTTGGAGTACGAGAAGGAATGTTCCTCGGATACATCGTCAATCAGCGAGGTATTGAGGCAAATCCAGATAAGATCAAAGCTCTTCTAGGGTTGCGATCTCCGACGACGAAGAAAGAAGTGCAGAGTCTTACCGGACGAGTTGCAGCGCTCAACAGATTTGTATCTCGAGCAACTGATAAATGCATACCATTCTTCAAAACACTTCGAAAAACCTTTGAATGGAATGAGGAATGTGAAAAAGCTTTTCAAGACTTGAAGAAATATTTGGGAGCACCCCCACTGTTGTCAAGACCAATAACAGGAGAAAAGTTGTATTTGTATTTGGCAGTATCAGAGAACGCAGTCAGTTCAGCGTTGATCAGATTGGAGAATGGAGTCCAAAAGCCAATTTATTACACAAGTAAGGCTTTCCGAGGTGCAGAAATCAGGTACCCAAAGCTAGAAAAATTGGCATTGGCACTAATTGAAGCAAGTAGAAGAATGAGGCCATATTTCCAATCCCATACCATCATCGTTTATACTGATATGCCATTGAGACAAGCCCTCCATAAGCCAGAAAAATCAGGGAGACTGATGTACTGGGCAGTAGAACTTGGTGAATATGATATTGTGTATGAACCCAGATCATCATTCAAGGGACAAGCTGTAGCAGATTTTATAGCAGAATTCACATACCCTGATACCCCCGAGGAGTAAAAGGTGCCTGCTGATCTACCTGTGGACGATACAGGATCAACAGAAACATCTGCTGATCTACCTGTGGATGATACAGGATCAACAGAAACATTTGCTGACCTACCTGTGGATGATACAGGATCAGCAGAAATAGGTCCAAACCAACCAAGGTTGGTAAAAGGGTACGAACAGATGATTGACGAGGAGCGAAAGATACCGGGGGATGATAGGAGAAAACAGCAGATATTTTATCGAGGAACTCTGACAGATAAGAAATTTGAAGACGAAATACCTACATGGAGATTATATGTAGACGGATCATCCTGCACAGCTGGTTGTGGAGCAGGAATTGTTTTGATCACTCCAGACGAGATTGAAATGGAATATGCTTTGCGATTCCAATTCAAAGCCTCTAATAATGAAGCGGAGTATGAGGCCATGATAGCAGGTCTTAGTCTAGCGAAGACTATGGAAGCACAACAATTGATGGTATTCAGTGATTCTCAATTAATTGTGTATCAGCTGATGGGAATGTATGCGGTTAAAGGAGATTTAATGATCAAATATCATGCAAAGGTGATGAAATTGTTGACAGAATTTGAGGCCATTCAATTGGTGAGAATACCGAGGATGGAGAATGTACAAGCAGACGCACTGGCCCGACTAGCATCAGCTACTCGTACCGAGATGCGAAGAACCATACCGATTGAAGTATTAGAAGGTCGGAGCATAGATGAAGATCTGACAACGAATGTGATTACCCTTGATTTAGGACCATCTTGGATGGATCCAATCAGGAAATATGTTGAAGAGGGTGAATTGCCGGAGGACAAACTCGCTGCCAAGAAACTGAAGTATAAAGCTGCTCGGTATGTATTAACTAATGGTATTTTGTATAGACGAGGAATTATGGCAGGTTTGCAGAGATGTGTACATCCCACCGAGGTGAAAGAATTGATTGAAGAAATCCATGAAGGATCTTGTGGAGCTCATGTAGCAGGTCGAACACTTTTACAAAGAGTGATGACACAGGGATATTACTGGCCGACAATGAGGGCTGATTGTATAGCCTATGCCAAGAAATGTGACAAGTGCCAACGTTTTTCCTCCATCCGACGAACTCCACAAGCATTGCTAACACCAATAACTTCCCCTTGGCCATTTGCCATGTGGGGAATTGATTTGGTTGGACCACTGCCGACCACCCGAGGAAGATTCAAGTATCTCGTAGTTGCAGTGGACTATTTTACTAAGTGGGTGGAAGCTGAGCCTCTTATCAATATGACGTACGAGAAGGTATACCAGTTTGTATGGAAGAATATCATTTGTCGATATGGTCTCCCTCATGCTTTCATCACAGATCATGGAACACAATTTGATAATGAAGAATTTGCTGCCTATTGTCATCAATCGAACGTTTTGAAGTTTCATTCAGCACCAGGCCATCCCCAAAGCAATGGACAGACTGAAGTGACGAACAGAATATTACTAAATGGGTTGAAAAAGAGGCTAAGTGAAGCTAAAGCAAATTGGATTAATGAGCTCCAATCAGTATTATGGGCCTACCGAACAACTCCCCGAGCAGCAACTGGAGAATCACCATATATGCTAGCATTTGGAAGTGAGGCTGTGATACCGGCCGAGTTGGGTCTCCCAACGCATAGAGTGCTGAATTTCAACTCTCCGATCAGTGACTTGATGAGAAGAATGGATTTGGATATGCTCGAAGAAGTAAGAGAAGAGGCAGCCATTAGGAATGTTGCTTATCAACAACGAACAGCTCTGTTCTACAACAAAAGGGTGAAGAAATGCGATTTGAAGGAGGGTGATTATGTGCTGAAGAAAGTCATTCAGAAACAGAATAAACTGGAGGCAAACTGGCATGGACCTTACCGAGTTACAGAGGTTGTTCGACCTGGAACCTACAGAATAGCAACTCTAGAAGGAGAAGAATTTCAGAATGCATGGAATGCTGAACACCTGCGAAAGTATTATCAGTAATGTAAGATGTAAAGTATTTCCTTCATTATGAATAAAGCGAGGATGGTTCACCATTTTCTTTCTGTTGAAAGTTTTTCGGAGAATATTAGTGTTGAACACTACACTGCTTGATAACAAGAAGAAGACTGCTCTACGGAGTCATGCTCTACGGAGCCATGCTCTACGGAGTCAAGCTCTACGGAGCAAAAGTGCTATAAGTAGCCAACCTCCTTTGGTTAGGAGGATAAGCTCTACGGAGCGCTCTACGGAGCAAAAGTGCTATAAGTAGCCAACCTCCTTTGGTTAGGAGGACATGCTCCAAGGAGCCAAAAAGTTCGAAAGAACCCTACTACTCCTTTGATTAGGAGGTGTAGACCAGCATGATCAACTACGGTTGGTAAGACTTTATATACTCTCGCATTACAGCTTATGTTGGTCGGGAGGTAACATTATTACAAAAAGTTCTTTAAAGAACAAAATATTCCAAACTGTACCAAGTATGGTTGGTCGGGGATAAAAACCCACTAACTGTAGTTGGTCGACGAGGATAAAAGTATTGACCTTAGTTGGTCGGACACATGTTTATATTTGAAAATTGAACCAAGTATGGTTGGTCGGGGATAGAAACCCATCAACTGTGGTTGGTCGACAAACATTATTTATCCACCTTGGTTGGTTGGAAACAATTTTGAACAATTTATCCTTATTATAAATTCTAATTTGGTTGATGAACCATATAATTTGCAAACAGAAAAATAGCTATTGGCAAAACAGAAAATGAAACTCTTTCATTAAGATAAAAATGTATTACATGTTACATGTATGTGCTAACTATTACATTAAAGATTCCTACTCTATTGGTTTCTTTCCTTTGTCCTTTGAGACAGGTTCCTCGCCAGCAGGAGGATCCTCTAGACAAAGAGGAGAATTAATAAAGTTCATGTCCTTCAGCATTCTGACATTCATTATTGTAGGAGTGTCCAACAGGTGCTCAGGACGAGATACTTCAACTTGAGAATGAAGGTTATAATCACCAAGATATTTAGAGATCAAACTCCGAGGAATGGAACGAGCAGGAATCCATGCCATATCCAATTTATAGGGAGGAACAGGCAAGTCTAGCAATCCAGGAGCATGATAATCCCATAAATAATGACCTTGTTCCAATTTTAATACACCCAGGGCGTTCAACCATCCCTGCTTATAACCTTCGTTGTTAGCATTTTCAAGGCGATCATCCAAATGGTAAAGAGCTTCATTATAGCCTGCATTCCAGAACTCCCGAGGCTGTTTATGGAATTGGAAAGTTAATCTATCTATTTGCTCGAGAAAGTTCTTGATAAGAGCATCTTTATTATTCAGATCAGACTTCATCGCAGCCAATTGATCCTCTAAAGATAAATTTTTCTTAGACAAATCAGACAGAGCACGATCCTTAACATTCAGTTGGAATGCTTGAGTTTCCAGAGTAGATTGGGTGCGAGATTCTTCAACACTACGACTAAGAACTCTTGATCGGCTCCGAGAAGCAACTGGAGAACTTTGCTCCTCGACGATTCTTCCTCGTCCCCGAGAACTCCTTCCTCGTCCCCGAGCAGTCACAGGAATAATAGACTTTTTCAAGTCATCCAACTCTTGCCTTAGTTTGGCGTTTTCAACCTCTAGAAACGAAAAACCTTCATCAATAACTGGTACTAATGCAGTGGAAGAGGAGGCAACGGATTCATATTGAGCCAATCTTTTCTACAGACTATTATTTTCTTGTTCCAGGATCTCGGCAATTTGTCGGCAGGCTTCAACTTCACCTTTTAGGGTCCTTTCCCTAATGTCATATGCAGCAATGATCTTTTTATGACCTGTATCAGAGGAAAGTTGTTGATATCTATTTTCATATTCCTCGTGTAATGAAGCCATCGATTCATTGTGCTGGCCTTGGAGATCCTCTAAGGAACGATGCAGCTCTTCAATCAAGTCATAATAAGCGACATTGTTAGCTACAGCTCGGTCGAGTAAATTTTTCAAGTACCGATAAGCCTCAGTCGCCTGTTCTGAAGCATCATGACCAAGAATGTCAGCAATTTCAGAAGAACTAAGGTCTGTATGACCAGCCCTATAGTATTGGTGACATTGCTGCATCAGCTCGGTATCATGAGAAGAGATTAGTTCCATTCTAGCAACAAACTAAAGACAAGAAAAAGACAACAATCAACAAAGAATCATCAATAACGGCGATGAGTAAAGAAGTATTTTATTAGATCATAAAAGGATTACAGTGTTCGATTACAAATGATAAAAGATAAGAATGATACCGAACAACTTCACACCTTTTCCTTGTCTCCCAAGACTTTCTCGGGAGGCTGGGACGAGGAGCTCGGTTGCTCGGTGATAACAACAGCTTGATCGGCAGAAATCTTCTCGGCAGGAGGAGGCATAGAAGAAATATCCTCAATGACAGAGGGTTGAGAAGCAGAGATTGGGACATCCACAGCCATGGAAGATTCGTCTGAAGCAGGTTCATCTTCTTCTTCTTCCACAATTGGTGGAGGAGGACCAGGGAGATGCCGTTGGAATAGCTCAGAATTGTCTTGGATTTTTAGCTCTTGTAGAGCAGCTACCCAACCGTCATGGAAGTATTTCAACTCCCCATATTTGACTTGAGATGTCATAGCTGCAATCCCTTTATCCCATCCTTTTTCCCAACCAGCACTGAAATGTTTCTTAACTGCAACTTTTCTTTTCAACTGCTCCGAGGAGAGTTTGACATCCAATTGTTCTTTCTGGATTTTGATGTCTCGCAGGGTAGACAGTTCTTCTTCTGCCTTCTTCAGTTGGTCATCGCACCTTTGCTGATTGACCTCTAAGCTTTTCACCTTCTCCTCCAAATTCTTGGAGGTTTCAGCCATCTTCATCTTATCAGCCTCAGCTGCAGCCAATTTTTTCTCCCAGGCAGCTTTCTCCTCGACGTACTGCTGGCGAGATTCTTTCACAGATTGGGCTAAACCCAAGAGGGCATCGTCAACATCGGACGAGGAACTAGAAGCTTTAATAGCTTGATCTTTCTTCACGATGGTATTGAAACAGTTCACCAGCTAAAAGATAAGAAAAACAATAGAGTCAACACAAATATAAGAGTTCAGGAAAAAGAAAAGAAAGACCAAAGGTATGAGAAATTTACTGAAGAAAGATGGCGAGCAGCTAGGGATGTCAGTGTATCCCTAGGAATCTTTTCATCAACCCCGAGAACCTCGGGTATAACTGAGCTCGTTGAAGAGCTCGGAAGAATGATTTTTGAAATACTACTACCACCAGCGGGTAGAGAAG
The DNA here is from genome assembly GCA_949130495.1 of Sambucus nigra. Taxonomy (NCBI): domain Eukaryota; kingdom Viridiplantae; phylum Streptophyta; class Magnoliopsida; order Dipsacales; family Adoxaceae; genus Sambucus; species Sambucus nigra. The sequence continues at coordinate 626,905,311 of OX422212.1, read as the reverse complement.
ATGCAGTTCCAGCAAGATTAACCGAGGATGATTTCCTCAATCTCTTCAAAGGAGGGTCAGCAGCATCAACCAAGGAAGAGGTCTTGGTCGGAGAGATTGTAATTACATCAGCTTTCTTGCTCGGGGCCACTGGGGGCTTCTCGGCAACTTTGGAGGAACTAACATCTACTTTTTTAGTCCCCTCTGGGACATCAATTTTACCTTTCTTTGCTTCAACAGCAGAAGAAATTTCACCAAATAGAGCAGGAGGAGCTCTTTTCTTGCCCATTCTCTGAGATAGGGGAATATGAGAATCTGAAGATGAACTTTCTGGTGTTGAGGCTGGTTCAACAGGGCGAGCAGTATAAGAGGTTGTGTAGCTCTTATACTGCAGCAAATATGATGCAGATCTAATATGCTCGTCTGCAATCGTCTTATGCAAATTCCAGATAAGTTTTAAATGCTTGATATTCACTTCCGACTCTTTTGGAGTTTTTCTTTTACTATCAACTGCAAATAAATACATAAATCTCAGTCATACATTTTGTCAAACATGATGAAAACGCAATTTCATAAGTAAAATAAAAATGAAAAATAAACCTATCCCATTGCCGTATGGGGGGCATCTAGGACCGTTGTATACTTCATTCCCAGATAAAGGCGCGTGTTGCCAATTTTTTATGACCAACCCATGCTCAAAATAATCTCTATTTGAATCAGGGAGGTTAACTACAAGGGCTCTATTTAAAAACCTAGTTTTTAAATAATAAATATTATCTAAAGTGGCCCATTTATAGCAGTACATGATTTCTGGGATCCCTATACGAGTCCCATGAGTTAGATTTAACTTGTGCACCCCGTTAATTATTCTCCATGAATTGGGGGCTATTTTTGCAGGAACAAGATCAAAATATTGACAAAACTCAAGACATAATGGGTTTGGGGGAAAAGAAAAACCACATTCAGCAATGAAAAGACTGGGGAACCAATGTCCCTCAGCCAATCGAAAGTAATCTAAAGGCTCAGAAAGAACCTCTAGAGTTACCCAAGAAGGAATGGAAAAGTCAGAACGAAATTTCTCAGCAGATTCAACAATATAAACCATATTGAATAAAAGAGATGCAGAAGAAAAGAAGAAGATCTTACAGAAAGAAAGGAGATATGTTGACAACGAACGGAAACAATGATGAACACACAAGAGAGAGGAAGAGAATAGAAAACTTGAATGCAGAAAAATGGAAAGTGTAGACGACGGTATGGTTACCAAAGGAGTTTAAATACTTTGCATTGGGAAGCGGCGAAAGAAATGATTACTAAAAAGAAACTACTGAACTTCCGGCGGCTAAAAAGACAAAAGTTGCACGAAGATCGAAGCGCTTATAAAAAGGCGGAAACTGCGAAATGAGAAGGAAATTTGAATACAATGCTCCTAAAACCCAGGAAGGTCATTTAATATTACCATATACCGAGAAAGAATGTCCCATACTCCTCAAAGTTCGAAATATGAAACATTGGGGGCTTCTGTTGATACCAAAATTAATATGCTGATGTGGACGAATAGTATGAAGACACGTGTCGATCTACATGGCACAATAACAGCGAGGAAGATCATTTACTGAACAACTATGGTTGGTACCGAGCAACGAGAATACACCGAGGAGCTCTATCATGCCGAGGAACTCCATCCGAGGAACTCCATCATCCCGAGATACTTTAAGCACTCCGAGGAACTCTTGATCAACGAGCAACTAAGGCGGTCCGAACTGCACCTCGGTCGTGTCATCAATTATCAGACGGACAACTGTTCAACTATTCATTAGATTCTTGACGCACACGCTGCATTAAATGTATTACCCATTCATATGTATATCATTTAATGTATTGGACCTTTCATGTACAGCCTTGAGGCTATAAATACCTTGTATCAATCCCATTCAAAGGGACCGGAATTTCTTGAGAGAACTTGTAATCAAGAATTCCACAAACACTCAGCAATAACATAACAGTGGACGTAGGCTTTATTCCTAGCCGAACCACTTTAAAAATCTTTGTCTTATTTATTTATCTGTGATTGAAGAATTAGAGTGATCTAGTTTTTTACATCAACAGATTCAGCCTTGAGGCTATAAATACCTTGTATCAATCCCATTCAAAGGGACCGGAATTTCTTGAGAGAACTTATAATCAAGAATTCCACAAACACTCAGCAATAACATAACAGTGGACGTAGGCTTTATTCCTAGCCGAACCACTTTAAAAATCTTTGTCTTATTTATTTATCTGTGATTGAAGAATTAGAGTGATCTAGTTTTTTACATCAACAACATCTAAGTAAGATTTTTAGAAGGGGTCTTCATATTTTCACCAAAAATATTACACCAAAACACCACAAAAAAAATAAACACAAATTTTACTACAAACACCCAAAGGTTTTGTACCTTTTTTTTCCTTTGAAAATGCCTAAAATACTCAAAAATAATCTAAAATCACACAAACAAATACCACGCCCTCTAAAACACCACATACTCCAAAATCTCAAAACACTTCAACTCCAAAATAATCTAATTATTTCACCTAGTTCATATGTCCCAAAACCTCAAAACCACATTGCAATGGTTGAAGAAAAGAAAGCTGATATTGAAGCTTCCCAAAACATGAACATCCAATGCTCTCTTACTGATTTTGAGGTATTAAAATATCTCTAGAAGGTATATAATGTCTAAAACTATTTGTAAAACGACGATAAGACTAAAAAAATCTGGTATTAGTGGACTTACTGCCCCCTATCTCCGTAAGTGATGAGTAGTTTCACTGGAATGTAACCGTAACCTATTTCTCCAAAGTTGGAAGTCGCCGTGAAAGTTGTTGTTAGGGTGAGAAGTGGTCATGATAAGTGCATTATGCTGGGAATCAACCAAAACAAATAAAACCACAATGAGATGCAACCGAAATGAACTCACATACGGTTAACTTGGATCAAGTTAAACCAACACTTACAGTGACGTGCAACAGTGGGTTCAGTGTCCGCTGAATTTTTTTTTAACGGTAGTTTGTCTATTTATGTTGTTATTCAATATATGACTAATGTTCATATTAGGGTTCATATTACGGTTGTTTAATCGGGTTTGTAAGATTGAGAGAGAGATTTGGGAAGGAAGTGAGAGAGAGAAGAAATAGAAAAAGTGAAGTTTAAAAAAATTTGACTTTTCATATAACAGTAATCTACAAATGGTCAAAATGAGTGTTTTTCAGACTCTGAAAACCCAAAGAATATATCAATTCCTTTAACTGAAGAACTTTCAATGTTTGCATCCTTTCTAGATAATAAAATGGAAAAAATTGCTCCTCAAGACCCTCTTTATAAGAGGAAAACCAGGTCAGGCACCAAAATACTTGCACAACTCACTATCAAAATCATCAATGTTAAATTTATATGCTGGAATGCCAGGGGGTGGCAACAAATCCACCAGTAGGAGGATTAAAAAACTCCTAAAAACTCACAAACTTCTTTGTATCGCGATTTTAGAACCAAAAGTTGATTCAAGAAAGATGGAAAAATTTAAATTGAAGTGGAATTTTGAGGGTTATGCTCATAACTCCTCTAACAAAATCTAGTTTTTTGGAAATATGATATGAAAGTCTCTATAGTTTTTTATGAGGATAAAATTCTCACTTTTAAAGTTGACCATTCCTTTTTTAAAGATCCAATATTCATTTCTTTCATTTATGCAAACTGCACAAGGAAGGAAAGAGGGATTTTATGGTATCAAATATATCACATTTCAAGTCTTTATAGCTCTTTTCCATGTCTAGTCATTGGAGACTTCAATGTGGCCACTAAATCAGAAGAGAAAATGGGGGTTAATGACATTGATTTCCAAGTTGTTCAAGAGTTTAATGACATCATATCTACAAGTGGGCTACATGATTTAGGCTTCTTGGGATCCAAATTTAGTTGGACAAACTGTATAAGGGAGAATGATTTGATTTGTGCTCGATTAGATAGAGGACTGATAAATCATGGCTGGAGGATTTCTCTAAAACTTCAATTCACCATCTTCATAAAACCTGTTCAGAACACTGCCCTCTTCTTCTGTTAATCCAAACTCATCTTGATGATTGCCCAAAGAGTTTCATATTTAAAAAAATGTGGTGTTCTAGTCCTGCTCTTGAAGATATAATTAAAGACTCCTCGAATCAAGAAATGACAGGTTCTCCCCTAAAGTTGTTCTCTTTAAGTTAAAGAGACTGAAATGTGCTCTTAAAGAATGGAATCAATCTTCTTTAAAAAAAATTCAAAATCTTAATGATTTAGAAGATAAAGTTCTCGAGAAAGAATTTTCCTTTGAAGAAGATCCAAGTAATTCCAAGAGATGTGATCTTAAAGAAGCTCAAGCCTAACTGAATTTTTCTTTGAAGAATGAAGAAACTTTCTAGCAACAAAAGTGTCACCTGAAGTGGCTAAAAGAAGGTGATGCATATACCAAATTTTTTCATAGTATGGTTAAAGCTCAAAGAAGAAAATCTATAATCCAAAGAATCCAATCTCGTGATGATACTATTCTAGAAAACAGACAAGATATTAGCAATGCTTTTGTTAATCATTTCCAATCTTATCTAATCTCAAACTCTTTGATATCTAACTCTCCTGAAATGTATGTTATACCAAAGTTAATCAATGAAGAGGATAATGCCATGATTGATGCTATTCTTATGGAAGAAGAGATATTACAGGCAGTGACAGATATAAATAAGGATAGCTCCCTAGGGCCTGATGATTTTAGTGGTTTTTTCTATAAAAATTTTTGGCCTATTATTAAACAGGATCTTATCAAGGTTATTCAATCTTATTTTGTTGGTGCTCCACTTCCTATGAGTTGTACTAGCACAACCAGAACTCTCATTCCTAATATCTCAAACCCTAGTAAATGTAGCCATTATAGACCAATAAGTTTATGCAATTTCTCTTTCAAAATACTATCCGAAATTATCAATACCAGACTTGCTTCTATCCTTCCCAAAATCCTCTCCCCAAATCAAAGTGGTTTTACCAAAGGCAGGCAAATCATAGATAACATTCTTCTTGCTCAGGAACTCTCCCAGAATTTGGGCAAAAAATGCTTTTGTTATACCATCATTATTAAGCTTGACATGGAGAAAGCTTATGATAGAGTATCTTGGTTCTTTTTAGCTAATATTATGAGGAAATTTGGATTTTGAGAAGGTTTCATTGACTTGATTTGGAGATCTATTTCCAATATATGGTTCTCAATTTTCATTAATGGGCATCTTTCTGGTTTCTTCAAGTCTACTAGAGGTTTAAGGCACGGGGACCCTCTGTCCCCAAGCCTTTTCATAATCACTGCTGTAATGCTAAGTAGGGGTATAGATGCTCATCTGCACTCAGGTAAAATCAAACCTTTCTCTCATTCTAATGTTGTTTCTCTTATATCACATTTGAGTTTTGCAGATGACTTGATTATTTTTACTAACGGGGTAAAGAATTCCTTGAAAAATATTTTCAAATTTCTCAAAGAATATGAAAAAGCTTCAGGCTAGCAAATCAATTCCTCTAAAACCTCATTCACAACAGATGCTAAGATGGACAACAATAGAAGAATCACTATAGGCCAAGCTTCATGCCTTGCCCATAAAGTATCTTGGTTGCTTAATTTCTAAAGGAAGATCAAGGATAAATCAATCCTCAGTGCTTATTGATTCTATTAGAAGAAAACTTCAAACTTGGCACTCCAAATTTCTGTCTCATGGAGGGAGGTTGTTTTTAACCAAGCATGTTCTTAGCTCCATTACCATATTCACAATAGCTGCTCTAAATACCCCTGGTGCAGTCATCAATAGGATTCATAATTTATTCAATAAGCTCCTATGGGGATGATCCAAAATTTCATCCCATTGTTAGACTAGTTAGGATAAATGTTGTGGTCCTTATGAAGAGGGAGGGTTACAATGCAGAAGGTTAGATGATATAGATGCTACTTTTTCCATTAAGATTTATTTCAAAATAAAGAAAAATTCGGGTCTATGGGCTAATTTCATGAATCAGAAGTACAAATCCAATATGTTCAATAGATCTAGATCTTCCCTATCATTGAAAAGAATCAAGAAAATTAAAGACACTGATGATCAATATCTCTCAACTGAAGAAAATCATGTTATCTGGACTGAGACTCCCAATGGAGATTGTTCTATTAAATCAGCCTATGAAGTTTGCGGATCTCAAATTCCATAAGTTGGAGAAACATGTGGTATAAGCATTGTCCTATTAAAATATCTTTCTTCTCTTGGAGATTATTAAATAAGGCAGTGCCTTTTAATTCAGAAATTCAGAAGACGGGCATTCGTCTCGCATCAGCTTGCAGATGTTGTGGCACAGAGATCGAATCCATCAACCACACGTTTTTTCAAAGTCCTTTAGCTCGAGAGGTATGGGAATTTTTTGGACACAGACTTGGTGTTAGACTTAATTATTCTAATCCAAGAGCTATGTTCATATCTTGGTGCCTCCAAATGAAGAAAAGAGATCACCATATTTTCATTTTCTCCACTATTCCAATGCTTATCAACTGGGAGATTTGGAAAGCAAGAAACAAGATATTCTTCGAAAATGATTCCATGCTGAGTTCCATCATCATTGACAGTGTCATCAAAGATATGAAAGATTTGGTAGCCATTCACATTTTCAAAGACAAATGCTGTCAGGAGGACAGATTCTACATTCAGTGGTTCAACCTCAATATTGTGCCAAAAAAACTACTTTTATTGTCACTAGCTGGATCAAACCACCTTTTTTCTTGGGTAAAGCTAAATGTAGACGGTGTAGTATCTTCAGATTCTTTAGGTATCGGAGGAGTTTTAAGGGACTATCAAGGAAAGTTTATTGTTGGATTCAGTGAAGCTCTTCCCCATCACTCTGTTCTCTTTGTTGAAGCCTTGTCTCTCAATTCTAGGTTGAAGATGTTTATAAACCTTGGCTATTCCAAAATTGAGATTGATTCTGACTCTCTGTCCCTAATTGAAATTATTCTCTACAAGAAAGAGGCCCCGTGGTTCATTAAGGCTACAATTTCATCTATTCTCTCAATCCTTTCTTCAATAGAATTCAAAATCAGACACGTTTGGAGACAATCCAATAGTGTAGCAGACAACTTGGCAAAGTTAGCTTTTTCATTATCATCTCCTATAATTTTCAATGATTTTCAAGCTCTCCCATCTACATCTCGAGGCTTCAGTCATCTGGAGAAGGCAGAAATTCCATCTATTAGAACTGTTTTATAGTTTATTGGAATTTTATCTTTTATTTCTCTCTGTCATTTCTCTTTAAATCTTGTAATAACTCCTAGGAAAGGCTTTTTCTTTCCTTTGTATTATCAATAAGTGGGGGAATTCCCTCTTCCCTAAAAAAATAATATGTTTGTTTGATGTTTGATATAAATAATAGGGTCAATTATTAAATAGTCCCTACTATAAATATATATTTTTTAAAAAGGACACATATTTTTAGTTTAACCCATTTAGTCCCTCAAGCACTCAATATCCTCTTATTTTTAGAGGTCCGCGCCAGCGGCACTCCCTCTCCAAAATATGTGGCAAAGGACTTTTTGAGGCAAAATAAAAAAATTTGGACTAAATGGGTATTAAAAAATGTCCGAGGGACTATTTGGTATATCTCCCTAAATAATAAGTACTTATATCGTGTTTGTATAAAGTAGTGTTTTGAATACAAAAATTTGGTGGAATTAACACGACTCTTTTAGAAGTTCCATTGCCACACACTAGGCTACCAAAAATAACAAATGTTGCCTAAACAGGTACTGTGAGAAAAATAACGCCTACTTATTAATTTAATACTATTTCCATTAAAAAAATGTGTGCTTATTTTGAAAATAAAAAATACTAGTAACAGTAGTTGACACTAACATTTTGTATGATGCATTGAGGTATTGTGTCAGAATTATTTTTTAGACACCAGCTAATTATTATTTTAGACACCGGCTAATGTAGATTGTGTCGCACCAAAATCCTTTCCCGGATGAGTTTCAACCAAAGCACCAGCTCCACCAGATGCAAAGTTAGCTCCATAAACAAAGTCATGATGTCCAGGTTTAAGATACGCCGGTATCAAAGGCAGTTTTGCATACTCAGCTACAACCAAAATTCTCATACACAGGTAAGTAAAACTACTTGATAAACTCCTTGTTGAAAGAGATCAGGGCAGTTTTTTTGTCTCTTTAATACAGTTTTTTGTGACTATTTTAAATCCATTTGCCACACTGTTAACGAATGCAGGAACCTTCAAAAAAAAGTTGATGCTAAAAACTCACGTTTCTTCCATGTTTCTCCCAGAAACATATGGTAAAAAAACAAAGACTGATTTGATTAGTCCTGCTGGTGCAGCGAAAACAAGCACTTGTGCAGTTGCAATCGAGGATAATCGTGGCCCCAGGTCGTATTCGTGTTTTGGCAAAAAATGGCATTAATGTTCAGGAGCATCCCAATCGTGTTCAGGAGGTCTCTAACAAAAAACTAGTGGGCCATCCAAACCGTGGTAGCTGCTCCGGTGAAAAGTTTCCCAAACAGACCCAAAATCCTGCACAAGGACAAAGAAACTTGGGTTGGAGAGATTTTTTTCTTGTTTTATTTCTACCGTAGAAATCGGGGTTGGTGGAAACCCTTGTTCGAGATGGTCTTAATGAGGTGTCAACATCGTTGTTGACTGTTCAACATGTTAATGGAAAAATCCCTACAAATCCAGATATATGATTGGAACCATCCCTGTTCAACTTGATAAAAATGGTTCAAAGGTTAGGTTTTGGAAAAGAATAAATCTATATGTAACAATTTTTCTATGCATTTTTCATGCTCACTTTATTAAAATTTTATATGTTATTATTGTGAATTCGATTTGAAAATAAAGTATAACATCCTATTATCTTGTCTTATTTGATGGGTATGGAAAATAGATAGAAAAATGGATAAGTGTAATCTTACTCGAATAAAATTTTACAGATATTTCGGCAGCCCCTAAAAAAAGGAATTCGGTCGAAAAAACTTCTCGAAACACAGAATATAGCGTCAATAGTGAGATTGACGAATCAAATTTTGAAAATCAAATGCCCTCTCTAGAGGACATACCTAATTTAATCAGTCATGGAGTCAATTTATATGTCGAGCTTCCCAAATTTGATTTAGGAATAAGTTTCAATTTCGCCAAAGTTAGGACTTTTATTAAAGACTAGGTGTAAACCCGCGCGATGCGCGAGTCAGATAATTATTACAAAAAAATATAATAATTTATATTAAATTAATGGAATTAACTTTAAAATTTTTTTGTAAGTTGAAAGTATTTTCTCATTTTTTTTTCCAATTCAAAGATAATAATTTTTCATTAGTAACAAAATGGTATAAACAATAATTTAAGTTTCATTCGTCTCTAGCTTTGCAATATAACCAAATAACAAAACAAAGAATAAAAATAAAAAGTTTCCTCTATTTATCTTTCTCAACTGTTTCTTATGTTGGCATGGACCCGGGTTCTGGAAGGATATAATTGTATTAGTTTAGGTTTTCATTTTATCCTTTTATTTTGGGTTAATTAATTTTAATTTAAAAAATATTTTATTTAATATTTAATCAGGCATATTATAGAAAAATAAAATTAATCCCTAATCTAAAATTAACAGAAAAATAGTGATACTTATTGGTTATTAATTCTTAAATAATTTAGTTACAGTTTAATCCAACAAAATCTGAACTTCCCAATTTCTACAACTAATTTAGGATAAGAGGATGATCGGATTTTTGTTAAAAAAAATTCAAAGTTCAATAAAAAAACACGACAATAACATGAAAAACTTTAGATTTCAAAGAGTGCATCACATACTTTTCCACTTTCTTTTTAGTGTAATATTTTCATTTGACTGTTTGTATTAGTTATGTATGATCAATATTCTCTACCATGAAATGCATACATACGCATTTTATGCAATCCAGAGTACAAATGAATGCTATAACATTTTTCGAGGATGTTTAAAACGAATACAATAAGCAAATAATATTTATGACATATACAATCAACAAATAAAACGTCTAAACAAAAAACTGATTAAAACAAATTTAGTCAAAATTATATTTTCACTTATCCATAGTAAATAAGGAAATAAGAGTAGGTTGATGTGCATAAGTATATTTTTATTTTTATTTAAACCAACCATTCCATGAGTTGGTGGGGATAAATCGGAAGCAGGCAAAAGCCTCCCTAAAAAACGTAGTCAAAAGAAGTAGGCAAGGCGATCTGATATACAGTTTTTTTTAAACATCTATTCAAAGATTTCGTTAAGGAGGCAACAAAATCGTCCAAGAGTTCTGGACGATAACAACTGAACTATTTATAATTTATCCCCATCGCCTCACGATAACAATTGTTAAACTTTTGGACGACAACAACTGCCATACACTTAGAGCAAAACCATCAAACCCAAAAAATCCAACCCAACAAAATCGAGGGCTGAAAAAACCCAGAAACACACACCGTCGAAGAGTTCAATCGACAAAAAAAAGGTGAAAAGCAACATCTAAATAGAAGAAAGAAAAAAAAGAACACAGATAGCCATGGTGGGAGCATCACCAAATACCAGTACGATCGGAACCATTGACGCGGTCTTGACGGAGAAGATCCTCTAATGGAGGAGGAGCAACATTGACCCAGTTGGGAGGAGGAGAGATCCAGACACCATCTTTACCACCCAATACCATCACTCTATTTCCTCTCCGTTTTAGTTTTGGAGGAAAACTGAAAATACTGGGGAAGTTTTGGAGAGAGGCAGATGGCCTACAGAGGGGTTTTGAGTTTTGTTTGTTATTGAAGGAGCGTGTAGTTTTTATTCGATAAAATAATGGTGCATGAATTTGGAAGAGGTGTTGGGAAATGGCGGATGAATTTTGATGTTTGCGTTGGCTTTTCTCTCAAAGTGATTTGGTAAACTGGAGTGATGACTTGAGGAAATGAAATTTTTAGTATTAAATGCCTTGCCTACGTGGATAGGCTGATTGAAGAGGAGTTTTAATGCCTTGTTTTGCATTTTATAGTAATAAAATATTCGATTATTAAAAAAAGGTAGAAATACTAATTTTCAAAATCAAATCAGCAATTCATTCAATATCCCGGGCAACATGGAAGATGATTTGGTGGACGACAATTCTCAAAAGCGAAGAAACAAGAATTATCAAGTGGATTTTCCGCCCTTAACTCGTGAAGAGAAATCCGTGCTTGAATACAATTTAAGGTCTACTCCTTCTCCTTCAAGATCCCGTAAATGTTAGCATTATTTATTTTTCCTTTACCGCTTGTAAGAGCCACTAAGAGAGGCTTTTTATCTTATTTGGTTATTAATAAAATTTATTTTCTTTGAAAAAAAAGGTAGGTGTTACCATTGACTTGGTCACGTGGGACACCTGTATTTGACATATTTTCGAGACGAATAATGATACACTCCCCGAAAAGGAATTACCGATCCAATACCCAATCATCCTCACCCTTAATTTCATTAAATGCCAAAACAATCTTAACCTTTAATCTATTTTTAAAAAATAATAAATTATATCTCTACACTTGTGATTTATTTTAAACTAAAACTAAAAAGATATTTTTTTTAAAGTTAACAATAGATTAATAAATAACTAGAGTTATGATTTATTTTAAAGTTAAATAAATTTTACATTAAACTCATATTCAATGCATCAATTACCAAAAAATCGCGCAAACATTTTTTAATACAGATTTAGTCCAATCCTTTTTATTTTGTTCAAGAAACTCCGAAAACACTAATTTAACCAATATTCTCTTATTTTTAATGGTCTCCACCAACGGCACACATTGAGTGTTTTTATGTAGTGAGGGACTTTTTAAAACATAGTTTTTTTATTTATGTCGTGAGGGACATTTTAATAGTAAACGTAGTTTTTTTATTTATAAAAATATATCTGTTTTAATTTTAATAATAAAAAACGTATTTAATTTGATGTCCTAGACTCGCTATTGATTAGTGCCGCTGGCGCGAACCTACATTCCCTGACCAACATCATTTGTTAAATGTGGGTCCGCGCCAGCAGCACTAATCAATCGCGAATCTAAGATTAAAGCTGATTTTATAAAAAAATAAAAAAAAAACTTTTATCGTGCCTTACCAAACACAATTTAATTGACATTAGATAGGACATAAAACTGATTTTGTGGGGAAAAAAAACACCCCCAAAAAAGTGTTAAAACTGATTTTAACAGAAAAAAATTATTACCTAAACAAAATTATTACAGAAAAAATTTATGTCGTGTTTTATTAAGTCATGTCCGTGTTTGGTAAAAAAAAACTGTCGCATTTAATTGTGTCGGATTCGGTTATTTAAATTTAATCATGTTCGTATTTTTTTTAAATAAAACACTATTTTTTATTTTTTTAATATAAAAATACTGAGGTTAGAATTAAAACACTATTTTTTATTTATTTATAAAACACTATTTTTTATATGAAACAAAACAGTTTTTTAATTTAAAAAAACGAATAAGAAAAGTAGCTTTTGCATTCGGTTTGGAATCAGGAAGTCTTAATAAGTCTAGCATTGCTCCTTTGAGACATTTTGGTTCCTAATTTGTGACTTTCCATTGATAGATTGATAGTTGATTTTAATTTGCATAGAAAAATATACCAATGACCCGTCATCTCTACTCTTAGGTTAGGCAAACAATACGTTAGTCAATATTCTAGTGTTCATGAGTTTTATGGTCAAGAATTTACGAATTCAGATCTGCCTAAGAGAATTTCGTTCACTTTTGATATCTTAACAAGTAACAATCAATTCATAGGAGACTTGACTTGTTGTTTTTATGGTTTTTTTTTCTTTTTTTTTTCTTTAAAACTCACGTTCTCATGTAAAGTTTTGTAAAGCACGATACGTTGAAACGGCGACTTGTCAATCAATTAATATCACCAAGGTGAATACTTTAAACTTTATGATTATCTCACTGATAAAAATTAAACTCAATCAACACCAATTAAATAATAAATTTAATAGCAAGCAAATATCACAACTCCAGTATAATGCAAATAAATAAATAAATAAATTTTGGGCTTATGCCCTTACAATGCTTGCAAACAAAATAACTAAACTCCGACAGAAAAGTACCTACGCTAGAGTCAATAAATTTGATAAATTCGAGAGATCACAAGGTTGGTACAATAACAGTCCCGTTATCCCTATCTAGAAACAACCTAGGAGGGGGGGGGGGGGGGGGGGGGGGGGGGGGAGGACATTTATATTAGGGTCAGAGCCCGAACTGTGCAAGAATTAACTTAATTAATTTATGATGCAATAATATAGTTAATGCACAATAAAAATTCCCCATTCGTCGCTCACATGCAGATAACACATCACCCCTCATCTAAGTGTGATATTAGTCAAACCCTAATACGTCCCAAACAATGAATTTTCATATCATCTCAAATTTATAGCATGAATAGATCGATAATTAATTATTTAAATGTAATCCCTAGATTTAATTGTCAACTCCCATTTATTTCAATTTTATAAGTATCACATCTATTAGGCGTTATAAGGTCAAGAATAATAATTATTGTCCACATCTTTAGACAATTAAATTTATTTCATTAAAATTCGGGAATTTATTAATATATGTCCTTCCATATATTTGACACACAAGGCCATCTACCATTGGTCTCTAATTCGTGATCTATCGACAAGTCCAGAGGATTCCCTTATCCTAAGCGGACAACACAAACACACATAAATTTGGGGGTGGTCCCTACGCAGGGCACATGTACACAGCCCATACCCAACATGAACGGTCAGCGTCAACGTCTACCTCTTGTAGGTGATGCCTCCACGTAGTACTTATATGACCTACACATCGTCAAGCCCACCTGTGCCGACATGTGGTACATGGTCAGAACGTGCGAACCCCTGAGCCGATAGGATGATCCACTAGTATGTCCACACAAATATATAATAATACATATTATCATCTCATATAATATGTATAGATAATTACTCTATAATTACCATAAAAGTTAAACTAAAATTCACAACAATTTCATTTATTAATAATTTACCATCTAATAAATTATTCATTATGCTCCATGAAATAATTATTCAACTGGCGAATTAATTGTAATTAGTACCAATTTAATGTGGGAATATCATTACTTAACTAACTAGTTAACAATTCCACTATTTAACTTCCCCTCTTTGATTTTCCTTTTTATTCTTGTTCAGTAACCCAATCACTTCCATTTATCTAAACCAAAAAAAAAAAACCATACCCACACATAGAAGGAACTACTAGAAATCCACACACGTCACTCGAACGACTGGGTCTCTCCTTCGCGCGACATAGCATGTCGCTCGAGCGACCCCCTTGTCCTATTCCCCCACGTTGCTTCCAATTTCTTGTTCTTCCCAGATAGAATTTATGATAACCCAGAAGCAGTTTCAGACTCAACGAAAACTAAGGACTTAACCCATAATTTATGTCCCTGAATCCAACAATTTTTCGTCTATTTAAAGGCTTAAATGATTCATACATATGCCCAACCTCTACCCATTTTTTAATTCGCAGTAAGGGATTAATTATCCTAGAATCTACATCAATTTCGGTCCACAATTTACCAAGACATCCTATACATCAGTTTATTAAAAACATCCCAAATTTAACTGCAAAGATCCTACGGATTCTACCATCAAATTTTAGATTTACGATACCTAATTTCTGGGTCAAATTCTATATAAAAATTCAGTCCTTTACATGTATTGTTCATCATCAAATCAAAAACATTAAGCCCTAAATTTCATAAATCTAAATAAGATAAATATGATGCATTGGGAAATACATTGGAAACAAAAATTAAGTAAGAGAATTCTTGCCTAAAAATTGTAGAAGAGATGCCGCTTGATTTCTTCCTTGGTTTTTCCTTTGTTCTTGCCCCTTTTATCCTCTTTTTGGTATCTCATTCCTTCTCCCATAGCTGCTAATCTAGGTTTTCTCTAATGATAATGGGGGAGTGGTTTACTCCCACTTAAACACTTAATTAGTGTCAATCCCGAGTTGGGCCTAAAATCCAACTTTTGGACCCCAAATGAACCCCAATCCATAACCCATCTAGCCCAAAAGCTCCCCAACTTATATACCTATGATCTGGGACCAATTCTTTTTATTTAAAACATAAACCGAGTCTCTAATGGTGCCCAAAACGTGTCCCAATTATTTTTACTTCACTTAGATATTTTTATTAGGTTGAAATGACACGCGCCCATAAATTTATTTATGTGCTATTTATTTTCACTCACAAGTCCATTATAACCAGTTGAGTTCTGTCTTTATGTTATCATGAATAACTATTTATTTAAAAATTTAAAATTTTACCCATCTAGATTTAAATTCATCCGATTTAATTTATTTCCAAATTAATAAATTTAAATTAGTCAAAATATTTTATGCTAAAATTACGAGGTGTTACATTCTCCTCCTTTATAAAAGAATTTCGTCCTCGAAATTCGCTAAAGCCCAACCTTATGTTTTTATTCGTGTTATAACCCAAATTTTATGCTAAATTATTTCATAGCCATATCCCATGAGATAAAATAAAAGGTTCACCCATGCCTATCATAACATCACTCGGGTGCTCATATATTTCACATTATATATACATACACATAACATTAATAAAGATGGATGGCACGATACGTTAGTCAATATTCTAGTGTTAATGAGTTTTGTGGTTAAGAATTTAAGAATTCAGATCTGCCAAACAGAACTTTGTTGACTTTTGATAACTTAAGAAGCCTAGCAATCAATTCGTATAAGACTAGACTTTTTGTTTTGATGGGTTTTGGCCCATAACCACCCGAGGGTATTTTTGTATAAAAATATCATCATGCATCGAGCACATGACTAATTTTCATACAAAAGTTTAATATAGGTAGAGTTTTGGGTAAAGCGATGCGTTTTTAAAAGGTTGAGGGGGTCAGTATAGAAAATGAAAGTTAACGGAGGGGAGTGAAAATGGGGATAAAGTTGAAGGGTCAAAGTATAATTAACTTTAAAAAGAATACAATAATAATAATAGGGGTGGGTACGGTAAGGTTTTTCACTATATCATACCATCTTGGTCTGAAAAATTTATAGTTTCGGTTAACTACTTTTATTATTGCAACTGAAGTTACCAAAAACATAATGGTTGATTTTGTTTTGCACACTTAAAAAAATATACTTAAATTATGGCATCAAAATTAAATACTGAAACTACAGTCCAAAATACCGATTTAATTTGTAAAAAATGCAAAATTATATTATATTTTTTAAATTTATATCATTGATCGGAGTCATTTATCACAAAAGTTAGCATTAAAATTTATATCATGAATTGGACGAACTCTTTTCAGTTCCGCTCTCAGGAATTTGGTTCTACACCTTGGTTATTGGATATTTTATGTGTACGATATACAACATATATTTAGTTAATGTGTTAGTTTATTTGTATTGCATTTGAAAAATTAAAGTACCTGAAAAATAGTTTGTAAAAAATATACAAATAAGGACAAAACATTGAAAATCGAAACTAAAATCATCAAAGAAAATAAAAAAATAGCAAAAGAAAAATTTACTGAAAATACCCCAAAAAAACACCTGATGGTTTGTATGTTGTCCAAAAATACAAAATTATATTTTTGCCTCCCTCACCCTTCCATCCCCCCCCCCCCCCCCCCCCCCCCCCCGCCCCCCCTCCCCCAATTTTGTGTCGTATACAAAAGCAACGGGAAAATGCACTACACCATTTACCAAGAATTATCACAGTCCCTAACCGAGACAAATAGAAATAGTCATGGTAATGGACTGTTACAATTTATAGGGTGACTATTCCGGAGTTCACGGTCATGAACCATGACCATTAATATGAGTCATGATCACATTCGTAACATAAAAATTGTGCAATGATCACGTTCAGTGACTGTGGCTAGTGGTCACGGTTATTAATAGTAAACAAGCCCATGACCAGATTTCACCTGGTCGCAGTTATGAACCATGACCCCATGCATTGAAAATATATTAATTTGTCACGGTTCTTGATCATGCTCCCAAGTCATGAACATTTGCCTCAATTTTTTACCATGTCCAATATCTAGGAAAAAGAGACATCATTAACTATTTTTTATTATGATCCATTACTTTACCCATGAAAGTTATCACGGATTTCGTCACAGGCCTAGACCTTGCCCAATAATAAAAATAATTTTCAAAATTAATTTTGATTTGTTTGTCTCTTAGAAAAATGCATGTTCTTGTTTTCAAGCATGTCACACAATTCCATTATGGAACTAACTAATATATCAATTTATAAGGACTAATATTTGAATTATCAATCCATCAAATTACTTATGTTAACCTAAAAAAAATATTAAAATTCTCAAAGCATTCTTACACCGAAGCATATTCAGTCTTGTTGTAATCGACGTCCACGTTGATAAGCACCCATAATTACTATATTTATGACCTAAATAGACTCATTTGAATTGTTAGCTCTCATTAATGTGAAATTGTTTCTTTTGTATGTCAATGTGTGTGACCTGGGTTCAAAAGTGTAATTACATGCAATTTCGATCAAAATGGGGTCAAAAGCATGAAAGACACTTTCATATGACCTAACATGAACACCGAGTTTTCATTAAAACCAATCCTTTGTCCCACTGAAAATTTTCCCATTTCCCATGTGTGAGGGTCTGTTTGTTATTTCCTTTTTGTGTGTGAATATATATATGTGTGTGTGTGTGTGTGTGTGTGTGTGTGTGTGTGTGTGTGTGTGTGTGTGTGTGACACACACACACACTTCACACTCATTCCTAACCCTACTCTACCCCAAAACCTAGACGAACAACCTTCCCCCCAGTAGGTACAACCTCACTTATCTTTATCAACTGACTTCAGTTCTCTTCTATTCACACACAAATCACGTTATTTCTCCACATAATCCACATAAAAACCCACCTATTATACCACATTATCCATTACATGTAACCAATCGAGCAAACATTGGGTCATCCCTCATTCCCATGCTCATAACAAGCTACTTAAACTACCTCTTTTACCCAATGGCCTATCACATAGAGATCGCCTTTTCCCTCCCCACTCCTCTATACAAAATAACGTGGCCCTACTCTCTCTTCATATTCTACCCTTAGTCATATTTTGACATGCACAACCATGAAACTTTTGTTACATGTATTATACCCCCTCCCCGCATAAACTAACTTGTCGTAGCCCCTTCTAAGCCTCTCCAAAATCCCCGCGGGCCACTTGGCCCAATAAGCCCTACTTGGTCAAAATAGACTTAGCCCAACCCGACCCATTTATTAAATGGACAATGGTTATCCCGGTACCCTAATGGATAGGGCCATAAGATCTATACCTTACCCATTTAAATATTTTAAAAAAAAGTTTATTTCTTTTCTTTTATTTTTCCTTTTAAATAATACCATTTTCTCTTTATTACTATTTTTATATATTGATAAAAAATATTCAATATTGAAGAGTGCGCTTTTGTTCAAAAACAAAAATTATTTAATTAAAGACCATTTTTCAATTAAATCCTAAAACATGCATCTAGATGATTTATCAATTAAAATAAATATAGCATGTGACACAACATATCAGGAAAAATCCCCGCAGGGCAAAACCATATTATTTTCACTATAATTTGTAAAGAACGGTTTACACAGATCATACTGAAAATAAGTGTGACATACGAAAATACCCGTAGGTATCGGTTCCGATGTCATCGGCTAGAATCTCCCGCAAGAATTCCAGATGGGAAGCAATGAAGAAGATATCGGCTTCTCCGAAAAATACTCCAATTGAGTGTATAAGACCTCTTGAAGGTTTAGAAATGTGCACTTGATGAATAGGAATTAAGTGTGCATTTAAAGAGGCATAAAGTCTTAAAATAATGAAGACAAATGCCTTAAAATGATGAAGACAAAAGCCTTAAAATGATGAAGACAAGACCCTTAAAATGAGGAAGACAAAAAAAATAATGAAGACTAAAAAGAGATTTGCATCACTTCATTATTATTTTTCTTCTCCATTTTTAAAAGGCCGTAACTTCTTCACCATAGCTCGGATTGAGGTGCCGTTTCTTCCAGTATCTTCGTGGAGTTGAGCACTTCAACTTTCCAGTTGACCAGTCTTCCAGATGGTGACTGTAAAAATAACCAAAATGCCCTTGAACTTTCATATCGAGCCTTCTTTCACTATTTTGACTTCTCTTGCGTACCACTTGCATAAAGTGCCTAAAATCATGAAAAGTGAAGTCATTGAGGCCGATGTGGGACACATGATGGAGATGTTGAATTTTTTATTCCCGGAATTCGAATTGAGGCCGTCGTATGAGATCGTGTAGAGACGTGCCGAATGTAGCGGTATTAGACATACAAATTGTGGAAAATAGAAAATTCCTAGATAATACCCGGACTTTTATAAAATTATGTCCTTACAAATCTCACCCTATGTCTATGCCGGTACATACAAAAAAAATACGAATTATACAATCTCCCAAAACAAATGACATATGATAATATCCCCTTTAAACCCTCAAACTGAGAATACTAAATGATATGTCTTCAATCAAACATCTTCAAATCTTAACACTTTAGAAACTCCCAAAGCTTTTCTCATCAGGGTGTGCAATCCAATAGATATCAATTTTATACCTACACACATGAGATAAAGAAAATACCCGTGACACGCAATGGCTTGAAATATAATGATATGCAAAAATCAAAGATCAATTGAGTTTAAGCAAATCATAGATAAATCAACAAGATTTTATCCCCCATAATTCATTCTCCCTCTTTTTATGATGTCCCCAAATAGACAAATATGAGAAGCATAAACATGGAAAATGTCACAAAAAAAATGTTCTATTTTTTGAATTGTTTCAAATTTTTACTCAAAATATATAACAAAGAATCAAAGAATCTTCTATTTTTTTGAATTTCTAATTTTTTTTTTTAAAATACAACAAAGAATAAAAGAATCTTCTATTTTTGATTTTTTTTTTAATTTTTACCCAAAATATATAACAAAGAATCACACCATGAAAGAACACAAAAACAACCAAGTCGATGATAGCGTAAATGTAGGGGTGTGAACACATTCGATAGGAAAATAAACTCAATCAATCATATGTGCACGATGCATACGTGTACTCCTAACGAATGAACATCAAAAGTATCCTTATGTGTAAAAAGTGTTGAATTTAGATGACATCGTCTTAATCAAATCAACAAATCAAAGTAAAAGTGATTTCTACACCAATAACGTCCAAAACTATTTAGCGCTTTTAAATACCGGGCGATCACTCCTTTATTAAATTAAAATCAAGGTGAACAGTTGGTTCATTCTTAGCATCACTGTCGTAAAAATAACTTTTCCAATTTAAACACCCTAATTAATTAAGCTAAGTGTCAAAACCATTTTTAAACATTACCTTTCAAATTTTACTTTGAAAACAAGATTTAATTATTTACAACAATTTAATATATAACGAATCACACCACAAAAATCCAGGAATATATAATCCAAATAATTTAAACATTCGAAAATTGAATCCCAGCATTTAAAATTTAAAGTGAAACATCAAGATAATAATAAATCCCAAAGTAACAATACTACAATAACTGAATCACAATGTCCAAATAAAACAACTAAATAATGGAAAGGGCGACACATTCCCCACTAAATGAAGATACTAGGAGAGGTGTCAAGTAAATGAAGTCGTCTAAGCAAGAGGCCAGCAACTCCCACCTAAGCTGCATCACGTTCCTTCCAAGGGATCCTAAGCAAGACGCCCCTGTGGCTGGGCACCTGTAATATATACATATATATACAAGAGAGAAAGAGAAATAGAAACGGATCAGAGCCCGATAGTGTATATAATTTAAAAAATCATTTAGCAAGTATTTAAATTGATTACAGGCCAATGCAACAACACGTTAGTGCGACACTCCCTTGAGAAATTCTCACCTCTCTTCTAATGTGCACACCTATCGCACTAACCTTCCCAATGGTTTATCTCGTCATATATCGCACTAATCTTCCCAATGATTTAACTTATCTTAGGTGACTCAAAAGATTTAAAACTGAACAACATAAGGGTTTTAAAGGATAATTTCATTTAGTGACAAGGCTCTCCTTTTTAACTTTATCAATTAATAAAGTCTTCCTGTGTCATATTATACTTTTCAAACAAGTATTTCCGATTTAAAGTCAAGATTCATTTCTCACTTGTCATAACACAGTATACAGTTCCAAATTTCAGAATTTCATATATATATATTAAATACTCGTATAATATATATATTCTAACAGCACCCCACATAAAAATTATGGTGCGTGCATACTCTGCTATTCAATCCCCGTATCTCTCGCACTAAGGGAAATACAAGTTCGGAATCACTCTCGAATTGTATTAAAATATATACAAATAATATTGAGGCGAAGCATAGATTCCAAGTCTCTAAGAGGTCAGTACATACCCTCACGTCTCTTAGGACCGTATGAACTATCGATTCGATAGCCTGCACCAAGAATATCTATCTTCTAGGGTACGAGTCAATATCCCCCATAAGGCACATCAAGATAAGATCGTCCCAGCGCGGTAACCTCAGGGATAGCAAGTAGCGCAGGCATGATTTTCACATGTATATAATATATGCATACACAATCATATAAATATACCACTTTTATCATATCAATTTAGGTTTATCCCATAACCCATAATCACAACATTTATCCTTATTTTCCCATTATTAGTTATCATGTATAACAGTTCGTCTCTAACTTTAATTCGAAGGATTTTTCCAACTTACTACGTAACCCTCCTGGACTCTATCCTTCCAAGTGTACAATTTAGTAGGTGTTCTTTTTATGTTCCAACGTAACTCTCTTACGCATCTCTCCCTTTAATACATAATTTCATCGTCACTTATGTAATTAACCCAAAAATACAATTCTCGTCTTACATTAAAAGTCCAAAAATTATTCATATGTCCTACTAGTCTTCCATATCTCCCAAAACATTTTATAAAGGGTGTCCAAGAATTATTTCACATTAAGTAGAATTCAAATAATTTAAAAAGGTAAAAATATGAGTCTGCCAGAAGGGGTCGATCGATCGAGGTCTGAGGCTTGATCAATCGAACCTTCGATCGATCGAAGATCTTGGCTCGATCGATCGATCAAGCAGGTATGGCGAATTCTGCAGTTACCAGCTACGGGTTTGCTCACAAAACTTCATCCAAATCCTAACTTTCCATACCCAACCGTCCAGAAATTTATACTACCAATTATGTAATTCCATTCCATACATCTTTTACGTAAAGCATGCAAATTTCCAATAAGAATCATGGATTAACAAGCCAAAATTCATCAAAAACTCAAGAACCCTAGAATTCCTTAAACATGGTTCAAATCAATCCTTTTTCTAGAATTTTAATCTTCTAAACATCAAAATTTCGTGGTTTAATCCTCTACATGTGAAGGCGTTTCCAGAATATCATTTGAATCATCACTACATGTAATTTCCTATCTCAAATTTGGGTTTTTCTTCCATAAAACTTGTCTGGGATTTTCGACGTTCTGGTTTGTGGACGATTTTGGTGTGGTTGCGTTCCCCGTCGAGCGATCTACGCGTTCGTGGTGGTGGCGGTACAAACGGATGGATTTTTGGGCCTTGGATTGCTTTGGAAGCTCTCTCCTTTCCTCTCCTATGGCTGTCACTTGTCTTTGGTTGTTCAAACCGTAGAAGACAACCTTAGACATCTGATATAACCCTTGTATTTTCGTGGGTTTAATTACCCAAAAATGTAAAATGTCCAAAATGCCCTCCCGAGGTACTAATTAAGCCTAAAAATGCCCCGAGACCCAAATTAAACCCCTCGGTACACTTTTCTGACTATCTCGACCCTTCCGGACCCGTTGGCGCACTCAAAACTACCATATGGATAACTTTAAAATATTTCACTTTTATTAATCAACATTTATTCCCGACGCGACACAAGCGCGTCCCGACTTAAATTTCCAAAATTTCCATTTTATTCATACGTGACAATTTTATAAAAAGAATCTCATATATTACTATACTCATCCAGTAACATTCAACAAATTTCAGTAATTACTAACTCTCGTCACGCTAGTAAATATTTAAAACAACATTCCGGATTAAAATTAAATTAATTTATCTCAATTAAATTTAATAAAATCCCTAAATTTAAAAGCCATAAAAATACGGGGTATTACATACTTCCCCCCTAATAATGGAATTTCGTCCCAAAATTCGGAAAATAAGGCCTACCAGGTAGCACAATTCTGGATATCCTTGCCAGTATGCAATTATCTACCTAGTACGACGCTCAATCACTATAGCCCTTTCTTCACAGCAAGCTTATTTTACATTCTCATTAGAGACACTTCACATTGCGTTTTCAACTGACGACATTCCCGTAGGTCACGCTTATACGTTACAAATTTCCATTATCTTACTATCATTAGGAGGCCGCACCTTCTACATGACAACTACTCGGATTTATTCATATGCAAAACTCCCATTCTGAGAAAATCATACGAACATTTAACCACTCTTGTTCGCCTAAAATAGTCATGGAGTTCTACCATAGTTATCGGATATTTTCTCGATCGATCCAAAATTCTGATCATCAACCCACCTTTAAACATACAAAAAGCGAATAGTCAAGGTTCTTTTATGACAAAACCTTAATAAGAACCTCGTACGCGATAAATAGGTACAAGTGCTTCTACAGAGTATTCCTAAAATCATCGTACCAAGATCCCAAACTCTCCTTCACTTGGCTCCACTAATCTTCAATCACCGTGCGCCTACTCCCTGGCTAAGGGTGATACATCCTACTCGAAATGAAACCTTATCTCTGTTGGTTCCTGAAATCCCATATCAAAGGTGGGATTTACAAATCTCATCCTGATTCAGAAATTTATACTGCGTTGGACCATTCACTGGCGTGATCCTTCCTTTCAAAGGAAGTCTGGGGTATACTAGTTAATTTTTGTAAACCAGCCCAAAGGGGTATCAATCACTTCCTTATCTACGACTTAATTCAC
Source organism: Sambucus nigra (assembly GCA_949130495.1). Classification (NCBI taxonomy): domain Eukaryota; kingdom Viridiplantae; phylum Streptophyta; class Magnoliopsida; order Dipsacales; family Adoxaceae; genus Sambucus; species Sambucus nigra. The sequence continues at coordinate 626,881,115 of OX422212.1, read as the reverse complement.
ATGTTCGGGATGAACCCTTGATCTTGTTTTGAGGATGGAACCCCATCCAAGAATTTTACCGATTTTACCGACCTCTTCCAATTTCAGGAATTTTCGATAAACATAAAATTATTTTGGTTGATTCTCCTCTTTCAACCAAACCTTACCTATGGGTGGTTCATGTAGAGGCTACTCACTACGTCCCGCTAAACATCGATTTTTTTTCCTTGAAATGTCTCACATTAAGTGACACGTAATACTCCCCTTCCTTCCTTGGTGTATGCCGAAAGTTTCGACCCGTGTTCTTTCCTCCGCGATGCACACTTCTGGATATTTTTGACCCTGTTAACATCTCACTATTTGTACGCTCAAGTCGCTCTCACACTTGACTATTCACAAATCCGCTCTGAGTATTCTTCATAATAATTTAATTTTGCTCCATTCAAGGAATACCCCTTCTTAAATGGCTTCTCACAACCTTCCAATCAAATTAGGGTGTGCTATTCTAATTACATACTTATGTATAGATTATCTCCACTCATGTTATGCTTAATCCACTCTATCACTTCCACTTCGTTGTTATCCCCACAAACACATTTTCCACATGTCCATTGCCACGCCTCTTCATCTTGGATGAGTTTTAACATTAGTTAACCAGGATGTCTACACACCCTATAAACCATGCATACTAGCGTAAGCATCACATACACTTCATACTAATAAACAAATTCTTTATTTTTCCCTGGTACTTGAAGCGTGATTACAACACTTTAATCACCCTAAAAATCAAAATTTTAAATCTTCATTATTATCATTTCGCCCCCATAACTCGTGGTGACAAAACAAAACTTTCAATGCTTTCTTATCACACAATCCGGCTCCAGTGGCTTTAAACCAAAATTCAACTTCCAACTTACATATATATTTACTTTATCCCATTTCGACCGGGGTACCGAACTCATGGAATAGTGACCAAACGTCTCCCTATTTCCAACCTTATGCTAAGTTTCATGCGTGGGATGTCTCGCAAAGCGAAATCCAAATAAGGAACCTTCCCGATACACTACTACCTAGCATTGTCGGTTATCAAAATCCGTTGGGTCCTCCGTCCATAGCATTTACCCCTTTACTCCGTCTTTTGACAGAAAAGTTACATTTCCTTCTGTATTTACACTTAACAAAGAACATCTCATCAATTGCACTATCGTTCAGAATTGGGTGTTGGAAATTGAGTTCCCTGAATCTCGAATACATACAATCGAAATTCTTGAAATCCCTTTCCTAATAATAGGGTATAACTCTTAATTCTCACATCTCTGGAGGATAGATATAACAATACACTCTTCCTATTCCCAAGTCTTGAGTGTTCAACAGAATACTAAGTCGAATATTTTCGCTCAATAGTAAACCTGATACATACCAAATCATAATGATAAAGTCTATACATACATTGGCATCGAATATCTCGAGCCCACTATTCCCTCTGAAGTCTCTAGGATAGATAATATAAGTGCGAGTTCAACCTTCTTGCAGGTGAAGTCTCGCGAGAACAAAGATATGATGTACTAATGAAACCACTCTGATAGCCTCGCAATAAATTCCCACTATCGTATTAACCATTTCTATAACATTTTAACAATGATAATATCATACTCACGTATCGCATCACTACAACGAGTAACCTCAGTAAGGTACATAACACTGTGGATATACGCATTCATCCTCCGCGGATAGCACTAAAGAGGAATAAAAATCCCGCTACACTAGGGAAAAGTATTCACATAATAATAACGTTTATAATTTTATGCATTAAACTCGTCTCACATGCAAATCTAACAGTGAACAAAATATAGTGACTCGTTAGTGTCACATAAACACGCCTCATTCTCTGATGATACAACTTATACTCCCACCTTGCCAATCGTCTTGACTTCACAGATGGTCTTCAGACGTAACACGTCTACTAAAACCAAACAAAACTACTTTAATCTTTGTCTTTTACTAGGTACCATACTCTTATCCCCTCTGCTTGCTTTCACAAAATACCTCGATACTTAATTTACTTAACACCTGAATTACATTCATAAACTCACGAACGACTGGAATCAAATCCAGGAGGATCACAATCTCCTTAGAGGTATCCTACTTTATATAAAATATAGGCGAAAGATCCCCCTTCTGGGCGAGGCATCACCACTCAAACATTTCTTGCCCTAGAATGGCAAGGACAATACTCTCACTAAAGCAATCTATCATGGCTCTATAAGCTGTGGGCCAATACATACCGACAATAATGTCATGCTCATGTATATCTAAGACTAACATGTCTGCTGGTAACACTAAGCTACCAATATCTACCCCCACACCCCGGCACATAAAGAAAATAAGCGAACCATTCCCCAGCGGTGAGTCTACACATGTCACAGTGCTCTCTGCTGTGGCTAATAACCCTAAGGCCTTCGTAAAATGAGTAGTTATAAAGTAGTGCGTTGCCCGAGTATCAAATAAAACTCGACCCATAGTACCGTGGATAGGAAACATACCTCTTTTCTCGGTTGGGGCCTGAGATGCTGCTATTTGGTGGACGTTACAACCACGTCCATACTGTAACTGTCTCTGCTGAACTGAGGCTTTTGGAAAGGGTGGTGGAGCTGGCTTCTGTGGTTTATTACTAGCATCTTCCTACCGTGGGGCCCTATTATTCTCTGGGCAATCCTGACGTCTATGTCCATATCTGCCACATTGGAAGCACCTCCCCCGAAACTTCTTCACTTCACTACGTTGTTGACTAGTCTTACTTTTTCCCTAGCCTGGTTGGCCTTGGTGGGAAATTTACGGAGAAACTATGTCAGGGTGAGGAAAATACCTCCACTTATGACCCGGCTTTACACATATATTGCAGAGTCCCGAAAGTTCTCGATGGTTGATTTGGAGTTTCTTTTTAGACTGATCCGGAAAAGTTTGACATTCATGACATTCCATTCCACATCTAAAACACTCCTTCATGACTTCACCCGGACCCTGGCTTTGTTGACCCTGACGCCTTTGGGCTTCCCCGCACAATTCGTTACCTTCGTGGCTTTTACGGGCCTGAGGAGCTTGTTGTTGCGATTTTTGTGTCTTCACACACTTGTTATTGCCAGTCACGACATACTGACTTTACTCTCTAGATCTTTTACCCCTCATGAGTTGTGTGCTGCGTTCTTGATACTGCAAGACCGCAGTGGTAACTGCTTGTGCCACAATACCTGCTAACTCGGCGGTTGATATTCTCTCTGAAGATACCTTAGGTGTGAGTCGATCTTGCTCGTTGACTCCCCTAACCGTTTTAGCTAGTTCTTCACAATGATCCATCTGAAAATTTAAATAAATTTGGATGAGTTTATCATTTGCATAAACAAATCGCAGAAGCACGAATTCCCAACATATAGAGATGAACACAACATTCATAGTATTAGGGATCTATAGCAAAAATTTTAAGTTGAAAGAGAAATAAGCTGTACAGATCCTAAGGACACTAGAACCTGATGCTCTGATACCACCTAAGACACCCAACCTATTAAATACCGGGCAATCACTCCTTTATTAAATTAAAATCAAGGTGAACAGTTGGTTCATTCTTAGCATCACTGTAGTAAAAATATCTTTTCCAATTTAAACACCCTAAATAATTAAGCTAAGTGTCAAAACCATTTTTAAACATTACCTTTCAAATTTTATTTTGAAAACAAGATTTAATTATTTACAACAATTTAATATATAACGAATCACACCACAAAAATCCAGGAACATATAATCCAAATAATTTAAACATTCGACAATTGAATACCAACATTTAAAATTTAAAGTGAAACATCCAGACAATAATAAATCCCAAAGTAACAATACTATAATAACTGAATCACAATGTCCAAATAAACAACTAAATAATGGAAAGGGCGACACATGCCCCACTAAATGAAGATACTAGGAGAGGAGTCAAGTAAATGAAGTCGTCTAAGCAAGAGGCCTGCAACTCCCACCTAAGCTGCAGCACGTTCCTTCCAAGGGATCCTAAGCAAGACGCCCCTGTGGCTGGGCACCTGTAATATATACATATATATACAAGAGAGAAAGAGAAATAGAAATGGATCAGAGCCCGATAGTGTATCTTATTTAAAAATTCGTTTAGCAAGTATTTAAATTGATTACAGGCCAATGCAACAACATGTTAGTGCGACACTCCCTTGAGAAATTCTCACCTTTCTTCTAATCTGCACACCTATCGCACTAACCTTCCCAATGGTTTATCTCGTCATATATCGCACTAATCTTTCCAATGATTTAACTTATCTTAGGTGACTCAAAAGATTTAAAACTGAACAACATAAAGGTTTTAAAGGATAATTTCATTTAGTGACAAGTCTCTCCTTTTTAACTTTATTAATTAATAAAGTTTTCCAGTGTCATATTATACTTTTCAAACAAGTATTTCTGATTTAAAGTCAAGATTCATTTCTCACTTGTCATAACACAGTATACAGTTCCAAATTTCAGAATTTCATATATATAAATTAAATACTCGTATAATATATATATTCTAACAGCACTCCACATAAAAATTATGGTGCGTGCATACTCTGCTATCCAATCCCTGTATCTCTCGCACTAAGGGAAATACAAATTCAGAATCACTCTCGAATTGTATTAAAACATACATAAATAATATTGAGGTGAAGCATAGATTCCAAGTCTCTAAGAGGTCAGTACATACCCTCACATCTCTTAGGACCGTATGAACTATTGATTCGATAGCCTGTACCAAGGATATCTATCTTCTAGGGTACGAGTCAATATCCCCCATAAGGCACATCGAGATAAGATCGTCCCAGCGCGGTAACCTCAGGGATAACAAGTAGCGCAGGCATGATTTTCACATGTATATAATATATGCATACACAATCATATAAATATACCACTTTTATCATATCAATTTAGGTTTATCCCATAACCCATAATCACAACATTTATCCTTATTTTCCCATTATTAGTTATCACGTATAACGGTTCATCTCTAACTTTAATTCGAAGGATTTTTCCAACTTACTACGTAACCCTCCTGGACTCTATCCTTCCAAGTGTACAATTCAGTAGGTGTTATTTTTATGTTCCAACGTAACTCTCTTACGCATCTCTCCCTTTAATACATAATTTCATCATCACTTATGTAATTAACCCAAAAATACAATTCTCGACTTACATTAAAAGTCCAAAAATTATTCATATGTCCTACTGGTCTTCCATATCTCCTAAAACATTTTATAAAGGATGTCCAAGAATTATTTCACATTAAGTCGAATTCAAATAATTTAAAAAGGTAAAAATATGAGTCTGCCAGAAGGGGTCGATCGATCGAGGTCTGGGGCTTGATCAATCGAACCTTCGATCGATCGAAGATCTTGGCTCGATCGATCGATCAAGCAGGTATGGCGAATTCTGCAGTTACTAGTTACGGGTTTTCTCACAAAACTTCATCCAAATCCTAACTTTCCATACTCAAACGTCCAAAAATTTATACTACCAATTATGTAATTCCATTCCATACATCTTTTACGTAAAGCATGCAAATTTCCAGTAATAATCATGGATTAACAAGCCAAAATTCATCAAAAACTCAAGAACCCTAGAATTCCTTAAACATGGTTCAAATCAATCCTTTTTCCAGAATTTTCTTCTTCTAAACATCAAAATTTCGTGGTTTAATCCTCTACATGTGAAAGGGTTTCCAGAATATCATTTAAATCATCACTACATGTAATTTCCTATCTCAAATTTGGTTTTTTCTTCCATAAAACTCATCCCAATCATTCCTAGACTAACGTGAGCGATGCATCAATGAAATGAGCAAGATAAACACTTGGCTGGGATTTTTGATGTTCTGGTTTGTGGAATATTTTGGTGTGGTTGCGTTCCCATCGAGCGATCTACGCGTTGGTGGTGGTGACGGTGCAAACGGATGGATTTTTGGGCCTTGGATTGCTTTGGAAGCTCTCTCTTTTCCCCTCCTATGGCCGTCACTTGTCTTTGGTTGTTCTAAACCTAGAAGAAAACCTTAGACATCTGATATATCCCTTGAATTTTCGTGGTTTTAATTACACAAAAATGTAAATTGTCCAAAATACCCTCCCGGGGTACTAATTAAGCCTTAAAATGCCCCGAGACCCAAATTAAACCCCCGGATGCACTTTTCTGACTATCTCGATCCTTCCAAACCCGTTGGCGCACTCAAAACGACCATACGGATAACTTAAAAATATTTCACTTTTATTAATCAACATTTTTCTCGACGCGACACAGGCGCGTCCCGATTTAAATTTCCAAAATTGCCATTTTATTCATACGTGACAATTTTATAAAAAGAATCTCATATATTACTATACTCATCCAGTAACATTCAACAAATTTTAGTAATTACTAACTCTCGTCACGCTAGTAAATATTTAAAACAACATTCCGGATTAAAATTAAATTAATTTATCTCAATTAAATTTAATAAAATCCGTAAATTTAAATGCCATAAAAATGCGGGGTATTGCACTACATCCCCGACCCAATCGGCATCTGAATAGGCGGACAAACGGTTATTGGTATCAAGGGAATACCAAATACCATATGAGAGGGTCCCACTCACGTATTTGATAATACGTTTTAGAGCAAGTAAGTGAGACTGTTTCGGGGACGCCTGATATCACGCACAGACTCCAACACTAAAGACTATGTCGTGAGGACTAGCAGTCAAGTAGAGAAGACTACCTATCATACTCCGATACAAGGTTTTCTCTACGTCCCTACCTGAAGTGTCCTTACTAAGCTTGATAGAAGTACTCATAGGTGTACGAGCATGCTTAGCGGAGTCTAAACCAAATTTCTTCACTAGGTCTCTAGCATACTTGGATTGAGAGATGAACATACCATCCTCTAGCTGACGAACCTGGAGACCAAGGAAGAATGTAAGCTCATCTATCGTGATAATTTCAAACTCACTTTTCATCTCCTCCTCAAAGTGGTAAGCATGCTGGGGGCATGTGGATCCAAAGACGATGTCATCCACATAGACCTGGGCAACCAAAATAGCACCGTTATCTCTCCTAAGGAACAACGTCATATCAACTCCCCCTCTCTTGAAGCCACGGGCTAAGAGATAGGAAGTAAGCCTCTTGTACCAAGCACGGGGTGCTTGCTTCAAACCATACAAGGCTTTCCTTAGATAGTATACGTGTTTCGGGTGCATGGGGTCTTCAAACCCTTTTGGTTGAACCACATAGACCTCTTCCTATGGAATACCATTTAGAAAGGCACTTTTGACATCTATGTGATATAACTTAAATCGTAGATGACATGCGATGGCGAATAGTAAGCAGACGTACTCAAGCCTCGCAACAGGAGAAAATGTCTCCCCAAAGTCTACACCCTCAATCTGTGTGTAGCCTTGAGCGACCAACATAGCTTTATTTCTGATTATGGTACCATTTTCATCCATTTTATTCTTGAAAATCCACTTGGTACGTGTCACATTAGTGTCATTAGGTCGGGGGACTAGTTCTCAGACATTGTTCTTTTTAAACTGAAGCAACTCATCCTGCATAGTAGATATCCACTGTTCATCTTTGAGTGCTTCTTTGTGATTCTTGGGCTCGACTATGGATGTGTATCAAAAATGGCTAACAACGTTCTCTAGTTGAGCACGAGTCTTGACCCCTAAGGTGGGATCTCCAACAATGGTAGAAGGATCATGACTCTTTCGAACCCAAGAAGGTGTGTCCCCTAACACATGAGTAGAGTCCAAAGAATGTGGGTGAGGGACAAGTAAATCACTGTCAGAAAATTCCTCCTCCCCACATTGAAGGATAGAATCAATAAGCGCGAAAGGTTCGTCATCTTGAATGGTGACGTTTATTGACTCCATAACCTTGGAGCTCTTTAGGTTAAAGACCCGGTATGCTCTACTATTTGATGAATATCCTAGAAATATTCCCTCGTCGCTCTGGGAGTCAAACTTTTTTAATTGCTCTCTATCACGTAGGATGTAGCATTTACTCCCAAAGACACGGAAATATGCTAGGTTGGGTTTCTTACCCGTTCACAATTCATAAGGTGTCTTAAGTGTGTATGGACGTAGGTAGACCCTATTCACCGTATGGCATGCAGTAGACACTGCCTCTGCCCAAAATCTCCTAGCAACCTTACGACCTAGAAGCATAGATCTAGACATTTCTTGAATCATTCTATTCTTTCTCTCAATAATCCCATTTTGCTGAGGAGTTTCCACAGAAGAAAACTCATGTTTGATTCGAAGACTGTCACAGTAAAGATCAACATTTGCTTCTTTAAATTCCGTGCCATTGTCACTACGTATCCTGTTAATTGCGACAATATGTTGATTTTGCATGACACGACACTTGGTCGTTAAAAACTCAACAACATCTGATTTCTCTCTAAAAAAACCAATAATTGAATATCTGGAGAAATTGTCTACCATCACGAGGATATACCTCTTAACACCCAGACTCTTAGTGCGAGTAGGACCCATAAGATCCATGTGAATTAACTCAAGCACACGGGAGGTGGTAATGGAATGCAGCTTCCGGTGGGGACTACGGATTTATTTTCCCAACTGACAGGGCCCACAAACCGTGGAAGTAGGCTTTCCAAGAGATGGTAAGCCACCTACTAGGTCCTTTTTAGCTAAACGTGACAAATCTCATACGTTCACGTGACCTAGACGCTGGTGCCACATATCCATATGAGTGATTGTGGCACTGTTGCAGAGAAGTGATGATGTGGGAAAAATCTCATAGCAGTTATCTTCTGTCCTCACTCCTTGCACTAAAAGTTTACCAGATAGATTATAGTCATTACACATCTCCCGGTCAAACTTTATGGCAAAGTCATCGTCATATAGCTAGCTAATGCTGAGAAGGTTTGCCTTCAAACCTTTGACGTACAAAACATTCTCTATCTTAGGAAATCCTGGTAAAACTATTGTATCTCGTCCAATAATACTAGATTTTCTCCCGTCTCCAAAGGTGAGTCTTCCATCCTTATAATCCTCTAGGTGGGTAAAAAATGAGACATCACCTGTCATATGTCTGGAGCAACCACTATCAAAATACTACTGTGATGTATTATGTGCTTTGAGAGCGACATGAACAACAAGGGCCTTTTCGTCTTTCTTAGGCACCAAATACGTGGTAACCTTTTTTATACCCTTGTTGTTGTTGGTTTTAGCCGGAATGCGAGAAGCATTCACTGATGGTAAAGATATCCGTCGGAATTCCTCCATCAAACTCTGTGATGTGGCAGCTAAAAACTTAACATGCTCTCTCAGATTGGAAAAATCATCAGAATGATGTGGTTGATCAGTAGTACATTGTGTTCAATCCAAACTATAGCAAAATTCCCTGAGGTGGCCATTTCTTTTGAAATAAGTACAAAAGAACACAGTATTAGGCGGACCTTGGTTTGATTTTATTGGTCGAACTCTCCTACGTGTTTTTTGACGATGGCCATATGGAGTCGTAGTAAACTCAGGAATCAGTCCAGGTGCAATTTGTGATGTGGTGGCACCATCATAACCTATTCCTTGCCTATCACGAAAATCTAAAGCGGGGCCGAGGATCATCTTTCCAGATCTGTCCTCGATTTGTACCTTGACTTCCCGAGCTCTCTCAAGATCATGAGTAAGCTAGGTAACAAGGGCTTCAAGTTTCTTCTGAATTTCCATGGAGGAATGGAGCTCACTTGTAATACTAGCCACTTGATTAGTCAAGTCCCTTATCTCTTTCTTAAAACCATTCTCTCTCTCTAAACAAACTCTCTTTCTTAATAAAGGCAGACTCTTTTTCTCTCAAGGTAGTGCAGGTGGAGAATTCTTTCTCTCTAGATTCTTCTAAATCTTATTTTAGAGAGGTGATCCTAAGAACTAGCACTTTGTTACGCTTTTTGGTTTTAAATGATTCATTATATAATTCAGTGTAGGCGCGTTGAAAATTACACTCGCTCTCACTTGCATCTTCCTCCCCCTCACTCACATCGTTCTCACTGTTGAGGAGTCCCTCTGAAGTAGCTTCATCATCGTCGTGAGGAGCACTAGACGTATGACTATCCATGAATGCGGTGAAGTTACATTCATGTGGTGACTCGTCTCCAAAGTCCACCGACTCGACCTAACTATCGTCACTAAGGGTAGCATTTAGGACAGCTTTATTTTTTTCTTTTGCAAGTCTATTCAGTCTAGTGGCACACTCAAAAGTTATATGTACCTTTCCGTCGCACTCATAGCATCTCTCACCATCTTTAGGAGGGCATTTAAAAACTTTTTCTTTTTTCTTATTTTTCTCAAAAATCTTTTTATCTTTGAAATTTTCATTTTTTTTGAATTTGAGAATTTTCTTGAATTTTTTTGCAAATAGAGCCAAATCATCTAAATCAAAATCACACTCAGAATCTGACGTTTCAATTTCTCTTTTTCTAGATGATTCAACTCTCTTTCTTGCCAAACCTTTACTTTTTCTAGCTTAAGCATTAAGTGCAATACCCTTATCTTTTGGTTTGAAGGTTTTAGGAAACATATCAATTTCATAAGTTTGTAAGTCTCCTACAAGTTCCTCCAATTTAAGCGTGTTTAGATTTCCTATAGAATTTAGCACAATGACTTTAGGGAAAAAACGCTTAGGAAGTGATGTTATAATCTTTTTAACAACTCTAGTTTTAGGAATGTGGTCACCAAGATTAAAACTAGTGTTAACAATATCAAATAACCTAGCATAAAATTCATCAAAACATTCAGTGTCAAGCATGTTGATAGTTTCAAATTGAGTTGTTAAATTTTACAGTTTAGATTATTTTACAGCATTAGTTCCTTCATGAGTGAGTTGCAAAACATCCCATGCCTCTTTTGACGTGGAGCACGTCATAATTCATCGGAACTCGTCAGGAGTGACGGATCCGGAAATAGCACTTAAACCCTTAGAATTAAAAGATGACCATTTAAAACCTTCTTGATTCCAATCAACCACAGATTTTAAATTATTCACATTATTAGCAATGACGGAGGGAGGTGTCCACCCTTTTTCTACTAAAATCCAAACACGTTCATCTATGGCTTTTAAGGCAGATTTCATGCGGACTTTCCAGTAAGCATAGTTAGTCCCGTCAAAAACTGGCATTTTATTATATAATTTCTCCATTGAACACTCCCTTTTTCAAAAATCAATTTTTTAGAAAATTGATATCTAAGAAAAATTTTGCGAAAAATTACACGGTATAATTGTGTAATTGGCTCTGATGCCAATTTGAAGAGTGCGCTTTTGTTCAAATACAACAATTATTTAATTAAACACCGTTTTTCAATTAAATCCTAAAACATGCATCTAGATGATTCATCAATTAAAATAAATATAGCATGTGACACAACATATCAGGAAAAATCCACGCAGTGCAAAACCATATTCTTTTCACTATAATTTGTAAAGAACGGTTTACACGGATTATACTGAAAATAAGTGCGACATACAAAAATACACGTAGGTGTCAGTTCCGATGTCGTCGGCTGGAATCTCCGGCAAGAATTTCGAATGGGTAGCAATGAGGAAGATACCAGCTTCTCCACAAAACACTCCAATTGAGTGTATAATTCCTCTTGAAGGTTTAGAAATGTGCACTTGATGAATGAGAATTAAGTGTGCATTTAAAGCGGCATAAAGTCCTAAAATAATGAAGACAAATGCCTTAAAATGATGAAGACAAGACCCTTAAAATGATGAAGACAAAGGCCTTAAAATGATGAAGACAAAGGACTTAAAATGATGAAGACAAGTCCCTTAAAAGGAGGAAGACAAAAAAAATAATGAAGACTAAAAAGAGATTTGCGTCACTTCATTATTATTTTTCTTCTTCATTTTCAAAAAGCCATAACTTCTTCACCATAGAACGGATTGAGGTGTTGTTTCTTCCAGTATCTTCGTGGCGTTGAGCACTTCAACTTTCCAGTTGACCAGTCCTCCAGATGATGATTGTAAAAATTACCAAAATGCCCTTGAACTTTCATATCAGCCTACTTTCACTGTTTTGACTTCTCTTGCGTACCACTTGCATAAAGAGCCTAAAATCGTGGAACGTGAAGTCATTGAGGCCGATGTGGGACACATAATGGAGATGTTTAATGATTGATTCCCAAAATTCAAATTGAGGATGTCGTATGAGATCGTGTAGAGATGTGCCGAATGTAGCTGCATTAGACATTCAAACTGTGATATAGGAAAATAGAAAATTCCTAGATACTACCCGGACATTTATAAAATTATGTCCTTACAAATATACATATTTATAGTATAAGTATATGAACTAATCCATAATTATATATAAAAAATTATATATTTTGGCCCATTAGGATGGGGCCGCTCATTTGGCCCGAGACACTTCTCTAGCCCGACCCACCCGTTTAGCCCAATATAGTGTGGGTTCAAGACGATTCTGGCTCTCTACAACCCATGGACCACTCTTAAACTAGTTGGGTTGGCCCAACCTGACCCATTAGAGAGCCTTACCTTCTTTTCTCCCCTGCTATCTCTATCTCTCTCATCACACCACACACACAAGACACCATTGACACAATCACTCACACACACACACACATATATATATATATACGTATTAAAGTAAGCATTTACATGTGTGTGTGTGTATATATATATATTATATATTGTAGCACCTCGTATTTCTGCACATTTAATATTTAATTAATTCAGATTATTTTAAATTACTTGTGTGTCATAATTTAATTGAATTAATTATTGGCGTTTATTTAAATATTAATCAGAGAGAGTAAATGGTTAATATTTCTGGAATTTATACCTCATAACGAGTGATAGTGACGTGGCATTTATTTATCTCAACCAGGAGTCGGGTATAGACTATTTTGGGGTTGAGATAAGTACTTTACATAAATTAATTCGGATGAAAATTTTGAGTGCAGGGTTGAGTCCAGATAGGCTGAAATAGTCAGAAAAGAATACCTGGTGGTGGTAATTGGGTCTCGAGGCATTTTTATGAATAACCAGGCCCACATGGGGGAGTTTGGTCCATTTTAATAAAGCCCACAAGCCTAAAAACGGGATTGACTTAATAGACCCTAGAAGTGAGAGGGTGTGGCAGCCATAACTCTTTTTTGAAAACCTAAGTAAATAGAGGAGAAAATAAGGAGTAATTAGAGAAACCTTGGGAGACAAAATCGAGAACAAATGTGTGTGTTCTTTATCAAATCATCATTTACAGCAGCGGATTCAGACCCTACAAACCTTGCAAGTCAAGTGGTTAAACTTTCTCTTAAATTAATTGTAGATTTTTATTCATATCATAGTGGGTGTGAGAGGAATTTATTGTTTTGGGATTAGTTTGATAACTAAATTAGGTTCAATAAATTTAGATTTGTAATCTATAGAGGATTTGAGAAGTTCAATTATTAAGCCTTAAATATGTGTGGATATTAAATTAGTATTTGGGGGTCTTGAAAAAATTAGGTTTGTGGTTAGTGCGTTGTGTGAATTTCTGGGCAGAAGGTTGATAGCGGTTATTAATAGCAGATCATGTTGGGTGAAGAAGGTGGAGGAAAGTTCGAACGACCTGGATTCCGTTCGAGTGATGGCCACCATCATTCAAACGATCGGAAAATCGTTCAAACGAGATGGGATATCTAGCGTTTCTCCTGTCTTCCCCCGTTTTTGCCCTGAGTTCTATTTTGAAGGATTTCAGTTATGGGCCTTGGTTTTTATGTGTGATTTTAATGGTTACAGTTATGGATTGGGTTTGGTTTGGAATTTTAATGGGACAATTAGGGAAATAATCCAAAGGGTAATAAAGGATGAAATTGAAGAATTTGAAAACTTTAGATTAATAAGTATGCAAAACTTATTAAGGAGAATTTTGTATAATAATTTCTAAATATTTTATTGTCATGCCAAGGGAGCGAGTCTGGTACATTGGTCGAACGATAATTAAATTTGAGTCGAGTTATAGACTCTAGTATAATTTGGGCTAGTGTTACGGGGTGTGCACGGTATAGCTTGGATTAAATGGTATAGCATGGTTTATATATATATATATTGTGTTCTTAAATATCAGTGACTAGATATTTGGTAAAAGCATACCCCTCTAGTGATATCATAGCAGGTTGCACGATGTGGATGAATCCCCTAGCTTGAGGAGTATGGTGAGTATAGTCCCTAGGTCATAGCATCCGTAGTTCGGGGTGAGATGTCTTGGGTATGATTCGGTCTCATTTTCTAAGGGAACTATGACCGCCTCCATTGCGTTTAATTTGACTCACTAATTCGGGGATCTAACCTTGTCAGGGTGTCTGGGTGGATGAGTATACCTCGAAATGGTAGCATTGTAGAGAACATCCGGTGAGTGTCTACTCGGGACGATGGTCATATATTTACAGCATGTGTGTGAATGTTGTATATATATATATATATATATATATATATATATCATGCCGATAATTATATGCAGGTAAAATACATAATGTGAATTTTATTGATTATATATAACACATGAGAATGTTATATGGTCCCAAATGGGAAATTATTAATTATGTAAATATGATAAATAACTTATAAATTATATATTAAACATACTCGGTCTAGAGTAGTGTGTCAGGAAGGATATTAATGAGAACTAGTCACAAGGTTGAGGACTAGGTGGGTTATATAGAAAAATGTTAGGTGTGCACAATAGTTAAGGGGTAAGCCGATCCTCAAGAGAGTGCGACACTGGCTTAAATATGAAGAGCATTCATGCATTTGAATTTACTACAATGTAATTAACTTGCTAAATAATTTCTATATGTTTTGGGTTCTAACAGTTACTATCAAATATTTTTTTAAACCTTTTTGGTATCCGACCACAGGGATGTCAGACTTGACTCTATTCTAGGGCTACGCAACTGGGGCATATGTGTCTGCTATAGGAGTTGGATTACACACCTCTTTCATTCATTCCTATTTTAGGAATTCTATTCTCAGTTGTATTTTTTAGCATATTTCTCACTACAGTTATTCATATTACTTAGTTCGGTTTGTATGGGATTTATTTTACTATCTGGCAGTTTTAATTTGGTTTGGATTTTAGCCGATGGTTAAATCGACAAGACTTTGTTTTAGTTATTTGATAGGATGTTTAGACTCTATTATTCATGTGATTGTTCAATTTAGTTTTCTGTTGTACTTAATGGCTTGGTTATTAAAAGATAAAATTTTGGCAATTGATTAATTAACTAATAAGTGGTTAGTAATTATTAAAGTTTTTCGACAGTGATGCCAAGAATGAACCAGATGGAAATCCTGTTTTAATTTAATTAAGGCCTAATCACCCAAAATTTAATTAGGCGAGGTGTCGTAGATGGTATCAGAGCATCAGGTTCTAGTGCCCTTAGGATTTATGTGGCTTTTCACGTTTCAGCTTAGCGTTATTTAATATAGAGCCTTATTATAGGATTATTGCATTCCTTTTTCGTGTGCAACTTACGTTCTCCTACTATTACGTATAGTTGATGTGATTCACATACGGTTTTGGTTGGGCATGGAAAATTGAACATTTTTAACGACAAGTGTGGGACTTTATAAGGATTGCAGGAGGGAGGACTCAACAGAAGCCATAGAATATTCTGGGAACAGTGACGCGATCAGAGTCACCATGTTTATTGTTTGAACAATTGACCTTAGAGTAACTGCTGGGCATGTTAGTTGCCCAAGAACTGTCAAAAAGGAAGATGGCGTAAAGTTAAACCCCAAGTGTGGACGACAAGGGTGAGGGTCGAAGAAGATTTTTGTTTCAGAAGAACGATCTGCTAGAATTCGAGGAAGGTGGATGGATGATTTACCAATGGATGGAGAACATCCAATTGGGATCACATATGGGGGAGTGTAGTGACACTCAAGTCAAAATTTTGGGCAAAGGTGTTTGCTCATGGGAGGAGCATAGGGTGATGGGAGTCCTTCACCATATCTATGGGAAAATTACCATGTATAACAAGGAATTTGGGGTGCGGATTATTACTAATCCTCTCACCAGTCATTTAATAGAGAGGAAAGGGAAACTTTAGAACTTTTTCAAAATTGATCGGATAGTGGCCGGATGTGAAAGAAAGTTGATAAAATTTGCAAAATTTGTACTCGATGAGAGGGATATGAGGAATCAAAAAGGGTTTTGTAAGTTGATAATAGACCCACGGGTAGAATATACCAGCATGGATAAGATATTCGACTGGGATAATTGGGGTCATTATCGTCTAGGTCATACATTTATAAATTTATATCAATGACCACATGAGAAAGGATCTAAGGGAGTTAAAGAATCTAACCGAAGGGCAAGACAGGATTTATTTTTCTCTTTCAGTGCTAGTGAGGCACCAAGGGAAGAGATACCTAACAAAAGACCCTAATTTATGATCGAGATCAATATAATTTTTACCAAGTGATAGTGGGATGAGTCAAGGCCCTCAAGAACAGTAAAAAGTCTCATGGGACCAGCAGAGCCAAAGGGACAATGGGCATAGCAATCAGGGTCAAGACTACTAGGTCTACGAAAAGGACAACCCCGACATGGACGTCGGGGCCAGAGGAAAAGGAAAGGGAACAACGAGGTGTCTAATGTTTAAAAAGATAGAAACACATGTGTGGATCTTATCCGCAGCGAGTCCGGGGATAGGATCGGGATGCCTAGAAGGGGTAGCAATTATAGAAGTTTTGGTTCGGTTAGGAAAAGAGTGTAATGTTCAGGAACCGTTTGAGCCACCAGTGCTATGGGTAACTAAAACTACGAGTTTTATCCCGGAATGATTGGGGTATATTTTATCTACACGAGCGAGTCAAAGTAGTTTGTTAGTACTAAATTCACATGTGAAATGAGTTTGGTAGAGGTAGTATTAATAGTATTATAGTTGTAAACCTTTACAGTTGAAAAGTGGGGCTCTCTTTAGTTTCACCTGAAGGGGAGTGAGTGCGGACACTGAGAGAGTATATTTTTTCAACGTAATCCCATGATGAGAGGTGATTATGTGCTTATGATTTTATCCTGAGTACGGACGGGTTAGCGATGGTGGGAAATTATCGCAAGACTATCGTATTCGTTGTTTCAGGGTAGGATGTAAATTTTTGTGATGTTTCACCTGAAAGAGGGTCGATCTCGCGATGGTATTTTGTGAAGTATACTTAAGATAATATAGTTGTCTAGTTATATTGGATACCAGTGCATGGGGACTCTTACCGATGAGATTCAGGGTAAGTCAGGTTACCGTGGAGCCGATAGATTTAGCTCGTTATTAATTTAGCACGGTGGACTTAGTGATATTACGAGCGCTGTAGTATATGAATCCTTTATAAATGTGAGAGTCAATTATTAAAATTGTCAGTATAGGGATAGGGTTTGAGTGTCTCAGGTGTGTGCTTTGGGTTCTATGAAAATCGAGGATCAACAATGCTGAGGAATAGTGCATGGGGAAAATCACTTTTGGGCTTCGCCGTGAGATGTGTGGAGATCGAATTAAATGATAATTAATTAATGTGTGGAGAAAACATGTTGAGATGAGAACTATTAAGAATTAGGGTCGATGGAGTCGGGAAGTGTTGCGAAAGAAACACTGGGAGGACTTTTGCACCATAAGTTGATGGGTGGGGTGATATCAAAAAGAATTGAATAGTAATTAGTGGGGTAATAAAAAATATCCGGATGATATTGCCACGTCGAGAATGTGGGGGGTGAACTTGAGATAAGTATGTTACGTATGTGATGTCCCGAGTTTTGTGCAAATATTCACGGTTATAGGGTGCATGGGCACCCTGGGTGGAGTTGAGTATCACCTAGTCATATGCCTAGCAATTTCGGGAGCAGATGCAAGGGCAATGATTTTAGGTATATTTTGAAAAAAAAAGAATAATATCTCCCTCTTAATGTAAAACTTTGAGCGTGGGGATCGATGATAAATAATACATAGTGGAGTTGTCTCCAAGTTACACCATTTAGGGATGGGAAAAGGTTGATTTGAGGTTTTTCCAATAGGCTTTTGTAATTTTGATGTTCCCAGTGACGAGAGTGATGAGCATGAGTGGGTGAAATTCATATTTTGGACATCCAAATCGTGGAGAGGTCAAAATTTTCATCAGTTTTGCTGGATGGATTGACTTTAGCAGAATGGTTGTTATTTTGGTGTGGGATATAATATCGTGCCGTATATCAGACTTTTCGCTTAAAGAAATAAGTGAAATGGAACTAGGTGTTGTCGAAATTATTGCGATTAGGATAAGACCTTTTAGTTCCACCTCTAATCGGAAGTGTTAGGAGGCGATGGGGATGGAGTTGCATATCGTTCATGACGTGTCACCCTTAAGTAAATGGTTGACGGAAGCAACTAGGTTGTTGGAGGAATTGACGAATGCGTAATTTCCTATTTGTGGGTAATTGGGAGTATTAATTACCACTAAAGTTATATGTGATACCTCGTGGCAGTGTATTATCTACGTAACACGTTCTGAGACTTTATCAGAGAATTTTGTCATCCACCTTTGGTTGAGAAGGGTGGGGAGTAACGATACCCTAGGACCCGAATAGATTTATGGTCCATTGTTAGGAATTGAGTAAATAGCATTTTTTTTCAGATAGCTCATAGACATAAGGAGAATTACGTTGCCATGAGTTAATGGTTTGAAGTCTGACATGAGTAGTTAGGGATTATTGTGGGTAATTACCCTAAGGAGAGTCACGGGTTTGGCAACAAGAAATTGGCACGTATAAAGGTGGGACCTTTTCTAACATAGAGATAGTAAAGCTGATGCAGCAAAGGGTCATCCTTTGAGGCACAATACGATCTGATACCATTGAGTTGGAGATTGATGAGGGTGTCTCTCATGAAAGGGGTCATGAGGTTCGCCATGATAAGGAAGTTAGCGCCAATATTTGTGGGGATTTTCTCTATCATTGAGAGGGTGAGATCGGTAACTTATAAACTGAGTTGTCCAGAGCATATACAACGGATGCACGACGTGTTTCATGTGGAATCGCTGAAGAATTATCAAAGGAGAATGAGAACTTTTGGCATGTTACACTTAAGGAGATTGAGTTACAGTAGGCGTCTCATATAAGACCCGTAGCTATTCGGGATCTTAGTAAGCGCAAGCTGCGGTCTAAAGTGGTACCACTAGTTAGAGTACAACGAGGTCACCTCACCATTGACGAGTCTAGTTGGGAGCAGGGGGATGACTGGAGAGAGGAGTAACCAGAGGTATTCACCATGGGTATGACCTAATTTCGGGGACGAAAATCCTTTGTAAGACGGGAAGTATATAACACCCCGTATTTCTGTACATTTAGTATTTAATTAATTCGGCTAATTTTAAATTACTTTTGTGTCGTAATTTAATTGAATTAATTATTATTGGCATTTATTTAAATATCAATCTGGAGAGTAAATGGTTAATATTTGTGGAATGTATATTACTAAGTGAATAGTAATAATATATTTACGTCATAACGAGTGATAGTGACATGGCATTTATTTATCTCAACCAGGATTCGGGTATAGACTATTTTGGGGTTGAGATAAGGACTTGAGGTAAATTCATTCGAGTGACAATTTCGAGTGAACAGTTGAGTCCGGATAGGTTGAGATAGTCGAAAAAGAGTACTCGGGGGTGGTAAACGGGTCTCGGGGCATTTTTAGGCATAACCAGGCCCACACAGGGGTGTTTGGGCCATTTTAATATAGCCTAAAAGCCTAAAAACGGGATTGACATAACAAACCCTAAAAGTGAGAGGGTGTGGCATCCATAACTCATTTTAGAAAACCTAAGTAAATAGAGGAGAAAACATGAAGTAATTAGAGAAACATTGGAAGCCAAAATGAAGAATAAATGTGTGTGTTCTTCATCAAACCATCCTCTACACCAACGGATTCAGACCCTACTAACCCTATAAGGCAAGGGATTAAACTTGCACTTAAATTCATTGCAGATTTATATTCGTATCATAGTAGGTGTGAGATGAATATATTGTTTTGGGGTTAGTTTGATATCATAATTGGGTTCAATAAATTTAGATTTATAATCTGTATAGGATTTGAGAAGTTTAATTATTAAGCCTTAAATCTGGGTGGATGTTAAATTAAGATTTGGGGATCTTGAAATATTAGGTTTGTGGTTAGTGCATAAATGATTACTATGTTAATTTCTGGGTTGAAGGTTTATAGAGGTTATTAATGGCAAATTGTATTGGGTGAAGAAGGAGGATGACAGGGACCAGGGTCATTCGAGTGATCTAGATTCCATTCGAGCGACGACCATTATCCTTGAAATGACCAGCTAACCATTCGAACGAGATGGGATATCCGACGTTTCTCCCCTCTTCCCCTGTTTTAGCCTTGGGTTCTTTTTTGAAGGATTTCAGTTTTGCCTTCGATTTTTGTGGGTGATTTTAATGGTTATAGTTATGGATTGGTTTTGGTTTGGGGACAATTAGGGAAATAATCCAAAGGGGAATTAAAGTTGAAATTGAGAAATTTGAAAATCATAGATTAATAAGTGAGCAAAACTTATTAAGGAGAATTTTGTATAATAAATTCTTAATATTGTATTGTCACGCCAAAGGAGGGTGTCCGGTACATTAGTTGAGCGACACCAAGATAATAAATTAATTAATGCATGATTAATTAAATTTAAGTCGGGTTATAGACTCGGGTATAATTTGGGATAGTGCTACGTGGTGTGCACGGTATAGCTGAGATTGAATTAATTGTGTGTGTGTGTGTGTTCTTAAATATTGGTGAGTAGATATTTGGTAAAAGCACACCCTTCTAGGGCTATCATAGGAGGTTGTGCGATGTGGGTGAATCCCCTGGCTTGAGTAGTAGGGTGAGTATTGTCCCTAGGTCATAGCGTCCGTAGTTAGGGGTGAGATATCTTGGGTATGATGCGGTCTCATTTTCGGAGGGAACTATGACCGCCTCCACTGCGTTTAGTTTGTTTCAATGATTCGGGGAGCTAACCGTGTCAGGGTGTCCGGGTGGATGAGTATACCAGGAATTGATAGCATTGTACAGAACATCCAATGAGTGTCTACTCGGGAGGATTGTTATATATTTATGGCATGTGTGTGAATTTTGTAATATGATGATACCTATATATGGTGCAGATAATTATATACGGGTAAAACATATAATTTGAATATATATAGCATGTGATAATGTTATATGGTCCCAAATGAGAAATGATTAATTATGTTAAAGTGATAAATAACTTATAAATTATATCTTAAATATACTCGGGCTACAGAAGTGTGTGATGAAGGATATTAAAGAGAACTAGCCACGGGGTAGAGGACTAGGTGGGTTCTATAGAAAAATGTGAGGTTTGCACAATAGTTTAGGTGTAAGTACGTCCTCAAGAGAGTGCGATGATGGCTTAAATATGAAGTGCATTCATGAGTTTTAATTTACTGCATTTAATTTACTTGGTAAATAACTTCAAAAAATTTTGGGTTCTAACCCTTGTTATCAAATATTTTTCAAAACCCTTTAGGTATCTGACCACAGGGATGCTAGACTTGAATCTATTCTAGGGTTACGTAGCTGCGACATATGTGGGTGCTACAGGAGGTTGATTAGATGCCCCTTTCATTCATTCCTAGTTTAGGGATTCTATTCTCGGTAGTATTTTCAAGCATGTTGCTCACTGCCGTTATTCAGATTACTCAGTTCAGTTTGTATGGAATTTGTTTTACTATCTGTTATTTTTAATTTGATTTGGATTTTACCCGATGGTTAAATCAGCAAGATATTGTTTCAGTTATTTGATGGGATGTTTATACTCTTTTATTCACGTCATTGTTCTATTTAGTTTTCTATTGTACTTAATGGGTTGGTTATTAAAAGATAAAGTTTTGGCATCGGCTTAATTAACTAATAGATGGTGAGTAATTATTACTAAGGTTTTCGACAGTGATGCAGAGAATGAACCAGATAAAAATCCTATTTTAATTTAATACTATCCTGATCACCAGGTATTTAATTAGGCGAGGTGTCACATACACAGTGTGTATGTGTGTGTATGTATGTATGTATATATTTGTATACTAATGGAATGACCATGTCTGAAGGCACGGTTACAATTTTCAAAAAGTATGTAATCACAAAACGACGAAAATTTTCAAAGTATGTAATTGCAAAACGAAAAAAATTTCGTTCCCTAACAAAACAAAGCATAATTTTAGAAAATTGGCCATAATCTCCTTTGTTTATAGGACTATCCCCCCTACTTAATAAATAACAAATAATCCAACAACATTCAAATAGTGTAAATAATTTAGAAGAATGGACAAAATTTCATTTGTTTATAGGACTATCCATCCTGTTTAATAAATAAAAAAAATACTCCAATCACAATACTAATAGAAATTAAGTAGTCTAAAAGTACAATATCCCAACCCAAATACTAATAGAAATTAAGTAGTCTAAAGCACAAACATTTTTTTAGCACAACCACAATATCCCAATAGCATCCAGGACCCTCGTCCTAAAGATGCAATATAATGTCCAAAAGAGTTAACCATAATTTGCTAAAGAAACACTGAAAAGAGAGTTGACAAAAGATTTAGATTTCCTCCATCTTGCTACCCCCATTATCAAAATCTGATTCCTATAATAGTGGCATGTCTGCATCAACCTCTCTTGCATCCTCATCAATCCTAAGTCTAAGCTTAATCATCTTATGGATCCCGTTCCCAAAAGTTTTGGTCTCGTCAAGGCTGAAATCAGACATAATATTTGGGGTTGAAACTATGAATGAAGACACATAAGAATGAAAACAATGAAAGATGACAGCAGTAATCTATATTTACTCTAATCCAATCAACTTAATGAATATATTCCCAAACTTAATGAAGCCACAACTAATTATCACTGTGACCGTTTGCAATAAAAATAATGTTATTATTTAAATCCTAAATGATATCTTGGGCTAAAGAGAAAATGTATAAATAGGTGTACCCCAACGTAATCCTAAGTAAAATGATTCACTTATGAATATTCACTTTTGTGATGGCTTCAATGTAATCCCAAGTAAAATGATGCATCAACCTCCCTTTATCTGTTGTTACGGTTACTTTTTAAGTATGTGAACCTGTTACATTACACAGAAATTCACCAAACAAATTATCGCACATGAATTAGATCAGTAAAGACTAAAATATCACTTAAATAAAATAATTTTCATAACTGAATAAGTTCACTATGATGCCAATAATAGGATATCTTTGAAAAATAAATAATTGTTAACATAGTTGATGGGAATAGGTGATGTGCTAAACATTTGTATTGTACACCATTAATTTCTTGTATCCAATATTAAGCGAATGATGTTAGAATTACCACTTAAAATTTTAATGGACAAACGGAGAATATGTTGAGGAATCACCACTCATATAATCAGGAAGAATTACATTTAATATACACTATGGTTGCGATAACTCTCATATGAGCAGGACATTTTCAGCGCAATTGGTTGGATCCCACCTGCTACCACAATGAACGTTATGGAATTTACAAAATTTCAAGAGCCCAAACTCCAATTTCACTTTGCAATACTATGCCAGGTTACTTGTTCATGGTCTTTTTCATCGAAAAAATTGGCGATTTTGCAATTCAATTAATGGTCTTTTTCTACATGAAAATTTTCGTGTTTGCTTTAACCATTTTATGCAATAACTTGACACATAGAGATAAGATAATTGGATTTGTGATTATTTTCTCTCTCACTTTCTTCTTTTCCAACTTTGGACCAAATGCTACAACTTTTGTGGTCCCAGTTGAAATATTTTCGGCTAGGCTAAGGTCCACTTGTCACAGGATATAACCAGCGGAAGGTAAGGATGGAGCTATGGTGGGGAATTTTGGGTTCTTATATGTTGCTCAGAGAAAATTGTTTTCTTTCTTGGTACCAAGATGAAATGGAAAATCCCTGGAGGAGATGGCACGGGAGAATGAAAAAGAAGTTGATTCAGGTCATGATGCTAAAATAGTTCTAGTTTAATGAGTTCTTCTTATAGTATATATATAATTATTCTCTTTATGTAATTTTTGTTACTTAGTTTATTATGTGTGTTGTTTTTATGCGTACATATTTAGATGACCATTGGTCTTTATCTTTGTTGAGATAAATAAGTTCTGCTTCTTTTTTAGTTTGGAGGGCTTTATGTTTATCCTTTGAACTTTTGCACGAAATCGGAAGTGAAAGTTAAAACAAAAAAAAACACAGGATGAGTTAAATTTAATCTACACTATCAATGAAGAATCACCTCTCATATGATTAAAATTAATTACAATTAGTCTACACTATCAAACATCAAGGTTTCTAAGAACATGATGGTTATCTATTACAATAAAGAAAATTGGACAAATAAGAAAGCCTAGGTCATTGACTCATCACACTTATGTTAAAAGAAGATGCATTATATATACACTTAAAAAGATATGTTCTCCACTTAATAGAAGATGCATTTGATTACAAAGTTGGAAAGAAACTGAAAAATAGAAAAGTAAGAAATCAACTCACCAAACCACTAATATTTTAATGAAAATGAATTGCTTTTAAAAAAAAAATCAACTTTGTAATCAAACGTGGAATTGACTTAACTTGTGAAAATTAATAGGAGTTACATAGTTCTAGAAGATTCAACACGTAGTCCATACGAATACTGAAAAATTAATATATAACTTAAATTGATGTTTTGTTATATATACTCTGAACAAATTTCATTATTTTTATTGTTAGTTTTCTACTATATTACAAAAAACTAATTGATGGGCGTATACGGTTTATATTCTCACTATCATATGCACCCCCATGATCTCAATTGGCAATGATGTTTTGCTTGAATTGGCAGGGTACACTTAGGTTACTCGAACATGGATAAATGGTATTGCCAAGTTTGGATACCGTAGACGACCATTTGACAACTCGAAATCTACACAATTACCATCTTGCTCACTACCTTATGCCCTCAACACCCAATAAGAGAACAAAACTATCATAATCTCACATATGAAATTTCAAATCTGAACTATCGCAACGTAGTCTACAATAATCCATAATTACTAACCATATTAATCCCATAACCAAATATGTTATCTCAAATCTTCGTGCATATGAATGAGTCTTCTTCGATGGGTCCATGTAGTGACCAAAAGATATTCATTTGGCACACACAGAAAATCAAGCAAACAATACTCGCATGATATAAAAACTGCTCTAGGTTTGGATTCCGTGTCATGAACAAATATAGACCTTAATTCAAGAAAAATAAATAACTAACCAAATAGGCTAAACAAAACTGTTAATCCATGTTAAATAGACCTTAATTCAACAAAGCACTAAACACAACTATTATAGTTTTGGGTTTCTTGGGCAATAAAGAATATAACAAGAAATTATGTAAAGTAGTAAACAAATCAGACTACAGGGAAGTGCATAATAGCATACAATAGATCAAATGTAAGAAAATGAAAACAAATCTATAAAAGCTAGGTTTTTGTACAAACATTAATTTTAATCAACTGAAAACATGATATATTCAGCATATCACTTGCAAAGAGTTAAAAAAAGGGAGACTAAAGGTAATACAACTCACTATAGCTATTAAAAGCATAAACTTCAGCTCTGTGTAGGTGACAAAAATTCCTTGTATCTGAAACAATCATATAGCTCTTTTAAAACATAGAAAATAACCCAACAAGGGTAAAAACTGAGTTAGTAAATATCATTAAGTGTAGGAATTAAACGTCATCATGTTTGAAGTTTTCTATTTAATTATATAGGAACTGGAGTATTAGAAATATTACCAACTAAGATGATTAAAAGAAATCCTATGTGAAATAAACTTTTCCATTTATCATCACATATATAGAAGTAGTGATGAAACCTTTTATAGTAAAATTCATAGAATTTTTTTTAAAAACTGAATAATATTGGTGGAAACTATTACCCCATTAGGAAAATTGACATTAAGAAACATAAATAGGTAGACGTGGGTGAGTGTTGTTATAGTTTTAACCCATACTACTCAACAAAACTCGGTCACATACTGCTTATTTGCAACACTTTAAATCGGTATTGGGTATGTTGAATACTAATAAAAAACATATACCTATTGAACGTGAATACTGATGTTCAAAAGTTATGTCTTTTATATTTAATGGTCAATTGCTATGCTGGATCTGTTGTCTTTAATATTTAATGTTCAATACTAATGGTATAAATATATACATGAATACTAATAGGGGTTGCAGTCTAAACGTTCGGATGTTGGAGTTCTCCACATCTCCAACAAATTCCAAACACCATTTCTGCACATATGAAGACAATAATTTCCATTCGGTTATTTCATCGAACAGTTTTTATGTAATCATGTACTACAAAGTGTAATAGATGTAGAAAATGAATCCAAACAAAGTAAAAGCATAACTAAATTATTAGGCAAATAAACTACCACAAAAACTTCACTTCAAATTAAAAAATTTAAAAATACCCTATTAAAGTAAAAGCATCACAAAATTAAAAAATATACACGAAATACCTCAAAATTTACATCAAGAGCAGAATAATACAGTCCTTTGTTCATGTGATTGTTCAGATTCAACATGTTCCAAACACAATTTCTGCACATATGAAGACAACAATTGTGATTTAGTTATTTCTATGTAATCATGTAGTACAAAGTGTAATAGATGTAGAAAATGAATCCAAAAAAGTAAAAGCATCACTAAAGTATTAGGAAAATAAACTACCATAAAAATTCACTTTAAATTCAAAAAATTAAAAAATGCCCTATTAAAGTAAAAGCATCACAAAATTAAAAAATACACAACAAATAATATTAAACATCAATGAATCAAGGGCTTGACCTCTTATTGTGGAGACAAAATCTAAAAAATAAAAAGACAGGGAGATTACCTTAGTAAAAATGGGAGGAGATATGTAAAAAGATACTCAATGTGGTGTAGAACTGAATATAATGTCGTAGAAATGGTTCAACTGAACCATGCCCTTGTTGGAAATACACAAAACCTTTTATCATTAAATAACAACAAAATGAACCAAACACGAACCTTCGATTTAATCAAGAATCACAAAATGAGAACTTACGATTTAATCAACAACAACAAAATGAACCAAATATATGTTGAACACAACATGAACTTTCTCGATGGAGCTGAATTTAATCAACAACAACAATGGAGATAGAGATCGCAATCGTAAATGGAAGATGGAGCTGAAGAACTTGAAAATGGAGATGGATAACCCTATATGTTCAAGGACATGGGAATTAAATTTTTTGGTGAAATAAATTTATTCTAGTAGGAGTCTTAGATAAAAATTTAGAGTGCACGGTTGATCCGGGATGGGTCGAGATAGTCAAAATGTCTCCCCAGGGGTTTTATTTAGGTTCTAGAGTATTTTGGACCTAGTTTGACTCGAATTTGAGTAAGCGAGTCATTTTAAGTGTGCATTATCATTTAAAGTTGGATATTATTAGAAATGGGCTTATTAGATTTAAGAGATAGCCAATCTCATTTGTGAGAAAAGAGAAAATCCTAGAAAGAGAGAGGAAGAGGAGAAAATCTTGGAGCTTTGGAGATTTTTTGCTCAAATCCGTGATTTTGAGGAAGATTAAACCTCTACAACTTTGAGGCAAGTGATTAAACTTGCTAAATAATTGTGTGTGTGAGTTATCTCAGAATGTTTGTTGGTGATTTAGTTTATTTTGAGCTGTTATGGTTAAACCCTATAATTGATGAGTAATCTTGTTACTAGTGTTATATTCGTGGTTTTGATGATATAAATGGTGTAAAAATGGTTGGGATCATTTATGAGGTGATAGATTATTGCTGGACGGTAGTAAGATTTGGGTTTTAGAAAGGTAGAGTAATTTTGAGAGGTTTTGGAGGGAAAATTTGGGGTGATAACGTCGTAAGCTATAGAGTATAAACTCTACATAACTGAACCGGTTCGGGTAGGAAAGCCAGATCAGTTCACTTTTAAGGAACTCGAATCAGTTCATTTTTAAGAGGCATTAGATCGATCCGATCATTAAAGGTCTTCTGTCAAATTTAAGAACCGAACTGATTCATTTTTTAGGACCCTCGGTCCGGTCCGATCACTGCATTTTGTCAGTTCTGGTTTTAACCCTTTTTGATTAGTTTTATTACTTGGTAAGCCTCTATTATAGTGTAGTAAACCTATTTATAAGATATTTTGAGGGTTCATATTTGGATATAAAAGAGAAGCCACTTTGGGGGCTATAATGGGGGTATAAGTAAGAGTAATTGTGTTATTTTCTTTTAGTAAATTCTCTAAGGAATGAGGATTCTCTTGAGGATGGTTATGGGTTATTATGGAGGTATATTTGGGAGTTTATCATACCAAATCCTTTTGTAAATTCTCCGAGTAGTAGGAATTTACTTAATGAAGAATATGGACTAGGTGAGAGAGGTCGTGTGTCCTTAGTGTTAATTAAATTGGATGATTATTCATATCATAGGTGTGATGGATTAGTAAATTTTAAGTGAGGGATTGAATAATAAAATGTATTGGGAAGGTATGTGAGAGTGCATTGGTTAGTATAATGAGAGTTATATACATATAGCCGGATTCTTTACTTTTTACATATGAACATGAGATGGTATGTGTATATATATGGTGTGAAATGTGTATACCTTGTGTGATGGTTTTTATATGATGTGGATGTGTTATATATATCTGACGTGTAAGATATATTATGTGCTTCATACCCCTCTAGTTCTATCAAGGGAAGTTGCACGATGTGGGTGAATACCCCTGGCTCGAGGAGCAGGGAGAGTATAGTCCCTAGGTCATATCATCCATTATTTATATTGTGTGATTTTTATCAGGGGTGAGACGTAATGGGTATGCTTCGTTCTCATTTTCGGTGAGAAACTATGGCGCTTCCCATTCGTTATGATTAGGTTCTTACTGAGTTTGGTGTGAGCTAGTCTGACTATTTGTAACCCAGGGACATATGAGAGACTCCTTGGAATTTGATAGCATTGTAGAGGCTATTTAGAGTACATATATTATGTGTGCTATGTATGTGTACTTTTTAATGATTGATGAATCATGTATAATAAGTGCTAGTAATATTATAAGAGCTTTATAGATAGTGTGATATCTTAATATTATAACTAAAGAAAGTTATAAAGAAGTATATTATGTTTTGTCTTTTGTAGCATGAGAGTGGACGAGTATACTCTTATGCCAATATATTTGAGGTAAAGGGTGTGTACTATGGACCGAGGGCCAAACGGATTTCCACGACCGACAATGTTAAGTAGTAGGGTATTGGGGGGTTTCTTGTTTGGATTTTGCTTTTCGAGACATCTCACGCATGAAACTTAACGTAACGTTGGGCATGGGGAGATGTTTGACCCTTAGTTCTTAGGTATAGGTGAACTAGTGGGGGTATATTACTAGCATCAATGATGATGTGGGATATCTTATGCTAATAACTTGTGAAGGTTAAAGATTAGAACCGATAAACACAATTGAGTTATATTATTGTATAAGTTAGGCATAAACTTAAGTGACGATAAAAGAAGTAGATAGACGGTTATGTTAGTTATACCGGGCTACGCGAATGACGTTTAGGCGTAGATTTAAGAGGATTTATCCTTAGATTGTGTTGGGTAGCTTAGTTGAGGTTCATAATAATACGTTCGGTGCGCGCTATGGATGAGGAGTGAGGTTAAGTCTCAAGGGAGTGTGACACCATTTTAATTGTGAAATTGTGCATTCATAATTGTAATGCATTTTAATTCACTTGCTAAACTTATTTTCAAACCTCGGGCTTTGACCCATTTATATCTTTTCTCTTGGTATATATATTATATATTTTAGGTGTCGCTCCGCAAGGATGCTGATGATGCCTATTCTATCCAGAGTCCTTGGAGCTATAGCAGATGAGGGATGTTATAGGGTTTTATTGTAGTCGCTTCCTATTTTTATTAATTTAGTTAAGGATCCATTTTGTATATAAGGTGTATACTTAAGGTCTGTATGTATTTTAGCTATTTTATGATTTTATTATCTAGTTGTTGTATTGTCTATACCCCGACAACTTATTTGGGTATATCCTTTGTTGTTGTACTTGTTTTTATATTATCATATCAGTAATCATTTTATAAGTTTGTTTGTGGTTACTTGTATGTTTAAATTTTTTTTGGCATCCGTTTATTTTATTTTGGGTGGTTAGTCAAATTTTTAGTCAGTACAAAAATGATGCTGAGAATGATCCACTTAAGGTTCATGTTTTATCTTAGTCTAGGGCTGGCCACCCGTTATTAATTTAAGCGGGGTGTCATAGGAGATCGCATTTTCAAGAAGAGAAAAATGAAGGACGAGAAAATGGAAAGAAAGAAAGAAAGATAGGTCAAAAGAGGGACTTGTGTACTTTCTATCAAAGAAAAATAAAGTTGCTAATTTACCCTTGTTTTGAATTGAATTAAGAGAGGGAACCCAATTATTAGTGAGGAAAAAGAGAGGAAACACAAAAATAAAGGTTTGAAAAAGTAAAATTGAATAAAGCAATCTAAACCCTCCATTTCTTGCATTGGTTGCTTTAATACTCACCATGAAGTGTCTTATATGTTTATGGAATAGTAACCAAACCATGTTAGTTTATTATATATATTAAACTAACACCAATGGGAGACTTTGTGAAGTCGCATGGGCCAATTTATAATAGTTCTCACTTTCTTTTTTGTCTTGAATTGAATGAACAGTAACTACAACCACAATACACTAATACAATTTGTATGACCATAACATAGGATCTATGGAGCTAAAACCACCAAAAATCATATGTACTATTCCTATGCAAAACATATACAATGGATTTACCTTGGTGATATGTCCTTGCAAAACTGAAAACTAAAGTGCATATCCAACAAACCTGTCAATAAAAAATAGAGAATTCAAACAAATGAAAAACCCTAGACTAAAATCTAGGATCTAAAGTTTGATCCATATACTAAAAAATAGAAAATCCCAAAACGCAAGAGCTGAAATAACGAAGAAACAAAATATGACTACAATAATTAAAGAAGTGAGGTAATCCAACCTTGAATGATCTCTCACGATGTATACCTATTGCAGGAAAAAAATATTGTGAGTATAACTAAAAACATTCAAAACCCTAGATATGTTGTTGTGTTTGTGTGAAAATGAGTTATAAACATAGTGTGTGGGCGTGTGTAAGAGGTGGAGGCGGAGGTGAAGGCAAAGGTAGAAATATAGGTGGGAGTGTGTGTGCACGTGTGTGTGTAAGAGGGTGAGATGGAGAGAGATTACCTAAGGGTGGTAGATATGGAGGTAGAGGGCGGCGACGGATGACGGTGGGTTTGTGTTGGGAGGGAACCAAAATGGGTGAGGGAAAAATGAGAAAGACTCGTAGGGTTTCGCCAAATGACGGTATGGGAGAGATGGGGAAAAATCTGAACCCTTCATTTATGAGTGATGTGGCTTCATCCTCTCCCCTAATTATCTTATTATCTTATGGAATAGTAAAAGTATTCTACTCCTTATTATTATTATTATTATTATATATATATATATATATATATATATATATATATATATATATATATATATATATATATATATATATATATATATATATATATATATATATATATATATATGTAAGTATACATGTGCGTGTGTGTTGTGTAGCCCATGTAACCCTTTGAAACCATTAAAATACCAGTTGTACCCTCTATTGTAACCTAAAATAACACGACCAGGTGGACCGATAAAAAAAGTGAAACATGCCACCATCATCAGTGGGCCCAGAGACAATTGGTAAAAGTGGTCGGAGTTATTATCTCCCTATTTGGCACACTAGTCGACCACCCTCAAGAATATGAAGAGTTAATAATGTGAACAAACATACGTGAGGATCTCAATAGTTACCATGAACATGCACGTGGTCAATATACAACTGCTAACTGTAATATAAAGGTGTATATACCTAATGTATAAAGGTATTCCACCTCTTTGCCTTCCTATTACTATAAATCACTCACTACCTCTATCAGCTAAAGAGCAACTAAAAACAGTTTATCCTAAGCCCTAGTGAGTTCCTAATAGCCTTGTACTAAATACCGAATCCCTATGGATATTGTACCCATGGATGTAGGCTCCTTACTGGGCTAAACCACATAAAAATCCTTTATCTTATTCTCTGCCTCTCATCTCTAACTAGCAAATCTCTCTCTTACATTATTTGTGGTTGATAATAATTGATATGACTAATCTAAGACTCATCCTAATACATAAGTGTATCTTTTCTTTCCAAGGCTTGGAGAAAAGATAATTTCTTATTTTCCTAGTTGTAAGGTAATGTTCATACTCTTTGTGATTCTTTATGTGTAGATACCAGCTTCGATTAATATTTGGATCTCTCTACAACTTTTCTCTCTTTCTTGTAAACCCTTACTTGGCTTTGCATGGCGTCCCTACCTCCCTACCTCATAGGGGTAGGTACCTCTTCTTTCCCTCACCTCCATCCAAATAGACCTAAAACTGCAGTCTGCACTACAAGCCCTCCTTATGCACCTAAAATCTCTCAAGAATCTGACCAATGTAAGACACGTTCCTTTGCTCAAGTCCTAGGATTTCAAGGGCATGAAAGTTTTGCTTTGCAAGAAGTGTCATCCTACAAAGGTGAAACTTCTATTTTATATGAAGAATCCATCCTGCAAGATATGGCCAGTCCCTTCAAGCATACTATAGTGGGGAAATTTTCCCAAAGAAGACCTTCCATAGATGATATTCGTACATTCTTCTCCTCTCTACATCTTAAATAAATCTGTCATATTGGTCTCATAGATCAAAAACACATTTTTATTCGATTAAACCACATGGAGGACTTTCAAAGAATTTGGCTCGAAGAAACTTGGTTTATCCAAAGATATATCATGAGATCATTTAAATCGGACCTTGATTTTCACCCCAATAAAGAATCCTCGATAGTACCATCTTGGACCCTTTTGCCCCTTTTACCTATTCACTTTTATAACCAAAATGCCTTATTTTCTATTGCTCAAATTGTTGGAACTCCCATTAAAGTTAATAATGCCACTGATTCATTAGCAAGACCAAGTCAAGCAAGGGTTTCTTTTGAAGTTGATTTAAATAAAACTCTCCCCTATTGACACGACACTACAAGAAAACTAATTTTTTCCGGCATTTTTTTCTCGGTATTATTTAAAAATGCAGAGAATTTTTTTTTACCAGCATTTTTTACAAGTATTGAAAATTTACAGCATTTATATTGATGTGCCGCATAAATAAAGCTTTTTTTGAATTAATACTAAAATAAATGTGGTATTTTTTAGACATTTTATAACTAATGCCACTAAAAGTAGAAAAAAAAAGCGCCTCTCTCAAGTTTTTGGCGGGGGTTTGTTTTTTTGTTAAAAAAAAATACACACTTTCTCTCTCCCATCACGCTCGTCCGTATCTCCCTCACTCGTCCGTATCTCCCTCAATCTCTCACCCGTCACGTTCTCATCTCTCACGCCATCTCATAAACCTAATCCTCTCCCAACTTGGCTCGGTATCAACCAACCCAATACCCTCAATCTCGTCTTCTTTTTCCCCTATTAAAAGAACCCCTCAATCTCGTTTCTTTTTCCCCTATTAAAAGAAGGAAGAGGGAACGGTGCTATCTTCCATTCAGTTTTACCACTGGCTCGGATAATCACTGGGTTTTGATCTTTGAAGCTTAAGGTAAATTGCGTTTTTTTTATTTCAATGTATGCATCAATGGCTGGTAGATTGTGTTTTTTAAACATAAATTTGCGTTTTTAGTTACTGAGAATCACTGTGTTTTTTTAATCATAAAATGCGTTTTTGATTTTTAAAGATTTAAGCTTTAAGGTAAACTACCAATATGACGATGGATGATAGCTCGTTCAGTGTATGTTGCGGTGATAATAATCAATGGGTTTTAATTTTATTTCAGTGTATGCATAATGGGTTGTTCATGTCACTTTTTTTTCTTTCATTATTTAATAACTTGACAATAAGGTGATAATTTATTTAGTGGATTTATACATTCTGAATTCTATCTTATCAAATTATATCTGAGCTTTGGTAATATATTGTATGGGTACTGAACTGAGGCAAGCAGTACTTGGTGGTATATTGCATATTTTTTTTAAAAATTTATTTCGGTGTATTTTTTTTATGTTGCATATATTGGGTTTTGATTGGCTTCTCTCTCTCTCTCTCTCTATATATATATATATATATATATATATATATCGTACCTTGCTAAGTTTTAGTCATGAGGCTGCCACCTATATTTTTGGTACATCTGATCTGGATGGCCATTCTTCTTGCAGTTGAACTCATTTTGTATAAACGGACATGACGTCGTATCGTAGAGAGGGTAGGATGCGTCAAACATCCAGCTCCCCTAAAATCACAAATATAATAGAAAACTAAAAATTGAATGCACTAAGATTAATACTTTGAGGGAAAAAAATACAAATCTTACCTTGATATTAACACAGGGGAAAAACTATTGGCTGAGCCTAATTTGGGCGGGTCAAATATGGATTGGACTAAATGTGGGTTGGGCCAAATATGGGTCAGTCTAAATGTGGGTTGGGTCAAATATGGGCAGACCAAATGTGGACTAGGCCAACCCATTTTTATTCTACTAAAGTAAGTATTACAATTCCAGGTATATGTAAAAAAAATCATATTTTACTCACAATTTTTAAAAATGAACTTTATATTTGACTCTTAGCTTTTAAGATTGGGCTCCATATTTGATTTATAGCTTTCAAATATGGGCCCCATATTTGACTCATAACTTTTAAATATGGACCCCTTATTAAACTCATCGTTTTTAAATATGGGCGCCATATTTAAAAGACTGGGCTAATATGGGTTGTTTTATATTTGGGGCACATTTTGCCACTACAACTTGGTATGATGGGGTTAGACTATAGGAAGCACATTCATGTGACACTTGAAAAATCAATAATATAATTTTTATGTTATGAGTGAGTTTTTTTAATTGTTGTCAACTAATTAAGGTTAAAATATATTGATTGTTAAGTTTTCCCATATTATATGAGTAAATATTGGTAGTTTTCATATTAGGCCATATGCAAGTGGTGTTATAATTAAAGTCTTACTATTTATAAATTTACATATTTTGAAGGAGCATATTAATTATTTATGGTTTAACATTTTGTTTATTTATTGTATTTTTTTATGAATTTTTTCTAATGAATCTAACAACAATTTTGTGATAGTGTGAGGTAATCAACAATCTTTTCAAATGGATAGCGATAAGAGTTGGATGGAATTGTCAAGAGTTTCTCAACCTTATATTGAAGGAGTTAATGGGTTTCTTGATTTTGCATTTGCCAATAAATATCCTGAGCTAGTGATCAAGTGCCCGTGTAAGAAATGTCGAAATACCATTAGCCATGAAAGAGAAGTTGTTTATGAGCATCTCATCGTACATGGGTTTGTTAAGAATTACACTAGGTGGATTTATCACGTAAAAGGTGCTCCATACACAATGGGAATTAGTGGAGCGGATGAAGTGCATGACTCGAATACAATAGATGATATGTGTGGACTACTACATGATATATTCGAAAATCGAAGTGAAGAGGGTATGCGATGTAACGACCCGTACGAAGACCAGGATGGGATGGATGAAAATGCATCAGCATTTTTCAAGTTGTTGAAAGACGGGGAACGCGAGTTGTACTCTGGTTGCAAATCTTTCTCATCACTTTCATTTATTGTTCGGCTATTTCATATGAAAACACTTTATAAGTGGAGCCACACGTCGTTTACAGCATTGCTTCAATTCTTAAAAGAGGTACTTCCGGAGGGTGAGAAACTACCAGGTTCATACTCTCAAGTAAGAAAGATGGTTAATGATTTGGGGTTTGATTATCAAAAAATTCATGCATGTCCAAATGATTGTATGCTGTATTGGAAAGAGAACAAAGATCGTGAGGATTGCATAGTATGTCATACATCAAGATGGAAGCAATTTTCGGGTGAGTATGATGATGAAGAAGCTAGGGGTCGAAAAATTCCCGCAAAGGTTGTTAGGTACTTTCCACTGAAACCAAGGCTTCAGAGATTTTTTATGTCATTGAAAACATCCTCCCTCATGAGATGGCATGCGGAGGAACGCGATGACGACGGCATATTAAGACACCCGGCTGATTCTAAAGCATGGAAAACCTTCGATCAACAAAATCCAAATTTTTCTAGTGACTCGCGCAATGTTAGGCTCGGACTAGCAGCTGATGGCTTCAATCCTTTTAGAACAATGAGCATATCTCATAGCACGTGGCCCGTTGTTTTGATGATATACAACTTGCCTCCGTGGATGTGTATGAAACAACCTTATCTTATACTGTCTACGTTGATTGATGGTCCACGCGGCCCAGGAAATAATACTGATGTTTACTTGCAGCCTCTCATTGACGAATTAAAGGAATTGTGGAATGATGGCATACTTACTTACGATGCATCGTCTGAAAAAATGTTTTGCATGCGTGCAGCGTTAATGTGGACAATTAATGACTTTCCTGCGTATGCAAACTTGTCAGGTTGGAGTACAAAAGGGAGATTGGCGTGTCCTTGTTGCAACAAGAACACTCGTTCACAGTGGTTAAAGAATGGGAAGAAATTTTGCTATATGGGTCATCGTCGGTGGTTGGATCACAACCATAAATTTAGAAATGATACCGTAGCTTTTGATGGGAAAGTTGAAAGAGAAGTCAAGCCCACTCAAGTATCTGGGGGTGATATCTTGGAGCAATTAGAGGCAATGGAAAGAAATAATGAGAAGGGTCACTCATCGACAACGAAGAAGAGAAAAACGAGTATCGATAGTGAAGGGAATTGTGATAGTTCTCTAAATTGGAAGAAAAAAAGCATATTCTTTCAGTTGCCATACTGGAAGGATCACTTGATTCGTCACAATCTTGATGTTATGCATGTAGAGAAAAATGTGTGGCGATAACATACTTTGGACATTGTTAAATGTTGATGGAAAGTCAAAAGATAATATAAAGGCTCGTCGAGACCTTGAGAATATGGGTATTCGAAAAGTATTGCACCCTAAGAGCTTGCCAGATAGCAAAGTATATTTACCACCAGCATGCTTCACAATGAGTAAAAGTGATAAAGACATATTTTGTAAGGTTTTAAAGAATATCAAAGTCCCAGATGGTTATGCATCTAATATTTCACGGCGTGTAAACATTAAAGGCCGGAATATTTCTGGACTTAAGAGCCACGATAATCATATCATAATGCAACAACTACTCCCGTTAGCAGTACGAAAATCATTGCCTACGAATGTAGCAAAGTCTTTGATCGAATTATGTAATTTTTATCGGCAGCTCTGTTCAAAGACAATGACCTTCAAAGATTATGAATATTTGCAAGATCGTGTTGCTCTTACACTCTGTCATCTAGAGAAAATATTCCCCCCAAATGTTTTCGATGTTATGGAGCATTTGACAATCCATTTAGCTGAGGAGGCAATGATTGCTGGACCAGTACAATTTCGATGGATGTATCCCATCGAGAGGTATATTTCGTGTATGCATTATGTATGTGTCATCTAAATTAATGCATATAAATACTATAATTTTTTTACAATGACGAACAGGTTTTTATTCACACTAAAAGAATATGTTCGTAACCGAAGTCGTCCAGAAGGTTCAATTGCTGAAGGATACCTAGCAGAGGAATGTACAACATTTTGTGCGAGGTACCTGGGTGATGTTGAGAGTAAGTTAAATCGACCTTTACGAAATGATGAAGCCGATGAAAACTCAAGTTCAATAGGTCGTGCATTAGGTAAAGGAGTAGCATTTATGCTTGATGACACTTCGTTTTCACAAGCACATCGTTACGTGTTATTCGACTCCGCCGCAGTGAAGCCTTTTCGCGAGTAAGATAACATTTGAATGGATTTTAAATTTTATGTAATTAAATATCCCTCTACGTTATACAATTTATACATACATGTTTTACAGGAAACATATAACAATTCTAAAACAGGAGAGACCTCGTGTGGGACACTACGAAATTAATCGCATTCACAACGAAACGTTTCACAAGTGGTTTGGGGATCATGTAAGTCATCTTTGTATTTATATGTAACCACATTTTAATATGCTAATGACACATTTAATTTTTACACATCTAATTTTTATTACTCAATCATATGAAAAAATTAGGTACGGAATCTAAGTGAGGGAAAGGTGTCAAAGGAAGTTACAATTTTGGCTTCAGGCCCCTCCCAATGGGCTAGAAGATATACGGGATATATTGTAAATGGGTTTAGGTTTCGCACAAAGCAGCGTGAGAGAAGATTGAATACTCAGAATAGTGGAGTTATGCTTGATGCCACCACCGAAAGTTTTGCAAGTGCAAAGGACAAGCGACCTGTTTCCGGGGATGTAACATATTATGGAGTATTAACAGATATATTTGAATTGCGCTATTCAAATGATTTCAAGTTTGTGCTATTCAAGTGTGATTGGGTTGATACGCATTCGGGGACGACCAAGGATGATTTTGAGTTCACATTAGTGAACTTCAAACATTCACTATACAAGCATAATCGACTGTCAGATGAACCGTTTATATTAGCATCTCAGGTCAAACAAATTTGGTATGTGCGAGACCCGATTGAAGAAGATTGGCATGCTGTCATGAAGATGACACCGAGAGATTTTTATGACATGTATGGTAAAGATACTTATGGAGATGACACAATAGACGCAGAAGTTGAGCTATACAATATCCAACAATTGGATGACACTCTAATCAACCATGATGGGGATATTACATGGGTTAGGGCTGGTGTGGAGGGAACGACTGTTGACAATATAGTTGACATTGATGGCGGTGATGATATTTGTGTTGATATTAATGAGGATGCTTCTGAGACAGAGACTTATGAAGATGATTCTGAGGCGGACGAGGAAGCTAATGAGAGTGATATAGATGAAAGTGATGAAAATGAGGAGACCAGTGATGATTATGATACTGACATGGATGAAGATGACAATTGACACGAATTTTTCAATTATGAATGGTTTTATTTGTAAGGATGCTTAGATGTTCTTAGTTTAATATTTTAAAAATGACTAATGACTGAATGCATTTTATTTGTTTCATATCATATATATGAATGGATAAATAATGATGGAGAGTTATGTTCTTTTTGTTTTCAATTTTATTTCTGTGTTTATTGATGATTAATGAATGACTGCGTTTTTTATGATGATGAGTATTGATTATTGAGTTTGACATTCTTTTCGTATATGCCTTTTTATTCTTGATGATGATGCTTGAGTCTTATGCTTTCTTGTGCCTGAGTATTTTTTTCCTCATTGTTCCTAAGTACCATTTAATTTGCTGCGCGTAGAGAAAAGGCTCGGGGAGAGAGGGTCCCCTTGCCTCAACCCCCTAGTAGATTTAAAGAATCCATTTGCCTTGCCATTAACCATCACCAAGAGCCAAACATTTGATATAAGCCTCCATATCATGTCAATCAAACCTTCATTAAATACAAACCTTCTTAACATTTTGATAAGGCAGAACCAATTCACTTTATCATATGCTTTGGACATGTCTAGTTTAATTGCAATGTTACCTCTTTTATTTTTGACATTCAACTTAGAGATCATTTCTTGAGTCAATAGTACATTATCCGTAATTTCACTCCCTTTAACAAAACCACTTTTATTTTGAGAGATGATCCTAGGAAGTATAGTAGCCAATCTAGAAGTAAAAGTCTTTGAGATGATTTTATTCGAAAAAATGCAATGGCTTATAGGCTGCATATCACCGTAATTAGACACATTATCGGTTATGGGAATGAGGACAATCGCGGTAGAGGTTATGATTTTAGGTAGCTCCAAGCCTAAAAAGAAGCTTTCCACCATTTTCCGCACACCATTTTCGCCTCCTGTTGATTGAGATTTGCCACTGCAACTGACATAATTGTTCTATTTTCCATAGTAAGACTCTCTTCAAATTCAGATTTAACTTTTAAAATCTCATCCTCTGCTTCAAATTCAGATTTAATTATGTATAGAAACAAAATTCATTTATCTAATTTATCTCTATATTAATCATATGCTACAATTATTTATTCTGGAAACTCCAGATTTAGTTTTGGCCAGTGGAATTCTATGAGAAGATGCTACAATCGAGTCAATGCTTTGAGGTGCTAAACTACAAAAAAAATAGTAAATATATTTGAATAAATGCACACCATAAGGAATAACAGAAAAAATTACACGGGAATGCAAGGTTAAGAATATTAAATGCAGAAGCGAGACTAAAGATGATGAAAAAAGCAGAGTAAAGATAATGAAAAAAACAGACAATTGCATAGGGTTAAAGCACCAATGCAAAAAAATAACTCGGTTTGATTGAGAAGTGATAACATCTTTTTTGCGTGTTACTTCATATATCTGTACTAAACTGTGGAGCAAACACAAATACAACATAAGCCATCGCAAAAAAAAACAGAGCTATATATATATATATATGGAGAGGAGTATGGAGAGTAGCACACCGGAATGAAATACATTTCTACTCAAAGCTTGCATCATAAAAAAATGAAGAGAAATGAAACCTTAAGAGAGAGAAGATAACTTATCAGAAATCTGAGGGATGCAACATGTTCTGGTAACTTGCCGTTAGCTGACACAAATAACACGAACATGGTGTGAGAGAGGAGAGGTTATGTATATGCACCAGAATGAAATACATTTCTACTCAAAGGTGGCATCATACAAAAATGAAGAAAAATGAAACCTTAAAAGAGAGAAGAAAACTTATCGAGAATATGAGGGATGCAACGTGTTCGGGTAATATGTCGCTAACTGACACAAATAACACGAGCATGGTGACATAGAGGAGAGGTTATTTATATATGAGCGGTTAGAGCGGAATGTTTCTTTCTTTTGTAGAGGCTTGAAGGGATGACGCGGAGAATAGGGAGGGATATGGAAGTTTAAAAAGAGAAGTGGATGAGTTTGTTTTGGAAAGTTACGGATTTGTTGGGTTGTTAAGTTTCCACATGTATTTGTTTAATTAAAAAAAATTGAAAATTCTAAAAAATTAGGATTGGGATTTTGGAGCCTTTTGAAAGGCACAACTACATACGTATATATTATGGTGCTAAAATATCAGATGGAAGAATAGAAGATGCTGTGATGACAACAGAAAATTAATCTCAGGAGGGAGCATACATGGGACAAGTGTCGGAAGATACTGACAAAGAGACTGATAAGCATGATTATGAAGGAAATATATCAAAGAACATTTCTAGTGAGGTGATCTCAAGACATTCTTCTGATTATTCCCCTCTTATCATTTTTGTGTTTGTGGATCATAATAAAGGTCACTCATTTAAATTCAAAAACATGTGGATGCTTCACCCCACTTTTAAGGATGTAATGGCTGCTTGATGGTTTAACTGTAATGACAAAGGGTGTAGTATGTTTGTGGCTATTAACAAGCTTAAGGCGCTTTAAAGAATGAAACCTCATGACCTTTGGAAATATATTTGATAAAGTCAAGGCTGCCCAAGATGAGTAATTGGGGATTCAACATGATATGGCTGAGAATGGGTTCTCTGATGATAAAATGGCTGCTGAGACCAGGTGCTAAACCAATACGAAGGAGGCTCTGCAAATTCAACATGAATATTGAAAGGAGAAGGCCAGCCTAATCTGGTTTACTCAAGGACTAAGTGTACTAAGTTTTTCTTTACCTATACTACCGTTAAGGTGGCCAAGTCTAGAATTATGTCCTTATGTGATGAAGACAATGTTCACAGTACCCCTAATTCCATTGCTGGGCACATTGTTAGCTATTAAAGAGCTTTATCATGATCCCTGCCCTAACTTACATGACCCCTGCTCTGTATTAAAATTATCACCATAATTGTTGCTGAAAGTGATAATGAGATAACTGAAATGCCCACTGCTGCTTAGATCACTAATACTGTTTTTGGTATGAGTGTTACCAGATGGTTTGGGAGATTGTGACAAAGGATGTTATTGTCTATGTTCAGCGATTTAACTTACAAAGAGGAGGAAACTTCTACTCAAGAAGTTAAAATGACTGATAAAGCTATAAATGAAAATTTCAATCAAGTGGATTCTGAAAAAATAGTGGTAGCAAAGAACGGGGAAAATAACGGAACTGTACTGACCAAAAATTTATTGCCAGTTACTGATGTTGAAACTATGGAGGAGAATTCCAATGACATCGATCAAGATTTTGAACTTAACCGTCTGTTTGCCACACCACTAAGTAGTGTGAACCAAAACAAAGTGGAAATGATTTCTACTTATGAAACTGAGATGGAAGATTTTGCAGTACTGTGGATAAGTCTAATAGTGAGATTGGAGGTTTAAGGTCCATTGAAGATGAAGGCCCAGGAAATGGTGGAGAATGAACATGAGAGATCTTTACATAAATGGAATGAGTTTTCTATTGCTGGTGAAGAGATCACTGACAACGA
Source organism: Sambucus nigra (assembly GCA_949130495.1). Classification (NCBI taxonomy): domain Eukaryota; kingdom Viridiplantae; phylum Streptophyta; class Magnoliopsida; order Dipsacales; family Adoxaceae; genus Sambucus; species Sambucus nigra. The sequence goes on along the minus strand of OX422212.1, from coordinate 626,838,422 downwards.
TTCTCCTGAAAGATGTCATGAAGGCGAGCTCAAAGAATTTTTTACCACACCATTTACCAGTACAAAGCTTCACAGAGTCGATGAACTTGAAATTCAAGAACAAATGGCTGATGTTGCTTCTGCTTCAGCCAAGAGCATTGTCAAGGATGTTGCTAGAGAGTTCAGTCAGTGCGATACTGCAGAAGTGCTGAGTGGGGAAGAAACTTCTGATGGAGAATGCCATGACCATTGGTAAGGCGATGAACTAAAAACTATGTTTTCCATGCCCTCTGCTTTTAGCAAGAGCATTAGCAAGGGTTACAGTGTTAAAGTCCCCTCCCACGACCCATGCTACATTAGTGGCTTCATTGGGTATATAATCCCAAAGATAAATTCTCTTATTTCTAGTGTATTTTTCATAGACAATAGACATTTTGAAATGTTTTTATACGCTTGGGTGATGCACTTGAATTGAGATACATTATTCCATTTTAGAAATGATAGAACAGTTAATTCCATGAGCGTAAAAGTACCAAATGGAATTTACTACATGTCTTTTTCCAAGTTTCTTTGCCAAGCTTGGCACGGAAGAAAGTTAACTGTCCCTAACGTGGGATCTACTTTCTCATGAATTAGCTGAGAGGCAAAGTTAGGTCTCCCATACCCCTTTGTACAGTTAATGTAGCCTAGCCATTTACTTTTCCCATTGTGATGCATCAGGGGTAACTTTACCCCTTAAATCCTCCATGTGTGGCCTAATGATAGAGGGGTAAGTAATAACAAAACTTCTGGCACTTCTCATTTTAGGATAAGCAGGAGTGTGATAGCAAATAAGGATATTATTTTAGTTAAACTAATAAGTAATCATTTGGGTATGGTTAAGATTGATATGATGACTCTCATATTCGCAATTACTTTCTTTAGTTGCTATCTGAATTCTTGAAATGATTTTCTTTACTTAGTTGTGCTAGGACCCCCAAGCCATTCTTTGGGTATTAATTCTCCAAGTTCAGGAAACCCCAAACCATTCATGACCCAGTCCACTCTAAGATCCACTAAATAGTTTCGGAATTTAACCAAAATTTTCATTGTTAGCAGGCGTGACTGCTTTTTGTGTGCATGCCAACTGTGAGATATATATGGCCGTGCTTGTGTTTGCAAGGAGTAAAGTTTTAAGCTATATCTGTAGTGACAAATGCTGTCATATCTGGTTACGCACAAACGGCCCTACCCATAATGACACAATATCATGGCTATATGGCATTCTTGTTTCTGCAATTAGCCATCTATCATGTCTAATCTGGAGCATACAAATGATTTTATTGTTCTCGTTTGGTATTTCAAGTAGACTTTATTGTTCTCGTTTGGTATTTCAACATTCTTCATTGTATATATGAAACACTGTCATCTGTGTTATTTTATTCGAATGCCAAATTTGATATTGTTTTCTGTCTTAAAATTGGAACTCAACAGTACCTTCAATTTTACTCGTCCTTTGTCGTCATAATATGTTCCATTCATTTCATTACCCAAGTGAACGGTGCCATTTTTCTTTTGTTTCCCCGTAGGGCAATTGAATTGTCAAGTTCTAGTTTAAGGCTTTGCCTCTGTGTTTTTTACTTGGTTGACCCCGAAGTCAGGACAAAAATTTTCCAGTTTAAAAGTCCCTTTTGGGGACATTTGAGCGATACAGAGAGAGTCTTTGCCATAAAATGCATATTTTAGGGAAGTTATCTGCATTCGAATCATCGTGAGGGTTTCTTGCAAAAACTGCATGGTTGAGTCCTCTTTGTTTTGCACTTGACTCGCATTCGAAATGTCTTGGTGCCTTGGTGTGCCTTTTGCTTGTGACAACTATGGCACTTATATCCGGATGTTTTGATAAACCAGTCACAGATACTGAATATCCTACATAATGTTCTGTTTTACATCTAGTTACACGTGTTTTTCAGCCTAAATTTGTTGCTCATTATTTAGCAAGTTTGTGTGGTTCCTTTTCTTTATTAAAAAGGTATAGCATATGGTAAATTAGACTAAAATACATGTGGTGAATATGTAGGTCCTGGTGTTGGTGGAGACTATGGCCCATATCGGCAGTCTGAAAGAAATATTATGTACAAGCAATATGCTGAAAAGCTTTTAGATTCTGGCCACGTTTACCGTTGCTTTTGTTCCACTGAGGTAATCTTATTCAAACTTCATTATATATACATATATACGCACATAATTCTTTTGGGATGTTATCATCCCATGCATTAAAACAGTCTGCTATAAATGGAGCATAAATCCTCTTTTAAATATATTTCCTCCATCGAGCACGTACCTCACTACTTTGCAATGCAGACGTCTAGCTTTTTTTGGGTTGTCCAAGACTTACCTTGTTTGCAGATATAAACTATCAGGTCCATCCATGATGGTACCCTTTCCAAATCCATAATTTGGACTTATACTCGTTAATGCTTGGGTGTAACAAGATTTCCATTGGTACTATTCTCCTGAGTTCGACTTGAGTTGCTGAATCCAGACCAGCTAGTGAATTTGCTTATGAATTTTCTGGCCTAGGGATTCTAACAGACTTAATTGCTCGGAATTTTGGCATCAATTACTTCACCTTAGTAAGATATCGAGAATTTTTTTCCTCTGTTGCCTCACACGAGCTAAGAATCGGGTTGACAACTCATTATAAATAGCTATGGGTGGACACTTGTTATGCTCCTAGAGAAGAAGCTAACTTGACTCCCACAATTAGGGCCTCATATTTGGCTTCATTATTTGAGGCCCTAAAGTAAAATCTTAGAGTATATTCCACATCCATGCCTTCTGGAGTGGTCACAATAAGTCCAACTTCACTTTCATTAATGCATGATGAACCATTTCAAAAGAGTTTACATATTATAATGGTTTTTTCGAACTAATCTTCAAATGATAGCCCTCGTTTGAACATAATCTTCATCTACTCCTCGTCTCGTAGTGCTTCAACCACAATCGACATGGTTTACCCACTTTGGTTGCAGCTGACGCTGGTGGTCATGCTTCAGTCTTATTATCTCCATTTATACTAAAATTTTCGTTACAAGCTTTGTTGGATTTGTGTTTTGTACTAATTTGTAAATTTTCATTTGTTGTATGTGAACATTTTACCTATTTTTTGATGATCCCGTGGACGCGTATTTGTGTTGTTAACGTGTTTGATAGCTTTTGAGTTGTTTGTCAGATAAGAAATAATTGTGCTTATTTTGTTTTAGCAGTGGGACAGTCCTAGTATATATATAACTCTTGTAAACTCAGTGGTGAATTTTTATTATTGCAGGTTGCTATGACATCACAGAGGCACAGTAAATCCCTCTCACGCGCACATTCCCGTTCACGATTGCACTCACAATCCAATCTCCAACCACCATTTCAACCACAATCTCAACCCAGTTCTCATTCCCTTTCAGATTCTAGCTCGACCGAACGATCAAACTCAAGTGACTGTGAAAGCGATAGTAGCTCGACGGAGAGTGAGCCGTTACCTAACCAAGATGCCCATTCACATGAAGAAGGTAATCAAAGTTATTTGATTTATATGTGCTTATTTAACTGTGTAGATTGAAGTTAACCTATTTTTTCAATTTTTACGGTTTAGCTTCAGCACAATATGCCACTAAACGTAGAGGCATTGCGAAGTTGGGTGAATTATGGGGTACGGGAAAACGCTTAGAGCTTCACTTCAACGATTTCTATCAGCCAGTCGGAGATACCGCAGATAGACTATCTACCCATTTAGGCATTTTAGTTCGTGATGGGAACATGTAAAGTTTGTTTTGTAAATTTCTATATAACACAACTCTTATTAGAATACTCTTTGCAATACTGTATGTTATCTATTGACAATTTAAAGATGATTATTTAATCGATGTAAAAGGTTACTAATTTATTATTATATCGATGCTGAACAGGTTACCGTTGGCTTTCAAAGATTGGAGATGCAAGGAGTTATACCCATACAAGGAACATGTTTGGCGAGAGGTGAAGGTAAAATCAAAAGATACCATAATTTGTGGCAAATGAAAATTTTGAATTCTTTAGGTAAAAGTCAACTATGCATGGGTTGTCTTGCCAATCACAACAATGTCAATAATAGCTCAACTCATAACTTTGAAAATGATAAAACATAATTCAAGCTAAACTCATGTGTAGTAGATGACTTGTTTTTCTATACATTGTAATTATATAGGAGAACACTGATGCCCCTGAAGAATTCAAAAAAATGTGCATGAAGAAGGTTGGAAAGATATGGAATAATTGGAAAGCAGAGGTGAAGAAACATTATCGTGCCTTTGATACTGACGAAGAGAGATTGAAATATTGTCCACCTAGAGTAAAGCTAGATTAGTGGTCACAACTTGTTAAGTATTGGGGAACTCGCGAGGCAAGGGTATGAATGTATTACTACCGATAAAGTTTTATAAATTCAAGTTAAACATATATTTTAAATATATTTTTGTAACAGAAAAAGAGTCGAAGAAATCGTCGAACTCGTAAGAAGAAAAGAACACCACATACTTCTGGAAGAAAGAGTCATGCGAATGTTTCTCATAAGGTGTTTTATAAAAGATTTTGATTGTGAATATTATTTTAGGTTTTCAAATTTATTTATGTAACGACTTACGAGTCATTGGGTTTATACAGATGGAGGTTGATCAAGGGAAAAAGGTCTCGTTGGTTGATGTTTACATCAAAACACATGAGAGGAGCGATGGCTCAGCCATCGATAAGGATTCCGCTGAAGCAATGGTACAAAAATATCATCCATGTTCCTTCCCTTATTTCTTAGAAAATCTCAACGACGTCATTTTACCTATTAATCAAAATTCTTATTCTATTTATCAACCATTATAAAAGGCAACATGCAGGAGATTGTGTCATATTATTAAAAGCATAATATATATCATACACGGATGAGGATTAAATTAACAATTAAATAAGTTTATTATTATTTATGAAATTTAAAATTATGCATGAAATTATTATGTTAATAAGAATCGTTTCATTTCAGTCAAAAATGAGGCAAAAAGTAGATCAACTTCCGTCAGATTGTAATGAATCCGTCAGTCATAAAGATGAGATATTTTATGAAGTCCTAGGACCTGATAAACACGGTCATTGTCGAGCTTATGGGCATGGACCATCTCCAACTGATGTGCATGGAACTAAGCACCCGAAGGTTAATGAAAAAGAGTATGAGCGACTAAGATCTGAGATTCGATCTGAATTTCAGGATAAATTTGATCATTTAGAGGCTCAGTTTGAGTTGATACGCACACACATGATGACTTGCCCTTCCGTTGTATCCAAACAGGTTAATAAGTACACACTTTTATCTTTTGTGCTTAATTATCGTGTATTTATATAAATGTATGTTCTAGTACTAAATTATGCTATTAACAGGTTCCTCAATCCTCCAACGAGCAAAACATACCATCATATAGGTCTATTTTGCAACCCGAGCAACAATTAGAAGAAACCAACCAATTTCAACCTGTAGTGGTACCACAATCAAATCACCATTTAACTCCATCTCAACAGGCAAGTAGGTAACTACTTTTTAAAATCATAATTTATGACTATATGTTTTCATGACTGAAATAATTCATTTTTTGTAGATTGCAAATTCTCAACACTTGGATGCCCCCGAGACCGCTGCTCGTGTTAGTGAGCAAACGAATGCTACTTCAATTCAGGTATGTTACTAATTTAAAGGATTTTAAAGGGAACAATATATCTGCGCTTTCTTGGAGAGTTTATGTATACTTGACATTAAGTTGTTGGCATATTTGGTTGTATATAGTCTTAAAATTATTGGGATGCCTTAAAAACAAATAAAACTCTGCCGATTTTTTTCCAGAAATATATGGTTGATGACATATTCATCTTGTTTGTAGAAAGAACCATCAAAGAAGAAGAAGAAGCACCATCAACCACGACAAAGGGTCTCAAATAATGCACTTCCTAAAATTGTAGACCTTCTTACTTCCGGACTTCCAAAAGTGGTTGTGGCACGTGGATTCATTGTGAGCAAGGACCCTTCAACAAAAGTAGGGGGTACGCAACTGGGTGAAGACTTTTGGGAAGTATATATTGAGAGAACATTTGTAACAAATGAATCATTGCCTAGACCTTATGGAAACAAGTCCACAATTGGAGATGCACATCATTCAACAGTAGCGTGGCATATTGCTAATGTACTAATTTTTTATTTTAATTTTTTAATTAAAATACTAAAGAATAAGTATCAATGGCTAACAATTGACTTTTTTATTTTGTAGGTCGAAGAGGATGTTTGACTTTAATGAAGAAGGATCGTACATTATATAAAATTTAGTTTCCCTGTTTCCCCCCTTTTTCTTATTGGACAAGTGATACATTTTATTTTGTGAATGGATAATTGTTCCAAGCACAATTATATTTATTTACGATGAATACTATTGGTTTTAATTTAATGACGTTTTAATTTGATTACTGCCCTCTGAATTTAATGTTATGGTAATGTATTTGCACATAAATACAATACTTCTTATAATTGATTTTTTTAACACCTGTTCCCAGTCATATATTACAAAATAATGTCAGCATTTTGTTTGATGCCGCTATATTTATTCTCAGCATTTTTTTAGTGCCGCAAAAAGTGTGTTGAACATTTAATAGGTGTTGCAAAAGATTATTATCAACATTTTTTAATGCCGTTAAAAGGTTATTACCAGCATTAATATAAATGCTTAAAAGTGTTGCTAACTTTTTGCCGCATTGTTTAAAGTGCCGTTGTTCTTTTACCACATTGACTACCGCACTTGTGGAAATGCTGCTATAAGTGCCGCTAACTTTTCGCGGCATTTTTTAAAATGCCGTTGTTCTTTTACCACATTGGGTACTGCACTTGTGGAAATGCCGCTATAAGTGCCGCTAACTTTTCGCGGTATTTTTTAAAATGCCGTTGTTCTTTTACCACATTGGCTATTACCGCACTTGTAGAAATGCCGCAAAAAGTGCCGCAAAAAGCGTTACCGGCATTTTTAGTGCTTTTTTCGGCATTTAATTTATGCTGGGAAAAATCAATATTCCTGTAGTGTGACTTAATATTTGTCTCAAAAGTGCGTACAATCTAGGCTCAAGTGCAAGCCTGTCGCTCAAGTAATAAACCCGGTAAGTCGGGATCGTATCCACAGGGATAGAGATTGCCAAATAGTAATAAGAAAAATTATTAAATCTTGAAATGATTTCGTAAAAGAAACGAAAAGATGATTAAAAATTGGGAAAATTTCTATTAAAAAATTAATTAAGAAAAACAAACTACAAAGTGCAAAAGAAGTTAGATCTGACAAATGGGAGAAAATAGGGTAGGGTACAATCCCTCAATCCTTAACAAATTACCGTATAGAATACTAGAATTGTAAATTAAAATTATTGACTAGATCCGGTCTTTATACATTCTAAGCATTACATATATGAGGGATCTAGCCCACATCATATGAAATCAAAGATAGATATAAAGCGGTGAATGAATCCAGTCTTTATATATTCTAAGCATTACGTATATGAGGTTCAAGCCCGCACCATACGAAATCAAAGATAAATATAAAGCGGTGCTTTCACGATTCAATCAATATTTTAATTTAACCTCTATTTTCTAAATAAATAATTTGCCTTGGATTGAGTTCATGTACCCTAACCCTTGGGAATTTATCTACTCATGATTTGGTTTAAGAATAAATTCACACACAAAATTATGGATCTACAAGACATGGGAAATAATTTGCAAATAATAAAAATAGAGAATGGAAAGATATTACTTGAATTCAGCAACAAAAATGGAATTGGAATCCAGAATTTCTTACAAACTAGGGTTCATGAAAACTCTTGAAGGAATAGAAAATTTTCTCTCAAAATCTAACCCTAAAATTCAATCTAGCACTTCAAACCTACTCCTAACCTAGCCTCTCTCTAGCAACTCCCCTTCTCTCAAGAATTCAACTCCCTCTCTCTAGCAACTCCCCTTTGAAAATGAGGTAGGGCTTGGTCTTTTATAGCACCAAGTTGCACGAATTTGGCATCAAATTTCGCTTGTGGCACAAGTTTTCCAAGAGTTGCACTGCATTAAATGCATAATTAATTACAGAAATCCGCACATCCAGACTCTTCATTATCGCACAACTTTAAAACATAGTAACTTCTTCACCGTAGCTCGGATTGAGGTGCGGTTTTTTCCAGTATTCTTGTAATTTAGAACTATTCAACTTTCTAGTTGGTCCCACCTTCGGACTAAGGCTGAAAAATTACGAAAATGCCCTTCAGCTCTCCATTTCTTGGTTTCCTTCACTGTTTTGAGCTCTCCTTCGCACTAACTTGCGTGAAATACCTGTAAAACACATGAGAAATACACAAAACACGAAATACTTGCCAAAAAAGGTTAGTAGCATAAATAAGAGACAAATCCAAGCTAAATACACTGCACGGGATCATAAAAATACCGAAATTAAGGGGATAAATGTGAAGAATATGTGCCTAATCACACCCCCTAACTTAGAACTTTGCGCGTCCCGAGCAATGTAAATGAAATTAGCCAAAATTCTACTCTTGAAAATTCTTTTATTAAAATAAACTTCCACTTTCGCAGGCAAGCGATTGCATTTAGCGTATGCAACAAGCCTTTAAACCCCTAGGTTACCCTAGTAGGACGAGTTTTATCTCGTGAGGGTTTGCAGTGAATACACCCACAAAATTCTTTATTGACTCAAATAAAGATCAAAATACTTAAAAATTGTACAATTTAAAATTTTTGAAAAATACTCACCATAAATTCATATTCAAATGTCTCAAACCATAGTGTGTGTGTGTGTGTGCAAAGCCAAAAATTAAACCTCAAATTTCCATCGATTGAGTATTACGTTACTTTTCGAAAATTCGTTTTGATTCAAATTCTTACGGAATGCTCTCACAAACGAATCATTCGGATTGTGGCTATTTTCTCTCGGTATGCATGATATAAAGAGTAAATATAATGGACACAAATTCATGCATACAAAATTGAAAAGAAGGAAATTTATGGTGAAAAGATCTCATCATCGGATTACAGTTATTAGGAAACGGGAACATCACCTCTAGTTCACACCATTTAATCTCTCATATTATCTTTTCATGTCTTAGCTCTCTATGCGGTAATTAATTTCGCCATTCGGACTCAGTTAGGACTTTTTGGGTTAAAAGGTGTAAAGGCTAAAAATGGGAATAAACGGAATGTTCGGAATTGGAAAATGTCCTTATGATGTCCATTTGTGCTTTTTCGGGCATTTGCTCATTTTTCTCTTTCTTTTTCAATTTTTCATTTTTTTTCACTTTTTTTTTTTAACATTTTTTTTCTTGCCCCTTTTTATTGCACAATTTGGACTTACTTGATGAATTTTCTCAATTTTCACAATTCCGGGCTAATTGGGTTTTTCGGGTTATCAAACGAAAGGAAAATATTTTATTAGGCTCAACTTGGGTTGCAAAGGGATAATTTTTCACAACTTTTTATGGCTAATATTTTTGGGTAACAAATGAGGGCCTACTTCATTGTCCAAATCGCTAATCACATTACCATATGAATCTCGAGATTAGTTAAGTTTAGAGATATATTTAGCACGAATTTCGAGACAATAATTTCACACATTTCCCATAACCAATCAAAACAAAGGATTGAGATCATCAACAACTTATTAAAACGCTGAAAAGAACTTTGAGTTAATCATAAACTCGGATTGATTTAAAAACCCATAAAAAAATGAAAGGCTCGAAATCTCACCGGGTTTTATTAATCTCCACACTTATTCGTAAAGTCGTCAATTTTCTTTCAATTTCCATCTTCGGTCAATTTTGGCTTAGTGCATTTTGATTTAACAATTTGAGACTTTAAATAGAATAAAGGTGATATTTTTGAAAAATTTAAATTCCAATTTCTATTTATTTTGAACAAAAATATTTTTGGTTTTTTTTTTTTTTTTTTTGAAATTTTCTAAAAAACACACTTGGAAAGAACATGTGATTGAATCAATGAATCTAAACAATAAACGGGAAGAATATCCCACACCCCCTAACTTAAATGTTGCATTGTCCTCAATGGAAATCAAGAACACAACATAAAAAGAGGAAAAGAAAGATATTACCCAAATGGAGCGATCCCTGATGAGTGCAAGTCCATTGAATCTACAAAACATGTTAGAACCAAGCATAACAAAAATAATAACAAAAACTTTAACTAATTACTCTAAACTAAAAAAAAGGAAAAAAAAAAGCTAATTATGTACAACCTACGATTTTAACTTCTAATAATTCATATAGTAGAAGTCGAAAAATTTGAGGGTCCACCCAAAATACAATTTGTCTTTGAGGGATTAATAGTGTACCCTCACTATAAAGCATGCCTCCCGGAAAATAAGAATTCCGTTCGAAAAACGGAAGGCATGTGCAAAGTTTAAAAAATGAACCATCACCAATTAAAACATTTAGGGGGATAATGAAGGATTTTGGTGCATAAGAGGACAAGTCCCATTGGGATCCAAGAAATATATAATCACGTTCCAAAGATTTTTCAAGTAGTATGGGGAGAGGGGCACACAAAAAGGAACAATCCATATTAGAAAAAAATTTAAGCATAGAGTGCTTGTCCTCATAAACCGGAAAATGATCCTCTTGTTGCGTATCACGTGTGTTGGTCTCTAAGTCGGACGATATTTGAGTCGTATCTTCAAGTACCTCCGAAGACTCAAATGGTATGGGTGAAGGTTTGGGAAGGAGGAATGCATCAATTCTATTGTCCCACTCGCTTTCGTCCAAATGACAAATTGAGGCCCTGAAAGATTGGACTTCATCATTAAGGCTTGCATCTACCTGTCCGAACTCGCGCACAAACTCTGCTAGGCTCAACTCCTCTAGCTCTCTCTCTTGCTTGGTGTCCTCAAAATTTTCTCCCTCAAAATTTTCAATTGGATCTGGTGGAGTGACACGTCTAAGTGTGTGGCCCGTAAGATGAAGCATCTCAAAATAACATTCCCATACAAGAAGCGGATCAACATCCTTAAGACATTCATCCAATTCTTGTGATGGATTTAATGGTTCGATAATAGTGGGGACACAAGGAGACAAATGATCCTCAACCTCAGTAGATTTTACAATATTTATAATAGGTTGAGATTCAAAAGAACTTGGATCAATTTCAATGATTTCATTCTCAAAAGTATTAGGTGAAGCGCAAGTCTCGACCTTTTCTAAGTTGTCAAAATAATCATTCAACTCCTTGAAAGTTGCTATAATTTTCGACTCGAGAACAACACGGTCATCAGATTACTTTTTTAGATCAAGTAAGAGTTCTTCCAAAGTAGGCTTTCTTGGTTCTAGCACCTCGAATTCCTCATTTGGTTGAAAACTTACTTCATCTTCAAAACTATCGGAAAAAAAATCCTCATTGGGTTCAAATAATGCATCTAACTCTTGCTCCCAATAACGATTTTTTTCGCGATATTCTTTTTCAAGTCTTTCTTCTTCAAGCAATTGATTTTGATAAATTTGGAGTTTCTCAGCACTAGGCTTGTATTTAATATAATCATCTTTAGTGATATTGATCCAATGGTCATAAGTCTTGAGTGCCTCCTCTTCCTCACTATTAGCATAACAATTAAAGCCACAAAAAGAGTTAAAATAAGACATATCAAATTGGGCAATTAAAAAAACGTGACACACATTTTTTTTTATATATTTTTTTTTTCGAAATCACTAGTAGATAAAAATAACTTTCTTAAAAATTTAACAATTTCAATCCCCGGCAACGGCGCCAAAAACTTGACGCGACTTAATATTTGTCTCAAAAGTGCGTACAATCTAGGCTCAAGTGAAAGCCTGTCGCTCAAGTAATAAACCCGGTAAGTCGGGATCGTATCCACAGGGATCGAGATTGCCAAATAGTAATAAGAAAAATTATTAAATCTTGAAATGATTTCGTAAAAGAAACGAAAAGATGATTAAAAATTGGGAAAATTTCTATTAAAAAATTAATTAAGAAAAACAAACTAAAAAGTGCAAAAGAAATTAGATCTGACAAATGGGAGAAAATAGGGTAGGGTACAATCCCTCAATCCTTAACAAATTCCCGTATAGAATACTAGAATTGTAAATTAAAATTATTGACTAGATTCGGTCTTTATACATTCTAAGCATTACATATATGAGGGATCTAGCCCACATCATATGAAATCAAAGATAGATATAAAACGGTGAATGAATCCAGTCTTTATATATTCTAAGCATTACGTATATGAGGTTCAAGCCCGCACCATACGAAATTAAAGATAAATATAAAGCGGTGCTTTCACGATTCAATCAATATTTTAATTTAACCTCTATTTTCTACATAAATAATTTGCCTTGTATTGAGTTCATGTACCCCAACCCTTGGGAATTTATCTACTCATGATTTGGTTCAAGAATAAATTCACACACAAAATTATGGATCTACAAGACATGGGAAATAATTTGCAAATAATAAAAATAGAGAATGGAAAGATATTACTTGAATTCAGCAACAAAAATGGAATTGGAATCCAGAATTTCTTACAAACTAGGGTTCATGAAAACTCTTGAAGGAATAGAAAATTTTCTCTCAAAATCTAACCCTAAAATTCAATCTAGCACTTCTAACCTACTCCTAACGTAGCCTCTCTCTAACAACTCCCCTTCTCTCTAGAATTCAACTCCCTCTCTCTAGAAACTCCCCTTTGAAAATGAGGTAGGGCTTGGTCTTTTATAGCACCAAGTTGCACGAATTTGGCATCAAATTTCGCTTGTGGCACAAGTTTTCCAAGAGTTTCACTGCATTAAATGCATAATTAATTACAGAAATCCGCACATCCAGACTCTTCATTATCACACAACTTCAAAACATCGTAACTTCTTCACTGTAGCTCGGATTGAGGTGCCGTTTTTTCCAGTATTCTTGTAATTTAGAACTCTGAAACTTTCTAGTTGGCCTCACCTTCGGACTAAGGCTGAAAAATTACGAAAATGCCCTTCAACTCTCCATATCTTGGTTTCCTTCACTATTTTGAGCTCTCCTTCGCACTAACTTGCGTGAAATAGCTGTAAAACACATGAGAAATACACAAAACACGAAATACTTGTCAAAAAAGGTTAGTAGCATAAATAAGAGACAAATCCAAGCTAAATACACTGCACGGGATCATAAAAATACCGAAATTAAGGGGATAAATGTGAAGAATATGTGCATAATCACCTATAGAGTTTGGATTTGTAATAAGGAAAAAGGGACAGGATTTTAGCAATCAATTGTGTATGAGGATCTCCCCCATTTTGTTTCTTTTGTGAAAAGAAAGGACACCTTCAAGATAACTATTGCATGAAAAAGATGAATGCAGATACTGTAGAATTGCCTCTACAGAATATTCATATGGAGAAAAAGGAGTCTATAAAAGAATGGGTCCAGAGGTCTTTCCAAAATAATGCACCTAGTAATCCAATAGTAGATAAAGAAGAGGGTGAGATATTAATAGATAACCTGATAACTGATAAGACCCCACGATAAATGCTTCTAACTGCTTTTATGTCAAAGAAGGCCTGGATCAAGAAGGTCCAAACAGGTCCAAGCCTCATACAGGGATGTAACAAGTGGAGGGTAATTCAGAAGAACAAGAGAATGATCAGAGTCAGGCTCAACATTCTACAGGGATGAAACAAGTGGAGGGGAATGAAGGAGGGTATCAAGAAAATGATTAGAGTCAGATGCAAGATAAAGAAATGGAGATTCAAAATCAAAAGGGGAAAGAAAGTACTTATGCGGAAACTGATATGAGTATGAAGAATGATTCAAACCCTGAAAAGATGATACCTGTGGAACAAAAAAAGCATGCCCAACAATTAAATCAGGTTCTTGATGAAGAATATGGCTTGGATGATGACATCAGTAAGAGTTTTGACAGTCCAGGAAGTGTAATTTCAACCAAAATCCAAGTGTCAGATGTGGATGATGGTTTTACTGTTGTCAAAAGGAAAAATAAAATCAATAGGGGAGTAAGGTATAAGGGCTATGCCTCTGCATCTCACATAATCCTAAGGTCTCACTCAAACTCACCTTCTCTAAACAATTCTAAATGTTAGCAGGACTAATTTGGAATGTTAGAGGGATTTCAAAAAACGGTTCAATTCGAAGATTGAGAAAGCTGAAGAAAATTCATAACCCTCATTTAATCACAGTGTTGGAGCCCAAGCATGAGTTAGTTAAAATTAAATCTTACTACCTAAAATTAGGTTTTGATTATTTTCTCTCAAACCAAAATAGTAAAGATTTGGTTCTTCTTTAAGAATGATATTCAATGGGAAGTTGTTTCTGAAATGACTCAAAGTATCACTATTCAAATCAAGTTAGATGGTATTCCATGTCATATGCTATGTAGCTTCATGTATGCTAGTTCTAATAGGATCGATAGAAGACTTTTGTGGGAGTGTCTTAATGCTACCTGTTTTGATTCTCCATGGTGGGTAGGAGGGGATTTCAATGTAGTTGCTGATATGAAAGAAAAAATAGGAGGAAATGAGGTTTTGATAGGGGCAATGTATGAATTCCTGGAATTCATTGAGGTGAATGGCTTAATTGATATTAGGTATATAGGGTCAAAGTACACTTGGCATAAAAAAGGGATGTTGAGAACAATATTTGGAGCAGGTTAGACAGAATTGTTATGAACAAGGCATGTTTGGATCTTAATACTTACTAGAGTGTTTCTCATCTGAACAAGAGCATGTCAGATCACTCCCCTCTATTCCTAAGAGGAGATCCCCCATCCAAACTAGTCCCTAGAAGTTTTAGATATTTGAATTTTTGGTCTGATAACAAGGAATGTAAGGAAATTATTAAGAATAATTGGCAGGAAGTAACCTGTCCCAACCACATTACAACCATATCTTTGAAACTTAAAGCTATCAGGGGGAATCTGAGAAAATGGAGTAAATTGACTTAGGGGGATATATTTCAAGAGGCTAAAAATGCCGAGGATAATTTATTAAATGCAGAGATTTGTTATGAGAAAAATCCTTCTGATAAGAATAGAGAAGAACTGAGTAGATCTACTGCTATATATAATCAAAATTTAAAAGTAGAGTCTGATTTTTTGAAACAAAAGGCAAATAAAAAATGGGCTGCATATGGAGATAAAAACTCAGCTGACTTCTAGAAAGTTGTGAGGGGTAAACAAAAGATATTGCATATTTAAAAGATTAGAAATATAGATGGGGATTGGGTTGACTCTAAAGAGGAGATTCATTCAGTAGCTATAGATTTTTTTTCCAATAGTTCAAGTCAGAAGAGGTCCAAGAGCCATAGTGTCAAAGTAGCCTCCTAGATGTCATTCCAAAGAATGTTACTGAGGAGATGGACGAAAGACTTGTTCAATGGCCTACTATGGAAGATCTAGAGAATGTAGTGAAGGGTCTTAATACCAAGAGTAGCCCTGGAGTAAATGGGTTTGATTACCAATTCTTCATCACCTATTGGGAGGATATTCAAGACGATCTTTTAAAAGAAATTCATGCTTTTTTTGCTGGTAAGTGCCTCCCAAAAATATGTACCACCACAAAAATTGTTCTAATCCCTAAAGTGGATGACCCTTATTCTTTTAATGATTTTAGTCCTGTAAGTATGCAAAATTTTATTAACAAGATTTTCTCTAGAATCGTAAATGATAGAGTTTCTCATATTCTTCCTTCTATAATTTCTCAAATGCAATCTGGTTTTATTAGAGGAAGGTCTATCATAGAAAATGTCTTGCTTGATGAAGAATGCATGTCTAGGATTCATGTAAAAAAATTTGATGGAAACATTATCCTTAAATTGGATATGACAAAGGTCTATTATCGAGTTTCCCGGTGGTACTTAATTAAAGTAATGAGGAAGATGGGCTTCTGTGAACAGTGGTTGGACCTTGTTTGGAGACTAATTTCAAATTCTCGATTAACTATAATGGTGAACTGGGAAAATGTGGGGTTTTTTCAAGCATCCAGAGGCACAAGGCAAAGGGACACCCTATCCCCAAGCTTATTCATAATTATGGCAGATGTTTTATAAAGGAATTTGCAAAATTTAGTTATGCAATAAGGGTATATTTGCCTACGAGGAGTCCCAAATTTAACCATCTAGCATTAACTGATGATCTGATTCTTTTTAGATCTAGAATGAAGAAATAAGTGAAGAATATTATGGATGTGTTAATCTCCTATGAGATAGAATTATGACAATTGATCAATAGACTTAAAAGCTATATGGAAGTCTCTAACAAGATCACTCCCAGGTCATTAACTTTTTTGAAATAGTGTACTGGTATGCAGATTAGAAATGGCCATGTTACTTATCTTGGGTGTCCTCTATATAGCGATAGAAAAAGAATGGTTTACTTTGAACCCATGGCAAAAAAGGTGAGATAAAAATTAAATGGGTGGAAAGCTAAATGTCTGTCAATAGGAGGGAAAATTGTTCTCTTTAAATTAGTGCTTGTGTCTGTGCCTATTTATATGCTATCATCTCTATCTCCTTCTAAGTCTATTTTCAATATATTAAATGTCCTAATGGAAAAAAAAATTAGGGCTCAAGCTATGGGGAAGAAAGGCATCATAGGTAGTGGAATTTGATTACAAGGCTTGTTCAAGAAGTTGGCTTAGGGGTCAGAAATTTAGATGATATTGCTAAATCTTTGAGTATGAAGCTATGGTGGAATTTTAAATCAAAAGACACTATGTGGTCTCAATTTATGAAGGAAACCTACTGTAGGAAATATCACCCAAATTCTGCCCCAATTAGAAGTGGTGCTCACACATGGAATATGATGTGCTCTGTGAGAGACACATCTTAAGATAATATGATATGGGATATTAGGAAAGGAGATATCAGTATCTATAAGGATAACTGGGATATCGTTGAATGAAAAGACCTTCATATTGGAGAGTACAAAGCTATTAATCATTTCTGGAATCCAAATTCTCAATGGGATAAGGAAAAAGTGGAGTTTCATTTCCTTCCAAACATAACAGCCAAGATCAATCTAGATCAGAAGATCAGACCTGACATTTAAGATAGAGTGATATGGAAGACAAATTCAAATGGAGTTTTCTCTATTACTTCAGCTTGGGAGGCTTGCAGATTAAGTAATTATCAACAAATCAGTTCAAAATTCATTTGTCAAAATGTAATCCCCATAAACAATTTAGTCCTCATGTGGAAAATGTTCAACAATTTCCTTACAACAGATGATAAAGTCATATCTATTGGAATCAAAGGTCCATCTAAATATCAATGTTGTGCAAATTCAGTAGAGGAGACTATTGATCATATTTTTGAAGGAGGGGAATTACCAAATCAAGTTTGGAATAATATCACTGTGACAACCCGTAATCCGAAATAAGGAGTGGCCAGCCCGATTCTCTAATATAACAGGAATCATGGATGGAATCATTCTCAGCATCGTAACAATATAATGAGTATACGGGATAACCAATCAATATTTCAGAAAATGGGTTGCCAAAAATTTTGTTTTATAATTTAAAGAAAGCATTTTTAAACAACCCAATTGAAAAAGAAAGTGGAAACCCCAAAAGATATTATATTACAACAACAAGAAGTATACAATATGGGGACCGAATATGCTGTCGGTCAACAGGTACATATAATGTATAACAAGTTCATTAAGTTACATATAACATCCATTAGGCAGTTACAAAAGTTGGGCCACACGCCCGAGTAAAAGACCCGATCATAACTAGAATGCAAAAATGAGATCCTCTATACAAAGCATCCCGTAATATCAGCAAAATATCACGGCTCCCCAAAAATCACAGAAATGCGAAAGTCAGTACGGGCATCCTTGTGGCGAAGCACCTGAGCGGATACAAGATTCATGCACAACAAGCAATATGAACGGGCCAGGGCCCGATTTTATATGATCACCAGATGAATAAAAAGTACAACAGTTATGAACAGTTAATCATGAATGATAATGATGATATTCTAACATGTTAACCTCATATAATAAACTAAGACAATTTAAATGATTATAAATTTAATTCAGTTATACCAGAGGATATGAATATACATCATTAATTAAAAACCATTATCAATTTCCACCTTTTCATTTCATCTTTCCATTCCTTATTAGGAATATAATCACAATTTTATGCTCTTTATGGCATTTGTCAACCATCAAGTCCCACTTGATTTAGAATAGTTATATTCTTATGCATATAACGATTCTAAGATCGTCCCTCCGGGTTTCCCCACTGGACGCGCCCCTAAATGACTATCATCTTCCAGGTCCTATCAAACAAGACAACCTGGGCACCTAACGCACGTCGGGAAGTGGCCATATGCCTGTGGGAGAGTCATGGCCACACCCTGAATTACCTCACCAGCGTAGTAAACATATAATAACCATCACATGGCAGAGGACTATAGTCTCCCTGCGTTAATTGGTCAGGGGACATCACCTCAAGCGCGAACTTCCCTTAGGATAGTATTTAGAGAGGTGTGTTTAAGTAAATTATCCTTTACCATATCATGATTAAGTAAATTATCATTTACCATCGTCATTGCTATTTTCATTTCATCTTCATTCCCATTATCCATGTGCGTGATTCATTTTTATCCGAATCGATTATCCTTTAATATAATCATATTATATTCCGGAGCCATTCGTAATTCATTATATCATTACCACCTCAAAGAGTGAATAACTCTCAATTCATTTTCCCAACATGCTAGGCTGTCATTATAATCCCACTATGAGTATCATACCTCAAATGAACCTCTAAAGTCTCCAAATACGACCTTGCAACTTCTAGACCCCTAATAATTTATCCAGGAAAATAAATACCCTAACCTTAATTAGTATACCCCCGAAATAACCCCCACATAAACCATTACTAATCTAGGGTAGTAAACCAACTCATCTAGAACTCTAGGACTCTAAGTTGACTTCATACAAGAAGGTTCCTAGGCCCTAAACCTAAAGAAAATGAATTAGAATTGAGTTATAAAAGTAACTCAAAAGCAGCAGGAAAACGAATCGATTCGCCTTAGCGAATCAGTTCGGACAAGGAAATCTGGGATTCTGTAAACTACCGAATCGATTCGGCCTGGCCAAATCGATTCGGTCCAAGAAGTCCTGGAAACTGACCCTATGCGAATCGATTCGCCCCCTGCGAATTTTGCCAAGTTTGGCTATGGAGTCTTGGACTCCTAAATTCCCCCAACTCAAATCCATTCAAACCAAGGTCATTTATTAAACTAATACATCATAATTGCATCTAACTACCATCATTTACATCAACGGACACCCAAATCATCCTTTAAGGATTGAAAACCCATAAATCCATAAAAACCCTAACATTGATAAACCATAACTAATACACAACTATCAATACTAATTATTCATCTTAAATCACATAGTAGCAACTAGAAAACTTGCCTTAGGCTTGCAAATTCAGATTTCTTTGTTGTAGAGGAAATCCCAAACTTCAATCTCCAAAGTTCTATTCTTCTCTCTTTCTCTCTAGGTTTAGTAATACACAAATACGAAATGAAAATGAGATGCAAGACTAAAATCGTGGCTTAAGTCTAAATTCCAAACTTAAATGGTTAATACCACATTAAAATGACATGCAACTACACATTTATGTTAAAACCAGTCAAAAATTCCCAAAACATAAAAATACAATATGGCACTCATATTGACTATCTCGCACGTTCCGGGACCAACTGCGTCCTCCAAATTATCATTTGGAAATTTTATAACTCATTTCAAGTTCCGGTTTCATTTAAACCATAAATGTCATTTAATGCACATGACACTATAAAATACAACATGATGATATTTACTTACACATACAGTAAATATACAACAATTCAGTAATTACTAACTTCTAACTCATTCAATTAATATTTACTCCATTTCTCAACATTGTATATAATTACGCCATGCAGTAAATTAATATAAAATCAGTCCTTAAAAGCGAGGCTTGTTACATACTCCCCCCCTTATGAGGGAATTTTGCCCCCAAAATTCAAGCATACCTTGAAAGAAGAGATGCGGATACTTTTCCCTCATATAATCCTCACGTTACCAAGTCGATTCCTTGGCATTGTGATGACTCCATTGGACTCGCACCAAGGGCGCCACTCGAGACCTCAACCTACGCTCCCCACGCTCTAGGATAGCAACTGGTTGTTCTTCATATGAAATGTCAGGTTGCAAATCGATATCTTCAAAAGGAATATGCCAAAGGGCACCTTCACACCTCTTATACCACTTCAAAGAGGAAACATGGAACACATCATGGATTTGTTGTAAAGGCTCCGGTAAGGTAAGTTGATACGCTACTGAACCTACATTGGCAATAATAGGAAAAGGTCCAACATAACGCGGCGCAAGCTTTCCTTTCTGAATCGCTTTATGCCTTTCATTGGTGACACCCAAACCAAGACTTGATCTCCAACTTCCAACTCAACGTGCCTTCTACCAGCATTGGCATAGCTCTTTTGTCGATCTTCAGCTATCCGAATGTGATTCCGGATAAGTTCAATCTTGGAAGAAGTATCCTGGATCATTTCATGTCCAAGAAACTTATTATCTCCCACCTCCAACCAACAAGTGGGTGATCTACAAGGTCTACCATATAAAGCTTCATAGGGACCTGTAATACCCCATATTTTTATGCCTTTTAATTTTGGGGATTTATTAAATTTAATTAGAGATATTAAATTAATATTAATCCGAAAAATCATTTAAATACTTACTAGCGTGATGAGAGTTAGTAATTATTCTTGTTATAAGTTAATTTATGGGTAAAGTAAGTGGTGTAATTATGATTAGTAAAATTATCACGAGAATCTAATTTGATAATTTTGGAAATTTATCGGGACGCGCTTGTGTCGTGTCGGGATTAAATTCGGACTATTAAAAGTAAATAAATTATAAGTAAATAAATTATAAGTCACCCGTATGGTCATTTTGAGTGCGTCAATGTGTCCGGAAGGGTCGAGATAGTCAAAATAATGTAGCCGGGGGTTTGGTTTGGGTCTCGGGGCATTTTTAGGCCTAATTAACACCCCGGGAGGGTGTTTTGGACATTTTACATTTTTGGGCATGAAAACAAACGAAAATTCTAAGGGTATATCAGATGACAAGAGTCATCTTCTAGGGTTAGAAACACCATAAACCAAAGACGGCTATAGGAGAGGAAGATGAGAGGCGTCCCAAGGAGTTTTAGTCCAAGAACTCCGCCGTTTGCACCGTCGTCGCTGCCAAACAATAGATCGTGCAATGAGGATCACAACCACACAAATCTCTCCACAAAATTTGAACCAAGAATTCTTAGGCAAGTATCTATCTTGCTCTATTTCAGTTAATTCTCCAATAATATTAGCCTAGGATTGATTAGGACTAGTTTTTGTGAAAGAAAAACCCTTTTTGGAGATTTAATTTCGCATGTTGCATGAGTAATAGATATATTCTGGAAACCCAATTCATATGTAGGGATTAAACCACAAAATTACAGTAAATAAAGAGTATGAAATCTGTTAAAAGAATGGGAAGAAACTAAACAAAATAAATATTAGGGTTCTTGATATTTTTATGGATTATGCTCTTTTAATTCGTTATTCATGGTGAAAATCCGCATGCTTGACGTAGGAAATCACTTATTTGAGGTTATAATACGTGTAGTATAAATTATTTGGAGTTTGGTAGTCAAAGATATCATTTTGGATGAATTTGGAAGTGGAAACCCGTAACTGGAAATTCTGTAGATTTGCCATACCTGCTTGATCGATCGACCCTAGAGCATCGATCGATCGATGATTCGATCAACCCCTCCTGTATAACTCATATTCCCTTTTTAATAGGTCGTTCCAACTTAAATGATTAAACATTCTTTGATATTAACGTTAGAACATTTTGGAATATAAAGAAGACCAGTAGGACTTTAGAAATATATGGAACCGTTGAGTTAAGACGAGATTAACATTTCACGGGGGTGTTTTACAAATAAGGGACAATGGGAACATGTGAAAAAAGGTAATACTCGTAAGGAAGTTACGTTGTAAAATGAATAAGTACCTACTAAGATTACACTTGGGAAGATAGGAATTCACGAGTGTTAAGTAGTAACTTGGAATAATCCCACAAATTAGAATAGGAGACAAACCGTTATACGTGATAACTAAATAATGAGTAATAAGGATAAATATCATAATTATGGGTCGGGAGTGTACCTAAATTTGATATGGTAATAGTAGTATACATATATGACTGTTTTTATGCATATACTATATACGTGTAAAAATCATGTCCGCGCTACTTGCTATCCCTGAGGTAACCGCGCTGGGACAGTCTTATCTCGATGGGACCTTTATGGGGGATATTGACTCGTACCCTAGAAGATATGAATCCTTGGTACAGGCTATCAGATCGATAGTCAGACAGTCCTAAGAGACGTGAGGGTATGTTCTTACTTCTTAGTGACTTGGAACTATGCTTCGCCTCAATTTGTATGTGTTTTATGTTAATACAGTTCGAGAGTGATTCCGAACTAGTATTTCCCTTAGTATGAATGATACGGGGACTGGAGAGCAGAGTGTGCCTGCACCATAAATTTTATGTGGGTTGCTGATTAGAATATATATGTCATATGAGTATTTAATATATATATATATATATATATATATATATATATATATATATAAATCTGGAATTTGGGAACTACCTACTGTGACTATGGTATGTAAGAAAAGAATAATTATTTCAACTTGGGAATAAGTGTTTGAAAAGTACGATATATTACTCAAAAACTTAATTATCAGATAAGGCTATTTGAGAACTTTGTTGTTAAATAAAATTAACTTCTTAAACATTTGAAATTGTCGATTTGAAACCTTACGAGTATCTTAAAATGAGATAAGTTAAACTGTTGGGAAGATTAGTGCGATAGGTGTGCACATTGCAAGAGAGGTGAGAATTTCTCAAGGGAGTGTCGCACTATTATATTGGTTGCATTAGCCGGTAAGCATTTTAAATACTTTCTAAACTAATTTTGAATTATTTTACAATCGGGCTCTGACCCGTTTTCTATTTTCTCTTCTCTCTTGTATATATGTATATATTACAGGTGCCCAGCCATAGGGGCGTCTTGCATAGGATCCTTTGAAAGGAACGCGCTGCAGCTTATGTGGGAGTTGCAGGCCTCTTGCTTAGACGACCTCATTTTTTATTTCACTTGTAGCACTATTTTATCCAGTTGGGCATGTGTCGCCCTTTTCCATTATTCATTTGTTTTATCAGAGATTGTGATTCGTTTATTTCCAGTATTTACACCTTGGGATTTATTACTGTCGGTATGTTTTTCCTTTAAGTTTTAATGTTGAAATCAATTAGTTAGATGTTTAATTATTTGGATTGTTTGTTCCAGTATAGTTGTTGGGTGATTCTTAATTTATGAATTATGTAAAGTTTTAAATATTGGTTTTTAAATTAAATTTGAAAATTGTTGTCTTAAAAATAGTTTTGTCACTTAGCTTAATTAATTAGGGTGTTTAATTGGAAATATTATCTTTTCGACAGTGATGCTAAGAATGAACCAACCGTTCACCTTGATTATAATTTAATAAAGGACTGATCACCCGGTATTTAATTAGGCGGGGTGTCACAGGTGGTATCAGAGCATCAGGTTCTAGTGTCCTTAGGATCTGTACGGCTTATTTCGCTTTCAGCTTAGCGTTCTTGCTATGGAGCCCTATTTTAGGATTGTTGTATTCTTGCTTTTACGATTACGTCTTCAGCTATTTGAGATTTGACAATAACTATGGACTAATAAATTTCTTTACATTTTAGATGCCTCCGAGACGCGCAGCTAAGGATAGGCATGCCCAAGCCGAGCAGCCAGTAGCTCCGGATCAGGGAACAATGAATACAACCGAGGTAGCCGCTATCGTTGTCCAGGCGGTGAATGCCGCGCTAGCGGTAGTGAAGCAGGCTCCACCCTAGGTTCAGGCAGTGGCTCCAGTACCAACACAGATTCCATCTGCATGGGAGCGAGTTAAGGATGCCTTCCAGAAGGTGCATTACCCAGAGTTTGCGGCAGTTTGGATATTATTGTGGCTAGCCAATGGAAGAAAGATATCCAGAGGCATCTGCGCATGTACGAGTGCACGGACGTGCAGAAATAGGTGTTGGCTTCCTTTAAGCTAGTGGGTGGCGCTTTGCATTAGTGGGAATCCACTACCACCTTGGAGGAGAGGGATACTATTACTATTTAGTCATTTTGGGCGCGGTTTGACAACAAATACTTTCCATCCGCCCTGCAGACTGAGATGAGGAGGAAGTTACTGAGTCTGAAGCAGGAGAATTCGACTGTTGCTGAGTATGAAGAGGAGTTCACAAGACTTCTCACTATAGTGCCAGATGAGGCACCCACCGAGGGAAAGAAGATTCTGTTATTTGTGGACGGGTTGGCTTGGAGGATCCATCAGCACCTCATAGGCAACCTGTCACTGAGTACCTATACAAACGTACTCAATGCTGCTTTCTTACACTGCCAGGATCATCGCTTCCATCTACAGGGAAGCAAGCGAGCAAGAGAGTCCGGATAGCAGGGCAGGACAGGGGGTAGTGGTTCTAGTGGAGCACCGACATCTCAGGGGCAGACTCGTCAGTATGAGCAGAGTTCCCATCAGGGGACCCTACCAAGTGGTTCCGATCAGGTGATTCCAGGCAGGGATTTGGGGGATTTAGGCCGGGTCAGGAGGGCCAGCCTAATCAGCAAGGCCAACTTCGTCAGCCGCAGGCTCAGCAGCAGGGCCATTAGGGCCAACAGCATTTTCAACAGGGCCAGCATGGCCAATGGCGGGGTGGTAACGGCCAGCAGGTCTGTAATCAGCAGGGATAGAGGGGAGGAAATTTCAGGGGCCGATGCTTTGGATGTGGTAAAAATGGACACAGGCGGTAGGATTGTCTAGATGGTGATAGGGCCCCACAGTAGCAGGGTGCCCGTAATGAGCCACAGAGGCCACTTTTTCCAATCGCCCTCCTAGCACCAGCTCAAGTACCAGCCCTTCCAGTCGCTCTAGTGCAGCAAGGGAAGTTACAGTACGGACGTATCTATAACGTCCACCAGGCAGCAGTTCCACAGGCGCCACCCACGATTGAGGGTATATTTCCTATCCATGGTACTATGGGTCGAGTTTTATTTGATACTGGGGCGACACACTGTTTTATAGCTACCCATTTTGCAAAGGCCTTAGGGTTATTAGCCACAGCAGATAGCACTGTAACATGTGTAGACTCACCACTAGGAAATGGATCGTTAGTTTTCTTTATATGCCGGGGTGTGGGAGTAGATATTGGTAGCTTGGTATTACCAGTAGACATATTAGTCTTAGATATGCATGAGCATGACGTCATTATTGGTATGGATTGGCTCGCAACATACAGAGACATGATAGATTGTTTCGGTGGGAGTATTGTCTTTTCCATTCCGGGGAAAGAGATGTTTGTAGTGGTGATGCCTCGCCCAGAGGGAGGCTCCACCGCTCATTTGTATTACATAGAGGAGGATACCTCTAAGGAGGTCATGATTCCCTTAAATTCGATCCTAATTGTTCGTGAGTATTATAATGTATTTCAGGAGATACCTGGCCTACCCCCAGTCAAGAGATAGATATTATCATAGATTTATTACCAGATACTCGACCAATAGCACGCGCTCCATACCGTATGGCTCCGGCGGAGATGCAAGAGTTACGAGATCAGATAGAGCAACTGTTAGGTCAGGGCTTCATTCGCAGGAGTACCTCACCTTGGAGTGCTCCAGTTTTGTTTGTGAAAAAGAGAGATAGTTAACTAAGGCTATGTGTGGACTACCGGGAGCTGAACAAGGTCACGATACGGAACAAATATACGTTGCCTCGAATCGATGATCTGTTCGACGAACTGAGGGGAGAAACTTTCTTTTCAAAGATAGATCTGAGGTCAGGATACCATCAGCTACGTATTAGGGAGCTGGATGTTTCGAAGACTGCTTTCTTGATGAGATATGGGTCCTATGAGTTCAGAGTAATGCCATTTGGACTCATAAATGCTTCGGCCGTATTTATAGACTTGATGAACCGAGTGTTCAGAGAGTTCTTGGATCAGTTTGTCGTCGTCTTCATAGATGACATCCTGATATATTCACACTCGGAGGAAGAGCATGCCGAGCACTTGAGGCAGGTTATTCAGACTCTACAAGAACACCAGTTGTATGCTAAGTACGAGAAATGCGTGTTCTGGTTACGGGAAGTGCAGTTCTTGGGACATGTTGTTTCTGAAAGGGGGATAGCAGTTGACCCGAGTAAAGTGTCAGCGGTGAGAGAGTGGGGACAACCCATGACACTGACGGAAGTACGTAGTTTCTTGGGATTAGTCAGATACTATAGGAGATTCATTCGAGGGTTCTCTAAAATAGCGGGTCCATTGACGAAACTGACTCGCAGGGGGGTACCATACGTTTGGCATGATCCTTATCAATTGGCTTTCGACGAGAAGAAAAACAAGCTTACTTCAGCACCGGTCCTTGCTTTACCTATGCCGAGCGTGGAGTATCTCGTTTACACCGACGCCTCTTTACGGGGACTTAGGGGAGTACTTCAGCAGGAGGAGAAGGCTATAGCTTTTGCCTCCCACAAGCTTAAGCCGCATGAGAAGAACTACCCCACCCATGACCTAGAGTTAACAGCGAGTGTCTTTGCATGGAGGATATGTAGACACTACTTATTGGGGGAGAAATTTCGCTTGTTCACAGACCACGAGTCACTGCAGTACCTGTTCACTCAGCAAGAGCTAAATATGCGTCAGCGCAGGTGGTTAGAGTTTGTGAAGGACTATGAGTTCGACATACAGTACCATCCGGGGAAGGCCAACGTAGTTGCTGATGCGTTGAGCCATAGACCAGTAGGCGATGTAGCGGATGTCTGGAAAGAAAATTGGAAAGAGTTGGGTCACCAGGACGCATTAGCCCGTTCATTCATATCTGTCATGACAGTGACACCCAAGATTGTTACGAGGGTAGTACAGGCACAGACATTAGATCCATTTTGCCCAGGAGCAGATTGTACGACTTTTGGCTGAGGGTGTTGCGTCCTATTCTATTAGTTACGATGGAGGTTTGAGGTTTAATGGGACATTGGTGGTTCTTGAAGGAGCAGACTTATGTCATGCAGTGATGATCCAGCCTCACGGATCCCGATTTGCGGTGCACCCTGGGGGAGACAAGATGTACCAGGATATGAGGCGATAATACTGGTGGAGTGGGATAAAAAAGGACATTACTGAGTTTGTGTCCAAGTATTCTACCTGCCAGCTGGTCAAGGTGGACCACCAAAAATCTTCGGGGTTGCTTCAGCCATTGTAAATACCCGCATGGAAGTGGGAGAGTATTTCCATGGATTTTATTACTGGGTTGCCAACATCACAGCGGGGCCATGACTCCATCTGGGTGATTGTGGAACGTTTGACCAAGGTTCTCATTTTCTGCCGGTGCGGACAGACTATACCACGGGTCAGTATGCTCAGTTGTTCATTGCTGATATTGTCAGATTACATGGGGTTCCCCTGAATATTATGTCAGATAGAGACAAGATTTTCGTGTCGCGTTTCTGGGAGAGCTTTCAGGAGGCCATGGGTACAGAGTTGAGATTGAGTTCATCTTATCACCTGTAGTCAGATGCACAAACAGAGCGTACCAATCAGATGTTAGAGGATATGCTACGCATATGTGTCCTTGATTTTTGAGGAGGATGGGAGCCACATCTTCCACTGGTAGAGTTCTCTTATAATAACTCTTATCAGTGCACGATTGGCATGGCTCCATTTGAGGCTTTGTATGGCAGGCCTTGTCGTTCCCCAACGTGTTGGCTAGAGGTGGGGGATAACAAGTTACTCAGACCAGAGGTGATTCAGGAAACCTCCTCTAGGATTGAGATTATCAAGAATCTCATTCGTGTAGCCCAGGACAGGCAGAAAAGCTATGCCGATGCAAAATGGTTCTTTCGAGAGTTTAATGTGTGGGACCAAGTATTACTATGTGTATATCCTATGAAAGGAGTGATGAGGTTCGGGAAGAAAGGGAAATTGGCCTCGAGGTACGTGGGACCATTTCCCATTATCGAGAGGATTGAGTTGGTAGCATACAGATTGGGACTGCCAAAGAATTTACATCGCATTCACGATGTATTCCATATCTCGTCGTTGAGACGATACCTTCAGGATGACATGGCCCACACCCATATCGAGATTGAGGAGATTGACTTATAGCCCGATAGCTCTTACGAGGAGAGTCCCGTGGCTATCCTAGACCATAGCAAAAGGCGATTGAGGTCAAAAGTAGTTCCACTTGTAAGGGTCCAGTGGGAGCATCATAATGTGGAGGAATCCACTTGGGAGCATGAGGCGGACATGCATGAGAAATATCTAGAGTTATTCTTACCAGGTGCACCTTATTTTTTAAAATTTCGGGACAAAATTCTATTATTAGAGGGGAAGTATGTAATACCCCGTATTTTTATGCCTTATAATTTTTGGGATTTATTAAATTTAATTAGAGATATTAAATTAATATTAATCCGAAAAATTATTTAAATACTTACTAGCGTGATGAAAGTTAGTAATTATTTTTGTTATAAGTTACTTTATGGTTAAAGTAAGTGGTGTAATTATGATTAGTAAAAATATCACAAGAATCTAATTTGATAATTTTGGAAATTTATCGGGATACGCTTATGGCGTGTCGGGATTAAATTCGAACTATTAAAAGTAAATAAATTATAAGTCACCCATATGGTCATTTTGATTGCGTCAATGTGTCCGGAAGGGTCGAGATAGTCAAAATAATGTACCCGGGGGTTTAGTTTGGGTCTCGGGGAATTTTTAGGCCTAATTAACACCCCGGGAGGGCGTTTTGGAAATTTTACATTTTTGGTCATGAAAACCAACGAAAATTCTAAGGTTATATCAGATGACAAGAGTCATCTTATAGGGTTAGAATCACCATAAACCAAAGACGGCTATAGGAGAGGAAGAGGAGAGGCTTCCCAAGGAGTTTTAAGCTAAGAACACCACCGTTTGCACCGCCATCACCGCCCAACGATAGATCGTGCAATGAGGATCACAACCACACAAATCTCTCCACAAAATTTGAACCAAGAATTCTCAGGCAAGTATCTATCTTGCTCTATTTCAGTTAATGCTCCAATAATATTAGCCTATGATTGATTAGGATTAGTTTTTGTGAAAGAAAAACCCATTTTGGAGATTTAAATTCACATGTTGTATAAGTAATAGATATATTCCGGAAGCCCATTTCATATGTAGGGATTGAACCACGAAATTACAATAAATAAAGAGTATAAAATCTGGTAAAAGAATGGGAAGAAAGTAAACAAAAGAAATATTAGGGTTCTTGATATTTTGATGGATTATGCTTTTTTAATTCGTTATTCATGGTGAAAATCCGCATGCTTGACATAGGAAATCACTTGGTTGAGGTTATAATACATGTAGTATAAATTATTTGGAGTTTGGTAGTCAAAGATATCGTTTTGGATGAATTTGGAAGAGGAAACCCGCAACTGGAAATTCTGCAGATTTGACATACCTGTTTGATCAATCGATTGACCCTAGAGCATCGATCGATCGATGATTCGATCGATCGAGCACCTGCCATCGATCGATCGACCCCTCCTGTATAACTCATATTCCCTTTTTAATATGTCGTTCCAACTTAAATGATTAGACATTCTTGGATATTAACGTTAGAACATTTTGGAATATAAAGAAGACCAGTAGGACTTTAGAAAGATATGGAACCGTTGAGGTAAGATGAGATTAAAATTTCAGGGGGGTGTTTTACAAATAAGGGACAATGGGGAAATGTGGAAAAGGGTAATACTCGTAAGGAAGTTACGTTGTAAAATGAATAACTACCTACTGAAATTACACTTTGGAAGATAGGGATTCACGAGTGTTATGTAGTAAGTTGGAATAATCCCACAAATTAGAACAAGAGACAAACCGTTATACGTGATAACTAAATAATGAGTAATAAGGATAAATATCATAATTATGGGTCGGGAGTGTACCTAAATTTGATATGGTAGTAGTAGTATACATATATGATTGTGTTTATGCATATACTATATACGTGTAAAAATTATGGCCGCGCTACTTGCTATCCCTGAGGTTACTGCGCTGGGACAGTCTTATCTCGATGGGACCTTTATGGGGGATATTGACTCCTACCCTAGAAGATAGGATTCCTTGGTACAGGCTATCAGATCGATAGTCAGACGGTCCTAAGAGACTTGAGGGTATGTACTGACCTCTTAGTGACTTAGAACTATGCTTCGCCTCAATTTGTATGTGTTTTATGTTAATACAGTTCGAGAGTGATTCCGAACTAGTATTTCCCTTAGTACGAGTGATACGGGGACTGGATAGCAAAGTATGCCCACACCATAAATTTTATGTGGGGTGCTGATTAGAATATATATATTATATGAGTATTTAATATATATATATTTAAATCTGGAATTTGGGAACTACCTACTGTGACTATGGTATGTAAGAAAAGAATAATTATTTCAACTTGGTAATAAGTGTTTGAAAAGTACAATATATTCTTGAGAAACTTAGTTATCAGATAAGGCTTATGTGAGAACTTTGCTGTTAAATAAAATTAGCCTCTTAAACATTTAAAATTATCGGTTTGAAACCTTACGAGTAACTTAAGATGAGATAAGTTAAATTGTTGGGATGATTAGTGCGATAGGTGTGCACATTAGAAGAGAGGTGAGAATTTCTCAAGGGAGTGCCGCACTAATATGTTGGTTGCATTAGCCGGTAAGCATTTTAAATACTTTCTAAACTAATTTTGAATTATTTTACAATCGGGCTCTGACCCGTTTTCTATTTTCTCTTCTCTCTTGTATATATGTATATATTACAGGTGCCCAGCCATAGGGGCTCCTTGCGTAGGATCCTTTGGAAGGAATGCGCTGCATCTTAGGTCGTAGTTGCAGGCCTCTTGCTTAGACGACCTCATTTTTTATTCCACTTGTAGAACTATTTTATCCAGTTGGGCATGTGTCGCCCTTTTCCATTATTCAGTTGTTTTATCAGAGATTGTGATTCGTTTATTTACAGTATTTACACTTTGGGATTTATTGTTGTCGGGATGCTTTTCCTTTAAGTTTTAATGTTGAAATCAATTAGTTGGATGTTTAATTATTTGGATTGTTTGTTCCAGTATAGTTGTTGGGTGATTCTTAATTTATGAATTATGTAAAGTTTTAAATATTGGTTTTTAAATTAAATTTGAAAATTGATGTCTTAAAAATGGTTTTGTCACTTAGCTTAATTAATTAGGGTGGTTAATTAGAAATATTATCTTTGTGACAGTGATGCTAAGAATGAACCAACCGTTCACCTTGATTATAATTTAATAAAGGACTGATCACCCGGTATTTAATTAGGCGGGGTGTCACAGGCGCCATCCCAATAGTAAATTGTACAAATTATTATAAGCAAATTCTACCAAAGGGAGATATTGTTCCCAACCGCCTTAGAAATCAAGCATACACATTCGGAGCATATCCTCCACATTTGGTTGACTCTTTCTCTCTGCCCATCTGTTTGAGGATGATAAGAAGTTCTCAATTTCAATTCGGTTCCCATAGCCTCTTGGAAACTTTGCCAAAAGATGGAAACAAAAATCTTATTTCGGTCGAAAACTATATTTAAGGGCATCCCATGGAGTCTAACAACCTCCGCGATGAACAACTGGGCATAGCGAGCAGTATTATAATATGTGCGCACGAGTAGGAAGTGTGCCAACTTAGTCAAGCGGTCGACAATCACACAGATAGAATCATGACCACTCTGTGAACTTGGTAAGACCGTAATAAAGTCCATTGATATACTCTCCCACTTCCACTCTGAAATCTCCAGCGGTTGCAATAAACCTGTCAGTCGCTGATGATCTATCTTGACCAATTAACAAGTAGTACATTGGGATACAAACTCAGAAATATCCCGCTTCATGCCTGGCCATCAATACTGACAGCGCATGTCTTGATACATCTTGTCCCCACCAGGATGTACTGAAAATTTAGACCCATGAGATTCTGCCATCACGGCCCTTCTCAAATCCCCTTCATCCGGAACGATGAGTCTCTCGTGATAACGTAATCCACCCTCCGAGCTTATCGAGTGGGATTCCACTCCCTCAGACAACAATTTGCGTATATGGTCCTGACAACCTTTATCCATTCCTTGAGATTCTATAACCTTTGCCACAATGGTAGGTGTAACGGTCATCACTGACATGAACGCCCTAACAACCGCATCCTCCTGACTAAGATCCTTCCATTTGGCCTTCCATACCTCCGCTAACTCCCCCTCTGGTTTTCTACTCAAAGCATTTGCTACCACATTTGCTTTACCCGGGAGATAGTGGATGTCAAATTGATAATCATTCACAAACTCTAGCCATTGGCGTTGTTGCATATTTAAATCCTTTAGTGAAAATAAATACTGCAACGATTTATGGTCCGTGAAAAGACTAAATTTCTCCCCTAGGAGATAATGCCTCCAAATCTACAAGGCAAAGACAACCGCTATAAGTTCCAAGTCATGCACCGAATAATTCTTTTCATGAGGCTTAAACTTGCGAGAAGCATAAGCAATATCCTGTCGCTCTTGTTGAAGTACACCTCCCAAACCTTGTAGAGATGCATCGGTAAAGACTAAATATTCCAATCCCAGCTTTGGTAACGCAAGGACTGGAGCAGAAGTCAATCTCTCCTTCAGCTCATCGAAAGCAGACTGACAAGAATTATCCCACAAAAACCTCACCCCTTTCCGGGTCAAGTTTACCAATGGACTAGCAATTTTGGAGAAACCCTTGATAAACCAGCGGTAATAACCCTCCAAACCCGAAAAACTAAGAATTTCGGTAGGTGTCGTGGGCTGACCCCACTCCTTCACCGCAACCACTTTGCTTGGGTCCACTAAAATACCCTGAGATGACACAATATGGCCAAAAAACTGAACTTTATGTAACCAAAAGCCACACTTCTCGAACTTGGCATACAATTAGTGACC
This sequence comes from Sambucus nigra, assembly GCA_949130495.1. Lineage (NCBI taxonomy): Eukaryota > Viridiplantae > Streptophyta > Magnoliopsida > Dipsacales > Adoxaceae > Sambucus > Sambucus nigra. The sequence goes on along the minus strand of OX422212.1, from coordinate 626,805,186 downwards.
CCTCAATCTTTGCAGGACCAATCACAAATGAGTAGCATGGCCAGATTCGGTCTGAGAATACACTAGAATATCATCAATGAACACGATGACAAACTGATCGAGGAAGTCCTGAAATACCCTATTCACGACGTCCATAAACACGGCGAGGGCGTTGGTTAGTCTGAAAGGCATAACCAAAAATTCATAGGACCCATATCTCGTTAGGAAAGCAGTTTTGGACACATCTTGCTCATGTATCCGCAACTGGTGATACCCCATTATCAAATTGATCTTAGAGAAGTATGACTCTCCTCTAAGTTAATCAAACAAATCATCAATCCGAGGCAAAGGGTATTTGTTCCGGATGGTGACTTTATTCAATTCTTTATAGTTAACACATAATCGGGTAGAACCGTCCCTTTTCTTCACAAACAACACCGGAGCACCCCACGATGAAGTGCTACACCTAATAAACCCTTTCTTTAGTAATTTTTGAATTTGGTCCATTAGCTCCCTCATCTTAATAGGAGCCATACGATATGGACCTCTCGCGATCCGTCGAGTTCCCGGCGCTAAGTCAATCATAAACTCAATCTCCCTACTAGGAGGCAAACGCGGTATTTCTCGAAAAACATCTTCAAAGTCTCTAACAACCGGAATAGAATCTAGGGAAACAACTACATCCCGAGAAGTCTCATCCGCAATACAATAAAAGTAAGTGCTAGTACCTCCTTCTAAGCGAGGCATAACCACTAAAAACATTTCTTGCCCCCGAATGTCAAACACTATACTCTTCCCATAGCAATTTACTATCGCATGATACTTCACTAGCCAATCGATACCCAAAATCGCATCATACCCGACCATATCAAGGATGAGAAAATCGGCCTCAAAGCACAAATTACAAAGAGTTATTCCTATTTGTTTACAAACAAAGAAAATGAGTGAACCATCACCCATAGAAGACTCAACACTACTGAAGATACTCTATGCAGATTTTATCAACTCTGTAGACTGAGCAAAACTTCTAGAAATAAATGAGTGTGTCGCACCCGTATCAAATAGTACCCGACCTATATGCCCTTGAATGAGAAACTTAACCTCAATCGTTGGCGGTGCTGGAGGGGCCGGGGGAAGCATAGCCTCCTGAATGTGATAAACTCGTCCATATTGTAGTTGTCCCTGCTGTGGAGGAACAATCGGATTAGGTACCAGTGGCGGAAACTGAACATGTGGCTACTGTGGAGCCCTAAGAAGTTGTCCCCTAATCAACTTAGGACACTCCTTCTTGTAATGACCCGCCTCCCCACATTGGAAGCACCGTCCTGTCATATTCTCCGGAACTCGGCCCTGGTTATTTCTAAAGTGGGTAATACCTTGGCCCGGATGGCCCCTACCTCCGTGTCAACCCCCACCTGTATGTTGTTACGGGGCACCCTGACCGTGCCTATTGTTGTTGCCACTCACATTAGACCCACTAAAACGTTGATGCTTAGACAAATCCCCCTGCTGGGGATCTCTCTCTCTTTTCTTACTTCTCAAAGATTGGGATGAAGGAAATGCTCCTCCTCTGATCCCATTTCCTTCAGGATTTCCCGCTTTCCCCATTACTATAGCTTTCTTGCTACTCTGCATGTATAACCAATGTTCTTGGCAATGAAGCAATGCCGCATTCATCGCCTCTCCAAAAGTCTACAAAGCTGGGTTACCCAGCAAGTGTTGTGGGATCCTCCAATTCAGACCTCCCATGAACTTCGAAACCTTCCTCTCTTCCGGAGTTACCTCATCCGGTACAAAACTTGCTAACCGGGTGAACTCCTCTTCATATTCTGCAACTTACCTCTCACCTTGTACCACGTCCTGAAGATTCCTTCTTATCTCCCTTTGAACTGCGGGAGGGAAGTACTTACGGTCAAGCAAAGCCCAGAAATCAGTGATTATCATGGTATCCCTCTGCTCTTGTGTAGTCATTCACTCCCACTAATGTAACGCAGATCCGACAAGCTTGAAAGTAACAAGGACCTGTTTCTTCTCCTCACTAAATTCCACCATTCGAAGATGGCGTTGCATATCCTTCTTCCACTGATTCCCTCTAATATCATCAGAGCCACCATCAAATTCTGGGGGATGGACCTTTAGAAAGGACTCTCTGACTCTCTCCCATGGGGAAGGTCCCATAGGAGCTTGTGCATCTTGCGCTCGTTGTTGAGCTTGTGGCATTTAATGCACCACTGCAGTCATCATTGCGTTGACCGCTTGGGCCACTATGTTTTCTACATCAGCAGCATTAATATTTCCCTGTGGCGGCGGCGGAGGACCATCATCCCCTTCCACTACTCTATTTCGTCGAGCGAGGCGGCCTCTCTTTGGAGGCATCTGAGATAAAGAAATAATAGAGTTAAAATACTACATAAAGTAATCTATCTTGCAGAAGATCGCAAACATAGACAACAATGCAGTCCTAAAAATAATCTCTACATCAAATAACACTACGGTAGAATGTGACAAGTCCGCATAGATCCTAAAGACTCTAGAACCCGATGCTCTGATACCATCTGCGACAACCCATAATTCGAAATAAGGGGTGGCCAGACCAATACTCTAATATAACAGGAATCATGGATGGAATCATTCTCGACATCATAACAATATAATGAGTATCCGAGATAACCACTCAATATTTCAGAAAACGGGTTGCCAAAATTTTCTTTTTATAATTTAAAGAAAGCATTTTTAAGAAACCCAATTGAAAAAGAAAGTGGAAACCCCAAAAGAACTTATAATTCAACAACAAGAAGTATACAATATGGGGACCAAATATGTTGTCAGTCAACAGGTACGTATAATGTATAACAAGTTCATTAAGTTACATTTAACATCAATTAGGCAGTTACAAAATTTGGGCCACACGCCCGAGTAAAAGACCCGATCATAACTAGAATGCAAAAATGAGATCATCTATATAAATCATCCTATAATATCAGCAAAATATCACAGCTCCCCAAAAGTCACGAAAATGGGAAAGTCAGTACGGGCGTCCTTGCGGCGGAGCACCTGTGTTGATACAAGATTCATGCACAACAAGCAATATGAATGGGTTAGGGCCCGGTTTTATATGATCACCAGATGAATAAAAAGTACAACAGTTATGAACATTTAATCATGAATGATAAAGATGATATTCTAACATGTTAACCTCATATAAAAAACTAAGACAATTTAAATGATTATAAATTTAATTCAGTTATACCAGAAGATATGAATAACATCATTAATTAAAAACCATTATCAATTTGCACCTTTTCATTTCATCTTTCCATTCCTTATCAGGAATATAATCACAATTTTATGCTCTTTATGGCATTTGTCAACCGTCAAGTCCCACTAGATTTAGAATAGTTATATTCTTATGCATATAACGATTCTAAGAGCGTCCCTCCAGATTACCCCACTGGGCGCTCCTCTAAATGATTATCATCTTCCAAGGCCTATCAAACAAGACAACCTAGGCACCTAACGCACATCGGGAAGTGCCCATATGCATGTGGGAGAGTCATGACCACACCCAGAATCACCTCACCAGCGCAGTAAACATATAATAACCATCATATGGCCAAGGACTATAGTCTCCCTGCGTTCATTGGTCAGGGGACATCACCTCATGAGCGAACTTCCCTTATGATAGCATTTAGAGAGGTGTGTTTAAGTAAATTATCCTTTACCACATCATGATTAAGTAAATTATCATTTACCATCATCATTACTATTTCCATTTCATCTTCATTCTCATTAGCCATGTTCGTGATTCATTTTTATCCGAATCCATTATCCTTTAATATAATCATATTATATTCCGGATCCATTCGTAATTCATTATATCATTACGAACTCAAAGAGTGAATAACTCTCAATTCATTTTCCTAACATGCTAGGTTGTCATTATAATCCCACTATGAGTATCATACCTCAAATGAACCTCTAAAGTCTCCAAATATGACCTTGCAACTTCTAAACCCCTAATAATTTATCCAGGAAAAGAAATACCCTAACCTCAATTAGTATACCCCCGGAATAACCCCCACATATACCATTACTAATCTAGGGCAGTAAACCAACTCATCTAGAACAATGGGACTCTATGTTTACTTCATGCAAGAAGGTTCCTAGGCCCTAAACCTAAAGAAAATGAATTAGAATTGAGTTATAAAACTAACTTAAAAACAGCAGGAAAATGAATCGATTCGCCCTAGCGAATCGATTGACCCAAAAAGCGAATCGGTTCGGACAAGGAAATCTGGGATTCTATAAACTGTCGAACCGATTCGGCCTGGATGAATCGATTCAGTCCTAGCAGTCCTGGAAACTGACCCTATGCGAATCGATTCACCCTAGGGCCGAATCGATTCGCCCCTACGAATTTGCTAAGTTTTAGCTATGGAGTCTTGGACTCCTAAATTCCCCCAACTCAAATCCATTCAAGCCAAGGCATTTAATGCAACTAATACATCATAAATGCATCTAACTACCATCATCTACATCAATGGACACCCAAATCATCCCTTAAGGATTCAAAACCCATAAATCCATTAAAACACTAACATTGATATACCATAACTAATACACAACTATCAATACTAATTATTCATCTTAAATCACATAGTAGCAACTAGAAAACTTGCCTTAGGCTTGCAAATTCATATTTCTTTGTTGTAAAGGAAATCCCAAACTTCAATCTCCAATTCTCTCTTTCTCTCCAAAGTTCTCTTCTTCTCTCATTCTCTCTAGGTTTAGTAATACACAAATAAGAAATGAAAATGAGATGGAAGACTAAAATCATGGCTTAAGTCTAAATTCCCAACTTAAATGGTTAATACCACATTAAAATGACCCGCAACTACACATTTATGTTAAAACTAGCCGAAAGTGCCCAAAACATAAAAATACAATATGGAACTCATTTTGACTATCTCGCACGTTCCGGGACCAACTACATCCTCCAAATTATCATTTGGAAATTTTATAACTCGTTTCAAGTTCCGGTTTCATTTAAATCATAAATGTCATTTAGTGCACATGACACTATAAAATACAAAATGATGATATTTACTTACACATACAGTAAATATACAACAATTCAGTAATTATTAACTTCTAACTCGTTCAATTAATATTTACTCCATTTCTCAATATTTTATATAATTATGTCATGCAGTAAATTAATATAAAATCAGTCCTCAAAAGAGAGGGTTGTTACAATCACTAAATAATATGGAGTCAAGAGGGCTTCTGGTAGCGTAAGAAATCAATTATTCCAGTGGTGGATACATAGTCACAAGTCTTATCCTATTAAAAACTCTATCATACCTTCTATTGTTTGCTGGTGTCTATGGCTCCACAGAAACAAAAGTAAGTATGAGAGGGTTAATACTAATGATTTTTCTATTTTGGATCAGGTTAATACATTGAAGAAGCTATATATTCCAAATCAAATTCTTTCCAAGAGAAATCCAAGGTAGAAGATCAAATGGAAGAATCCCCCTCCTGGTTTCTTAAAGCATAACACAGATGGAAGTTCTCTAGGGAACCCAGGCAAGGGAGGAGGTGGAGGCATTCTGAGAAATCAATCAAGGGATATGGTATGGGTTTTTGCTCTTCTCTGGTAGAAATGTCTATTATGGAGGCAGAGGCTACTGCTTTAAAGAAAGGCTTGGAGTTTTTTATGGATCTTAAAGATTATGATCTTTATATAGAATGTGTATCTAAGGCTCTTATCGATATCCTCAACGGGAAAGCTCAAGTTACTTGGAAAATCAAATGGATAATCCACGAAATCAACCAATGTTTGAAGAATATCAATTATTCTATCATCCATATTTATAGAGAAGCCAACCAAGTAGCAGATGTCCTCGCTAAATATGGAAGTATGAACGATCTAAAGGTTTTCTCTCATAATCTTGATGACTTTCCATCTCAAGTTAAAGGCCTTCTTAAATTTGAAAAATGGGGCTTTCTAAATTTCATCAATAAATAGTTGTTCATGGGGTTTAATGCTCTCCTCATATGGTTTTAAGTTAGTTTTAATTTTTTCTATCATTATAAAATCTCTTGTAAAGGTTATGTTCTATAAATAACCTTCTTTAAGTCTTAACCTTTTCAATCCTCTAGAGAGTCACAATGATGTAAGCTATTTAGAAAAGGCTGGTCTTCTATTCCTCAAATCTGAATAAACATATTTATTTTCCAAAAAAAATAGACTCATCCTAATCATCAAACCAATTTTGGACACCAACATCCTTTCCTTTATCTCACTAGCCCACATCATCCCCACGCACCTACTCCAAATTTCTTTATTACAATACACCAGTTGTCACCCCATTTTCACTAAGACAAATCTTATCTTTCATCTCTCTAACGATATTATATCTCCCAAAATTCCACTAACAAACAAATACCTCCCAAGCCACCTAATTAATGTGCTCTTTTATTCCCACCGCAACCCACTCATATCTTTAATCATGTCCCATTCTTATCCGTTCCCTTTCCTCATATTTAAATAAAAATACACAGTCATTTCAAGGGGACTTATACGCACTATTCATTCTTCATATTATGATAGCTAGAGATAGTTTTAGAGATGGGAAAATAGATTATGGAGATATAGGTGTATATTCCAGAGTGTTGAATGTGTTGTTTGTTAATGAAGTTTTAGAATATGAGGAACCACTAGTGAGAAAATATTTGTGAGTATTAAGTGTGTATTTTCAGATTATGTCTGAGATATATTTTCTACATTTCATTTAATATTAATTATATTATATCATCTCGAGTAATTATTTGTTGAACTTTATCATTTATACCGAGACTTGATTTTATTATATCATTTACCTTCTTTTATTGAAAGTTGTTATTGAGTTGTTATTACATTTTAAGCCAATTAATGCCACAATAAGCTGATAAATACACCCTTTCAAAGGGTGAGATGTAATGCTTACTTTAGTTATTTTAATTATTTAGTTCATTTATGTAATGTGCTCCTTTAAATATTAGTGTCAAACTCTCATAATTTTAGTTTTTCCTTGAGAAGGGATAAATAATTTTTGAGAGAAAAAGTTGTAAATTCTAAATATAATGTTTATTTAAAATTAATATAAAAATGGATTTTTCTCATATATAATATTATATTTTTAATTTTTAGGAATCTAAAACTAATTTTCTTACATTTAAATAAGTTTTAATAAGTTTTTCCTAGCGGGTGATTTACTAAAAATTTAATTGTTTGTGAAAGTTAGACATTAATCTTCTAAAAGGTTAATTATTTGATATCACACTTAAGACGAGAGTTAATGGTTATTACAAAGTTATCTTGGGGAATTTTAAATAAGTAGTCTTGTTATACCATAAATATAGGATGACTCAAAGACTAATCAGAAGGGGAAACCTAGACTCACATCAGCTGGGATGAGGTTGGCCTTGTCAGATAACATGGTTAGCCCTAGACAGAGGTCGGCTAGTCCAATCTTGAGATAAGAAGTAAATCTATCAGTATAGTTTGTCAGCGAACACTGTTAGTTGACTCCATTGTAGCAGGTATGTACTACGTGACTAGATAACGTCAACAACATTTATTATACGTGCATATGGAAAATATATGAAAATATTTTCCCTTGTGCGCTAATAAATAACTTCAGATTATTCTCTCGCCATTTATATAAAGTGTGTTCTCACCTAACCTATAAAGCTAACTCTATTTTCTCCCTCCTCTAAAAGCTTATAAATAGCACGCACCACCCATATTTAGGGGAATGTGAGATTTTTCTTATTGTTGTGCTGCCAAATTGTAGAAAGAAATTGAGAGCTTCATATGTGTACCTGTCAATGTCCTTTGCCTAGTAAATCAATACAATAAACACTACACATGTGGACGTAGGTCCTATTTTGGGTTGAACCACATAAATATGGTTCTTATTCTATTTCCTATCATATCTCAATAGCATATTCTTGTGTTAGTAACTCAGTACATTAATCTCTTATCTTCTATTTTCTAGTAATTAGTATATTTTAGCTAAGACAAACAATGTACCAATTAAAGGAGATAATCGATTGGCATCGTCTATGGCAATGGCTTGCCATTATTGGTTGCCCCCATTTTTCATGGCTAGGGCTTAAGGATACCCATTCTCTTATGAATTGCAAACTAGTTCAGCTAGGTTCCATAAGATTAGAGTTCTCTTGAAAATTAATTGAATTTGGTTCTCGTTAATTCCTTGATCCACATTTAGTTCTCTATATTTCTTCTTTAAATTTACATTTCCTATAATTCAACTTGTTTGTTGTTGCGATAGTCTATTTTTTGCATAAATTTTGTTATGAATGTCTAAAAATCTTGAATGAAATAGGGATAGAGATGAAATTGGGCTCTCCACACCTGTTGGATTGGGATATTTGGAGGGAATCCTATAGAGCGAGGATAAAAGCCCAGAGTTATGTAAAAGAATATGAAGCGGTTAATTTATAGCATCATAGATGGACAAAATGGTCCTGAACAGAATAAAGTCACACCAGCAGTTGGAAAATACTCAGATTAAAGGCATATACCTCCGGCTCCACATAGGGATAAGAGATAGGATCACCATTAAAGAGTGATGGAAAACTGTTGGAGACTAGATCTGGGTTCATGTGGAGAAAAAAGGTCTGGGGGGGGGGGAATTGGAGACTGATTGAAATAATTAATCTTACAGTATTGGGAAAACATCCACCATCAGATCAACATGATATTACGATGATTAGACATGATATATGGAGCATCCCAATGTGCTGGAAAGGTTGAGTAGAGCCTTTAATTTTGATAAATTAGGACCCAGTGCAACACGACGACATCCGTGTAGGGGTCCTAAAGAGCACTGGGAGAGAAAAGAAGAGTCTAGGAAATATAATTTCATGTGTATGAAATGTTCGGCTAGGTTAATGAAGAGCATGAGAGGCTCGTCCAAGTTCGAGTGTACATCAAGAAGGGAAGAAAGATCGATTGAGAGGCATGAATGAGATGATAAGGATGTTAAGGGCAAGAATGAAGAGAATGATTATTCATGTAAGAGTTCAGTTTAATATTTTAAGGATCGACTAGCGGATTTAATAAAGACAAAGATCCATTTACAGAGGGGTTACGTTCAGGGATCTTTATTCACAACATCTGTGGCGGGATATCAAACACACGTGAAGTTTTCAAGATACGATTGAATGTCTTATCTGATAATTCATGTAGATCAATACCATGCTTCTTCTGATATTTATTCCACTCCAAACGAGATGAGGTGTAAATATTTCTCCAGTACTCTAACTATGTCAGCCTAGATGGTACAATGGGCTCTGAAGGGGGCAGGTTTCTAACTTCAAGCAATTGTATAATCTCTTTGTAAATAACTTCTACTTCATCACCAAGCCGGGAAAAATGGTGTCTCACTTGTTAAGTTGTTGCTAAAAGGAGTATGAAATAATAAGATAGTACATTATATAGTTAAACATGATGAGAAGATTAAAATGTCTTCCACTATAAGTGAACTATTACTTATAAAGTTATATCGGACATGGGAAAAAGAGACTCTCAACACGTTGGTTGAACTCCTAGATAAGGCAGGAAATATAATGAGTGTCAAAAAGGCAGTGGCCCCAAAGGAATTAGGTCGTTCTAATTCCAAACTAGTGGTTCTTCAAATAGGAACGAAAATATATGAATCCAAAATGATTTAGTAAACACACATCGTTCTTCGTGGGCATTGATCATATCCTTGATGAGATCCGAAGAAGTGAATAGCTTAGGTGGCTGAAAAAGTTGAAAATTCCTCTGGAAGAAGAGAGAAAAGAAAAGACATGGCCTAACTATTGATAGATTCTTATCTTTAAAGAACGAGATTGAGGCCTTGGTCCGAAGATGCAATATGTGAAAGTACGAAGACAATTCTAGCTGAGAAGACGACCCAGGAGGGAACACAACACGAGAAGGAGATAAAAGTCTCCTTACAAGGTCAAAGATGATAAGAAGCTTAGTCGGGACAAGGAATCGTACGATGGAAATGATTCTGATTTACCTAATAAGCCTAAGAAGCCAATGCAGAACATGGGCATAATTTCATTTGGATGTCATTTTATTATCGGTGGAGGTGCTAGAGGCATATATGTACCTTCTGAGAAGAGTTCATACCTGAATGAGGTGAAATCCCGTGCACATATTAGCAAGAAGAATCTAGTTGAGGTAGCGACGACCCACCCTCATAAGGTAAATAATGTCCGCCTACTTATTATTTTTTCCAAACATGATTTATGTGGATTGATATGCCCCCATGATGATTCCTTAGTACTAATCATGATGATGGTCTGTTGTAAGAATTCTAGTTAAAAATGGAAGTTCTACAGATGTGTTGTTTTATGATTATTTTAAAAGCATCAAATTGTCATAACAAGAGGTACAAGCATACTACAATCCCTTCATCAATTTTTTGAGGGAGAATGTGTACTCACTGGGGACCACTGAGTTTTATTTTTATAGTTGGAACATGGACAGCCTACAGAACAAAGGTTATGACTTTCTTCATCATGGAAAAAATGTAACCTTGACTTACAATATCGTCTTCGACAGTTTAGATTTGAAGAAGTTGAAGCGATGTCCTCCACGATGCATTAGGTTATGAAGTTACCAATCAGTTATGGAGTAGGATGGGTGAAAGGAAACAAAGTGATAGAAAAATAATGGTTTTAATCCTCAACTGAGCAAGAATAACAAGAAAAGTTAATGCAAACTTATTAGACCAAGAAATTATATCTCTGAGATGAAAATAAATGGTCATATGGGAAGAAATCGAGGAAATTTAACCTATAATCTTGGATGACGAGCATTCAAAATTGGCAACCCATATCGTTTCGTCTCTATATCTAGCATTGAAGAAATGACTTGCATGGAGCCATACTGACATGGCTAGGATTGATCTAGATGTCCTCTTTAACAAAATTAGCATTTGAAAGATGCGAAGCCTATCAAATAGATGTGTGGGGTGTTCTTAGAATACAAAACTATGGTGATTTAAGAAGTAGTAGGAAAATTGAAGAAAGAAAACCTCATTAAAGACATCAAATATCCTGACTGCCTCTCAAATGTTGTAATGGTTCCAAAGAATAATCATAAGTGTCACATCCGCATCAATTTTACCAATTTGAGTAAAGCCTCCCTGAAAGATCAATATCCACTAACTTGAATCGACTAGCTAATCGATGCCACACCTTGGAATGAGTTTCTTGGATTTATAAATACCTAGTCAGGGTATAACTAAATAAATATTAAACCAAAAGATCGAGAATGTCCTGATTCATTACGTGTCGAGGTACATATGATTACAAAGTTATTCCCTTTAGGCTAAAAAATATTAGAGCTCGTACTAAAGTGTGGCAAAAAAGGTATTCAAAAAAAATATTGGGAATACGATGGAAGTTTATGTGGATGAAATGATAACCAAAAGAAAGAAGGTAGTCGATCACATTCATAACCTTAGCCATACTCTTGATCAGATGGAAAAGTACTCCGTGAAGTTAAATCCTGTGAAGTGTGTCTTTGGAGTAAGGGCATGAAAGTTTGTGAGTTTTATCATTAATTAAATAGGAATAGAGGTCAACCCTGGGAAGATCCAAGCACTGATCAATATGCATCCACTAAAAATCAAGAAGGAAATTCAGATTCTGACTGGTCGATTATCTGTACTCAGCAAATTTATGTCAAGGGAGACACTCAATGTCTTCCATTATTTAAAACTCACATAATGCATTTTTAGTGGAATGAAGAATGTAAAAAAAAATCTCGAGTTGAAGAAGTACCTAGGTTTATATCCTCTATTACCGAGGCCAATCCTGAGTGAAAAGTTCTACTTCTACTGAGTAGTGTCCGAGTCTACTGTGAGCTCAGCTCTGGTGGGATTCAAAGATTGTGTATACAAGTTAGTTTTTTAATGATAAGGCGTGCGAAGGAGCACAAATCTAATACCTCAGGCGGGAAAAATTAGCATTGGCATTGATCTAACCCCCTAAGAGGATGAAATCATAATTCCAAGAACATATGATCATGGAAGGGTTATAGTTTTGGTTGTGGTGCTAGGAGTATATAACATCATGTATGAGCCGAGTACAACCATCAAGGGGAAGGTTGTGGCTAACTTGATATCAGAATTTACATATGATAAGGTGAAACAAGCTATGAAGTTGGTCAAGGCTACTCCGATTTTGAGTAGTGATATGCTAGAATCTTTTGTATGCTAAGAGGAAAGAGCTCAAGATTTAGAACAAATGAAGAATTTTTTTAAGAAAGAATCCCTAGTAAGGGAAGTTTTAAGAAATATCCACTTGTTTGGTAGTTATTTATCGATGGTTATTCATGTGTGAATGACAACGGTGTGGGTTTGATCATCACTACACCTAATGGTGCAAACGTGGAGTATGCCCTCAAGTTTCATTCATAGCTTGCAATAATGAGGTGAAATATGAGGTTATGGTCACAAGACTAGCACTTGCTTAATCACTAGGGGAATAACATTGTTTGGCACGCGATGATTCTTAATTGGTCGTAAATAAGGTATTAGGAATTTACTAATCAAGATAGCAGACCATGTTGAAGTATTTGGCAATGGTAAAACTGCTACTCCTAAAATTTATTTTCTTTCAATTGTTAAGGACTCCAAGGAGTGAGAATTCTTGAGCCGATGCATTAGCTCATACGGCCTCAATCACCAGGGCCAAGCCCAAGAGGATAATCCTTATAGAGATATTATTGTAGCGTAGCATTGAGGGAAAGAGTGTACAGGTGATAGATTTAAACATGCATTCATCTTGGATGGATCCCATCAGATCATACTTAAGGAATGATGATATTTCAAAAGATCTTGAGGAGGCGCGCAGACTCCATTATAAAGTAGCAAGATATGCGTTGGAAGATAAGATCATTTTTAAGAGAGGTTTTTTTTATCCCTGGTATGATGTGTTCATCCTAAAGATGTGACCGGTGTAATCAAAGAGTATACAAAGGATCTTGTAGGGAACATTCAGTAGGCAGGTCATTGATGAAGAGGGTGGAAACCCAGGGATATTATTGGCCAACAGTTAATGAAAACTACACAAATTGAGCCAGAAAGTGCGATAATTGTAAGATATATGCAATCATTCATCGAAAACCATCAGGAACATTGATGTCTATCACCTACCCATAGACTTTTTCCATATGGGGAATAGATCTAGTCGACCTATTATCGAAGACCAAGAAAAGATTCAGGTATTTGGTCATCAACGTGGACTACTTTACTAAGTAACTTGAGGCCAATTCCTTAGTAAAAATGACTTATGCAAAGGATTTCCATTTCATCTTAAAGAACATTATTTGTTATTATGGGATGACTTGTGCATTCATTATAGATCACGACACACAATTTGACAATGACAAGATTGAGGCTTAATGTATCAGTTTCAAGATTAGGATGTTGTATTCTGCACCTGGTCATCCCTAATGCAATGAGAAACCTGAGGTCACCAATAAAACATTGCTCATTGGGATGAAGAAGAGAGTAAACGATGCAAAGGAGAACTAGATCAATGAGCTACATATTATTCTACGGGATTACCGGACAACTCTGAGGATGACCATATGTGAAACCCCTTCTATATTGACATTCGATACAAAAGTGGTATTACCAAATATTATTGTCTTACTAACTCTTGGAGGTTTAAATTTTAATTCACTAAGGAGTGATTTCATCTATCGACTTGTCCTATATCTTCTGGAGGAAGTCATAGAGAAGGCTTCCCTTAGGGTAGAAGCGTATCAACATAACGCATCAAGGTTTTATAGCAGGAAAATATACTCGAGGACTCTGAAGGATGGAGATTTGGTATTAAAGAAGGTGATCTAAAAGGGGAATAAACTCGAGTTGAATTAGCATGGCCTCTATAGAGTCTCAATGATGATGTGATAAATAATATATACAAGTGAGAAATTAGAGGGTGAACTATTTAAGAGCCTTTGGAATGCTAAATATATTACAAAGTACTATCATTGAGATGATTCGGGTCAGTTTATAACACAGGTTTTTAAATAAGGATGTATATCGAGTCAATTGTGTTATTATTTCAAGTTATTACATTATTTGGTACAAAGTTTATTAATGTAAGAGATGTGCAACAAACTTAGGCTGAAGAAATTTTAAACTTCAACAGATCAAATGAAATACGATAAAGAGGATCTCGTTCATTAGACATGTCATGATCAAGAAGTAGTTTTTTGGCCACGGAAACCAATGTTGTCACAGGTTAGAT